>JAUPFT010000031.1:2627930-3827930 GCA_036936625.1 Parnassius smintheus behrii
TATGGAATGCCTCATTTCTAATAAAAAGGGGGTCTCTAGCTCTCTAGACTTACCATACGAATCATACGAATAGCATCATTAAACTACCTTTTTACGCTGGTATTATATGAGAGCTAATACTGGCACATTTTATATTTACGAGAACACTACACACTGTATAAAATGTTTTTACAGATTTTATCGTGTACTTAAATTATTTTTTTTTAAATTCCCGAAGTGTCGAATGTTTTACACCCATGGTCACGACAAATTAATAAGAAATGCCGGTGGAAAAAAAGTAAAATTACCTGCGATTAAATCCGTATAATTGTTTTATTCATTGGCACTGACATGATAGAACCGTTTTATATTAATAATATCTAGCATTTTAAGCCAAGCTACGTGAGAGAATTCAAAGGTCCATTTCGCGGGTCTCGTAAATGCAACCATGTAAAATGCTAAAAAGTTAGTATACGATACGATAGATGCTACTATAACCACCTAGTAAAAGCCCGACTTAACCTATCCTGACTGAGTTATCTCTACCGGGGAAGTTCCACGCTCGTTCTGAACACCATCGTGAAATAGCAGCATTATGCCGCTTTGTTTCGTATGGAAAACCGGGAACCCTTTAATTGGTAATGAAACATTCCGCCTTATTCCTCAGGGGTGACATCGCGTCTGCATTTTCATTCTTAATTGAGCATAAATGTAGAGCCTACGTGCTACAGCGTTCATATACCATTATTTGGACTATTGCTAGTTTTTTTTATTAAAACATAAAAATCATCGCTCCATTTATAATTATAACGCCGTTAATGTCAAAAATATTTTAACATGTCCAAATAGTTTTAAAAGCACAGTTTTGAAAGCCTGCCGCCTTCGTGTAACATCGCAAAACGAGTTGGCGTATCGTGTAAGTTGTCACACCGGATTTTCAATGACGGATGCGGTGAAAACACTCTCAAAATATTATATTATTATATGGGTATTTTAAGTTTATTTTTATATGTTAAAAGCTATTTACTTAATGTACATTCAAATTATTTAACACCACTAAAACTCACAAAAAATTAAAGAGCAGGGATATTAGCGCCATAGTGATAGAAATAGCAATATCGACATCTGTCTGAAGCATAAATGTAGTGTTAAGCCGCCTAAACATGCTTGGTGTTTGCCACAACAACAATAAAATAAACACGGCATTCCCAGGTTTGGCAAACGTGCTAGTATATTCAGGTAGCGCAAACATGGCGGACGACGAGCTTCAGCGAATATACGATAAAAACTGACACCGACACCGATCACTGGCAAACACAAACAAAAACATGCAAACACCCATCCACACGATCGTGTTTGTTGTTTGGTGTTCGCTGTTTGATGTTGTTTGCCAAGAATATGGAAATAGCCTTTAAAATTGCCTAAAATATCTGCAACAGAACAATAAGATACGAATATATAGCAACTTCTTAATTACATAGGTGGGATGATCACCTAAGCTTAACAAAAATAATTTAATGAAAAATTAAATGACAGATACCCCGGTACGTTAGGTGTAGAAGTGATATTTTTATATTTCATCCATTTATTGCCTTGTTGGACTAGTAGTCATTAGCACACCTGCTGCCCAAGAGATATCGGGTTCGAATCCCGGGTCAGGCGAAATTCAATTTTCAGCCAAGAAATTCGCAGTAACAGCCCGGAGTCAGAAAGTTGGCGATGTTTCACCCCGTGCCTCGAAAAGCACATGAAGCCTAATTTCTCTCCGGTCGTGTTGGATTGCTGTCCCATTGGAATATGAGAGTAACGGAATGGAGAGTGCGCGCTCAGGGTATATGAGCAAGAATATGTGCAAATTATCACTATAATAATTATTTCAGTTATTATAGATTTTTTAATAAAAGTCTTTACGAAACCTAAAAGAAATTATGATAATTATAAAAATATTATAGCATTAAATTGCTGACTCAACAGATATCAAAATATGATTCCCTTGCAAAATTAATTATCACGCTCGAATCTCCCGCAAACGTGAATGCCGCGAATAGCATTCCGTTTGCCGATTCAATTAATAGACTATTTGGACTAAAACCTGCAGCTGTGCAATACGTTCATATGCAAACTTTGGATAGCGTTCAAAGCTTACGAAATATATTACGCAGCAAGTTATATACAGTATTAAAATTGTTCTCGAATTAAGTAACAGCATTTATCATCATTTAACGGCTCCGTGGCGTAACACCGAGTTAAGCGGGTTCGAACCCCACACGAAACAAGTAAATGTAGGGCCTACAAATAAATATTTGTCCTTACGCATTTTATGTATGTTGCCTACCTCCACGAAACAGGACAAATCCCAACCAGATATATTAAATTATAAAGTCGGCGTATATTTTACTTACTTACTTACTTATCTTCACGCACAATCCCTAACGGGGTAGCCAGAGAGAACAGATCACCAAGTGTTACGATCCTTACATACCTCTTTCGCTTCTTTCAGGTTCATTAACTTCTTCATACATGCACGTCTAGGTATCCGAGTACTCTTGACCCTCCCCTCTTCGAGCAATTTGCTCACATGGTCTTCGAAAGTTTGTCTCGGTCTACCTCGACACCTTTTAATATTTACTTTCGCTCTATATATTTTCTTCACCATTCGGTCTTCACTCATTCGTTCAACGTGCCCAAACCATTGGAGTACGCCCCTATCAATTTTTGTGATAAGGTCATCTTTCAATCAATATTTTTATTCATTTGTTTATTAATATTTACAAAAAAAGCAGTTAAAATAATTCGTACAACTGTCAGTGAGTCTGTCCACTTGTTTGTCATCACATTTTAGAAAAATATACGCAACGAAATGAAATAAATCTTTCTGAATATGTTTCCATTTATGCTCGGGATTTTAATTTAAGCGATATTTTTTAAATGTCTTAAAATATATTATTTTTTAAACAAAATTTCTCATGAGCCGTGCACTTTTGGATTTTGTCCATTTTTTTCTGACTACAATAGCTTGGCGAATAAGTTTTGATAGGAATCGGTGTTCTTTTGCAAATTTTCGTGATCTGTCATATCTAATGTAATGGCGGAGAGGGTCTTGAATATTTTCACAGTCTGCAGACTTCCCGTGCTTCACGTCAGGTATATGTTATTTTACGCGGGTTTTATTGATATTTTTGTTTATGCAGTGTAAGAGGGATGACTTTTACAATCAAGTTTGTGTACTACTTCATCTTGTAGAAGGATATTACACTTGACGGATGGTAAAAATTTACTAATATTATTCGGGTAATCCTCGTTTGCTATGCAGAAAAAAATAACCACAAAAGTTTATTTTTACCTATACGATAGGTCTCGCGTCGAACCAATCGCAGGACAAATAAACTTACACAAACCGTGAGAGTCCATCGAGTTGTCAATTAGTCTGAAACCCCGGATCGAAACGTCACACTATGTACATGATTATAATCACTAGTGGCAAGTTTCGCACTGTAACTGTCCGGTTAATTTTTGTTGAAAATTAGGTCAATTTATAGTATAAGCTAAATTGATATGTAATATTTAAATGTTTGCGAGTAGCACTTTATGATGCTATAAATTTTATAGTGTCGGACATTTTCACTATATTATGCATTTTAAACGAATTGCTTTAGTTATGAGTAATTTACGTGTATTTTTTAAATGAAATATGGTTGACAAACGGGCACATAGTCCACCTGATTGTAGGTGGATGCTGTTATCCATAGACATCTACATCTATCTGCAGAATTAAAATGCAGATGTGTTGTCACCCTTAAGGGCTAAGATGGAATGCCTCGTTTCCAGTAAAAACGGTCTTCGGTTCTCTATACTCACTATTAACAAACATAGTACCATAAGCTGCTATTTTACGCTGGTATTCTGTGAGAGCGTAGTCCTACCCCGGTCGAGCCGACCCATACGTGCTACAACCATAATATAGCTGTAGCGTGGTTCTACCACGCATTCATTTGTAGGTCAGGGTTCAAGCTTCCAAGGAAGTAAAATGCATCTGACTCTTACCATAAGTCATCTTTATTTTGATCTTATCAAAATTGCGGTTCTCGCTGGTTTCGTCTGGATAGAATTTATAATATAATTAGACGTATTTAGATTGAAAATAGTCAAAGACCATTATTTTAACCATTTCGTTTGGTTTAAAAAATCTTCCAATTATGAACAACTTTTGAATAACAAATGTAGCCTAGGTTTCTTATGCTATTGCTGCTTATCTGATCGTAAAATTTCATAACAATCCATTCAAATATTCTAAATATAAACCCAAATCGAGAGGCGGAAACACAAAGATATACTTAATAAGTAAAGTAAAAGTGAAGTTACGTTAAGTAAAAGTAAAATTTTTAGAGGCACTGTCTTAACAGCATACAAATAGTACCCTGAGCTTAATAGAAGTTAGTTACTTTAATGTTACGGACAGACACTTCATTTTTATTTACATGCATAGCACCTACGGAAAGCTCTCCTCTGCCAATGTATGGCAAATACGATGAGATATTATTAAAGGTTTCTAAGAAACTAAATAAGATTTGTGAGAAGTTTATGAACACTTACGACACTAATTTTAAGCAAGGAAGACCATAACTGTGTTGTCATCGCTCAGGACTAAAATACTGAGCCATACGTTATCCATCACAGCCTACAAAATCCCACTGTTGAATATGAGCCCCCCACATAGAACGCCTCACTGGGGGATTTTTTCTCGCTTTGCACGTGTGTTGGCAATCACAGTTTCTTAGTATTTTGAGTTGTGTTCAGGAAGACGTAGCTGCCATCTCCTGTTTCAGTTTTCCTCAGTCCCCTCTGACGACATCCGCCGTACGACATGGGGTAGTGGATATTCTAACACTTATACGTACATATACGTAGCTTATATAATATTGACTGTTTTGCAAACCTGAATACAGAAGTACATGCAATACGGCTTAGCTGCAGAAGTACGTGAGAGAGTCATAAGAGTAATAATGTCCTCCAGACCGAATTTCGGTTACGACGGCCAGTCTCAACTTAGACTAGCCAACTGCTCGATACATGATTATAGTACTCGAGTGTATTTTTTTATATGATAGGGTGACAAACGAGCACACAGTCCACCTGATTGTAAGTGCCCATAGACATCTACATCTACCAATTAATGCTTAATGGTGCTGTGTTTCGTATGGTGAGTGTAGAGATCCGGAGACCCTTTTTACTGGAAACGAGGCTTTCCAACTAAGTCCTCACGGATGATAACGCATCTGCATTTTGATTCGTAATCGAGGATAGATGTAGATGTCTATGGGCCGCAGCAACCACTTACCGTCAGGTGGACTGTGTGCTCGTTTGTCACCCTATCCTATAAAAAAAATCCTCGATTACAAATCAAAATGCAGATGCGTTGTCATCCGTGAGGACTAAGACGGAACGCCTCGTATCCAGTAAAAAGGGTCTTCGGTTCGCTACACTCACCATATGAAACACAGCAGCATTAAGCTACTATTTTACGTTGGTATTCCGTGAGAGCGTGGTCCTTCCCCGGTCGAGCCGACCCATTCGTGCTACTACTAATATAACTGCAGCATGGCTCTACCACGTATATTTATCCACAAACATAAGTGTACACTCTATTTTTTCGCTTTCATAGTCCGGATAGGACACGGCCGGAAAAAGATCAGGCGCAGGGTCAACGGCTTCACGCGCTTTCAGAGGCAGGGGAGCGAATATATAATGTATTTCTTGACTGAAAAACCAATAACTGATTTTGGCCTGACCCGGGATTCTAACCCGGGACCTCATGATCAGCCATCACGGTTACCACGACCGGACCAACGTGGCAGTCAGAGTTATAACAACCCAGATGTACTTGGGCAAAAAACGAGCCTTGCATACATTTTACCTCACACAGCAAATGTTTTAGCGTACTCAGTCACTGTTTTCTAATAACAATTCGTACACAGCGCTTTTAAAGGCCCTTATTTCATACTTTTAAACCTTTCAAAAGCAAGGGTAACATGTTTAAACTTTATGTCAACAAATTGATATCACAACCTTTCAACATGTTTAAGTTTCACTACAGTTTTAAAAGCCTGTCATATCTTGATCGTCGCAGCTTCTTACGTTTTGATGTCTCATGTACTTACTGTACATTATTGTACTCTTTTACGTTACTTTTATATCATGGTTGTAGCACAAATGGGTCGGCACGATCGGAGTAGGACCATGAATCACAGAATACCAAAGTAAAATAGCAGCTTAATGCTTCTGTGTTTCGTACGGTGTGTGAAGAGAACCGTAGATTCATTTTACCGGAAACAAGGTATTCCATCTTAGTCATCAGGGGTACAACGCATATGCATTTGGATTCTGAATCCATGATGCAAATCTCTATGGGCAATAGCATCCATTTACCATCAGGTGGAATCTGCACCTGTTTATATATCTTTATTCCATTTAAAAAACAGATTTAATTGCTTCCAATGGAATATATACCTAATATCACTCTTTTAATATGTGAATAATGTTATTATTAGTTGTTTCTTTTATGCAACAAAATTTCTATTTATAATAATATGTTATGATATAGCTAGCTGAAGTTTGTATTCACTTATAAAAATAAAAGAGTTGTTAGATTAGTTACAAGTTACTTCATAGGGAAATGTCAAGGAAAAACGAATTGATAAGAAATATATTTCACAGTCATATTATTAGTTGGAAAATTTACCGTGTAGCACGTGTCACT
The DNA here is from genome assembly GCA_036936625.1 of Parnassius smintheus behrii. Classification (NCBI taxonomy): domain Eukaryota; kingdom Metazoa; phylum Arthropoda; class Insecta; order Lepidoptera; family Papilionidae; genus Parnassius; species Parnassius smintheus. Next base: position 2,634,667 of record JAUPFT010000031.1, read on the forward strand.
AGTAAATCAATCCGGAAAGGTGCCTTAAGCGTTGCGAAGCTCAGCGAAAACCAGAAATTGAAAGTTTGGCTGCAGTCAGCGAATTTATGTGAAAATCGGGGTTGATCCTTGCATCCCCACTAATATATAATGTGGATGAGAATTGCTGACGTATTCTAAATGAAACTTGTTTAAAACGTATTTATCATATTAAGTTTGCTGCTTATGTGGAATCAAACCCCGTGTTGTACCAAAATCAATTATTGTGTTTTTCATAAATTATAGAGGCCGACAGTATGCGCACGCACGAGCGCACTCTCTATTCCCTCACTCTCATAATCCGATGGGACGATAATCCGACACGACCGGAGAGAGATCAGGCGCAAGACCTTTACGTGCTTTCCGAGGCACGGGGGTGAGGCACCGCCAACTTGCCGACTCCCGACTATTACTGAGAATTTCTTGACCACAATACCAATTACTGCTTTCGGCCCCACCTGGGAGTCGAACTTAGGACCTCATGATCATCAATAGTGTTTACAACTACTAGACCTACGACGCAGTTATACTATACGAATAGCAACATGAAGATGCTATTTTACGCTGGTATACGTAACCAAAATATAGATGTATGCTACGCTTTCGTGACTCGTCATTACGTGCTCGTCGGTAAAAGAAAACATCGTGAGGAAACCTGCATGTTTGAGAAATAAGAAAAAATATTTCGAAGACATATGCAGTTCACCAACACGCATTGGGGCAGCGCAGCGGACTATTTCTTGCCCTAAAATTCTTTCAGAAATAAACGGAGGCCTGTGCCCAGGAGCAGGACGTATTATAGGCTGTAACTTTAACTTTAACTATACTACGCTCGTCATTGATTTTGTTGTCAAGCCTAGCTTATATTAGTTAAAACAAGATATGTGTGAGCCTACGGGCTGCAGAATTCATTTACCATGACGTGGATTGCGTGCTCGTTATCTACACAACTAGTGTAATCAACAATTTCATTGGTGCTCGTTTAACATTACAGCCTATTAAAGTCCACTAATGAACATAGGCCACCCCCATAGATTGAGTCGTAAGATGATATCAGCAATATCGTACGTGAGGATAATATGGTCATCTGGTTAATATGCTCACTTTCTTATAACTTAGAAACTACAGCCTTGTTTGCATTAAGGGCCTTGTGTTACGATAGCTCTTCATCGGTTAATCAAATAATTAAACGTTAAAAGCGCGCTGCTTTATCAACGCCATTTTGACAGTTGACATTATAGTAAATATTTTAGTCGATTTTAGTATAGTGTAGTGTAGTTAGTTTTTTTAAGATGTTTTCATAATTATTGCCAAGGCTTGTTTACTATTTTTTTTAAATATATTAGTTAAAGTATACGACATTGTGTTTATGTCTCTGTCATCCTCTTAGTTTTGGTGTTATAGGGCGGCAAAGCTTAAGGTGACCATGTTACCCTTATGTACCACAGTTGCCACGCTAGGCAAGCGGGTTGGCACATTGTTACGCAGTAAGCTACAATAATATAGTTATATAAGGAAAGTGCTTTTTCCTGAACAACTAAGAAATCCTCATAGATGACAACGCATCGTTATATGATGTTTGTTAATGGTTTCTATATGCTGCAGTTTCCGCTTGCCCAAGATGTGGACTGTAAGTTTCTTTTTACTTACTTACTTATACCTTTAGTTTTTTTTGAGTCAATGTTTTTTATTTAAGTCCCTTTGTCACTCCAATTTAATAAAATGACTAGTGGCTCGCCCGGTTTCGTCCGGGCAGGGATTGTAATGTGGCGTTATTTAGATTTAAAGTATTTAAAGACGTATTCGTTTTTATTACACCTTGATAGAAAGTTCGTATTTCAACCCTATTTTCAGTGACTAAAAGTGCCACATTGTCTAGTAAGCATGCGTTAAATTACTATTTCTATAGTTTGTAAACGTCAAAAGTATATGTGATGATACTTTGAGAATTTATTTTATTACAGTAAAATGGGGTGAATAAACACCACGGAGTGAGTAGAAACAAGTCTCGTTATTTTTGATATAGGATAGGGTGACAAACAAGCACACAGTCCATGTGATGATAAGTGGTTGCTGAAGCCCATAGACAACTCTTCCGGGGCAGGACCACGCTCTCACAGAATACCAGCGTAAAATAGCAGCGTAAAGCTGCTGTGTTTCGTATGGTGAGTGTAGAAAACCAGAGACCCTTTTTACTCGAATCTAGGAATTCCAATTTAGTCCTCAGAAGTGACAATGTATTTGCATTTTGGTCCTTAATTAAGGATAAATGTGAATGTCAGTTGGCCACAACATTCACTTACCATCAGGTGAACTGGTTTCTCCTTTGTCACCCAATGCTATAAAGAAACACAGTCACGATCCCTCTGGTATCGTGCCAAGAATGTTGGTTGTGTTTTCTCTCTGTATGGCTGTACTTAGCCATTGAGCGAGAAAAGAACCAGACCTCTTATCACCAACAGCGACAACCAGCCGTGGATACAGTTCCTTTAGGAACTTCACTGTACGTGGACCCCAAGAACTGATATTTTCTACAGCAAAAATTAGTTTATTACCAAATTAGCGATATATTGAAAGCGGGTCAAATTGGGAGTACCCTTAACCGGCGACCATGTATGCGTAGGTATATGGATGTGGAGGAGGCGAGAGAGGTTTGTCAGGATCGTGCCAAATAGAAGTCTGTAGCGTGAGTTTTTATGTATTATATATATATATATATATATATATATATATATATATATATATATATATATATATATATATATATATATATATATATATATATATATATATATATATATATATAATGTCATATTTGCGCCATTAACTTACTTCAGCTGCATTTAAATAATATTAGTTTTAACGGATTTTATTGCGTATATTTAACTTTTAATACCCGACGTTTCGAGCGCTTTACAGCACAAATTGTCACGAAAAAAGTTAAAATATACGCGATAAAATTCGTAAAAACTAGTATTATTTAAATGTGTAGAGTTCGCGTGCCTGAGATGAGAGGCTGCAAAAGTGTCGATGCAAGTAGCATCCCGCACAAGGGATTTATTAACCTACGAAGAAAATAGAAGAGTGTTAGTTGTAGTGTGAGTGTAAGTTTGTAGTGTGTATTTGTGAGTGTAAGTTTGTAGTGTGTATTTGTGTGTGTGCGTGCGTGCGTGCGTACGTGCGTGCGTGCTTGCGTCATGCGTCTTGATTAAGACACTCTTCAAATGGCAGAACAGATTTTCTTGAATCATTAGCAAAAATCGTAGCTAATGATTCAAGAAAATCTTCTGTTCTGCTGTTTGAAGATCATCAGCTCATTGAATAAAACTACTATTTATATTAGTTTTATTCAATGTGTAGTGTTCGCATAAATTTAAGAAATCATTATAATCATCAGCTCTTTATATTTCGAGGTTTTTTAAAAGAAAAGTTATATATATATATATATATATATATATATATATATATATATATATATATATATGTATAGAGAAAATGTATAAAACTATTACATTGTTAACTTCTTCATCTTACAACGTTTGTATTGTGTACAAACGTTGTAAGATGGCATTTTTTCAGTAATTTGTTAGAAGAGTCTCATAAATGATATTTGCTTTGCAGATTTCAGCGGACAGACATAAAGTAAGAATGTGAAAAAAAAGTTATTTATGTTCTCTGGATCGGATGTATACGATTTTTCCGTTGTCGCTCATTTCCTTTGCGAATGACAGTGAATTATTGTAATCACTAAGAGAATATATTGAGGGGGTTAATACATATTTGCTTTTTAGTAGAATAAGGATAACAACCAAGGTCAGAATGCACTTGGTAAGTGGATGCTGAGCTTTACAGGTCAGAAACTGATGTGTTTGACGTCCCGATGCTATAGTTTTCCTGGACTGTCTTCAGTTTTTGAATACTAATTTCTGGTCCGATCTACGCAGAACGAGCATACCACTGCAAAACTTCAAGATATTGTAATTTAAGGGTTTTGTTTGGATTCAATAAGCAGATGATAGCACCCATCGTTCGTCTTTATTAAAATAAGGATGTGTATTATTTAATAACAATTGAATCACGAATCATCTTAGGTAGGAACCAGTGCTCTTTTGCAAATTTAAAAAAAATAAGTTAAATTAAACGCGATAGAATCCGTAAAATTTGTTTTATTTAATGTCAAGTGTTCGTGTAAATTTAAAGAATCATAACGAATAACCGATTTTTAATTTTCTGTCTGTCTATGCTAAGCTTCAAATTACTAAACAGATTGTCGTAAAACTTTATACACAGATAGAGCAAAGTCAGTAGTATCTAGGCTATATTTTATCACAAATTTTTTTTTCAAATATCGAATTCTTTTCTTTTTTCTCGATCGATTTGATCGATCGAATTTAACTTTTATTAGATGACCAAGACGATAACGCCACATTAATAAATCGAGCCCTGGGGAAGGAAGCCTTGTGTATAATAAATTGCAGAATTGTTAGGAAACTTCATTAGCGTGTTTTTGGCTTTGATGAATTGTTGTGAAAAAAAATAAAAATTTAAATTAGATCAATGGACAAATCTTATTTGAAGTAGAAAAATATTTATTCCTTACATCGGTCTACACCACGGTCGCTGCGAATTACAAATCTAAAAAAACTGCCTTTAAGAGACTGTAGAACTTAATATTTGTTATAAATTTTACCTTGATAGAACCCGTTCTTGATAAAAACGGCCTTGCCACATAGACAAACCCGAAAAGAATATAAAAATGAATCTTATTTTCCCGATATAAAGCCGTGTCTGACTTATGCGTTCAGCATGGCAGATTATGGAGTTTTTTCCGCACTCCTCTCCGACAGTTACGAGAATCTAAGTGAGCACATAAATAAAAAGAATTGGCTGGCGGTATGTTATATGAAAATGGTTCCCCTATTTGATGTTAGTAGTTTGAAGTTAAAATTAATCGGTTTTCTTTATCTCTCGTCATGGTTAACAATATGACGATTATACATATAAATAATGAATTAGTTTGTCAGCGTTTGTATTTTCATTCGATTACAAAGTGAGACGGATACGAGTAGGTAAGGATGAGTAAGTGTCTGTTACACACGCTGCAGCTATATTATGGTTATAGCACGAAAGGCTCAGTTCGACCAGATGAGAACCACGCTCTCACAAAATCATCATCATCATCATTACAGCCCTTCACAAGTCCACTGCTGAACATAGGCCTCCCCCAAGTAACGCCACAAAGCACGGTCCTGAGCCACCTGCATCCATCGACTTCCTGCATGTCTTACCAGGTCGTCACTCCATCTAGTGGGGGGTCGCCCTACACTACGCCTACCGGTACGAGGCTGCCACTCGAGAACCTTTCTTCCCCAACGGTTGTCGGTTCTTCGAGTTATATGGCCGGCTCATTGCCACTTCAGCTTACTAATCCGTTGGGCTATGTCGGTCACTCTGGTTTTACTGCGGATATCCTCATTTCTGAGTCTATCACGCAGAGAAACTCCGAGCATAGCCCTCTCTATAGCTCGCTGAGCGACCTTGAGCGTCCTCATACGGCCAGCAGTGAAGGACCAGGTCTCAGATCCGTAAGTCATCACTTGCAATACGCAAAATACCACAAAATACCAGAGTAAAATAGCAGCTTAATGCTGCTGTGTTTCATATGGTTAGAGTAGTCTTAGTCCCCAAGAGTGACAACGTATCTACATTTTGATTCTTAAATAGAGATAAATGTAGATGTCTATGAGCCACAGCATCCACTTACCATCAGATGGATTGTGTGCTCGCTTGGCACCTTTATTCTTTATAAAATCGGAGTTATTTTTTGCTGGCTCATGACGATCTGCTTACAACGTTTCTAACTAGAGGGCGTACTGAAAACTAGCTTCTTAGATAATACCACGAAATAATGCTGAATTCATTCATCCATCTATCCATTATAGCATGTAAAAGTTTACTGCATGTTTGTGGAATGTATAAATCAAGCAGGAGATGGGCAGCAGCATCCTCCCGATAACAAATCAAAGAAATATAAACTTCGGTTGCCAACCTGATTACCAAGCGTGGCAACTATGGCAAATATCCCCCCTCTGAATTATGGTAGAGGCCTGTGTTCAGTAGCGGACTTTTATAGATTTTATTGATAACACTAGCTTATTATGTCTTTTGTAACTTGTATGTGTTTTATAATAAATTTATTTCTTACTTACCATCAAGCAGGCTGATATTTTTTGTAGCATGGTCGACAAGCGAGCGCACCGTCCACCTGACGGTAAGTGGTTGCTGTATCCTAGAGACACCTACATGTATCTTCGATTACGAATCAAAATGCAGATGCGTTTTCACTCGTGAGGACTATGATGGAATGCCTCATTTCCAGTGAAAAGGGTCTTCGGTTCTCCATACTCATACGAAACACATCAGCATTAAACAATTATTTGACGCTGGTATTCTGTGAGAGCGTGGTCCTTCCCCGGTCGAGACGACCCGTTCGTGCTACAACTATACTACTAATATAACTGCAGCATGGATCTACCACATATGAAATTTAGTTCTTTTGCCTCTATTATAATAAAGAAATATTAATAAGCTCATCTTTTGTTTCAGGTAACTAATATGGCGGTTTCAAACGAAAGAAAGATGTGCAGTGCAACGCCATTAAGTAAATTTTTATAAGTAGATGACGATAACAACTTTTAGTGAATTTTTTCTTTAATGTATTTATACGAAGCCTACCAAAAATAATTCAGAATATCGTGTATTTTATTAACTTATTTCAAATAAGCAGGTGAATAATTCAAGTCATTATTAAATGGATTTTACTTCAGGAGTGGTCCCATATGCCGTTACCGTTACAGTCTACTGCTGAACGTACGAGCAGGCCCTCCTCTTAGGTTGCCTCATAGGGGGGATATTTGCCATAGTTGGCACGCTTGGCAAGCGGGTTGGCGACCGCAGTTTTTTATTTTTAATCGTTATAATAAAAACGCTGCTGCCTATCTCCTGATTTGTTTCCCTCTGTCGCCTCTTACGACGACACCCACGGGATGATATGGGGTAGTGGGTAATCTTACACGAAAACGACAGGGTACGGTGCCATATAAATTTGGAGGAAACATTCCACTCTTAAGGTTTCCATCCTTAGTGGATGAAAATTTTAATGGAACTATTTATACGACATTGTGATTGGAATATTGATTACTTCACTAAAAGGGGTAAATTATTAACTGCTAGTAAAAAGTTAAACTGGATTCAAGCAACTTAGGAACCTTCAAGTTAAAGGCTTACTCTTATTTAAAAGGCCGACAACGCATCTGCAATTACCCAAAGGTGAACCGCAAGCTCGTTTGCCCGTTCTCATATAAAAAAAAACTAAAAAGAAATCAGAAGTCAGGGCTCTAATTAATGTACAACATATTTTGGCACCGACTTCAAAATGTGAAATTCTTTTACATTCTTGTTATATTGTTGGAAGTCGGCTTAGACTTTTATGTAATATTTACTTGAACTTTAGACAATAAGACAATAATTAAAAATCTGAAGGTACTCCGGGTTAACTTTGACATCAGTCCCCCGTGACCATGGGTGCTGGAAAACACCCGAAACGTCGGGTATTAAAAATAATATAAATAAAACGCGATAAAATCCGTAAAAGTAGTTTTAATCAATGTATAGTGTTCGCGTAAATAGAAGAAATCATTATTTTAGTTGTTATAATGAAGACGTTGCCTTGCGACACCCACGGGGTGACATGGGATAGTGGATATTCTTATACCACCACCACACGGTGAAAAATACTGTATTGTAGTTTATTCAAGCTGTTTTTTATTACTTAAGTACTAACTGTGCTCGGGACTTCATACGCATAGTTTATAGTAATTTATTACTATTTAAATCCGATTATGCGCGTAACCCTATTTTTTTTATAAATAAAGACAAAATAGTCCTTATCTACCAGTGGAAGTTCCAACAAAATCGAAGTTTCGGAGATTAGCCGGAACGAAACGACTGAGACAAACAGAAAACAAAAATTTTAAGAATTTTCTTTTTGGTTAAAAATACCATATTACTTTTATATGTATTTAGTAAGTAACTTTATTTGACACTTCAACTTTATTTGTAGGTATAGATGTCATTGTATATCCAAGTAGCATCGGAAATTTGATAATATAATACTATCTATTCTGGGTTGCATTTATCTTTATATATTACAAAGAGACACTTTTTCAGTTTCCTATATTTTAATCTAATGTATAATAACATATCATCGAAATGTATATAATATAAAAACTATATAATGAAAAACAATTAAATTATCATAATTTTTACGTGGTAGAGCTACGTTGCAGCTATATCATAGTTGTAGAACGAAGGAGATGGCTCGACCGGGGCGGGACCACACTCTCACAGAATACCAGTGTAAAATAGCAGCGTAAGGCTGCTGTATTTCGAATAGTGAGTGTAGAAAACCGGAGACCCCTTTTAATGGAAATGGATTCGAGGAATTCCATCTTAAGGTGACAACGAATTTGCATTTTGATTCTTAATTGAAGATAAATGTGTCACAGCATCCACTTAACATCAGGTTGACTGTGTGCTCGTTTGTCACTCAATGCTATAAAAAATATAGTCCTGGTCCCCGTGATATCGTGCCAAGAATGCTGGTTGTGTTTCCCTGCTGTATGGCTATACTTAGCCTTTGAGCGAGAAAAGATCCAGACCTCTTATCACCATCAGCGACTACTAGTCGCGGGTACAATTCCTTTAGGCACTTCACTGTACGTGGACCCCTAGGACCGACAATTTCTACAGCGAGTGGCTTAAATATGTATTCTCAGAGATTTATATTTGCGCCATTTACTTACTTCAGCAACCCTTGATGCCACCCCGGCTCTAAACTAGGTACCCCTGAGATGGGAGGCTGCCAAAGTATCTAAGCAACTTGCATCCCAAACTAGGGCTTTAGTAACCGAAGAAAATGTAAGAGTATTATAAGTTTGTAATGTGTATCTGCCTATGTGTGTATCTACATATAAGTACATCCGTGTGTCTGTCGTAGCATTTCCAAAGAACGCCCCCTCAGCTTCCACGTAAAAAGAGAGCAGTACCAACTCAAATGTAAAGGTTTCACCTAACTCTCATTTTCCAACTGTGATTTTAGCTCGTTAAAACTTGAGTGTCCACAGAAGCGTTCAGTCCAAATATAAAACTTAAAAACGAAACTTATGCGTCGCTTCATAACTACAAACTTGAGAAATAAAACCTACGCGAGCGACGCGTAAAAGTTTCCTTCGTAACGAACACCGAAACTTTTAATACGCCGCTAATCTCGAAAACATAAATCTCGACGCAGCATCCCTCTTAGATAATGTAAGTTATGCGCGCGAGTATTTTAAGTAGGTATTTAATGAAAAATCTTACGATTTTCTTTATCTTTATCTAAAATGGGCTTCATTGCATCTGGGTTTTGGAATCTTACATATTAAACACTCAGTTACTTCGAAAACCTGGTAAAATTACTTGCTCAGTTACCGTTACAGCTTATTGAAGCCTGCTGATGAAAATAGACCTCCCACATAGATTACTGTATTACATTTGCCCTAGTTGCCACGCCGGTGGGCAACCGCAGTTTTTAATTTTAGTCGTTGTTAGAAACTCTGCTGCATATTTATTTATTTATTTAACTTCATATACACATTAGATGTATGTAGGCGGACTTAATGCCTGAGTCATTATCTACCAGTCTACCTTAGAATAGTGCAGAGATAAAAGAGGTAGGTGTAATAAGCAGTATGTACAGCAATTAATATTCACATATATATATATATATATAATATAACATAATTATATTATAAGCGTTTAAATTATAAATATATACATAAAATTTAACACACACACACACACACACACATACACACACACACACACACACACACACACACACATATATATATATATATATATATATATATATATATATATATATATATATATATATATATATATATATATATATATATATATATATATAAGCCAGACTATCACATGGACGGTAAAACTGTTGGAAGACCACAGGAATCTTATATGGTTCCAAGCAGACGAAATAGATAGCCTACAGTGACTTTAGTAGAAGATTCTATTACAGATATCCCACGATGTAATAGAATTCTCTAACCAAAGTCACCTCGTGGGTGTCTTAAGAGAAGTAGAGGGAAACTGAAACAGAAGAAATAGCATCTTCCTGAAAACAAAACTTAAAAAATATTGTAGCCAACTAACTAAAACTATTGGCAACTATGGCGAATATTGCTAATTATGATAGTCAATTAATAGATGATTGACCTACATATAATTGTTCTAATTCGGGATGTTTGTTACTCCGCTTTTATAGAACCCCTTCACGGCACTATAATTATACTTGTGTGGAGGTAACTTTAAAAAATACATAAATGAATAAGAAAAACATAAACGTAGTAGTCTTGAATTTAAAAAATATTTATTGTGACGGCGCGGCGTTATAAAGATTGAGCGTTATTTTAATGTAATAATGTAAATTTATGCATGGTGAAATATATACTTCGAAATTCTTATTTTTTAAATTTTACAATAAAAACCGAATTAACCACCAGATAGGACCAAGGTAGGACCACGCTCTCACTCAATACCTGCATAAAATAGCAGTTTAATGCTGCTGTGTTTCGTATGGTGATTGTAGAGAACTGGAGACCCCTTTTATTGGAAACGAGGCATTCCATCTTAGTTCTCAGGGGTGACAATACCTTTATCCTGAGAAGAGGTATCAAGAAATCCAGCGGGGTTATTATTTTGAACATGATATATAGTCTTCTTGTCAGGTATAAACTTGAACTTGGATTGAAAACCTGGTAAAATATACAAGAAGCTGATAGATGCAGGTGGCTCAGTAACGTGCTTTATGGCATTCCTTGGGGGAAGCTTACGTTCAGTAGTGGACTTGTGAAAGGCTGTAATGATGATGAAATGATATAATTTTGCAATATTCTTGTCCCATACTTTGACATTTATTAGAACCGACCTTGTAACGATCACCTCATTCTTAGCGGTTATATTTATTCATATACCTAGTCCCAAATATTATAATAACACTTTATGTACAGTTTTATTTAATATCTTTTAAACTTGTTGAACGACAAACTGAAAAATTTCTAGGATTTTTTATTTATTTATTTAATATTCTGTATTGCACACCATACAAAAATTACAGATTATAATACAAGAGATACTTCTTTTGTATATATCATCTGTAATTTTTGTATGCAATGGGCGATCTTATTGCTGACAGCAATTTCTTCCAGACTGTCTGAAAAAAGATAATATTATATATATATATATATATATATATATATATATATATATATATATATATATATATATATATATATATATGCACTAACATAATATACACACATATACTACAAATATTATATATTACTAACAAAATACATACGTACAAAAAACAAAATAAATATGTATTGAATTATTTAATCATATGCCATCAATATACTACATATTAAATTATATTTAATGGCTAGGGTGGGAGCGAAGTTACAATTTTAAGTTTTATACGTAGTATAGCCATGCTGCATCTATATTAGTAGTATAGTTGTAGCACAAATGAGTCGACTTATCTGGAGAAGGACCACGCTCTCACAGACTACCAGCATAAAATAGCAGCTTAACACTGCTGTTTTTCGTATGGTGAGTGTAGAGAACCAGGGACCATTATTGCTGAATACGAGGCGTTATATCTGAGTCCTTACTGGTGACAACGCTCCTGTGTTTTGATTCGTATTTGAGTATAAATGTAGATATCCATGAGCCACAGCCGCCGCTTACCATCAGCTGGACTGTGTGCTAGTTGGTCACCCTATCCTATATAAAAAGTGCAAGGTATTGATTCTTGACTAGATAAGTTGTAAACGTGTGTACATTATTCCAAAGTAACTAGCATTACAAGCTTGTATTTGTTTCTAAGGTACGTGAGGGTAATATATGTAGTCAACTTAAGCTTTACCACCTTATAAAACCAAAACTAGGAAGACGACAGAGACAAAAACATAAAATCGTATACTATAATTTATATTTATTAAAAAATAGCGAACAAGTTCTAGAAATAATTAAGAAAACTTTGAAAAATCAACTTAAAAAAGAGTAACTACACTACACCATACTAAAATCGACTAAAATATTTACTACAATATCAAGTGTCATCAGAGCTTTTTTGACCCTTAATTATTTGATTTACTGATGAAGAGTTATCGTACCTATCGCAGAACCATCTATGCAACAAGGCTGTAGTTTCCGAGTCTGACCATATTAACCGGATGTCCGTATTACCCTCACGTACTATAGTAATAAATTCATCAAGGCAAGAGAATGTGTATGTATTTATATATTCTGCATACTTTCATAATTAAATTCAAAATTGAAATGTCTGTCTCTAATATTTAAATTTTTGGTTTCTATTAAGCTTCGTAAATAGGGGACTTAATAGCACCCTATTTGCATACTTTTAAGACATAAATAACATTTTTTTCCTGTTCGTCCCTCTGTCTCTTGGTCCGTGCTAATTTTCGGAATCGCTTAACAAACAGATCGAGAGCATTGTTTGGAGAGATTTTTTATAGAATAAGGATGGCAAATAAGCGCACAGTCCACTTGATGGTAAGTGGTTGCTGTGGCTCATAGATATCTACATCTATCCTCGATTACGAATCAAAATGCAGAAGCGGTGTCACCAGTAAGAACTAAAATTGAATGCCACGTTTCCAGTAAAATGGGTCTCCAATTCTCTACACTCACCATACGCAACACAGCAGTATTAAGCTACTATTTTACGCTGGTATTTTGTGAGAGTGTGGCCCTTCCTCGGTCGTACTATAACTATACTACCAATATAACTGCAGCATGGCTTTACCACGTACAATTTTTTTTTTAAAGTAAATCGTAATAAATCTAAATAACGTCACATTAATAGATCAAATACGGTGAGGGTTGCTAGTACACTATGATATCTAGTAAAGCTGAGAATCATATATCGTATTCATTACGACGGAGTGACGTCAGTGGCACCCTCTCAGCCATTACCATTATCATAATGGGGACATTGCTACAGATTGAACGATCAAATTTCCTGCATGAAAAACTGACGCCTCGTCATAAAGACAGCTCTATACTTTATACCAGTGATCTTAATCAGCTCTACGTTCCATTATTAGTGCCCAATTTGGTAAGCTGCCAAATAGCAGAGTTTGTACTGAATAGGTGTGTTCATGGAAGGTCGTAGATTAGTTTCTGCATCTAGACTACCTCATTGATCTAGTGGTCGCTAAGTTAATTGTATTTTTAGGTCAAGAAATTTTCAGTAGCTGCTCAAAGTCACGATTGGCGGTGTTTGCACCCCCGAGTTTCGACCATACGAGACATAGCTACTGTATGATGCTGGTAATCTATGAGAGTGAGGTTCTTCCCCGGCCAAGCCAACACGTTCTTGCCACAACTATAATATAGAAGCAGCTTGGCTCTACTACGATTAAATCTTATGGGCGGTTCTCTAACACTGGATATGAGATGACCTCTCGAGAACATAAAATTTCTTCCTCATCACAAAGGTTTACTGTTGAACATAGGCCTCCCAAAGAATTTATTTTAAGAGGCTTTTGCCATACGTGGCAGGTGGGTAGGCAACCGTAGTATTTTTTAAATTTGGAGTTGCCATCGGGAGATGCTGCTGCCCATCACCTGTTTCAGTTTCCCTCTGCCGCTCAGGATGCCCACGGGAAAATGTGGGGTAGTGGATACTCTTACACTGTCGCTACATAGTCGGTATTACCTAATGAAAATGTACCTAATACAAACCGATATTTAAAGAGCGTGCAAGTCAATAGTACCGTAAACACTTTTCTACTCCAGTACCATTCCAGAAATGAGAGAAGGTCTAGCAGTGAGATTTTTTATGTACTGAATCAAATTCAGCTTGATTTTGACTTCGATTTCTAATTTTAAGGCTAGTAATTATCCCCGAGACGTGTAGCTTCACTGCTGGCCGTATGAGGACGCTCAAAGTCGCTCAGCGAGCTATGGAGAGGGCTATGCTCGGAGTTTCTCTGCGTGATAAACTTAGAAATGAGGATATCCGCAGTAGAACCAGAGTAACCGGCATAGCCTAACGGATTAGTAAGCTTAAGTGGCAATGGACCGGCCATACAGCTCGAAGAACCGCAACCGTTGGGGAAATAGGTTCTCGAGTGGCAACCTCGTACCAGTACCTTGGTGAAGTGTAGGGCGACCCCCCACTAGATAGAGTGACGACCTGGTAAGACATGCAGGAAGTCGATGGATGCAGGTGGCTCAGGACCGTGTTTTGGACCGTGCATACCTTGAGGGAGGTCTATGTTCAGCAGTGGACTTGTGAAGGGCTGTAATGATGATGATGATGATGAAATTATCCCCTGAACCCCAAATGTTCGGAATAATATATTTTTAATAAACTATTAGATAACTTAGATTTTAACACATTGGATAATATAAAAATTCAAATAAAATCATCACCGCCACAGTCTATCAAAAGTTCACTGCTGATATAGGTCTCTTTTACCGCAGGTAGGCTGTTCTTGCTATAATCGATACGCTTGCCAGATATTGTACGCCTCAAGCGAAGCGTTGAGGTTGTGCTCTACTCTCACCTAATGGAAATCCAGTAATTTTCTGAGCTAAAAATGTCTTTATTTCTTACTATTTCAATTACGGCCGTAAGAATTAGTGTATCAAAATATTTTTTTTATAAGGTTTAGAATCTCAACGCATAGAGTCCTTTTCAAAATCACTGAGTAATTTGGTCTCGTTTAATTGGAATTAATGAAAAGGTAAAAATAACTGGTACTTTTCTCCAAAAAATATTCTCATGGATCTCTTCTTTCGTCTCAATTATGGAAAAAGAGATATTTTTTTTCTTTTTATATAATCAAATGAGATTATGAAGCGTGCACTTTTGGATTTTCCAAACTTTTGTCACATAAAGTGCCAAAAATTAACAAAATTGAATCTTCTTTTTATGAACGACCAGAGTTTTTATCACATGACATACATTAGATGTGGTAACAAGGCTTTGAACTTTTATGGTCTTAAAGATGATAAAAACTAATGAGCTAAGATCTGCATAATAAAATAAAATGTATTAAGGATGTTAAAAACTTATGAGCTAAGATCTGCGTAATAAAATAAAATGATGTGTCTAACCTAATTTGAAGAGCATCTCCTGCTCTCCCTCAGTTGTAACCACTATCTCTATCTAGACATCTAGACTATCTATATATCTAGACAGACTAGAATATACGATATTATAATCTTAGGCTTTGAATTTTTGTGATCTTAGATTCGAAGGTCTTAGTTGTACTTAAGATACCTAAGAAACTAGTAGGGTGGCATATTCTGTTACGTTCTCACCACTTTTGTAGAATCTACTACCACCAGCGATTTAGCCAGATCGATATGACTTAGGGACCTTCAGCAAAATTGTTTACTCGATTTTAAAAGGCCGGCAACGCACCTACAATTCCTTTGGTGTTGCAGTTGTTCATGGGCGGCGGTAGTCACTTACCATTAGGTGAGCCGTATGTTCGTTTTCAAAAATAGACCCTATTATATCAAATCTTATAAACGTCACATTTATATATAACATCAAGGGTGACCGACGCAATGCATAGATATATTTCTTACAATAAAGCAACGCTAACCCTAAGGTACGCCATTGACAAGGGTTAATGGACTGTCGGCCTTTTATTTTACATGTATCATACGTGACCTACTTTTATTTGATCTCAGCGGAATTTCATTGAATAAAACTGAATAATCTGTATGAGGTATTTCAAGGATAAAAATAGGCATGGGTGAATTCCATCAACTCTACACCAAAAATATGTAAGACATTTTGACGATGTATTTTATACAAGTCAGTAGCGGTCTAAGAATAAATATAACAATAACATACGTGGTAGAGCCACGATGCTGTTATATTATGGTTGTAGCCCCAATGGGTTAGCTCGACCAGGGTAGCACCACGCTCTCACAGCATACCAGCGTAAATAGCTGCTTATTGTGTTTCGTATGGTGAGAGTAGAAAACCAAAAATCCTTTTTACTCGAAACGATTCATTCAATCTTACTCGTCAGGGATCACAACGCACCTGAATTATGATTTCTAATTGGGTTGGCTTGATCGGGCAAGGTTTCATCAGAGTTCCATCACACTACAGTAGTATTATACTGTAAAAGTGGAGTGACGAGAACCAGAGATCTTTTTCTTTAGTGACGAGGCATTTCATCTTTGTCCTCAGGGATGACAGCGCATCTGCGTTTTGACTCTACATGCAGCAAAGATGTAGGTGCTTATGTATCAAAGCATCATACAAACAGGTGGACTGTGTGTTATTTTATCACCATTCATCATTATATAAATGAAACTTTAAATAGCATCGATTGGTGAACACAATTACGATCTTGCACGGTTCAAGATATACGTCAACACATACCACAAAAAATCTATCATTATAAATATAAACACCTTATCTTACCGTACCACTTTAATAATATTTATTTATATATTTGTATATATATAAGGATAGATCATATATGTATAGTTTATTTATTAGAAGTTTGTATATATTATGTAGTTAATTATCATTTGTATTGTGTTCTCTTATTCTATATTGCCACACCTACATCAAATTCTCACCACTCCATGGGTTGACTGATAAAGAATGCCTCAAGGCATTAAGTCCGCCCTTTGTATTATTTTGTTTAAGGATGCAACAAAGAATAAAATAAATAAAAATAAATAAATAATAAGTGGTTATAGATCGGACTTTACCAAAATACCAACAAGCATTCCTCAAGGATCACATCTTGGACCTTTATTGTAGAACGCCTACATCGATGATATTACTAATTATGAATAAATAAAAATAAATAAATAATAAGTGGTTATAGATCGGACTTTACCAAAATACCAACAAGCATTCCTCAAGGATCACATCTTGGACCTTTATTGTAGAACGCCTACATCGATGATATTACTAATTGTTTTAAATTTTCATAAAAATGTTTACAACATCCGTACTGAGCAAGACTTTCTTGAAATGTAAACTTATTTGAACGCTTTTTTAGCTTACTATTCTTATAACAATATAACCGCTAATATTGTTAAATCCGAATATATTAGCTTTACATGTAAATATAACTCTATTTCATTCTCCTACAATTTAACGATATTGCAATACTAAGAACACCTGTTAGATTTAGGAAAAATAAATAAATAGGCCTTTCCTGTAGATTTTCTTATAGGGCGAGTTTTCTTCAAAGTAACCACGTTAGGCAGGCGTGTGAACAACCACAGTTTTGTATTATTTTGAGTAGTCATCACTCGCAAGACTAGCCCTCAGATGTGACAATGCATCTGCATTTTGATTCTTAGTCGAGGATAAATGTCTTTGGGTTACAGTACTCGCTTACCATCAGGTAGATTGTGTGCTCGTATGTCACTCGTATGAAAAGATGCTGCTGTCCACTTTCTATTTCATTTCAACTTTTTTAGTACCCACTGTATGATATGGAGTACGAGATTCTCTAATGCTTAAGAATATTATGCATACATAATTTGTTTTGTCTTGAGTACCATTCCATACAATTTCCGATATATTATTATTATTAGAGAGTTATTCGCTACGTCAATTTCCACACACGCGTCATTCGGCGGGCTCCATTCCGTTTGCTGATCCAATTAAGAGTCTATTTGGGATTAGATCTCCAACCGTGCAATACGTTCCATGTATGTTCATAAGCTATTGCTGACCGTTTTGTTATGAGTATTTTATGACATGTTTTATGGGCTATAGTAAGTATACCATATTAACTGCCCCAATGGTATAGTGGTTGTAAACGGGAGTGATGATCTTCAAGTCCTGGTTTTGAATCCAGGGTAGGGTCATAATCAGTTATAGAGTTTTTCTGACAAGAAGTTATTTATAGAGGACTAAGAATTTCTTATCAGTCCCGGAGTCAGGCAGCTGGTGGTGTGACGAATATGAATAGTCTTCTTTTTTGACTTATTTACAGCTAGTTTTTGACTTAAATCTTACCTGGTGTTAGGTGGTAATTCCTAGATAAAAAATCGTACAGCTTTAGTGTTAGAAAAACCCACTATTTCCTTATTTAACTCTTTGGCTGTACGCATTACGAAAGGCGTAGCGAATAGTTTGATTCGAAACATAACATGACAAACACTCACGTCTGTCACCCACAGGGGTAGCCAGACACTACAAGACTATCATTTGGCACGATCCTGACACACCTTTCTCGTCCCCTCCACATTCATATACCTACGCATACGTGCTCTTCGGTCAATGGTACTCCTAATTTGGCACATTTTCAATATATCGCCAATTTGTTCGATAAACTTTCGCCTAGGACATCCCTCTCCGACTCTCGGGGATAAGTCGCTCGCGTCCGTTGCCTTCGAGAACCTAATCTTAGGCCCACCCTACACATATCTCTCGGATGGTGATAAATGAGCGACAATCCGAAAGTACAGACTCGGCTTCTCGCCGCGTGGTCGCGTCGTTAAATATACCACTCCACAGATTCGCACCATGACGCATGAAACTTTGATTCGAATGCGTGGAATATTGAAACTAGAGGATTGAGTTGGGAAATGCCTCGTTTTCAGTACACTACACCACCACCAAACGAAACACGGCAGCATTAATCTGCAATTTTACGCTGGCATTCTGTGATGGCGTGGTTCTACCCCTGTAGGATCAACCCATTCATGCTACAACCTTAATATAGTTACAGCTTGGCTCTACCACAAAAAATAATCCCTCAAAATCCTTGTGAACGAAGTTGCGGGTACTCTTTTTCCTACCATAGAGAAAATTTTGATTTCCTTCAAAATTCTCGTTGCTAGTGGTATAATATATAATATTTCAAAAACTGAACAACTATTCACCGCATTACCCCGCCTTCTTCATAAAATATGTTCTCAATCATAGTCTCGAGGCTCTTGGGGTGGAGCCGCGAGGAAAAAAGACGACAAATAGCCACTAGACGCTGCGGGTAGCTTGGAGAGAAATTTTTCTAGAAAATGTCTCAATGATTTGTTACAAGAGGAAAGAAAAGTAGAAATGTTTGTACGTTTAGAAATAATATTTAAGATGATTAATTCTGCCGCTGTTTTTTTACTAACTTACTCCTGTTCCCTCTAAATTGCACTTTACGCAAACAGCCCGGGTTCGAACCCCGTTGGTAGCAATGAAAATTTTATTGAAATTTCAAGTGCAAATTTACCGCGTGCTCGGTGGTGAAGGAAACCATTGTGAGGGGCCTGTGCCCATTAAAAGGACGTTTATAAGTCGTAACGACTAGCAGTGAAAGATCACGTCTTAGATCCATGTGTCATGATTGGCAACAGGCACTGGTTGTACACTATGTTGTTGTCGCGAGGTCTAAAATTGCTCCAGCTAAAAGAAATGATGATCTAGTAATAAATGAGATGGCCTAATTGTGCCCCAATCTGTACAAAAATAAGACTATTGCGATTTAAATAAAATAAAAAAAGAATTTTGAATAACTATTAACATTTCTTAGCAGCTGTTGAAAAATAATTAAGTTTAAAGGTATTCAAAGTGATTTCTTCTCTTTGACGTTACTCTATAGCACCTTTAATGCAGCCATATAATACTTAAAAAGATCAGAGTAGGGAAAAACGTTAGATAAACTCATCAAAATACTTTATTTATGATATGTTATGTATAAAAACAAGACTAAAGGATAGGATTTTATTTATTTATTTACTACAGCAACAGCTTAAACATGTAGCGTTACATTATAGGATAGGGTTACTTTACTATATACTTGAAACACTGAATCCGTCCGTCAAGCTTCAAAACTGTCACACGGTATATGATAAATATGTACGCTTTTCCTTCGTATTTGTGTTTTATCTTATTTTACTACCACTAAATGTACCACTAAATGGTGTAATACATAAGTTTAATTATTTTCTGTCTAATATACTTCGATTAATAATAGTATTAATATAATTATATTGCAAAAAATTGTTACAAATAATAATTTCAAAGACTGAAAAAACTGCTTCGTTTTTTTTAGCTTAACCAGTTAGGATACACCCTAATCATGAATTGGAACTTTATTGATATCTACATTGTGTAATAATGATAAAAACTGACTGCCAAAATCAACTTTTTTAAATCTTCATAACTTTTGTACACTACTGCGTACATGCACTTTTCAAATTCTTTATATAGATAGATTTGTACTTTCAAATGACATAAATTTCTTCCCGGTACAGTCTCGGGCACAGGTTCATACACTTTTAGGCCATCTCCTTTATTTATTATTATTTTATCCACTTCCTACTATCATTACAGGATTGTCCTATTACGATACATAAGTCAGACTTTGTTTTTATTCTCTTTTATTGTAAGTCTATAAATTAAAACCTAGAAATAAAAAGGTAGCTCTTGTGAACTCGTATAGAAAACATCCGAATGAATCAATACCCTCAAGTAGAGCATTGAGTTCACCTAAATGCTGTGGCCTACGAAGCACAGCAGCATTAAGTTGCTATTTCACGCTGGATTTCTGTTAGAGCGCGGTCCTTTCCCGGTCTATCCGACACGTTCATGCTACAACTACAATATAGGTGCAGTGTAATCTAACCCCGTAAAAAATAATTTTAAATAATTTTTTATGTATTTAAAGTAAATTTATTAGGTAATTATTTAGGTATTTTATTATGTTCCAAAATATTTAATCAATAAATTAATTAATAAAAATAATAATCAATAAATTAAATTAATGTAAAAAATTAGGTAATTTATTAGGTACCACGAAATTGCCGTTTTTTATGAAATAAGTTATTGTAATTCTTTTCTATATTTTTCATTTCTGTTAATCAAAGTAATCACTAATGCAATTAATGCATCTTTGCCAATGTAGTGGCAGCTTATTTATGCCCTTCTTAAACAAAACAGCTGGACGTAAGGCTACAAATTCTTCAAACGCATTTTGTACTGCCTCTCGGGTATTAAATTTTTTCCGCCACAAAGTATCCGAATTCTGTAAAAAGTAGAAGTCTGTAGGCGCAAGGTCTGGTGAGTACGGCAGATGACGGAGACCTTCCAACCCCAGCTGACTGTCGCTGTAACTTGGAGACCGTCTGTTGTGCAGTATGAGTACGTTTTCGTGTAGAAGCACCGAGGACGTGCGATGGGAGCTGGTGGGAGACCTGCAAGCTTCTACGTTATTGTGTTCATTTCTTCACAGTACACATCTGCAGTAATGCTCATCCCGTTTGGTGAGAAGCTGTGATGAGTCACACCGGCACTAGATCACCAAACAATCGCCATCACTTATCTTGGGGTGAGTTTTCGTTTAGGAAATTGTTAAGGTGCTGAACTAGGATCCAAACAACTTGATAAGCGCCCCGCGGTTGCCAGAGTCTATTTTTCGTCACAGGTATAACAATAATACGCTTCAAAATTCCTTCGTTTGTGTGCTTGTTGAGCAGTGCAAGACACGTCTCGCCGCGTACTTCACGCTGTTGAGTTCGTGAGGCACCCATTTTCAAGCTTTTTTACCTTGCCAATTTGACGCAAGTAGACCAATGTTGTTTTGATACTAAAGTCTAAGGCTGCCGATAATTCAGCCGCAAATAAGCCTCAGCCTTTAATTCGTCATTGTCGATCGGTTTTCGGACGACCACGGGGTTCATTTTTCAGGTTGAAATTTCCAAGACAGAATCGGGAAAACCAATAACAGATGGTGCGTTCATTTGTAGTATTCGCTAAGTAAACGTCGTTGATGTTAAGGGTGGGTGTTGACGTTGTTGGTGACGACGAAACGTTTAAAAAAACCGTTTAGTGTACCGCGCCGATAAAACCGTTTTAAGTCCTGGGTTCAAAAAGTCTTCTTTGCACAAACCAGTCTTCGAATTAATTGGTACGATTTTTCATTTTACGCCTATGAAAATACAGTCGAGAATGCAATGATTCAACTATCGCACTCGTCGCGTCGTCGTCCTTAACGTTCCACGTTATATTGTAGGTTTGGCTCACCGATCATTCATAAACATAGACAGACACTAAACGCTCCTTAAAATAAAAAGTGAACTTTTTGTCAATGAAACTAATATTAATAGTAATGCTAAGTCTGTCCTAAGCCTGGAAAAGTATGAAGGGAAGTTCATTTCACAGTTAAGTAAATTCGATCGATAAAATGAATTATTTAGTAAACCATTTCATACATGTAAGAAACTGCAACCATTTCACTCGACGAAAACGCAATTTTATTCCACGTTGGAGAAGTTTCGTCCTTTAAGCCGTCTTAAAACCAGTTGCAACGACGACCATTTTCTGCAACCGTTTTCGTCCTTGCAAAGACGGTTTCTTTTCGTCCGTCAAAAATACAACAACGACCCACCACTAGTTGATGTTGCCTACCGCTTATGCCGCGTCTGTAATCATGGAATATAAGTACAGTCGTGGCAGCAATGTGAATCTAATTAGGGTTCCGTAGTCAACTAGGAACCCTTATAGTTTCGCCATGTCTGTCTGTCCGTCTGTCCGTCCTCGCTTAATCTCTGTGACCGTTAGCACTAGAAAGCTGAAATTTAATACCAGTATGTGTATCAATCACGCCAACAAAGTGGTAAAATAAAAATTGGAAAAAAATGTTTTATTAGGGTAGCCCCCCTATATGTAAAGTGGGAAGTGATTTTTTTTTTAATTTCAACCCTAACGTGTGATATATTGTTGGA
Organism: Parnassius smintheus behrii; assembly: GCA_036936625.1. NCBI lineage: Eukaryota > Metazoa > Arthropoda > Insecta > Lepidoptera > Papilionidae > Parnassius > Parnassius smintheus. The sequence continues at coordinate 2,657,557 of JAUPFT010000031.1, forward strand.
AAGGTATTTAAAAATAAATAGGGGTTTACTAAGATCTTTTTTTGATAAGGTCAATAATTTCGGAAATAATCGCTCCAAAAGTAAAAAACAATGTGTGTCCCCCCCCCTCTAACTTTTGAAGCATAACTTTAGAAAATATGAAAAAAATCTGAAAAGTAGAACTTTATAAGGACTTTCTAGGAAAATCATTTTGAACTTGGATGGAAAGTCGGAGTGCCTGCCGCGGAGCGTGCAATGTTGCACGCTCCATGTTCGCGCACGTACCCACTACCGGGAGCAGTTGCAGGAGCGCGGAGCGCTGCTGGAGCGCGAACATAATGGATACCCACCTTTAAATTCATAAGTGGGAACACTTATTGTGGCGGACGGGAAACTACGGAACCCTACACTGGGCGTGGCCCGACACGCTCTTGGCCGGTTTTTTTTTAAAGTATCAATGATAACGAAAAAAGATTCAAATGCAGTGAAAGCATAACGCTAGTCAATAAACAAATGACTAATTTTGAAGACAGAATTCTATGTTTTTAAAAGAAAATTATTATAAATTAGAATTCTTAAACAAAAATTATTTTGATTTGTAATGGCCAGTATTGCGGAACGGCGATTTCATAGGTAAAGACATATTATTATTTTTCTAATGGAATATTTGGTTAAAATAATCCAAAATATTTTATGAAATAGACAGTGATCTCTGTAATGTGACCAAAAACATTACGCAGATCAATTTCCGTCAATGCCGACGCGAGCCCCGTCACTGACGAGGGTAAATGGATTGTCAGAATTTTGGTTTCATATCGATAATTTCTGACCCAAAAATAGGTATGTAAATTAAAAGTGAATTATCAAAAATAAGTTTTGTGTATATACAAAATATAATATTTTGTAGTATTTTATCAAGACTTTTGATCAGAGATTCATAAATAAATAAATGCACTTATTAGTACAAATTATTAACGATTTTTTTTTATTTTATAAGTACCCACGACTTGCAGACTAGCATTTTCTCTTGAACGAATGAATTGTAGAGACGTTTTACGTAGTATTTCTGTGCAGACATGATCAAAACTTTAAACTTGTCAAATTATTGATCCGGAGACTTCTTTCAATTTATTTTCGAGCATAAATGACTTCTGAAAAATAACAAGCGAGCTCAAAATATATTTTAAGTTTTCTTTAAAATAACACATAAAATGAAATATGTAATTTTAAAGAAATTTTGATTAATACACTAATTATTTATCATGTTATATTAAGACTTCTGCTTTAAAATGTAAAATATGTTTTTGTGGGTTGAACATTTTCTACATAACACGGTCCAACTACAAATTGCACACAAAATATTTTTAAACCACATAAACCTTTTCTTCCGTGCGGAAATTGAGCCCATAGTCCATAACGCTGCAAGTAAAGACTTGCACGACAAAGACTGCAACTCCATATGACAATGCTGTAAGCAGAGACTTTTAATGAGCGGGCAACGTAGTCTCGCACACTTTTAAGCTGAATTCATATTGCTTTTATGAAATTAAAGTGAAAATCGAACTTATAGTTCACGTGATGGGAAGTGGCTACTGCCTATCGACAACTGGAACCAACTTCAGATACATTAATAACAGCGTAAAGAGCAGTTTTATGCTTCGTATGGTAAACATTTAGTGGCGATAGAGTGTAGACAACCGGGGACCTTTTTACTGGATACGAGGCATTTTATCATAGTCCTTACGTGGCTAAAACTTAACTAAAATCACTCCACGTAATATTCAAAATCATTTAATTTCCGAGAAGTTCCCGAACTTTGGATTTGAACAGAAACCAGCCATTTTACCGCCATTTTACGTTAAAAAAGATTATTTCATAAATAAAGTCGATAATGATTATTTCAAAAATAATGTCGTTAAGTATTTATAAGGACGTGAGAGGTACATTATCCAGAAGCCAATAAATCACTGACATTAGCGCCGGAAGTGAGTGACATCGGAAAAATGATACTTATCCGTCCAATATTTTGAGACCATAAATAATATAGCACTTTTTCTTGTCCTAAATCCTGCCTTAGGTCATCAATCATTAACCTAATTAACTATAGATTAGTCAGACCTAATAGTACATTAAATATTTTATATAGATTGATATAAGACATTGATTATAAGACATTGACATTGTAAGCTGCATTTTAAACGGGTAACGTAAAAGAAATCACAATCACCACAGCCTTTCACTACTGAACATATAACTCACTCCATCTATTGGGGGGCTACCCTATACTTTGCCTGCCTAGCATGACGAATAATATGGTGAACATCTCTCCTGGAGTAACGACAAAAAAAAAACTATGGACTTCCATTTTTCACAATCCCGACACATATCTTCCCTCTTTCATGTCCATAAACAACGCATTGTATATGGACATGAAAGACAACGCATTGTATATTGTGAGCCTTTTACGAGCAGGGAGGGATAATTAATAATAAATTAATAATGTAAACCTGATACAAGTAGAATATGGACGTTTTTATGTTCTTAACCTTTCTCAAGTCCTGTCTTCGTGAACGGGGTTCACATAGCATATAAGGCAACAGCTTTCAATTGCTCTAGTGAATATTCATTCTTCCGAAAGACACTCAAAAAAACTGAGTTACTAAACAAAGGGTCCTAACTAGGACGATCATGCCAAAATATTACAAACGGCCTATTGTTTAACCTTTAGAGATATCATTTAAAAAGATCAAAACATATTTTATTTATCCTGGTCACATACATATAATTTTATTTAAAAAGGGTAAATTAAATAATTATAAATAATTTATATTTTTATAGGGGATTGGGGAGCGTTACAGCATGTGGGCGTTGTATATTGTATTGTATTTGTATTGTTTGTCGGTTAAAAAAAATAAATGAACTGAAATAATTATTTTCTTTCGTGTGTTGTCAACCTAGAGTAATTCGACTGTCATGTTTGTCATTTCGACCCTGGTTTAAATCTGGTGTCGGTTCAAAATCAGTTTTTGGGTTTATTCGTCTAAAAATTCTCGTAGTCAGGAAGTTGGCGGTGTTTCACACTCATGCTTCGGAAATCACTGAATACGTTTGGTCGTACGCATATTCTCTCTCAAAGTTAAAACAAAAAAGTCTGCTCGTCAACCTGCAATTTTTCCTAACAGTAAGCCTGTATGTCCCTCTTCTAAAAAAAAACCATAGTCGTTATTACACTACATTCTCCATCAAATGATATTTTTATGTTTTGATGTAATAAAGACATTCCTTTTTCGTGGTAGGAAATAGTTCAAGGGATCGCTTAGTTGTCCAAATTTTATTACCGTCAATAAATAAAGTAATAAAGTGCTCTCTTAAATCTCATTTTTACGACCAAAATAGGCGTGGCTGTAAATCATGTTCCACATCTACGTGACAAGGAAACAGTGACGTAAGCGATGACGTCACTTCCACCTTCTCAGCTTGGCTTAATGGTGTCCCTGATGTCGGTAGCAAACGATCAGTTTTCCGTTAGCAAAATAGCATTAGATCATTACGTTTCTACAATAACTGAGAGATTTCATATGATTGTTATAATTTATTATTTATTTACAATTACTTTTTAGCATTTCATACTAATTTTTATCGCTCAATTTCACCATTACACATCGCACCAAAACACTCTACGCCATCCAATGGATGGTTAGCGGTCTACCAATGTGCGATTTACTAGAAGTTTTCTTCATTCCCTTGTAATATCGACTCATACCAGCGATTTTCACGGATCGTTACGACTTAGGGACCTTCAAGAAAAGAGCCGACTCTTTTTTAAAAGGGCGACAACGCATTTGCGATTCCCCTGGTGCTGCAGGTATTTGTGGGCGGCGGTAGTCACTTGCACCCTCCTTTCTGTCTGCGCCCTCCTTTCTGCCAAGGAGGGTCGCGTTCGTATACGGCTTAGAGATCTCTAGTCAGATCGTTAAGCCAGTTCCTAAAAGGTTGGGTTTAGTGGGTAAAAGTCGCCACATAACCACGCAGCCGGCTGCGTGGTATGCTATGAGCATTCCCAACCTCCCTCCCACACTTTCCGGAGGGTTGCCCATATTTGCTTCGGGCGCAAAAAAAAAACACTTATCATCAGACAAGCCGCGTGCTGGTTTAACCCCTCTTTAATTTTTTTAAATAAATTTCTTATTACTATTCATTACTGCTACAGTTATATTGTGGTTGCATCACGAATAGGTTGGCTTGACCGGGGTAGGGCCACGCTATCACAAAATACCAGCGAGGAACGAGGAACAGAAAACGAGGCAATCCATCTCAGTCCTCAGGGCTGGCAACGAATCTGCATTTTTATTTTTTTATTGAAAATAAATGTAGATGTTTAGGGGCCACATCATCCACTTAACATCAGGAGGACTGTGTGCTCGTTCTTCACCCTTATACTATAAAAAAACCTTATAGTGTCGTGGCAAGAGGATTCCTTGTAACAACTCAAATAATAAAGACTGTACTTATTAACCCGCCTACTAAACGTGGCAACTGTGGCAAAAGCTAAAGAGGAATCCTAGGCTCAACAGTAAACTTTGGCAGGTTGATGAATGAATGAATAAAACTATAAAAATGCATATTATACGTACTTAGAATGTGGTAAAACCTTTATAATCGAATAATTTACTTTACACGTTACACCAAAATTCGTTATGGCAACACTAATTATTATGTTTATGTAATTTAAGAGGGTGTTTACATTGAGAGTCTAAATTTGCAAACACAACCGCTATTTTACGTTTATTGAAAGTAGCTTATGTGGTTTTGGAATAATTTGCGTCAAAATAGCAAAATAGGGCGTCGTTCTTGATAAATACGTGTTAGAAATTTGAAATGTAGCGGTTGCGAGGTTACGCTTAGCATGGGTTTTGCGGCTTAGCGCGAGAACGCGATGATAGCAGTTTAGAAATTGGAACGAGCTGGCTAGTGTTGTTCAATCGTACATCGATATTTCTTGACAGATAAATTTAAAGGCTTCGCAAAAGTCTTGTGTGGGATAAAAAACAAACAACTTACACAATTTCGTGTATAAGTGGTGTATTTTAATATAAAGCTTCAAAATACATGTATTCTTAAAACTACATTAAACGTCATAAAATAATTACAATCAGTTTCATTCCATGATGTGTATTATTCGCTTAAGTATAAGAAATCATTTTATTGGTATATTTTCTCTACTTTATGGACGTTGTATTATCGGCCCTTAAAAATTATTGTTATGATAGATTTTTAAGAAGTGTAGTTAGATGAAGTAACGATCTGGTAAGAGGTGCAGAAATTATAGAATACAGAATTCAGAAAGTAATGGATGCAGGTTGCACTTTACAGAGTTTTGTTGCATTTCTCGGGGAAGGCCAATAAACTAAGAACATTTGAGAACATTTTTATCGAGAGAATATTATTAAAATGAAACCTTCACACTAGGATTTTCTCTTGTAACGTGGAGGCATTTTATATACAGAAATTGCACAAGGACAAATAAGACCCGGAATAATTATTTGTAGGTCATAGAAATACTTGTTTCATGTGAGATCAAAACCCGCAGCTCTTATTGTTGTAATTTATTGCTAAACCAATGCGCCAATAGCCGTCAATATAATAATGGTTACCGACGTAACTAATTTAAAAAAAAAACTGTTTTATAAGTTTCAACTAAACACATATACGACAAGAACGTATTTCCTTAACTGTTGATCGATAAAGCTATTTCCATCACTAGACAGATTAGCACAAGGTCTCATAAATGCGTAACGCTGTTTACTTACCAATTAGAGCCCGACCCGGGTTGGAAACAAACAAACAAACTGGCAAAAAAAATGTAAATGACACTCTTTGTTACCAAACGAATGCGAAATAAGACTTAGGATTAAACGTAATGAAACATATTTTTCATCTTTTTGAATTGATTGTTGTCAGGGTACTTAAATAAAAATGGAATCGTTGAACATATAACATATCCTGTAGTAGCGATGCAAGAATATCCAAGTACCCCGTATCGTCCCGCGCGTGTGGTAAGTGGCGACCGAGAGCAACAAACCAGGACATGGACAGCAGCGTCTTCCGAATAGCGATTAAAATACAATACTGCCGCTGCCGACAGTACCAGGTAATCTATGGGGTTCTATGTTCAGAACTTGCGATAGGCTGTAAAGATAGAGTTAACGCATTTGAATATATTATAATAAGTAAACTCTTGAACTAAGTGAAGTTCCTTATTCAGCTAAAATGAAAACCAAAGTGACAAACGATTTTTCAGTCGACCTGATGGTAAGTGACCACTGCACTGTAAAACAAGACAGTGTTTATTGCCAGTGATGGCTTATTGATAGAAAAAGTATGATAATACAACACATTGTCCACCTGACGAGTAAGTGAATGTTGTGGCCCATAGATATCTACATCTATCTATCCTCGATTGAGAATTAACATGCAATTGCGTTGTCACCACTAAAGGTTAGTAGTCTATTTATATCCTGAAGATCGGACCACAGTAGAATACAAAAACTGCTATTTGTTGGCAGAAATTTGGAAGACGATAGGACCTACCCACTATAACACGGAATCCTGGGCAAGACAGCAATCCTACCAAATAGTAACCACGACGAAAAAAAAAACTTTTGCCAATTTTCTTGAATTCCTTTTTTAGGTGGTAGAGCCACGCTGCAGTTATATTATAGTCGTAGCACGAATGGGTCAACTCGACCGGGGCAGGACCACGCTCTCACAGAATACCGTTAAATAGAAGCATAATGCTGCTATGTTTCGTATGGTAAGTGAGTGAGAACCGAAGACCCTTTTCACTGGAATCGAGGCATTCCATCTTAGTCCTCAGGGTTAGTAAAGCATTTTCATTTCGATTGTTAATTGAGGATAAATGTGGATCTCTACGGGCCACAACATCCACCTAACATCAGGTGGAGTGTGTGCTCGTTTGTCACCCAGTGCTATAAAAAAATCTTGAATTATTAGGGTCTGCAAATTGGCATTTTTTACTAACTGATTCACTGATTTTCTCATCAAAAACCTAGACCTCTTCTAGTTTTAACTCAACCCAGAATGGAACACGCTTTCCCAGAATACCTAATCTATCTAAATCGAGATAATATCTAAATCGAGGATAAGTGTAGATATTTTTGGGCCACAGCATCCACTTACCATTAGACTGTTTGCTCATTTGTCACCCTTATTGTATATAAAAAATCAATATATTCTGTTATATATATATATATATATATATATATATATATATATATATATATATATATAGCAGTATTAACTATTTATACATTTAAAATTGCAATTTACAATTTCATTGGTGGTGGGGGACAGAACCCGTACTACTCGCGTACTTTAAAATTTGCATAGCCTCTGAGATAGTTTAATTTAAATATCTATTTTAGTGGCGAAATATCTTGATTACTGGCTAGTACCCGGCGATCTACTGCCCCAGAAGAAATAACTGTGGAATTATCATTTTAAATTTAAAAGAGTTATATCCTTTTTTATGAAATGATTAATAAGTTCATTGAAATTAAATGACATATGGTTTTCAAATAAATTTGAACAATACGCGCACCACCTGCTGTAGTTAATTTTACTATGCCACCTTCGCGCAAGTGTAAGCGATAAGTTGACAAAGTTTTACCGCAATCTAATGAACGGTGTCGTAGCGCATAATATACAAACAAACAAATATTATTTTTATATTTTAGATTGTGGTGATAGAGATTTACATAAATATGGCAGTGTGGTGTATGTTTAGTAACTACGAATATACTCCGTAACATATAGAAACATTTAGTTCCCCCTACATAATATCCGCTGACAAGAATATTATCCGCAAAATTAACATTTTTACCGCTACATAAATTGCTGGCTAATTCGAGAAGTTGCCAAGTTTTTGGCACCAAATGCGAGACGTTGAATATTATGGTACAAGTTAAGAAATGATTTATATCTAAACATTCGTTTCTGATCTCATATATCGTAATTATTAAAAAATAAAAGGAAAACAAGAAATTAAATTTTTTGTGGGAAAACAAGTTTCTCGATTGGCAGGCTCGTATCGGTAGACGAAGTGTGAGGTGGCCCCCACTAAATGGAGTGACGACCTAGGAGTAAGACATGCAGGAAGTCGATGGATGCAGGTGGATCAGAACCCATTGAGTTATACAAAACTAGAGGTGCAAACCACATTACTGCGCAACGAAAAAAGTGTAACCACTATTCAACCGCGACGACGTAGCTTTGAAGTTACTAAACATTTTAAATAAACATATATCTATCTCAATTACACAAGTTGCGAAAATAATACCGTCGCTAAGATTAGATAAAGATGGACACACAAATATGCAATAGCGGGTTTCTGTGGCTTACTATATGAAATTTTACACAAAATACGCAATAAAAATGAGTTTTTTTTAAGCTGCAGTTAATTGTTTTTATTTTAGAAAAAATAGGATACAAAGCTTATTAGATGAATAGAAGTAAGCATAAGGATGAAATAAAACATATTTTTTAAAAGTATTTTTCTTGTAGGTACTAATAACAATATAAAATAGGTAATAAAATATCATCATCATCATCATTACAGCCCTTCACAAGTCCACTGCTGAACATAGGCCTCCCCCAAGTATTACCACAAAGCACGGTCCTGAGCCACCTGCATCCATCGACTTCCTGCATGTCTTACCAGGTCGTCACTCCATCCAGTGGGGGGTCGCCCTACACTACGCCTACCGGTACGAGGCTGCCACTCGAGAGCCTTTCTTCCCCATCGGTTATCGGTTCTTCGAGCTATGTGGCCGGCCCATTGCCACTTCAGCTTACTAATCCGTTGGGCTATATCGGTTACTCTGGTTTTACTGCGGGTATCCTCCTTTCTGAGTCTATCACGCAGAGAACCCGAGCATAGCCCTCTCCATAGCTCGCTGAGCGACCTTGAGCGTCCTTATACGGCCAGCAGTGAAGGACAACGTCTCTGATCCGTAAGTCATCACTGGCAACACGCACTGGTTTTACACTTTAGTTTTCAGAGATTGAGGTATACCTGACGAGAAGATGTGTCGTAATTTCCCGAACGCTGCCCAGCCAAGTTGAATTCGTCGATTGACCTCTCGGTCGAAGTTGGACCTACCTAGTCGGACTATTTGTCCCAGGTAAACGTACTCGTCAACAACTTCGAGCATAGTGCTCCCAACAACTACCGGCATAGGTGAGACATGGACATTAAACATGATCTTTGTTTTGTCCATGTTCATCTTAAGACCTATCCGTTGGGAGACACCATTGAGGTCATTGAGCATAGTGCTAAGGTCCTCCAGCGATTCTGCCATAAGGACTATATCGTCGGCAAATCGAAGGTGAGTGATGTACTCGCCATTGATGTTAATACATAATAGTATCCTTTCCAGTCCAGTAGCTTGAAAACGTCTTCCAATGCAGCGGTGAAGAGTTTCGGGGATATAACATCACCCTGTCTTACACCTCTCTGCAGTTGGATAGGTTTCGAGCTCTGATTATGTACTCGGATAGCCATCGTAGCCCTACTGTACAAACACTTCAGCAACTTCAACACTTCGATATACCGACAGTCAACTTGGCACCGCTAAAGGGACTATAGCACCACCCAAATTTCGACGAAATCAAAGGCTTTCTCATAGTCCACATATGCCAGGCAAAGTGGCAGATTGTGCTCTTCGGTCTTCTGTACAATCTGCGCAGGGTATGTATGTGGTCTATGGTACTGAAGCCTTTTCGGAAACCGGCTTGTTCGGGATGATGACATTCGTCGAGTCTGCATGCGAGACGATTCGTAATGACTCTCGAAAACGGCACGTAGACGCGGCTCAGAAGGGAAATCGGTCTGTAGTTCTTCATGAGAGCGTTGTCGCCTTTCTTAAAGAACAAGACCACCGCACTTAGAACAGACCACACAAAGAGGTATGTAAGGATCGTGACACTTGGCGATCTGTTCTCTCTGGCTACCCCGTTAGGGAATGTGCGTGACGATAAGTAAGTAAGTAAGTAAGTACTTCTGCTCCACGCCTCCGGAGTAGTGCCTCCATGGAGGACGGAATCGAAGAGCTTATGAAGGACTTCAAGTACCGGTTTTTCACCCGCTTTCAGAAGCTCCGCTGTAATTTCATCCTTGCCTGGGGCCCTGCCGTTTTTAAGGTGCTGGAGAGCCATTCTAATCTCGCTCAGACTAACGTCCGGGATATCATCGGAATAGTGTCGGGTAAGACTTGCTCTTGGATCGTTACTCTCACTTGCGTGTGGCTCCAACGATGTGTACAGCTGCCCATAGAACCTCTCAATCTCACTCAAAATCTCAGGTGTCTCGGAAACGATGATGCCACACGCAGTCTTCAGCTTTGACAGTTGGCTCTTTCTGGCAGACAGATCTCTGGCAAAGACTTTGGAGCCCTGGTTCCGCTCGATCGCTTCTTTAATACGAGCAGTATTAAAGTTGCGTAAGTTTCGCCACATGCATTTGGAGATTTGTCTGTTCAGTTGCCTGTATGCTGTTAAATCTGTTGACGATTACAACCTCATCTCCCGTCTAACAGTCATGAGATTAAGAGTGTGATCGGAGAGTTTTTGTGTTCTTCTGCGGCGGGTCTTGCAGAACTTAGCTTCGACCGCATGGACAGTTTCCACGAGCTTGTCATTCATATCGTCCACTGCATTGCAATCTTCTAGGCACTGAAAGCGGTTGCGTAACTCGAGCTGAAAAGTCTCGGGATTCTGGATTAGAGCACGAGGGTGACGGAGCGTTGACTTCATTAGGCGAGACCTCTCCAACTTAACGTTTAGGTTCAGTGTGCCTCTAACCATTCGGTGATCGCTGCCGGTTTTCACCCTTGCGATCACTGAGACATCACTGAACAGTTGGCGTCTGGTCGTCATAATGAAGTCAATCTCATTTTTTGTCGAACCGTCGGGGCTCGACCAGGTCCACTTCCTGTGGGGCCGCTTCTGGAAGAAAGAGTTCATCATAAAGAGTCCCTGTTTCTCCATAAAGTCAGCCAGCTGCTGGCCCCTACGTTTCCGTTGCCCTACTCCTAATTTCCCTAACTTCAGCTCACCACCTTCTCTGGTGCCTAGTTTTGCGTTGAAGTCTCCCGTCAACACCGTGTAGTGGGTTTTGGAGGAATGCATGGCTCTAGAAATATCCTCATACATTTCCTCCACCTCCTCATCGGGATGTGCCGAGGTTGGTTCGTAGACCTGTATGACCTTCAGCGAATACCGTTTGGTGATTCTGAGTATCAGGTACGCGACCCTCGTCGACACACTCCCAATCTTTACAACGTTGTTGACGAGAGACTTGTGGACGATAAATCCGACACCTCCTTGGGACAGATGGTCGCCCTCCCGGTGATAGAACAAGTTGCCGGACTGGAGGATTACCGTCCTCCCCCTCTCTTCGGACCTCAGATAATCCAATAATATGCCAGCGCAACTTGTCTACCTCTTCTTCCAGCTTCAGTATCTTCTCGTCAGTCCTCAGTGTGCGTGCGTTATACGTTGCCAGGTCGAGTCGTCGTAGGTAGCAACCGAACCTCCACCGGAGATTCTTAGCACCCCCGGCCCCGCCGTTACCACGGTCGCCACCGTAGCCAGGAATAGCGGAGCCGCCGGGGACTGGGGGCCGTTTATTTTTGTCGTTTCTCATGGCCATAGTTGCCACGCTTGGCGAGCGGGTTGGCAACCGCAGTTTTTTATTGTTATTGTTGTTATTAGGAAGACGCTGCTGCCCATCTCCTTTCTGTGTCCCTCTTTCGCCTCTTACGACACCCACGGGACGGTAATAAAATATAATTAATACAAAATATAAAGTTTATATAAAATTATAATTAATATAAAATAGGTTCGCATTATTCGATAATTTTATTTAATTATTTGAGGTTTATATATGAAAACAAGAAGTAAAAATTATGCGTTAAAAATGATTCCGCTTGATTTATTATATTTTGTGACCTTATATCGCATTCGTTGATTGTCGTCTGCTATGGGACTACTTTTGTTTATCCCATGCAGGTTCGGGCCTCGGGGAGTTCCCCATTACCCGGGTAATCCCCACAGCTCATATCAATGAGCCGGTCTTGGGAGCCGTACAAGACGACATTGTTGGTAATCTTGGTTGGCGTATTGCGCGCCTCCAGGTCGATGCTACCGGAGGGTCGGCCGTCTGGAAGCCCCGCGGAGTCCTGAGGATGGGAGTCGACGCAGGGCCAATCTTGCTGACAGGAGGGCGCTCCAACAGCAGCTGCTCCGGGCCTCCAGTGCTCCTTTCTGATTCTAGCTGAAAGCCTGGTATCCCTAGGCAGGAATTGGCGTGTCTCGCGCCTCTGGAAAGGGAATCTGCCGAAGGGTCAGCAACCTCAAGGTTCCGCGGAGAAGCATATCGACGCGGAGCCGAACTCACCAACAGGCGCGCGCACTTGGGCGCGTCGGGCCTTCGGAGTTCGCTTCCCAGCATGTAGGTTAAACGCAGTGTTGGGTGATCTTCATCCCGGGCGGGGTCAAGGGCGTCCTCAAGGCTCGACGCAAGCCGAGTTGGCCCCACAGCGCGCGCACCCACTGCGAAGCGACGGGCTGTACTTCTCCCACCCGGGCGGGAGTCGACGACCGGCGGACGTTACCGCTCACTGGCGCGGTCCGGACGAGACTCAATCGCATTTTTTCATCATTTTCCAATTTTTTGTCGCGGCTCAACTCTGTCGACGTCACATCGAACACTGAACAGACGTTAGCTAGGCACATGGCTGTGGCTATGTGTGCAGTGGCAACGCTTTGGCGCGGTAATTACTAATCTAGTCTATATAAATCAATCTCAGAACCGCGCTTTGTGGCATTTCTTAAGGATGGCATATGTTCAGCAGTGGATTTGTGAAAGGTTGTAATGATGATACCGATGAAAGCCACGCTAGAGCTTGGCTGTAGCACGAATGAGTTCGACACACCAAGCTATCACAAAGTATAAATATTTAATAATCGCTTGCTACCATGTTTCTTACGGGCGAAGACGGAGATCATTTTACTGGAAAATGGGCATTCCATTTTATGTCATAGTTGTAGCACGAATGGGTCGGCTCGACCGGGGAAGGGCCACGCTCTTACAGAATACCAGCGTAAAATTGTAGCTCAATGCTGATATGTTTCGTACGGTGACTTTAGAGGACCGGAGAACCCTTACTGGTTACGAGGCATTCCATTTTAGTGCTCAGTGGTGACAATGCCACTGCATATTGATTCTTAAATGAGGATAGATATAGATGTCTATGGGCCACAGCATCCACTTACCATCAGGTAGGCTGAGAGCCCGCTTGTCACCGTTATTCCATGAAAAAAGGATTGATAAAACATTTTCTTTTTTTATTGATCAATAATGATGTTAGCTATTGGCCATATCATCCACTTAACATCTGGTGTTCACATTAAGCGATCGGTCGCTTGCAAACAAAATGTGTTTGCGTTTTTAAATGTGTTTGAGCCTATACCCGAGCACTATTATATCTACTTCGATATTCAAATATAGTCTGCAAAAGTTCAATGCCGAACATAGACCTTCCCCATAAATTACATCAAGGGGGGTAATTGCCAGTTGCCATATTTGGCAGCCGACTTGTTAACTAACGGTTCCTTATAGTTTTGAGCAGTTATCAGAGACATGCCCTGTTTCGGTTTCCCTCTGTCGCCTCTTCGACACCCACGGGACCATTTGGAGTGGTGGATATTCTAGCACCGCTACTACAGCGATAATGGAATTCAAATATATCACGTTATTGAAAACTGGAATGGGTATTTCCAGCCAGAAATGTGCATATAATCAACAGGTATATTTTTATTTATTAATAAAAATATACTCACCATTGTAGTTTTAAATTGCAAAACTTTGTTCATTTGTCGTTGCACACATGTCCGTCTCTGTCGCATATTTAATCTACATGCTGCGAATGTAACATTGTCAAAATGCTGCATATATTCATGCTAAATTGGCAAAGTTGCAATTTGCAGGCGGCAATAAACAAACTCATATTTCGACAGACTGGGTGAAATAATATATTTATATCTTCATACAGAAAGAAATTGAAGTCATTAGCATCTTTTTAAACTAAGGATACACCTATTTATGACACAGACCACATTTGGACTGTTTAGCATATTTCTGAAGCTAATGCAAGTATAAAAGACATCAACTATACAACATACTGAGTCAATTTAAAGTCACATTAACTGTAATCATACACAAAAAGAATGAAAATAAGTAACTAACTCTCAAAATCTCGCAAGCACAGTTCAAGCAAAGGCCGAATTAAAGGTCGATTTGAAACTAATGAAACAAAGGCGTAAGTGCCTACCAGCAACACTCACTAGAGATCACAACGTCTTGATATTTAAGTATTTGTTCTTCCTTTTTTCTGCATATTTACTTATTTATTTTATTTAAAAATATGCATTATTATGAGTAGGATAAAATATTAAATGGATCTCAATGACTACGATTTCTCTATGTATACCTGTATATATACAATTGTGTGGTAGTATTGTTATATTCTACTTGCCTAGTGGTCGAAATTCGGTCGTAATTCATTTAAACTTTTAATTGTGTATATTCGACAAGCTGTATTTCACTTTTAACTGCAGATTAAAACATACAATAGCTCGTGTACAAACTATATCTGACTATTTGACCACAGACTATTATGCATTTGATGTTGGTAGCATGGACGTAAAAAAGTTATTTTTTATATGTATGCTTTATTAAATTTATTTTTAATGTATTCGTTGTACATGTTTTAAATTAAGTTTTAGCTTTCTGCACTCCTTTCAATTTAAACTCTGAACATGTCAAATGTTACACTAGTCCGTGTGCGTAATATGCATAAAAATGATACAAAGTTTTCCCTTCACTTATTAATATATAGATACATTTTTATAGAATAAGGGTGACCAACGAGCACGGGACCATTAAACTATCAAAACTGGTTCACCGATTCAATCGGTTTGTATATGGTAGAGCCATGCTGCAGCTATATTAGTATTATAGTTGTACACGAATGGGTCGGCTCGACCGGTGAAGGACCACGCTGTTGTGTTTCGTATGGTGAGTTCAGAGAACCGGAGACCCTTTTGACTGGAAAGGAGGCATTCCATCTTAATCCTCACGGATGACAACACATTTGCGTTTTGATTTGTAATCGGGGATAGATGTAGATATCTTTAGGCCAGAGCAACCACTTACCATCGGGTGGACTGTGTGCTCGTTTGTTACTCTTCTCCTATAAAGAAAAAACCTAAAAATTGAGTACTTTCTGATTTTTAAAGTCTTTGTAAGATTTGAGCATAAAGGTAAAATTCGTTCAAAGAATCGTATTTAAGCGAGTAGTAAAAATCACTTAAAGATTTCCGTGATACTTGCGTGAAGTAGCCGCATAATGGTGCTGTGTTTCGCATGGTTAATATAGCGAGGCATCCCATCTTAGTTCATAGGGTGACAGCGCATCTACTTTTTGATTCTTAATCGATGATAGATGTTGGTGTCTATGGGCCACAACATTCTTATACCATTTGGTTGATTTTGTGCTTGTTTGTTGTCACCTTATTCTATAAAAGAACATTCTATTTATTTTATCGAACATGCAGGTTTCTTTATGATTTTTTTCTTCACTACCAAGAAATTGTTATTTAAATTTTTTAATATAAGAGGGGACAAAAAATTATGTAGTTCATCTGATGGTAAGTGACTACCGCTGCCCATTAACAACTGCAATAATAATGGAATTGCAGGCCTTTCATCTGTACAGGGGTATCGGCGTTGATTTATCACTTCCTTATACTATTCAGTTATTGTATTTTAAATTTAATCTCTTATTCTTTAAGACATAGGACATAAATTGAAATGGGGAAACTAATTTGGAATCCTTTAAAATATAGTATGTCGTAACAGATCTTGAGAACGTCCATAAATTCTAAAAACAACGACTGTTCTAAAAGTTCGCTCGAGTCACAAATCCCGAGCGCTTCCGAACCGTGCCGACGTTGCCCGAGCTTCATAAATTTTCAGCCAATTACCAACTTACGCATTTATTGCCTAAGTTTCCTGTGGACATATTTCTTTTTTATTGGGATAGTTTTTAAAAGATTCAAAGTGGTTGTTACTTATTCTTAAGACGTTTAAAGCAATAACTTCCCCATGACTGGGAATTTAGTTGGGAATTCTCGAACATGTGATTTAAATAACCGGCGTTATTGTTCAGACATAATAACTTTAATGGCAATAACTTTATTTAATGTACTACACTCTTGAATTATAACTGAATAGAACTATATTTATATATTTATTTCCCGACGTTTCCGGTGTTTTCTAGCAGCCATAGACATGGGAAGGCCCCTCCTTCCAAGGGGGGGGGTGGCTGAGTTGATTGATGTCCTGATGTTAGTGTGTTTCAGCTTTTAATTACTATTTTGGTCCGATCTACACAAAATCAGCTTACAGTGTCTTGAAATTTTGCAGTGGTACGCTTTGTTTTAGTTTCGGTAGTAGTCAGGAATTAAAAATAAGTAAATTAAACACGATAAAATCCGTAAAATAATTTTATTCAACGTATAGTGTTTGCGTTACTATAAAAAGTCATAATAAACAAAACTTACCTGTTTCTGTTGCCAATTAACAGTGCTTGAACTGTTGTGTATAGAGTTTTGGCGGGAACTTGGCCGTCGACGGATTGTCGCTCCTGTTTTGTCGCTTGAATAATGGTTTGAAGTGGATTTTGATTCGTAAAAGTGATGCGATTTTGTGAATTAAGTGTCTGCGCGTGTTAACTATTAGAGAAAACGACGAAACAAGTGCTTTGATGTTGATATAAACCTCAAGTTAATTTGATCGCTTGGGCGCCTTATTAACTTGAGTGGCTGTCGTCATCAACTGTCCGCTGGGTTGAGCTGTCGTCAAAATCTTTCAAAAACTTCACAATGTGACGCATCAGCATAGTGTGAAGAAAAAAAATATAAAAAAAGATTCCGAAAGAAATGATAGGCTCAGAAGGGCTAGAAACCAGAGCTGTAAAGCCAGTTAAATAAAAAAATGTGTTTCAGTCTTAAGGTAGATCAAAAAAATTACAAGATATGAGATATTCCAATTTAGTCCTCGGTGGTGACAACGCATTTGTAGCGTTCTATGTTTGTTGGCTAGCTTCTCTGTAAGTAGGCTGCAGTACTAAAGTAACCGTACAGTCTAAAGTAAGTACCTTAGACTGTACGTTTCAGAAAAAAAAATCGCGTAGATACGTACATACGGCGGAACAAATAAACTTCCTTTTTTATCTGATATCTCGTTTAATCATTAATTTATAGCAGCTTATCAAAAATTTCACTCCTAAACATGAGTCACCTCTATCAATTTTCTATAAAAGACGCAAATCGCTTGACACGCGTGTTGGTAACATTAGTTTTTATTATTATACACCTCGAAAGCCAAGCGAAGATGTCGAGTTTTTTATTCTACCCGCTTTTAATAACTCTTGTTTATTTACCTTTACCGCACTTATACGTGAAGGAAAGCACATTAGTATTAAAAAGAAAGACTAATGAATAAAACCAACCTTTTTTATTCAGCTGTTATCAGAAGATCCTGCTTTTCATCTTTTCTTGACTTGTAAAAGCCAGTGATTGACTACTACTGATGGTAAGTGATGATGCAGTTGAATATGTAAAAGCGCTCTGACTAAGCTTAACAGACGCCTTTTCGTTATGTTCTTGAAGATACCTATATCGCCGGATGAAAACACAGATCCTATAGTCAACCAAATCTAAGAAATACATTTTGACAGCTGTCAGACTTATTGCACCAGGCATGCCAACCAAAGTACAATAATAATAATAATAATATTCCACAACTATCACACAACGCCATCTAGTCCCAAGCTAAGCAGAGCTTGTGTTATGGGTACTAGACAACTGATAAACATACTTATATATTTCTAAATACATACATATTATAGATAAATTACAGCCAGACACAGAACAAATGATCGTGCTCATCACACAAACATTTGTCCTGGGTGGGAATCGAACCCACGACCTCCGGCTTAGCAGTCAGGGTCACTAACCACTAGACCAACAGGCCTGTCAAAACAAACAAAAAAAAACAATATACGATTCTTAAAAAAATCGATATAGATTATTGAGAGTCGGTAATCATTCACAGTTTGGTTTGAATAATATCAGAATAAATTAAAAACGGATAATTTAAAACACAAAATTTATCAGTTTCTACGTATTTGTTATTACTGCTTCTTTCTAGAGGCACAGTTATAAAAATTTTAGATTAAAATAAATTTATTCAATCACGTTTAGTAAAACTAGTAAAATTTCTTGCTTTTTTTATTCTTTTTTTTTAAATCGTTACCCCTACACTAGGATTTCCTCCTGTATCGTGGGAGCAGTTTACAAACATAAATTGCACAAGGACAAACATCCAGACCCGGAACAATTATTTGTAGGCCATACAACTACGTCTTGTTCCGTGCGGGATTCGAACCCGCGACCCCCAGCGCAGCCACTCATTGCTAAGCCACTGCGTCATGGAGTCGTCTAGTCGTCTATTAATGTCTCTTTCAAAGTCATCCGTAATAACTTTTTGGTTTTTTCTACCACTTTTGCCCAATCATCCTTTGTGACATGGGCACATGCTTCAACGAATATAGAAGAAACAGTTCAAAAAGTTAAAACAAATACAAAATCACAAAATTACAGTAAGCTCTATGCGTGGTGGTTTTTTCATTCATTTTTCACAAATTTACGTTGAAAAACAAACTCATTTTATTCATGATTCATGTAATTTGAGGAATTTTAAATATAAAAATCTAATTAAAAAAATAATACATTAAAAAAATTAAAGATTCGATTATTTTAGTATTTTTACCGATTATTTAAATATTTTTGCCGATTATTGGCATAACAATGAATTTTAATCATCCAAACAAAGAACACGAGTAACCCGGTTTCGATCCCCGCCGGCACCAATGAAATTGTTAATTGCAATTTTAAGTGCTGATTTACCACTTGCTCGGCGGTGAAGGAAAACATCGTGAGGAAACCTGCATGTCTGATTAATAGAAAAAAAATATTTCAAAGACATGTGAAGTTCGCCAACACGCATTGGGGCAGCGCGGCGGACACTTCCTTGCCCTAAAACCCTCTCAGAAATGAGGGGAGGCCTGTGCCCAGCAGTGGGACGTATATAGGCTGTAGCTTTACTTTCCTTTAAACACTACGGTAATGTACATAGCGACATATCATTGTAATGACGTCAAGTAAAAAAAGTTAATACTTGTTATTTTTTAATATTTTGATTTGTTTGAAAGATTCAAATTTAAATTAGTGATAAAAAACTATACACGTTGTAAAGAAATACAGATAGCTTTATAATTCTTCGGTTTTACGTAAAACGTTATTTTAAATCGTGTGAGTACGCTTGTGTCAAGTTATTGCTGAATGATTAATGTGAAACGTCAAAAGGTATTTCTTAGATTTTATTGACTATAGTAAATTATTCCACTCCTTCGCTGTGCGCATTATAAACGATGAACCAAATAGTTCGAATGCGTTAAGTTGTTTTGTAATGCGATGGCCAATGTGCTTAATAAGCGTGATGACTATAAAAACTCCTCCCTGCGACAAGAGAGGTTTATATCTAACAGAAAAAAAATCTGGAATTGTTAATTTAAATAAAAAAATTCAAATAAACGTTATCTATTTTTTAAAAGGAAAAAGAATAAAAACCAGCCAAGAGCGTGTCGGGCCACGCTCAGTGTAGGGTTCCAATCACAATAAGTGTTCCCACTTATGAGTTTAAAGGTGGGAATCCATTATGTTCGCGCTCCAGCAGCGCTCCGCGCTCCTGCACGTACCCACTACCGGGAGCAGCCCGGTAGTGGGTACGTGCGCGAACATGGAGCGTGCAACATTGCACGCTCCGCGGTAGGCGATGCCAAGGAGAGACCAACCGAACTATTCGATAAATACCCGACCCAATGTAATAAGTACCTACAGCGCCATCTCTCAGGGATTTGGGTTACTAATTAATACATAGACGTGCCAGAAGTTTTCGGTGGTAATTTTGGATTGCGAGAACCGATTTTAATAATTCTTGTTTTGTTTGAAAAAAGATACGTTCAGGATAATAAAATATGTAAACGAAGTTAAAAAAAATGCTTGCTTAAACGATTATACTAAAACTTAGTCCAGAAATTGTTTTGTACAACTTTTTGTCTTTTTTGTACAAAATTTGTTTCCATCCAAGTTCAAAATGATTTTCCTAGAAAGTCCTTATAAAGTTCTACCTTTCAGATTTTTTTCATATTTTCTAAACCTATGGTTCAAAAGTTAGAGGGGGGGGACACATTGTTTTTTACTTTTGGAGCGATTATTTCCGAAATTATTGACATTATCAAAAAATGATTTTAGTAAACCCCTATTAATTTTTTTTAAATACCTTTCCAACAACATATCACACGTAAGGGTTGAAATTAAAAAAAAATCACTTCCCACTTTACATATAGGGGGGCTACCCTAATAATACATTTTTTTCCAATTTTTATTTTAGCACTTTGTCGGCGTGATTGATACACATATTGGTACCAAATTTCAGCTTTCTAGTGCTAACGGTCACAGAGATTAAGCGAGGACGGACAGACGGACAGACAGACATGGCGAAACTATAGGGGTTCCTAGTTGACTACGGAACCCTAAAAATGAGCAGAACGTCCACCTGATAGTAGGTAGATGCTGTGACTCAGCGACATCTTCATCTATCTTCAATTAATAGTCAAAAGCAGATGCGTTGTCACCTCTGAGAACTAAGAGTGAGAACTAAGAATGCTTTTAGACCGGGAGCTGGTGACAGGTGACGTTCCACGATTTTATCGTGCATGCCTTTTTAAGGCTTGATAACTAACCCTAAAATATCAAAGATTGTCGGGGCTTTAGCCCCCCCCCCCCGCGCGTCCTCTTCATAAGGAAAAGCGCTTATCTTTGTGTAGCGAATTTTCATGTTTTTCCGTGATAGTATACTGCATACCATTGTAATATACGGAAGTTCAAGCAAATTGAAGCTCTAATAATTGATGGCATGCACACCGCAGCGGCACAAGATGATCAAAGGGTTCTGAAATCCTGAAAAAAATTAAAGGGCAATTCCGTGTTTTCAAATTGCATGCCAATGTAAAAAAATGTAAGTTTTTGTAATAAAAACACTCTGGAAAAATTGGCATGCATCCCTCGTATGTATATTTCTTACCAGTAAAAAGCGTTTGCGATTCCTACACTCACCATACGAAACACAAAAGCATTAAGCTGCTATTTTACTCTGGTATTCTGTGGAAGCGTCCTTTTCCTGTAGAAAATGGGTTGGCCACTCGTGCTACAACCATAGTATAGCTCCAGAATGGCTCTACCACGTATAAGAAGTATAAGGTTAGCTTAAAGTGTGAAGTGTTAATGATAGTTATAGATATGTTAAATTAGCTGCTATTTTACGCTGGTAGTGTATGATCCTTCCCCTGTCAAGCCGACACATGCGTTCTACAACCATAATATAGCTTTAACACGTAATTTTTTTTAAATTATCGTTTGAAAACCCTGAAATACATACATTATAACATATTGTTTTCAACTTCGTTGTGAAATTATCATCGGCTAGGTTTGCGATTCTCGTTATAAAAACAAAGTCTAGCCCGCCCGTCCATCCATACATGTGACAAAGTTTCATTTGTACGCCGGATCAAATGGAAAAAGTTTCTAGTATGTAACTCCAGAAAGGTTGATGTCTGTATTTTAAAAAAGGCGCTTTAATGGTGTTTTACATTAACCCTACGTGATTTAACTTTTCTATATCATAGAGAAAAACAGTCATAAAATTAGCACATCAGTTAAAACAAGTTGTTACGTGTTTTAATTGGGATTTCGATGTAGCTCAAAGGCTAATCTCATGTCATTTTCATAGAATAAGGGTGGCAAACAAGCATACAGCTTGATTAAAAATCACCTTTGAGGACGAACGTGAAATGCCTCGTTTCCAGTAATATATAAATTAATTCATATAATTCAAGTAACCTTAATCCAATATAGTAGATATTGAACTGTATCAATTAAATATTTAATTCCAAACAAACTTTAAAGTATTTGAATTAGGATCTACTGCCGTTGTACCTCAAGGATTAAGAAAAAGAGTCATCACATATGTCTACATTTGAACACATATTGCGTTACATTCATAAAATAAGACATAGTCGATACAGTTTGATAAAGAAGATGGCTGTTTACTACCATCTTCATGGAATCCTATAATTAACAACATTAAAAATCAAGCATGCAGCTGCAAGACTTCAGGATACTCGAAGATCGTTCTGCGTAGATCGGACCAAATATTAATAATTTTTAAACTGAAGGAAGCCATGGTTAACTAAGACATTGAGACGTCGTACACCTCAGTTTACCCTTGACCATAGGGTCTGTAAATTACTCAAAACGTCGGAAATATAAAATAAGTTAAACCAGTTTGATTCAACAAACAATCTATTCGTAAACTTACTCCTCCTTTGAATTCAGATAAAAATTGACTAACTACAACTCTACCGATAATAAGTAAATAGCAGCCCAACCGAAGACCCTTTTTGTAAGAAACGAGGCTTGCCACCTTAATTATAAGGGGTGACAATGCATCTGCATTATGTGACTGTGTTTATTTGTCACCCTTATTCTATAAAATAATTATAAATTGAAAAATAATGTAAAAAGAAATACAGTCTGAACTTTAACCTTCAGTTTCTATAGAAACCATTACAAATGTATCTCACGAAATATTAACTGAAGCAACGTACAAATTTATAAAACAGCGAGTCCCAACTTAGACCCCGTAATCCGTTGTCCGTCGGGACCCGACGTTGGCTATACAATTTGCGGGGTCATCTTTGACCCCGTTATATTTAATTTACAAATGTAAATGAGAGGTTAAATGTATTTCCTGACCCTGCTCTGTTATTCAGCTGTGTAATACAATTTTGCTGTAGGCGATATCATTTTATGTTTAAGTTTATGATGAGCTGGTATTAAAAATACATAAAAAGTAGAGTTTAAATAAACTGGTGGTGAGGCCATACATTAGGAATATTACGTCATAGTAATTATATCATTGTACTGTTAACAAAGACTTACACTATTAGACCGACAATTGAGAACAACTGCGGATCTCACGGGCACGGTTTAGAACGGTCCTGTCACCCAAATGCGTCCCAGTTGTATTTTCATTAATGGCTGATAATGTTTTATCCTGAAGCTGTGACCCACAGATATTTACATCTGTTCGTGAATAAGGATCAAAACGCAATTGCGTTGTCACACCTAAGGGCTGAGATAGAATGTCTCGTCTCCAGTAGAAGATGCCTGGATCTATACGAGTATACTCATCATAAGCTGCAGAAACACAGCAGCTTAAGCTGCTACTTCAAGCTGGCATTCGGTGAAAGCGTGCGTAATATGACAGTCCTTTCCTGGTCGAGCTGAACTATTTGTGTTACACTTACAGTATAATACTGGGTGATTTTTACCGTCTGGAAAAAATAAGGTGTAACAGAACGTTTTTTTTTATAGGATAGGGTGACAAACGAGCACACAGTCTACCTGATGGTAAGTGGTTGCTGTGGCCCATAGACATCTACATCTATCCTCGATTACGAATCAAAATGCAGATGCGTTGTCACCCGTGAGGCCTAAGATGGAATGCCTCGTTTCCAGTAAAAAGGGTCTCCGGTTCTCTACACTCACCATACGAAATACAGCAGCATTAAGCTACTATTTCACGCTGGTATTCTGTGAGAGCGTGGTCCTTCCCCGGTCGAGCCGACCCATTCGTGCTACAACTATACTACCAATATAACTGCAGCATGGCTCTACCACGTATAATTACGTGAACGTAATAGAAGCTTATGGCACTGATATTTTACATTTTTTACATTAACATATGAAATTGATTTATGAATAGATACTATTAATTGGGTGCGTATTATTTTAA
Source organism: Parnassius smintheus behrii (assembly GCA_036936625.1). Lineage (NCBI taxonomy): Eukaryota > Metazoa > Arthropoda > Insecta > Lepidoptera > Papilionidae > Parnassius > Parnassius smintheus. The sequence continues at coordinate 2,681,663 of JAUPFT010000031.1, forward strand.
TTTCGATAGTTTTTAATTGATTTATTTATTCAATTCAAATTTTTTGTTTCTATTTTTTTATTACCGAAAGTTTATTTCAAATGAGTGGTATTTATTGACAGTTCAATTTCATAATGTTAATGTAAAAGCAAAAAATGAAAAATATCAGTGCCATAGGCTTTTATTCCGTTAACCTCTCACAGCCCTTTTTTCCAGACGTTAAAATAATCACCAATATAGCTGCATCGTGGATCTTCCACGAATAAACGTATAAATACGTCAACTTGCAGGGCATCATATTGCGATACTTCAATTCAAAGATGCATTTGATACCGTAGAAATAAACTTTCCGTTACCACACCTAATCAGTATTTTTTTGAATGAATTCTTCAGTGTGAGCTATAAAGACAAATCGATAGGACGATATTTCTGAACGAGTGATATTCTCTTGACTACTGCAATTCATGTGTCATTCATGCTACCAATTAATAACCAAGTCCCTTTCCTGTCCCAATTAATACATCATATGTGCCACCAATTTTTTTATAGGATAAGGGTGACAAACGAGCACACAGTCCACCTGATGGTAAGTGGTTACTGTAGACGATAGACATCTACATCTATCCTCGATTACGAATAGTAATTCAGGTGCGTTATTACCCATGAGGTCTATGGTCACTTCACTTTCAGAATCAACGCCAAGTTCTCAATTCGTTCTACGTCAAAGTAGCCTGAAGTAGCAACCTCAAACCTTCACCGCCCAAAACTCTCATTAAACTAAAACAGTTTAAGTATAGATGCGTCAACACTTTGGAAATTTTAACCTTACTAACAAATTGTGAAGGAAGTTGAGAGTGACCTTTCAAAGAAGAAAATCTTATTTATGAAGTAAGGGTGAACCTAGTAGTAAATGCAGGAAGTCGATATATGCATGTCGCTCCGGACCGTGCTTTGTGGCTTTCCTTGAGGATGGCCTCAGTTTAGCAGTGGAGTTGTGAAGGGCTATAATGATGATGATGAAGGATGAAAATCGAGCGCACAGTCTACCTTATGGAGACTGAATAAATGTTAAATTAATTTACAGAATTTAATAGGAAAGAATGATTTTATAATCATTTATTATATTTACTCGAATACTACACATTAAAGGAAACTAGTATTACAGATTTACACGAAGGAAATTAAAAAGCAAAAATTGAACGCGATAAATTCGGTAAAATAAGTTCAATTTAAGAATGAATTTTATTCAATAATGACTATTTTATAATAATTATTTAAAGTATTTTTTATTTACCAGTGATGTATGTGTCCTAGGAAGAACCAGCAGGAAACCCAGCCAAATTAAGTTTTTAACATATATTACTTTACAATAAATTTGACCAATTTTAAATGAAATTTGGTAGAACCAACATGGTGGCGATCACTTTATTCCCAGGGATTGTTTTCATTCATGTATTACAACACGTTTAGTACAATTTTTAATGAAAGTTTTAAACTTGTTTATTATTTGTATTATAGTATAATATACTTATCACTCTGTGCAGATCCCTTTACTCATTTCTGAGGGAATTTTTAGGCAAGTAAATATTTTCCAATCCATTTAGGACTTCACATGTTTTACAAACTTTTTTTTTATTTCGAAGATATGCAAGTTATCTCACGATGATTTCTTTTAACGCCGGGCACGTGGTAAGTCAGCACGTAAATTTGAAATTAGTAAAGTCTTTGGTGCCAGCAGGGATTGAACCCAAATGGCAGCGTACTGTGAAATTTACAGCTAGGTATGTAGGCCGTGAGGAAAAACGACTTCATGTACATATATAAGTAGGTGAATGCAGTATCTGCACTGATATGTGCATGAAGAATATAGAAAGTCAATATAATTAATGGCTGTGAGGCTTTCCATCTCAATCCGCAGAGGTGACAACACATCGTAGCCTTTGTTTGGAGTTGGTTGCGGGTGTCTAAAGACTGCATTAGACACTTACCATCAGTTGGACGGTATTGTTCATTTCTCACTTTATTTCCATTAAAATAAACTACTACTAAATCGATTACGAACGTATTGTTCGTTTTCTTCTCTGCATCCTTAAAATAATGATTTCTTAAATTTATGCGAACATTACACATTGATAAAAAATATTTATACGAATTTTATCGCGTTTAACTCACTTATTTTTATCTTATTTTTTCATTTAATTCCCGAAGTTTCGACAAAATTAAACACCCGGGTGAAAAAACATATATATACTAACGTGAAGCACCAATTCTCCATGAAGTATGCAGACTATGAACACGTCCAAGATCGTCGCCACCATTAAAGCAGATTGAATAAACCACAAATCAGCCAGTACGCGAGGCTATTGAAAAAAAATCCTAATTTCAATACAGAAGATGGATGAGTGCTGCCATCTGTTTCGGATCCTATAATTAAAAAAATTAATTCTAAACCCAAGCATATCACTGCCAGGCTTCGAGATACTGATATTCAAAAATTGAAGGTACTATCAGATTGGAATGTCAAACACATCCCCCCCTGCCCCCCCACCATTACCATCGATAATGCAAAACACCCGAAACGTCGGGAATTATAAATAAGTTACTTAAACGCGTTAAAATCCGTATATGTAGTTTTATTCAATCCTCAAGATATTCAAGAAAATTACATTTCATTAAAGTATCAAGTAACCGATGGCAGGTCTAAAGGACACCATTAAATTTATTGTCCAGCGATACCCGACATTAACAACAGAATTTGCGAGAGGACCCGTGACCTTGTTAATATATTTAATTTACAAATGTAAATGAGAAGCTAAGCGTGTCACCCTATCCTCAGTCATTCCATTACTGTGTAACTGAATTTTGTTATTTAACATTTAAACTTAATATTGTATGCTGCGTTTGTTTATACCGTTACAGCCTAAGTCCATTGGTGAAAATTGGCCTCGCCATAGATTACCTCATAGGGGAAATATTTATCGTAGTTGCCATGTTTTGCCAGCGGGTTGTTTTGTTTTTAATCGTTATTAGAAAGACGCTACTGCCTATATCCTGATAATTTCTTTCCGTCGCCTCTTACGACACCCACGGGATAATATGGGGTAGCGGATATCCTTACATTGCCATTGCAGCGGTACAATTGAAAGACTTCAAGATACTATAAGTTCATACTGCGTAGATCAGAACAAAAATTAATAATTTTAATCCGCAGGTAGCCGTGATTAACTATGACATTGGGACTCAGTCCTCTTCCACCCTCCAGTGACCATGGGTGCTGTAACACTTTACAGTTGAAAAAGTATAAAATAAAATAATATACGCGATAACATCCGTAAAAATTAATGTTACTTAAATGGTTCTTCATATCTTAGTAGCATGCAAATATCCAGATAGACTCAAATTTTATTCATATGTATTAATGTGTAGATGATATATCCAAATCACGATATGGCAGCGGATAACGATATACCCAGGTAGATCACGATCTGCCCAATTCTGCAACCGACCTACGACACACTACAATTTGCTTAAGGCATTTTACAAACCAGCGAGCGTCTTTAAGCAGGCACCGTTGTTATAACGACGAATCGTACAGTCTGCCAACGACATATCCAACCAATTTTAAGCCGTCAAGGCACTCACTTCCGTATGCTAGGAACACCTTGAATGCGGGTGTGATTTCTTTAAAATATTTCTTTTTATATTATATACTATATATTACACACTCACTTCTATCCATCAATTATAGCCTTTAAAATAACATTCAGATTGCCTCATAGGGGTCAATGCAGAGATCTACAGACGGAAATCATAAAACGTGGCACAGATTAAATTAAATTTCGGAAATGTCACGCTGGGCTTCTCGCTGGTTCCTCCCAGGACAGAGGTATTTTCCGAATCAGTGGTTAAATAAAACATAAGAGTTTCAATATAGTATATAATCTATATTAAATAAAAAAGTTTATATTTCTTTTTCTAAAAATAAGCTCCTTAAACGCCAGTGGGAATAATAAATATGCTTTTTTAATTTTTGTTTGTCACGCGAAAGACCATGAAAGATGATTTGAACGAATCACGATGAGTGACGTTACCCTTGGACGCGTTCAAGTATGGAAATTAAACATTAAACGATAAATTGACCAAAGTTTCTCACAAAGTTTTTATTTTTATTTTAAACATTATATACGACCAAACTATTTAACACATATCACGAAAACAAATTTAAAAAAAACATACAAAATGTGTAACTTAACTGAATGCTGCACAGTTAAGATGTTAGAACGAGCGCCTGTCTGCAACATTCTCTCTCGCTGCAGCGTTTGTAATGCGGTACTTTACTTTTTTCTTTAGGTTTTTGTAGATAAAAAATAACCATCTGCCAAGTAGAATTTTCTTGTTGAATCTGTAAAACACCGGCACTCATGTTCAGCACTTTTACGGTTGCATCAAAGTAAAAGTGTATTTTACCGGCATTTAATCGCATTTTTCGATAAGAAAAATGTTGTTCTTAAAAAGTTTTTCCCTTTTTAATAAATATGTGATTTAGACTGACTTTAAGCTCTTATTAACTTCAAAATCTTCTCATGTTTGGTAAACAATATCTTCTCCACGAAGAACTGGCAAGCCGTTCTCGATTTTTTTTAAAATGCTATGTTAAAAATTTTTCTACAATGTTAAAGATACAAAAGTAAAAATTTTACAATATCAGTAGCTAGGGTATCAGCTAGATAATTTCCACATACAAGTTTAGGTAGTAGAACCACGCTGCAGTTATATTAGGTTTATAGTTCGACCGGAGAAGGACGAGACTCATAGAATACCAGGGTATATTAGCAGCATAATACTGCTGCTATTTTTCATATGGTGAGTGTGGAGAACCAATAACCCTTTATTCTGGTAATAAAGCATTTCATCTTAGTCATTAGGGTGACATTGCATTTTCATTTTAAATCGAGGATAAATGTAGATAGCACTTTTTATCGGATGAAATTTGTGCTCGTTTGTCATCCGTATTCTTAAAAAGTAGGCATTTTTCACACAATCTTCTTAAATTATCTTTAAACTTTGTTACAATGTTGCATTATATTTTCTGAAAATACGTTACGAAATATTATGTTTTTTTTTTGGAAAAGATTTTCTAATTTCTGCCAATCTATATTTATGAATATATATACATAATATATACTTCTTAAAAATTGATAAATATTAGAAAGAAAATAATAATATAGAAAATGATAAAATAGAATAGAATAGAATCACTTGTATTCAATATATTATTACATAATACTTAACGAAAGTCATTTATATTTACTACTGCATCAGATAATACCTCTGTCCGGGGAGGAACCAGCGAAACCCAGCGGGATTTATTTTTTTAAACATTTTTCACTTTATTATAGTTTTGTACAATTTTGAAATGAATTTTAATAGAAGCAACATCGTGGCGATCACCTCATTCCCAGAGGTTATTTTTATTAATGCTAATAAGTCATCTAAATTTTGTACATTTTCTGGGATTTCGTTGTAAAAGCACAAATACATTGCCCAATAAATGAATTCTTTGGAGTCTAGTAACTCGCGTAACTAGTTTATTTTTGTTTCTAGTGTTTAAAGTATGAACATCTTTATCCGTATAAAAGCTATTTTTGTTTTCATGTACATACATAACATTTTTATTAATATATTGCAATGCCAAAGTCAATATGTTTATTTCTTTAAATTTTTCTTTAAGGTACTTTTCACAATTCATATAACTTTAATTCGCCCGTACGACTCTCTTTTGCAAAAAAACGTATGGCTTCAATGTCAGTGACATTACCCCATAGCAAAATTTTATAAGATATTACGATATGAATGTAACTAAAATAAACTAATTGAGCTGTCTCAACATTGGTGAGACTTCTAATCTTTCTTATAGCTGCAGAAATAAGTCTTCTTGCTTTATTTTATTCTAGATTCCCTCAGTGGTTGACCACAATTCCATCTGGTGTTAACTGGTGATGACGCGCTACATGGTATATCGCACTGTCTTAGCGTAACAAAATTTACTAACAATATTTTGTGAACGCATACTGTTAACTATATACATACGTACATAAACGGTTCACGCTTGTCACCCAATAGACACAAACCTGAAAAGCCTCTCTTGCTTTATTTACATTCATAAATATCTACGAAATATGCTTATCGGTTAAGGGTACTCTCAATTCAGTCTATCTTCACTAAGTTGCCAATTTGGTCGAAAAACTACTGTCTTGGACATCCCTTGCGAATTCTGCCACTCACTTCCTCAGCATACATTTGCTTTGTCACACTTTTCGTTGCATTCTTTCTGCTTGTTGAAGCAACCAAATCTTTTTTTTAAATCCTTATTACAACACCATCGTCTTGTAAGCCGCAATCTTCTCTTATCGCACAATTTCCCTCAGACTCTCACCGCAACGCTGCTAATGTTAATTGTTCATTAATTTGCAAAATTTATGCTACCAGAGACCACAAAATGTAAACTTCACGCCAAAAGCGAGAACCGTACCCAATTTAAAATTAATTAGCACTTAGCAAATGTCAACAAAACTATAAACAGAACTAGTAAAAAACAAAGTCACAGATTATTTTAAAAATTGTTGATAAAATAAGTGTGGTACAGGGTTTAATGTGGTAGACCCATACATAGTTCGACGGGTTAACGTTCTCACAGACCAGATACCAGCGTAAAATGCAACTAAATGCTGCTGTTTCTTATGGTGGGGGTAGAGAACCGGATACCCTTTTCACTCGACGCGAAGCATCATAGCTTTGTAATGTTTTATTTATCAGTATATTTTCTTTACTATGGGTTTTTTTAAGAATAAATGTAAAAAATGAGTATACGGTCCACCTGAAGATAAGTGGACACTATAGACATCTATCATCTATCCTCGATTGTAGATCAAAACACAGATTCGTTGTCATCCCTGAGGCCGAAGACGAATTGCCTCATTGCCAATGTTAAAAGTCTTCAGTTCTCCATGTTCCATAATATACCTGCAGCGCGGCACTTCTACGTTACAAAATGGATATATGCCCCCATTCTGTTTACGATAGACGTAAAATTTCCAGACCAGCGACGGGGAGCAGCGTAAATATGTGAGGAGTCTGGACCTTCGAGCCTGTGATTGCCAGTTCCAGTTGAGAAGGAGACTGTCTGCATAAAAAGTTTACTTAAAAGAGAAAATGTCAAATCCTTGACACTTTCCCAACAGAAACGTATTTAACGATACCATATTATGTCATCTATCAAGTTGCTTATGCTCCAGCGCGTGCAAAAGAAAAATACATGACTACCTCGTTGGTTTAGTGGTTGTAGTAGTGCGACTGCTGATCATGGGGTCCCGGGTTCGAATCCTGGGTCGGGCCAAAAAAAATCAGTTTATTGAGTTTTTCCGACAAGAAATTCTCAGTAGCTGCCCGTAATCAGGAAAGTTGGTGTAATCTCACCCCCGTGCCACGGAAAGCACGTAAAGCCATTGTTCCTGCGCTTGATCTCTCTCCGGTTGTATTGCTTTACCGTCCAATCGGATAATGAGAGTGAGGGAATAGAGAGTGCACCTGTTCGTGCGCTTACACTTGGGCACTATAATCTTACCCTGTGCCGAGGGCTAGTCTCCGTTGAGGCAGGCCACCGTGACTGAAATTCGGTCTGGAGGACATAATTACACTCGAAAAATACTACCTTCCTTCTGCGGCAGTTAGCTAATTCGAAAAAAATAATGTTAGGCTTAAAATGCTTGTCTTAAGAGTGGTTCTGGCAGTAGTCGGATGGTTGATTCGAAACTGGGATCTTTTGAGTTCCACAGCATTAGCCTAATGGTGGGTGCGACCGCAAACTTTAAAAGTTTTAGTTTCTGTCGCTTAAAAGTAAATTATTCTTAATAATAAAACAAAAATACAAAAACAATTCTTAATTTATACAAAACGTTCCTTGTTCAGTTAACAAGATCATCGGAATTTTATTGTAAATATAGATCGTACTGAATATCATAACGAAAAACTAGAAAAGTTAGTTAATGTTAGCTGAACTTGGCTCTCTTCTCGGTGAAATTGAAACGTCTTGGCAGAGTTGTATCGCTATTGGCGCAGTTCTGACTCGGCATATCTATAAAGGCGCTAACAAGCGGAGACTAAATCAGCAAAACTTTTATGTGATTTTCTCATACGTGGTAGTCACGCTAGCTGTTTGCTATACATATCTACATAGTCTCATAATTGTTTTTATATATGTAGTGGAGCCACGCTGCAGCTATATTATGGTTGTAGCACGAATGGGTCAACTCGACCGGGGAAGGACCATGCTCTCACAGAATACCAGCGTAAAATGGCATCTTAATACTGCTGTGTTTCGTATGGTAGGTTTAGAGATCCGAAGAACTTTTTTATTGGAAACGAGGCATTCCATCTTAGTTCTCAGGGGTCATAACGCATTTGCGTTTTGATTCGAAGATAAATGTAGATCTCTACTTTCCACAGCATCCACTTACCATCAGGTGGACTGAGTGTTCGATTGTCACCCTTATACTATAAAAAAATATTCGCAGCAAGAATGATTCAGCTCGACCGAGGTAGGACCATTTTATTACAGAATACCAACACAAAGTTAGAGCCTATATACGTGTCAATTCTTCTGAGAGGGTTTTAAGGCAAGGGAGTGTTTGCCGTGTCGCCTCAAGCATATTGGTGAACTTCACATGTCTTCGAAATGTAATTTTTCTAATTTCTCAGACATGCAGGTTTCCTAAAGATGTTTTCCTACACCGCCGAGCATGTGGTAAATCAGCACTTAAAATTATAAATCATTGGTGTCGGCGGGGATCGAAACCAGGTTGCTCGCATACTGTGAAATTGTCAGAGAGCACTAACCATCTGAGCCACCACGGCTCTATGAACGCAATACCAGTAGATCTAGCGGAACATTGTTAATGTTTTTCATTTAGTAAGTGTAGAGAACCGGAGATTCTCGTACTGGTATCGAGGATAATGATTATATTTTTGTCTTTTTTTTCTTTTTTTAGCTGAACAAGTCTTATAGGTATCACAGTGACCTGTAAAATCCATTCTGGCTAAGTACGTAGTTTCCCAGATGAGTGTTAAGTTTGCGCATTAAGGGTTCACAATTTGTTAAGTTGTGCAGAGGTGTTTCTTCTAATAAGAAACAGATTTGGCACGTCCTTGAGTGGCTTATCACGAAGAGTATAAGCTCATATCCACCTTCGGACTAAGCAACTCAAGGATGGAGAGGTTTTAACATTCACTTAATATCAGGTGCATTATATGCTCGTTGTTACTTGTATTCTATAAAACAATTTAAGAATAAGAATGTTGAATCAAAATTAATAACTTGTAGTAATTAAGAATTAAATTAAAGCAAGCAAAGTATTAAAGTGCAAGCAAAGTTATAGAGTAACTAATTGTTTATCATTCGTCAATATAAATAATTTTAATAGAAGAAATTGCCACACAACAATACAACACAACGAGAACATAATTCACTAATGATTTTTTTTATTTAGGAAACAAAGTGTGTTTTTAAAGTAATTTATTATGACACGCTTCATAACAGCTTGCAGACTATCTGTTATAGACCACGTAATGGCGTGGTAAGAATATCTGCTACCCAATATTGTCCCGTAGGTAAGCAGCAATGAGTGGCTGCGCTGGGGGCCGCGGGTTCGAATCCCGCACGAAGCAAGTATTTCTATGGCCTACAAATAATTGTCCCGTGTTTGGATGTTTGTCCTAGTGCAATTTATGTTTGTAAGCTGCCGCCCATGATACAGGAGAAAAATTAAAAAAAAAACAAACAGGAGACAGTTAGCAGCGTCTTCCTAATTGTTAATTAATATAATCAGGTGTTACATTGCGGAAATCCATTATGTTAAAGTTGGTAAAAATTAGTGTGCTTATATCCGATTAAAAAAAAATATTATGTGTCTTACCTAAATGAAAGAGCAACTCGCGCCCTCCCTCAATTGTGTACACTATTCCACCATTACTCCCAACACCACTACGCTAGAAAAGAGACACAACCGTCGATAATACGAACACCGCCGCAAAGTCACTTCACCTGAGGATGCCTCGTGTAGAGGCGAAACACCTGTCGTAGAATCAGATATAACCAAAGTAATTTTTACCAACTTTACTTATTTTTATTATGGAGACGCTCCTGCGCTAAGCTATGTAGATGTTTCTAGAAGATTAAAAACTGCAGCTTTTGACTCGCCTGCCAAGCATCGCAACTAGGGTAGATATCTCCTCTGTGGGGAAATCTATGAGGTGTGGCTATTATCAGTTGTGAACATTAGATAGATTGTAATAATGATGATGACGATGATGAATCTGTAATGATTATCATTTTCCTAAAGACTATTATTGAAAATATAACGTTCTGAGCTAATCAGTGATCACTTAGATAAGACAAAGTAACGATTCCTTATATTTACGCAAAACAACACATGGAATAAAAGTGGATGGATTTGAACGCGTTTAATTTTAATTTTTTTAATTTCCCACATTTCGGGTACTTTAAATTACCCATGGTCACGTTGGAACTGAGGGTTTTAACGTCAGAATGGTATATTTAACGAAGGTTATCGCAATAACTAAAAGTTGAAGTGTATTTTTTTTTAATTAATGGGAATTAAATCTGTAAAATGAGTTAATTGCCAAGACAAAGTAACTTTACGCAAGCATATAAAGTAACTTCTCGTGGAACAATACAATACTCAGCCGCAAGTTATCTTCCTCGCCCAACTTCCTACCACCATAGATTTAATCGGGCTGATGTTACTTAAGTAAAAACCAACTCTTTTGTTGTGTTGCAGTAGTTCATGGGTAGCGGTAGTCACTTACCATTAGGTTTTTTTTTTAAATTAGGTGAGCCACATGCGCGTTTGCCGCCGGTTATATATATATATATATATATATATATATATATATATATATATATATATATATATATATATATATATATATATATATAAACACAGCAAAATAAATAACAGGCGGGGTTTTCCCGCTATCCTGGCTGCGATGGAACGACAACACGTGCAGTCATTGTCAATTCACATGCTACATAAACTACTTAATAGTGGTTGATATATAATCGGCAACCCTGATCGTCCCACTGGTTATAGTTAAACCTTCTGGTGGCGCTATTATAATATCCTCTAGCCCATATCGTACCGTGAGCGTCGTAAGAGGCGACAGATGGAGACTGATATGGGCAGCAGCATCTTCCTGATAACTCGAAATAAGCATGTCAACTATGGAAAATTCTCCTATATGAAGTATTATTTGAAGAGGTCTATATTCAGTTTTGAACTATTATAGTTTATATCTGTTTTTAGTAATAGATATCTGTTTTTTCGTAATAGGTACCTGTTTTGAGTAATAGATCTGTTTTTTAAGAATAGGGGTAAAAAAACGAGCACACAGTCCACCTGTGAATGTTGGCCCATAGATATCTACATTCATCCTCTACTAAGGATCAAAATGCAACTGCGTTGTCACCCGTGAGGACTTAGATGAAATTCCCCGTTTCCAGTAAAAAGGGTCTCCGGTTCTCTACATGTATACTCTACACGAAACACAGCAGCATGGAGCTGGTATTTTACGTTAGTATTTTGTAAGAGCGTTGTCGATCCCCGGCCGAGTCGACTCTTTCCTGCTATAATTATAATAACGTTGCAGCGTGGCTCTACCACGTTAATCTATATCAGAGTAGTATCCTGACATTTCTAATTAGTACCAACATTGTAATAGACACTTATTTTGATAAACAATTCAACATCGAAGGAAACTGAAATAAAACAGCGTGAATTACGCTCGCTCGCCCACCATTTAATAACACCTTGCGATCGCAATGCAGTGCTCTCCAGTCGGAACTCATAAAAATATTAAGCGAGTCACAGATTAAATTAAACCTCGGAAATGAAATAAACGCGCTAATACTCCGGTGGGAATGACAAATATGCTTTTGCGATTTCTTGTTACCCGACTACGCGACGCAAAGTAGGTTAGAGTATTGACCAGACTATATGTAAGTTTGTTGCCCAGATGACACTTACGTCAATCAATTGTCTTAATCTTGTGAGAATCACTAAAGACTTGACAGTAATTAAAATTCAATGTGGCGGCAATCAGACGCCATATTGTGAAAAGAATAAATGAAAGTCTCATGAAAGTCAAGTCTAATGAAAGTCAATTGGGTATAATGAAATAGGTATTTAAAAATCTGCTTTAGGTTTTTCTTATTATTTTACATTTTGAATGATCATTTAGGATGTATAAAGATTTAAAATTTTAGGAACATTAGCCTAATGGCAGGCATCACGAACTCAAAAGGTCATGAGTTCGAATCCGCCATTTGACTACAGTCGTGACCACTCCTAACACAAGCATTTTAAGTTTACCAGGATTGGTTCAAAGGAATATTAGTAATGTTAATTAATAGGATTACTAGTATTTTACCAAAAAAAAAAGTTGGTTAGTAATTATTCTCACTTCAATTTTTATGATAAAGTTGAGATAATAAGTCTTATTAATATTGAAATAATACTAGTTTTTACGGAATTTATCGCGTATATTTAACTTTTTAAATACCCGACGTTTCGAACGCTTTACAGCACTCATGGTCACGGGCGGGACTGAGATGTTCAACGTCCATATGTCATAGTTAACCGCGGTTACCATAGATTAAAATTTAACTTTTGTTCCGATCTATGCAGTATGAACTTATGGTATCTTGAAGTCTTGCAGTTGTATGCTTGGGTTGGGATTTAATTTTATTTATTATAGGATCCCAAGCAGATGGTAGCACCCAGCCATCTTCTCTATTGAAATTAGGATGTTTTTTGATTTCAATAGCCTCGCGAATCATCCTTGGAAGGAATCGGTGTTCTTTAGCGAGGATCTGCGGTCTATCAAATCTGATGTAGTGACGGGGGCGATCCTGTACGTGTTCACAGACTGCAGACTTCCCGGAGCGTCGATTCTTCACATCAGCTATATGTTCTTTAACGCGGGTTTTTATTGATCTTTTAGTTTGTCCTATGTAGGAGAGACCACATTCACAATCAAGCTTGTACACTCCTGCATCTTGCAGAGGGACATTACACTTGACCGATGGTAAAAACTGACCAATCTTCTTCAGCGGCTTGAAGTATGTTTTGATGGAAGCGCGCTTCAAGATGTAGCCAATCTTGTCAGTGACTCCTCTAACATATGGCAGTACAGCAGGTACACGCTCGACTGTGGCCGGCTTCACTCGTTCACTGTGACGTAGGCGCGGGACTCGAAGCTTGTTGTCATGCAAAACTTGCTTGACATGGTGGAGCTCTGCAGCCAGGTGTTTACTGTCACAGATCCCTCGTGCTCTCTGAAACAAAGATTTACCCACGGTAGCTAGCTGTGAAGGATGGTGGTGAGAATTTAAAAATAATATGCGGAAAGAAGATTTGGAGGCGATACGTCAAGACATTTCGTCTATGTTACGTCGATGTTCAGTGCCTAAACCGAATCTTCCCAAAGACGAATTTATAGCGTTAAAGAACCTACGCAATAAACACGAACTTACGATTCTCCGCGCAGATAAGGGAAACGCCACGGTAGTCATGGATACGTCAGATTATAATTCTAAAATACAAGAACTTTTGTCGGATGTAAGTACTTATAAAAAGGTTAAAAACGACCCAACAAATAGCACTATGGGACGTAATGGAGCATTGGGCTTGTGTATTTTTGGTAACCCATACAATTTTGGTGATTTGGCGCACGTAGGTATTATCCATTTTACGTCCAGATTTAATTTTTCGGAGTGTTTCTTTATGAGGTCACTAGTTGTTTTTAGTGTGCTATTTGTTGGGTCGTTTTTAACCTTTTTATAAGTACTTACATCCGACAAAAGTTCTTGTATTTTAGAATTATAATCTGACGTATCCATGACTACCGTGGCGTTTCCCTTATCTGCGCGGAGAATCGTAAGTTCGTGTTTATTGCGTAGGTTCTTTAACGCTATAAATTCGTCTTTGGGAAGATTCGGTTTAGGCACTGAACATCGACGTAACATAGACGAAATGTCTTGACGTATCGCCTCCAAATCTTCTTTCCGCATATTATTTTTAAATTCTCACCACCATCCTTCACAGCTAGCTACCGTGGGTAAATCTTTGTTTCAGAGAGCACGAGGGATCTGTGACAGTAAACACCTGGCTGCAGAGCTCCACCATGTCAAGCAAGTTTTGCATGACAACAAGCTTCGACTCCCGCGCCTACGTCACAGTGAACGAGTGAAGCCGGCCACAGTCGAGCGTGTACCTGCTGTACTGCCATATGTTAGAGGAGTCACTGACAAGATTGGCTACATCTTGAAGCGCGCTTCCATCAAAACATACTTCAAGCCGCTGAAGAAGATTGGTCAGTTTTTACCATCGGTCAAGTGTAATGTCCCTCTGCAAGATGCAGGAGTGTACAAGCTTGATTGTGAATGTGGTCTCTCCTACATAGGACAAACTAAAAGATCAATAAAAACCCGCGTTAAAGAACATATAGCTGATGTGAAGAATCGACGCTCCGGGAAGTCTGCAGTCTGTGAACACGTACAGGATCGCCCCCGTCACTACATCAGATTTGATAGACCGCAGATCCTCGCTAAAGAACACCGATTCCTTCCAAGGATGATTCGCGAGGCTATTGAAATCAAAAAACATCCTAATTTCAATAGAGAAGATGGCTGGGTGCTACCATCTGCTTGGGATCCTATAATAAATAAAATTAAATCCCAACCCAAGCATACAACTGCAAGACTTCAAGATACCATAAGTTCATACTGCATAGATCGGAACAAAAGTTAAATTTTAATCTATGGTAACCGCGGTTAACTATGACATATGGACGTTGAACATCTCAGTCCCGCCCGTGACCATGAGTGCTGTAAAGCGTTCGAAACGTCGGGTATTTAAAAAGTTAAATATACGCGATAAATTCCGTAAAAACTAGTATTATTTCAATGTGTAGTATTCGCGTAAATATAAGAAATCTTATTAATATATTTTAAGTAATAGTTTATTTTTTAAGAAATAACGACTTTATGCTCCTGCGTTCCTTATGATGAGTGTAGAGAACCGGATACCATCATTACTGGAATCGAGGCATTCCATTTTAGTCCTCAGGGATGATAACGCATCTGTAATTTGATTTTTAATTGAGGGCAAATGTAGATGTGTACGGGCAATAGCATCAAATTACCATAAGGTAGACCGTTTACTTTTTTGTCACCCCTACGATATAAAAAAGAACTCGATGGATTTAAGTAGCTCAGAACCTTAAAGGTATTCCTTGGGTGTGGGCTTGTGATGAGCTCATTTCAGCCTCTGATTTTCATTCCATCATTAGATGGAGGTGGCGAAAATCATTTGTGTTCAGATAACTGACTATTAAGTTAGAGACTTAGCGGATAAAAGTTTCCGTTGATTAAAATTCCATTATTTAATTAATGTTTTGAGACGTAATAATTCGTTAAACTTTCCTAGGCATTAAAATTATGGAACGTTTATTGCTTTAAGTTTGCAAGAATAACAACTCAAGTACTTTTAAATAATTAATTATTTTTTAAAGAAAATTAAAACCATTTTTCATTTGGTATTAATTAATTGAATTAATAAAAGAAAATAATTTTCAATTTTGGAGAAACATTACAAGTCAAAGCGCCAAAACTGTGTTTACGCTGTTCTTTTTTATCTATATCGTAAGGAAATATTCTTTTTAAACGTGCTTCATAAAAACAAATTTAAAGACTATTTTAATTATAAACCAATCATAATTAATGAACCTTTGTGGGCGATCAAGAAAGCAATATTTGTGTCTGTAGTTTGTCACATTTTCATTGAATTATATTATGGTTTTAAATCGAAGCTCTGTAAAAAGACCTTGCTCTAACATATGATAGGTAAATTATATTCAAAGAAAGCTTAAATGTTAAGGTTCCGACTTCAGAAGCTATTGCATGGAAATAATGTTTTAATTTATGAATTTGATTTTTAATTTTTATTGAGAGTTTAATTTTTTTACCCTTTTGAATGGACACAACTAGTGTCATGGTTACATTAAAATCCACATCCCCTATTTTTTCACCCCTTAGGATGGATTTTTCAAATTAAGACGGGAACAGTCTTAACGTATAACTTATTTAATAAAATTAAATCGGTTCATTCATTCCCTTAACATCGTTGTTCGTATATAAAGAAAAAATTGGGATTAAAAATGCTCAGATCTGTTATTGGAAATAGTAAATAATTTTATTTATTGTTATTACAAACGAAGAAACTTCCGTACGGTTTATTTGTTCTTAATATGGAGGCCGCATTCTGCATGTCACTCCTTGAGATCGTGTGTGTCATAATACAAAGTTATGAAATATAAAAATTACGTGCGGAGACGTTCCGGGATCAATGCCGTCTCGTGCACGCGGTGAGGCGATGCGATCATTGGAGACTGTGACAATAATCTTTTTATAATTGCAGCATTATACACGAAATTCTTTACTGTGTATATATATTAGTAAGTTTTTTAATACTAATAGTTTTTAATACTGAAAAATTGGTTTTAGTCATGAGAGAACACAAGATTGTTCTACGCCGCCAGTACAAGGCGATTAAAATCATAATAACGGCATATTATAAATATCGATGGCTTAGTAGCACAGTGGCCACAATGTGACCTCGGGTTTAAATACCGCTCGTAAAATATTTGGCACCATCTGGAAATAATTGCTCATGGTCAAAACGTTTATCTTTGACTATATATGTCAACCGCTATCCCGATACAAGAGAAAATTCTAATCAGTGACGTTTCACGTAATAAACAAATTTGAAATAAGCCAACGTAAAAATAACATCATACTTTGAAATGAACATTACAATGAAATTTATTTACTATCGTAAGAAAATGTAGCATTTCCAAGATAAAATAAATAAAACGCAAAAGTAACCTCGTATTTTTGAAAATGAACATGGAAACGAAATTAAATATATTTATTTCTTTGATGTAAGAAAATAAAATTTCGTTGGCAAATATATATATATATATATATATATATATATATATATATATATTTGATTTAATAAATCTGCCACCGTTTAGAAATTTTTTATTTATAATTTTAATAAAGAATAAACATTCACTGAAATAAAGGATTCTTATTACGTCCTTACATAGTCAAATACCTAAAATATTAAAACCTTTTCTTTGTCCACAGATCATGCATCAGTTTTGGTCGGCAACACTGCACGCCTCCGCTGCCGTATCGACGGCAAGTCCTGCGGCGAGATGCACAGCATCAAGTGGTACAAGGCTGAAGCCAGGGTCTATGTATACTCCGCTTCTAAAGATGCTGCCATCAACAGACCTGAAGGCGATATGATGGACAGGTATGTAATGCTAATATATTTAGATTAGAATGTATTTTTTGAACTCACCTCTATAAATACAAGTAAAGCATTAGCTTCAGCTAAATCCTAGTTCTTGAATTATTCTCATAACGGTTAGTGATGAGATAGCCAATAATTAAAACGGTACTAGATTAGTTTGGCAAAATCTTATTCAATCTTGTCTTCTAGATACCAACATTGTAATATAATAAAAAGACATATGTGATCTTCTCTGTCCAGCTGTAAATGCTGTTCTGCATATTTCTCGATGTGAGGAAATTAACTTCTAATTTGTGGCATGATGATAATTGAAAATGTTTTTAACTTTTTGTAGTAAAATGAAACATAACCGAATTTCGTACACGATAGAGCCATATTATGGTTGCAGTACGAATGGATAAGCTCGACTTGGCAATGAAAAAGCTCTCACAGCAAAGAAAATAGCAGTTTAATGCTGCTGTGTTTTGTACGGAGAGTAAAGAGAACCGGATATCATTTTTACTGGAAATGGAGGTATTTTATCTTAGTCCATGGTGACAAGATCTACATTGTCATTCTTAATGGGGGTTATATGTAGGTGTCTATAGGCCTCAGCATCCAGTTCAAATCATTTGGAATATTTTGTCATACTTTACTATTTATTAAAATTCACGGACAAGTCACGACTGACTCATGCAAAATCTGACTGGCTTATCAAAATCACAAGCATCCAAGTGACTTACATGTATACTAAAATTGTTGTAGAATATAAATCAAGAGTAAGTACGTGTTTCCCTTCCAAACGAGGAATCATAGGATGGAATAGACATTGCGATAAACAAACTGCTTTAATGCATCGTACTATCGATAGTGACGTGTATTACCTAGTGCAGACATTAGTAATATTGGGGTTAGTAGCGTTGGATATGGAATTTATTAATAATAATTATTATAAAACATATATGTGGTAAGAATGTCAATTCTTATTAATTTTTTTTCTTATTATATTTTTCTTATAGAATTAGGGTGACAAACGAGTACACACTCCACCTGACGGTAAGTGAACGGTGTTGCCCATAGACGTCTACATCTATCATATTACAAATCAAAATGCAAATGCGTTGTCATCCCTGAGGATTAAGATGGAATGTCTCGTTTTCAGTGAATAGGGACTGCGGTTCACTACATTACCGTACGTAATATAGCAGCATAAAGCTGCTGTTTTACGCTGGCATTCTCTAAGCGCGTGTTCGCTCCCATTTCAAGCCGACTTATTCATGCTACAACAATAAAATAGCTGAAGCGTGGCTCTATCACGTATAAAATAATCAAATATTTCCACTTTAAAGAAAGTCTCATCACGTTAACAGAGCAACAATGAAATCCTTTGTAACTAAAATCTCTCACCCGAAAACATTAGACATAATTAAATTAACCTTTATACCAGTAAGCTTAAACAAAAACAAATGGGCAAACGTAAAAATATGCACGTACTAGTTGTACCATCTCTTTGTATACGTTCTTTGTGTGACCTGACAGGCGAATACTTTGTTCCTGTACATCAACAATTTGAAACATTTTACACAGCTGATAGAATTACTGTAGTTAAAATATTGTTTTTAGTGTACACGTACTTTTAAATATACTTTTTTTATAGAATAAGGGAGACAAAGGAGCACACAGTCAACCTGATAGTAAGTGGATGCTGTGAACCATGGACATCTACATGTATACTCGATTAAGAATCAAAACGCAGATGCGTTGTCACCTCTGAGGACTAAGATGGAATGCCTCATTTCCAATAAAAAGGGTCCTCGGTTCTCTACCTTTCCATACGAAACACAACAGCATTGAGCTGCTGTTTGACGCCGGTATTCTGTGAGAGCGTGGTACTTTCCTGGTCGAGCTGACACATTATATAGCTGTAGCATGGCTTACCCACCTTTAAACCACATTCCAAAGTAACGCCTCCCTGGTGGGAGAAAAATAAGTGGCCCTCATTTAGGTAAACATTCATTCATTTATAAGTATAATAATTAATAATCTCTTTTTTTAATTCTGTTACAATTTCAATAAAATTTAACTGTAACCTATATTGAAAAAAAAAATATTCTGTATTAATTTGCAAATGTTTATACAGTTTTTTGATATACACGTCTATTGGCGCCTTGTTAGTAAACCCGACTCGTGTGCCGTGACGGCAAATGGCATAACGCTCTTAAATGCCGTCATGCCCACTACGTCACTGCTCTTGACGCCCTTTTGTGTGCGTGAGCATACACTATAAACTTCTTTTTTTATTTTACTCCTTATTTCTTTAATGGTTTTCATTTATTATAAATTCTTTATTATTTTCTTTTATTAATTCACCTATGTTTACATTTGGCGAGCGTCTTGTAACCACTAACATTTTCCCATTTCTTTCATATCACCAGACATACCGCCATCGACTGTAGGCCATGCACTGGCCATTAGGTATTTTTGGTGTATACTCCGATCGCTTTAATACACACAGTTTTACTTCTTGTTTTTTTCTTCTTTTGTACTTCTTCTTCTTAACAGACCATTACAATCCAAAGTTGGATATCTTTACTAAAGTCAAAAGTTAAAGTTACAGCCTATATACATCCCACTGCCGGTCACTGACCTCCTGTTATTTCTGAGGGTTTTAGCGTACGGAAGTGTCCTCCGCACTGCCCCAATTTGAGTAGGTTAACTTCACATGTGATCGTACTATTATTTACTTCTTATTTCTCAGACATGCAGGTTCCTACAAGATGTTTTCCTTCACCGCCGAGCTCGTGTTAAATCAGCACTAAACATTACAGTTAACAATTTCATTGGTGCCAGCGGGGATCACACCCTGGTTGCTTGCATACTGTAAAATTTACGGGCGATTCTGAACTACCACGTCTCTTTAATAATATAGGAAGAATTTCTACAGTCCACATTCAATTTCCAAAAATTACAAAATGAACTGCGCAATTTTTAGCCATAGTACAAGAGAACAGAGTTAATAATTCAGTCTATTATCCAGAAATAATGCACCTAAATGTTAGTATTACTGTACAAGTCACGCTAAATATCATGCCGTCTAGACACCCCATTTATTCTTCAACCGAAAACCTACGGAAAGCAATTAAGGTACTGTAAATTAAACTCTACTGCATTCGACACATGTGATATTTAACGGACGATGCAATAATTTGTTTTCCTGACATTCGTTTTAAAACCAATAGAATGTACAATGAGATCGAAAGGCGGTGTCAATTACGTGTGCAGTTTCGATTATACCACCATTAATGGCCGATTTTTTCCTATCATCAGATAAAATATAACGAATACATTTGTAAACTGTGTAGAAGCGGTGCTGAATATCTACTACCCCAGATCGTAAGTGTCGTAGGAGCCAATAGACGGATTTTGAAACAGAAGATGGGTTGAAACAACTCAAAGTAGTAAAAATCTGCGGTTGCCAACCCACCTGCTCGCGTGGCAACTGTAGCAAATTCTTTATGGGGAAGCCCATGTTTAGCAGTGGACTGATGTAGGCTGTAATGGGAATCATTTATATAATTATTTGACCGATAAACTGTCGAATATTTGGTTATTTATTTTTAAATTGTGATCTATATATCCGATTATCGATAAAATTAATTTAATTGTTATCTATTATTTGTCTTGTTTACCTTATTTGTCTTTGTTATCTTAATTCATATATGGGCTTTTTAAAATATTTTTAAAACTATCTATAGCTGGTAAACGTCACATTTCATTACTAACTTTTTACAACTTCAACTTTTAAAAATAAAACTCTCTGTCCACTTAAAACCTTTCGGCAATCGGCACTGTAACGCGCAGAAAATAGCCATCGTTGTGTACGGATTGCAAAATAATAAATTGACGGTCAGCATGTCAATCTGTAAATAAAACTGCGATATGTGGGTTTTACTCTTGGGTATAGAATAATGAATCTAGTGGCAATAAATATATGTACTAACATTTAGATAATATTAGCTTTTACGGATTTTATCACGTCACGGGAGTTGGGTGCTGTAAAGTGCTCGAAACGTCTGGTATATAAAGTAAATATACGCAATAAAATCCGTAAAACTAGTATTATTTGAATGTGTAGTGTTCTCGTAAATATAAGAAATAATTATTTGTAATTACATTTTAGATGTGTCGCTATTTATTTATTTATATGTAAAATATTGCATGATCATTATTATTATAATCATTATTTAATAATGTAATATTTTTTTATAAAATAAGGGTAAAAACACACTGTTTATCTGATGAAATGGGTACTGTGGCCCATAGATATCTTAATTTATCCTCAAATATAAAACAAAGTTCATGTGCGTTTTCATCCCTGTGGACTAAGATAGAATGCCTCGTTTCCAGTAAAAAGGTTCATCAGTTCTCTACACTCACCATCGAAACACAGCAACGGTAAGATGCTATTTTACGGTGGTAATCTGTGAGAGCGTGGTCCTACTTATGATATAGCTATGTATATTCATTCATACAAATAAATAAAATTGAAGTTATAACGTCAAAATGGGCTATTTACTAAATGCATATGAAAGTATATATAGTGCTTATTCCAAAAACACAATTTTAAAAATGTTTGTCTGTGTGTCTGTTTGCTTGTTTCGACTTATCACCGAAACTGCTGTACCGATTGTAATAAAACCTTACGAACAGAGAGAAAGGAATATCAGGGGGAACTATGCTGAATCTGATTGATAGGGCGAGACATTGTGTGATAAGAGAAAAGTGTGGTATGCAAGATGATGTTGTGACTAGGAAGAAGGGAATGCTTCGGTTGTTTGGTTATGTAGAAAGAGTGAACGAAGAAAGAGTGACAAAGCAAATTTGTATTGCTGATGTGAACAGTAGAGAAGGAAAGGGGCGCCCTAGCGAAGTTTTTTTTTAATTTGTTAAAAACTTTAACTTGTAGTACATATAAAATCTTACATGAGATAGCTATAAAATTATGTGAAAAATTTTTTATCGATCAAATTGGCGATATATTAAAAATGGGCCGGATTAGGAGTACCCTCAACCGACGAGTGTGTATGCGTAGATATACGGATGTAAAGGAGGTGAGAGAAGTGTATCAGGATCGTTTCAAATGGAAGTCCATAGCCTCTGCCTACCCCTCTGGGTGGCAGGTGTGAGTGTTTATGGAGACAGATAGACCGACACTTACAAAATTTTAAAAAAGTTGTAAGTTACCCCCTCATGTCAATAAAAATATTTATTTAGATATTTCATATAGCACTCTATATTTATATATATGTGTAGATTATCACGAAAAATTTTTTGCACATAAAACGTTTTATCATATTTATTACATCACTCGCATTACATCGCAAGTCCACTGTTGAACATAGGTTTCCTCCCGAGAATTTCTGAAATCACGCCTAAACACTCTAGATTTATCGATTTCCTGCATTCCCTATCATATCGTCAATCCATTGAGTCAGGGTCCGCCTGGTCCTTCCACGGTTGAGCCGAACCATTCGTGTGACAACTAATATAGCTGTAGCGTGGCTCTACTACGTTTATGAGTATTTTTTTTAAAGAATAAGGGTGACGAACATACAGTCCACCCGATTGTAAGTGTATGCTATGGCCCACAGACATCTCCTCCATTATGCTTGAGGATTATGATGGAATGCTTCGTTTCCAGTCAAAAGGGTAGAGAACCTCTACACTCACTGTACAGTAGACAGCAGCATTGAGCTAGTATTTTGCGCTGGTATTCTGTGAGAGCGTGGTCCTGCCCCGGTCGAGTCGGCCCAATCGTGCTAAAACCATAATGTAGATGCATCTTGGCTCTAATACGTATAAATACGTTAACTTGAAGAATATTTTAAATTCATAGAAGAATCCGATATCAATAGAAATAAATTCTCCATTAGCACACCTAATCAGTATTTCCTTGATTGAATTCATCGGGGTGGGTAATAAGACGGCTCGATCGGATTTATTAACGGCCGATAATGGAACTATAGAGGCACGGTATCCATTGTTCCTTTTTCAACGTCATTCGGAATTATAGCATTGAAGTTCGAGGAGCAATACAATTTCACACAAGAAGATAACTATGTTATCAGAATTGTACAAATTATTTTAACTAATAATAAAGGATTAAAATAAACTTCAAGAACACGCATTAATCATGAGATATATTTTTGTTTATGATAAGTGTGACTAACGAGCACAGAATCCACCTGATGGCAAGTAGTTGTAGCGCTAAAACATCTATCCTCGACTACTAATCAAAATGCAGATACGTTGTCACCCGTGTGGACTAAGATGGAATGCCGCGTTTCCACTAAAATGGGTCTCCAGTTCACTGTACTCACCGTACGAAACACAGTAGCATTAATCTGCTATTTAACGCTGGTATTATGTGAGAGCGTGGTACTTCCACGATCAAACCGACACATTCGTGCTACAAATATACTTCTAATATAGCTGTAGCGTGGCTCTATCACGTAAAAACGATATAAAGATCGTAGTAAAATTTGTAAATTTTTACACCCAAAAACTAACCAGTAAAATAGAAAATTTTAATTTTAAATCCAACATTTTTAATATTTGTTAACTCATGTTGTAATGCAAAGGTAATGCCGAATTCCTATCATCTACACTTTCTATATCTATTTATGATTTATGATTTTGTGTATATTCGGAGAATGATCTTCGGAACCACTACAGCTATATGAATTTTTTCACCATTACAAAAGGACATATGATATATTTATACATATATTACGTCTGAAATATATGATGATATTCGTCAACTAAGTTCGGAAAAATTCGTATTGGGAGCTTTCCTTACGTACGCTTAGTCAACAGTTAAAGTTCCACGAAAATAATCTATGACTGAATTGTTCCCCTCAAAAAGTTTTAGAGAAAGAGTGCGAGATAGCATATGTATATATTCTCAGAATAACTCACAGTAACCATTTCATATAAAAACTCGCACATTGAAAAAAGTATGGTGGCAGGAGTGACATAATATAGATAATTGTTCAAGCCTGCAAAGTCCGGACCGGGCGCTAGTACAAAATAATATCAGATATCGAGACAGACATCGATGTTATTCCACCAATGATCCGTTTTGGAAATTTTGACAGGAAAAATGAATGTATATTTATTTATTTATTAATTTAACTATTAATTACAGACTATCAAAAATCCAATACTAAATAGGCCTCCCTCGTAGGTTTCATCATAATTTTTAAATGTTTATGGAAAAGTAAAATAACGGCCTATAAGCATTTTAATCCTTAGACATTTTTCTCATGTTTGATAGAGTTTAGGTCGAGGAAGTGTCCACCGCGCTATTCCAGCACGTGTTTCATCATGATGTTATCTTTCACAGCCGAGCACGTGGTAAAACAATACATAAAATTGTACCTATTTAACACTTTAATTAGTGTCGGCGGGGATCGAACCCGGTTTTCTTGCATTTTGTGAAATATACAGCGTGCGTTTAGCCTCAGAGCTACCACTGCTCTAAATCTATACAATATAATAAGCTGACTGCTTCGTTGGTATACATATTTTATATATATTTATTTCACGTAATGGTACCAATAAATGGTGAGACGAAGTGTTGCAGACGTTGGCAACGACCAAGTATTTAAAAAAAAATATTCTTAAAAAAGACTTGGTTAAAAGATTCAGCTCCGCCTACCACAGCATCCATCTCCGCAAGATCCGCAACACATTTTTGGCTGAGTACATGGTAGTAATTGAATAAACAATCTGACAGGATATAAGAGGTTAAGTTTTGGGACAGATAATATTTTTTTGGGCTTTTTATATACGTATTCACCCTGGGAAACACGTATCTGCCTGGTCTCTCTCCGATCGTGTCTGATTACCGTCCCATCGGACCATGACCATGAGAGTGAAGAAATAGAGAGTGCACCTGTGCTAGCGCTTATACTTGGGTACTATAATTCTGTCCTGCGCAGAGGGCTAGTCTACGGTGAGACTAAGGCCTCCGTGAAAGAAATTCGGTCTAAGGGACATTATTACTAAAAATAAATAAAACTAATTCTATTTATAAAATGGAAAATCACGCCCATCAATGGCACCGCTCCATTGTGCGTATTTAATATTTTCACTACAACTGGACATTTCTATTTCAGTATTCGCCTTCCTGTAATTTCTGCTTACATTAAATATTCATCCGTTTGCACCGTCGGGGACGTGTCGTTTTGTCTGTTATTACTGCACACTACTGGACAGCCTTCACGTAGTAACAAAAGAAAATTTCCATTTATGTTTTGGAGTTTTTCCATGAGAGATATAATAATAGAGCAGCTTAATAACTGCAACTGAATACAATGTGTAAAACAAAAGTGAATTCTACGTGACAGTATTTTTTATGAAATAAGGATGAAAAACGAGCGCACAGTCACCATCTGATGGTAAGTGAATGCTGTGGCCTATAAATATCTACGAATATCCACAATAAAAATGACGATGTAAATCTGATGTACATCTCTGAATACTAAAATGGAATCGTTAACCTCGTTTCTATTAAAGATAATATCCGGTTTTGTACACTCACCGTACGAAACATAGCAGCGTGCTACAACCGTTATACTTGCAAAATGACTCTATCTCGTCTTAATGGTTGATTTTTGTTCAACATTAGACTAAGTTATAATCTGGCAATTATAATCTGCCCACCATTTGTCTAAGGTAGAGCAAAATAAAACGGAATATTGATTGGACAAGTGTAACCATATTTTTCCAATCAGTATTAACATAAAACGGAATATTGATTAGACAAAAATAACCATATTTGGCAAGAGTATTCAACAAGGGTTGTAAAAACGTAATTATCAATAATAATAATAATATAATTTTCAATAATAATATTTATTGTTTCTCACATAACTTATACAAACAAGTCATATTGAAGTTTTGTAGCCCTTATAATTTTTTCTTTTCATCATTGAAATATTATAAAAAAAAACTTACAATGGCTCACAATAAGCAAAAAAAAAGTTAAAACCTAATTCAAAGAACTAAAAATTATAATATATTAATATGTACATAATAGCTTTAGGAGTTTGGGCTTTAGCACTTATATACACTGTCTTATCACAAACTTCTGAAAAAAATTTTTATATCACTCTTGGAGTATAACTTATTCAATCAAAAAATAATTTTTAAAATCATTTCACAATTAACAAAGAAATTGCGTAACAAACAAATATCAAGTCCAATAGTAAAACCAGTAATTTAAAAAAACCCAACTTTGTTAAAAAGTGAACTGAGAAAAGAAACATTAATCTATATATTTTATACGTGGTAGAGCCATGCTGCAGGAATATTAATAGTATAGTCACGAATAGGTCGACTCGACCGCAGAAAAACCACGCTCACACAGAATAACACCGTAAAATAGTAGCTTAATGCTGCTGTGTTTCGTATGATGAGTGCTGAGAAACGGAGACCCTTTTTATCGGTACGAGGAATTCCATCTTAGTCCTAACGGATGACAACATATCTGTATTTTGACTCGTTATCGACGATAGATGTAGATGTCTTACCATAAGATTGACTGTGTGCTCGTTTGTCACTCTATCCTATAAAAAAAGCTTTCACAACTGAGACGAATGTAACGTCAATTCTGTCTATTACATTACAGCCTATAAAAGTCCACTGCTTAACGTAGGCCTCATACAGAGGATTTTGCCGTAGTTGCCACGCTTGGCAGATGGGTTGGCAATCGCAGATTTTGTAATATTTTGAGTTGTTATTAAGTTAAGATGCTTCTGCTCATCTTCTGTTTTAATTTCCTTCTCGCCTCTTACGACATTTAGGGACGATATGGAGTTGTGGACTTTCTTACACCACCACTGTACAATCTAATCTACGGACATACACATGTTTAAAAAAAGAAATATATAACATGCTATTTTCTAAGTCGATGCCTGTGAGACTGTTAATTATCGTATACAATGCAACAAATTACACAATCTAATCTACGGACATACACATGTTTAAAAAAAGAAATATATAACATGCTATTTTCTAAGTCGATGCCTGTGAGACTGTTAATTATCGTATACAATGCAACAAATTACACAATCTAATCTACGGACATACACATGTTTAAAAAAAGAAATATATAACATGCTATTTTCTAAGTCGATGCCTGTGAGACTGTTAATTATCGTATACAATGCAACAAATTACACAATCTAATCTACGGACATACACATGTTTAAAAAAAGAAATATATAACATGCTATTTTCTAAGTCGATGCCTGTGAGACTGTTAATTATCGTATACAATGCAACAAATTACACAATCTAATCTACGGACATACACATGTTTAAAAAAAGAAATATATAACATGCTATTTTCTAAGTCGATGCCTGTGAGACTGTTAATTATCGTATACAATGCAACAAATTACACAATCTAATCTACGGACATACACATGTTTAAAAAAAGAAATATATAACATGCTATTTTCTAAGTCGATGCCTGTGAGACTGTTAATTATCGTATACAATGCAACAAATTACACAATCTAATCTACGGACATACACATGTTTAAAAAAAGAAATATATAACATGCTATTTTCTAAGTCGATGCCTGTGAGACTGTTAATTATCGTATACAATGCAACAAATTACACAATCTAATCTACGGACATACACATGTTTAAAAAAAGAAATATATAACATGCTATTTTCTAAGTCGATGCCTGTGAGACTGTTAATTATCGTATACAATGCAACAAATTACACAATCTAATCTACGGACATACACATGTTTAAAAAAAGAAATATATAACATGCTATTTTCTAAGTCGATGCCTGTGAGACTGTTAATTATCGTATACAATGCAACAAATTACACAATCTAATCTACGGACATACACATGTTTAAAAAAAGAAATATATAACATGCTATTTTCTAAGTCGATGCCTGTGAGACTGTTAATTATCGTATACAATGCAACAAATTACACAATCTAATCTACGGACATACACATGTTTAAAAAAAGAAATATATAACATGCTATTTTCTAAGTCGATGCCTGTGAGACTGTTAATTATCGTATACAATGCAACAAATTACACAATCTAATCTACGGACATACACATGTTTAAAAAAAGAAATATATAACATGCTATTTTCTAAGTCGATGCCTGTGAGACTGTTAATTATCGTATACAATGCAACAAATTACACAATCTAATCTACGGACATACACATGTTTAAAAAAAGAAATATATAACATGCTATTTTCTAAGTCGATGCCTGTGAGACTGTTAATTATCGTATACAATGCAACAAATTACACAATCTAATCTACGGACATACACATGTTTAAAAAAAGAAATATATAACATGCTATTTTCTAAGTCGATGCCTGTGAGACTGTTAATTATCGTATACAATGCAACAAATTACACAATCTAATCTACGGACATACACATGTTTAAAAAAAGAAATATATAACATGCTATTTTCTAAGTCGATGCCTGTGAGACTGTTAATTATCGTATACAATGCAACAAATTACACAATCTAATCTACGGACATACACATGTTTAAAAAAAGAAATATATAACATGCTATTTTCTAAGTCGATGCCTGTGAGACTGTTAATTATCGTATACAATGCAACAAATTACACAATCTAATCTACGGACATACACATGTTTAAAAAAAGAAATATATAACATGCTATTTTCTAAGTCGATGCCTGTGAGACTGTTAATTATCGTATACAATGCAACAAATTACACAATCTAATCTACGGACATACACATGTTTAAAAAAAGAAATATATAACATGCTATTTTCTAAGTCGATGCCTGTGAGACTGTTAATTATCGTATACAATGCAACAAATTACACAATCTAATCTACGGACATACACATGTTTAAAAAAAGAAATATATAACATGCTATTTTCTAAGTCGATGCCTGTGAGACTGTTAATTATCGTATACAATGCAACAAATTACACAATCTAATCTACGGACATACACATGTTTAAAAAAAGAAATATATAACATGCTATTTTCTAAGTCGATGCCTGTGAGACTGTTAATTATCGTATACAATGCAACAAATTACACAATCTAATCTACGGACATACACATGTTTAAAAAAAGAAATATATAACATGCTATTTTCTAAGTCGATGCCTGTGAGACTGTTAATTATCGTATACAATGCAACAAATTACACAATCTAATCTACGGACATACACATGTTTAAAAAAAGAAATATATAACATGCTATTTTCTAAGTCGATGCCTGTGAGACTGTTAATTATCGTATACAATGCAACAAATTACACAATCTAATCTACGGACATACACATGTTTAAAAAAAGAAATATATAACATGCTATTTTCTAAGTCGATGCCTGTGAGACTGTTAATTATCGTATACAATGCAACAAATTACACAATCTAATCTACGGACATACACATGTTTAAAAAAAGAAATATATAACATGCTATTTTCTAAGTCGATGCCTGTGAGACTGTTAATTATCGTATACAATGCAACAAATTACACAATCTAATCTACGGACATACACATGTTTAAAAAAAGAAATATATAACATGCTATTTTCTAAGTCGATGCCTGTGAGACTGTTAATTATCGTATACAATGCAACAAATTACACAATCTAATCTACGGACATACACATGTTTAAAAAAAGAAATATATAACATGCTATTTTCTAAGTCGATGCCTGTGAGACTGTTAATTATCGTATACAATGCAACAAATTACACAATCTAATCTACGGACATACACATGTTTAAAAAAAGAAATATATAACATGCTATTTTCTAAGTCGATGCCTGTGAGACTGTTAATTATCGTATACAATGCAACAAATTACACAATCTAATCTACGGACATACACATGTTTAAAAAAAGAAATATATAACATGCTATTTTCTAAGTCGATGCCTGTGAGACTGTTAATTATCGTATACAATGCAACAAATTACACAATCTAATCTACGGACATACACATGTTTAAAAAAAGAAATATATAACATGCTATTTTCTAAGTCGATGCCTGTGAGACTGTTAATTATCGTATACAATGCAACAAATTACACAATCTAATCTACGGACATACACATGTTTAAAAAAAGAAATATATAACATGCTATTTTCTAAGTCGATGCCTGTGAGACTGTTAATTATCGTATACAATGCAACAAATTACACAATCTAATCTACGGACATACACATGTTTAAAAAAAGAAATATATAACATGCTATTTTCTAAGTCGATGCCTGTGAGACTGTTAATTATCGTATACAATGCAACAAATTACACAATCTAATCTACGGACATACACATGTTTAAAAAAAGAAATATATAACATGCTATTTTCTAAGTCGATGCCTGTGAGACTGTTAATTATCGTATACAATGCAACAAATTACACAATCTAATCTACGGACATACACATGTTTAAAAAAAGAAATATATAACATGCTATTTTCTAAGTCGATGCCTGTGAGACTGTTAATTATCGTATACAATGCAACAAATTACACAATCTAATCTACGGACATACACATGTTTAAAAAAAGAAATATATAACATGCTATTTTCTAAGTCGATGCCTGTGAGACTGTTAATTATCGTATACAATGCAACAAATTACACAATCTAATCTACGGACATACACATGTTTAAAAAAAGAAATATATAACATGCTATTTTCTAAGTCGATGCCTGTGAGACTGTTAATTATCGTATACAATGCAACAAATTACACAATCTAATCTACGGACATACACATGTTTAAAAAAAGAAATATATAACATGCTATTTTCTAAGTCGATGCCTGTGAGACTGTTAATTATCGTATACAATGCAACAAATTACACAATCTAATCTACGGACATACACATGTTTAAAAAAAGAAATATATAACATGCTATTTTCTAAGTCGATGCCTGTGAGACTGTTAATTATCGTATACAATGCAACAAATTACACAATCTAATCTACGGACATACACATGTTTAAAAAAAGAAATATATAACATGCTATTTTCTAAGTCGATGCCTGTGAGACTGTTAATTATCGTATACAATGCAACAAATTACACAATCTAATCTACGGACATACACATGTTTAAAAAAAGAAATATATAACATGCTATTTTCTAAGTCGATGCCTGTGAGACTGTTAATTATCGTATACAATGCAACAAATTACACAATCTAATCTACGGACATACACATGTTTAAAAAAAGAAATATATAACATGCTATTTTCTAAGTCGATGCCTGTGAGACTGTTAATTATCGTATACAATGCAACAAATTACACAATCTAATCTACGGACATACACATGTTTAAAAAAAGAAATATATAACATGCTATTTTCTAAGTCGATGCCTGTGAGACTGTTAATTATCGTATACAATGCAACAAATTACACAATCTAATCTACGGACATACACATGTTTAAAAAAAGAAATATATAACATGCTATTTTCTAAGTCGATGCCTGTGAGACTGTTAATTATCGTATACAATGCAACAAATTACACAATCTAATCTACGGACATACACATGTTTAAAAAAAGAAATATATAACATGCTATTTTCTAAGTCGATGCCTGTGAGACTGTTAATTATCGTATACAATGCAACAAATTACACAATCTAATCTACGGACATACACATGTTTAAAAAAAGAAATATATAACATGCTATTTTCTAAGTCGATGCCTGTGAGACTGTTAATTATCGTATACAATGCAACAAATTACACAATCTAATCTACGGACATACACATGTTTAAAAAAAGAAATATATAACATGCTATTTTCTAAGTCGATGCCTGTGAGACTGTTAATTATCGTATACAATGCAACAAATTACACAATCTAATCTACGGACATACACATGTTTAAAAAAAGAAATATATAACATGCTATTTTCTAAGTCGATGCCTGTGAGACTGTTAATTATCGTATACAATGCAACAAATTACACAATCTAATCTACGGACATACACATGTTTAAAAAAAGAAATATATAACATGCTATTTTCTAAGTCGATGCCTGTGAGACTGTTAATTATCGTATACAATGCAACAAATTACACAATCTAATCTACGGACATACACATGTTTAAAAAAAGAAATATATAACATGCTATTTTCTAAGTCGATGCCTGTGAGACTGTTAATTATCGTATACAATGCAACAAATTACACAATCTAATCTACGGACATACACATGTTTAAAAAAAGAAATATATAACATGCTATTTTCTAAGTCGATGCCTGTGAGACTGTTAATTATCGTATACAATGCAACAAATTACACAATCTAATCTACGGACATACACATGTTTAAAAAAAGAAATATATAACATGCTATTTTCTAAGTCGATGCCTGTGAGACTGTTAATTATCGTATACAATGCAACAAATTACACAATCTAATCTACGGACATACACATGTTTAAAAAAAGAAATATATAACATGCTATTTTCTAAGTCGATGCCTGTGAGACTGTTAATTATCGTATACAATGCAACAAATTACACAATCTAATCTACGGACATACACATGTTTAAAAAAAGAAATATATAACATGCTATTTTCTAAGTCGATGCCTGTGAGACTGTTAATTATCGTATACAATGCAACAAATTACACAATCTAATCTACGGACATACACATGTTTAAAAAAAGAAATATATAACATGCTATTTTCTAAGTCGATGCCTGTGAGACTGTTAATTATCGTATACAATGCAACAAATTACACAATCTAATCTACGGACATACACATGTTTAAAAAAAGAAATATATAACATGCTATTTTCTAAGTCGATGCCTGTGAGACTGTTAATTATCGTATACAATGCAACAAATTACACAATCTAATCTACGGACATACACATGTTTAAAAAAAGAAATATATAACATGCTATTTTCTAAGTCGATGCCTGTGAGACTGTTAATTATCGTATACAATGCAACAAATTACACAATCTAATCTACGGACATACACATGTTTAAAAAAAGAAATATATAACATGCTATTTTCTAAGTCGATGCCTGTGAGACTGTTAATTATCGTATACAATGCAACAAATTACACAATCTAATCTACGGACATACACATGTTTAAAAAAAGAAATATATAACATGCTATTTTCTAAGTCGATGCCTGTGAGACTGTTAATTATCGTATACAATGCAACAAATTACACAATCTAATCTACGGACATACACATGTTTAAAAAAAGAAATATATAACATGCTATTTTCTAAGTCGATGCCTGTGAGACTGTTAATTATCGTATACAATGCAACAAATTACACAATCTAATCTACGGACATACACATGTTTAAAAAAAGAAATATATAACATGCTATTTTCTAAGTCGATGCCTGTGAGACTGTTAATTATCGTATACAATGCAACAAATTACACAATCTAATCTACGGACATACACATGTTTAAAAAAAGAAATATATAACATGCTATTTTCTAAGTCGATGCCTGTGAGACTGTTAATTATCGTATACAATGCAACAAATTACACAATCTAATCTACGGACATACACATGTTTAAAAAAAGAAATATATAACATGCTATTTTCTAAGTCGATGCCTGTGAGACTGTTAATTATCGTATACAATGCAACAAATTACACAATCTAATCTACGGACATACACATGTTTAAAAAAAGAAATATATAACATGCTATTTTCTAAGTCGATGCCTGTGAGACTGTTAATTATCGTATACAATGCAA
The DNA here is from genome assembly GCA_036936625.1 of Parnassius smintheus behrii. NCBI lineage: Eukaryota > Metazoa > Arthropoda > Insecta > Lepidoptera > Papilionidae > Parnassius > Parnassius smintheus. The sequence goes on from JAUPFT010000031.1 coordinate 2,715,925, forward strand.
CAAATTACACAATCTAATCTACGGACATACACATGTTTAAAAAAAGAAATATATAACATGCTATTTTCTAAGTCGATGCCTGTGAGACTGTTAATTATCGTATACAATGCAACAAATTACACAATCTAATCTACGGACATACACATGTTTAAAAAAAGAAATATATAACATGCTATTTTCTAAGTCGATGCCTGTGAGACTGTTAATTATCGTATACAATGCAACAAATTACACAATCTAATCTACGGACATACACATGTTTAAAAAAAGAAATATATAACATGCTATTTTCTAAGTCGATGCCTGTGAGACTGTTAATTATCGTATACAATGCAACAAATTACACAATCTAATCTACGGACATACACATGTTTAAAAAAAGAAATATATAACATGCTATTTTCTAAGTCGATGCCTGTGAGACTGTTAATTATCGTATACAATGCAACAAATTACACAATCTAATCTACGGACATACACATGTTTAAAAAAAGAAATATATAACATGCTATTTTCTAAGTCGATGCCTGTGAGACTGTTAATTATCGTATACAATGCAACAAATTACACAATCTAATCTACGGACATACACATGTTTAAAAAAAGAAATATATAACATGCTATTTTCTAAGTCGATGCCTGTGAGACTGTTAATTATCGTATACAATGCAACAAATTACACAATCTAATCTACGGACATACACATGTTTAAAAAAAGAAATATATAACATGCTATTTTCTAAGTCGATGCCTGTGAGACTGTTAATTATCGTATACAATGCAACAAATTACACAATCTAATCTACGGACATACACATGTTTAAAAAAAGAAATATATAACATGCTATTTTCTAAGTCGATGCCTGTGAGACTGTTAATTATCGTATACAATGCAACAAATTACACAATCTAATCTACGGACATACACATGTTTAAAAAAAGAAATATATAACATGCTATTTTCTAAGTCGATGCCTGTGAGACTGTTAATTATCGTATACAATGCAACAAATTACACAATCTAATCTACGGACATACACATGTTTAAAAAAAGAAATATATAACATGCTATTTTCTAAGTCGATGCCTGTGAGACTGTTAATTATCGTATACAATGCAACAAATTACACAATCTAATCTACGGACATACACATGTTTAAAAAAAGAAATATATAACATGCTATTTTCTAAGTCGATGCCTGTGAGACTGTTAATTATCGTATACAATGCAACAAATTACACAATCTAATCTACGGACATACACATGTTTAAAAAAAGAAATATATAACATGCTATTTTCTAAGTCGATGCCTGTGAGACTGTTAATTATCGTATACAATGCAACAAATTACACAATCTAATCTACGGACATACACATGTTTAAAAAAAGAAATATATAACATGCTATTTTCTAAGTCGATGCCTGTGAGACTGTTAATTATCGTATACAATGCAACAAATTACACAATCTAATCTACGGACATACACATGTTTAAAAAAAGAAATATATAACATGCTATTTTCTAAGTCGATGCCTGTGAGACTGTTAATTATCGTATACAATGCAACAAATTACACAATCTAATCTACGGACATACACATGTTTAAAAAAAGAAATATATAACATGCTATTTTCTAAGTCGATGCCTGTGAGACTGTTAATTATCGTATACAATGCAACAAATTACACAATCTAATCTACGGACATACACATGTTTAAAAAAAGAAATATATAACATGCTATTTTCTAAGTCGATGCCTGTGAGACTGTTAATTATCGTATACAATGCAACAAATTACACAATCTAATCTACGGACATACACATGTTTAAAAAAAGAAATATATAACATGCTATTTTCTAAGTCGATGCCTGTGAGACTGTTAATTATCGTATACAATGCAACAAATTACACAATCTAATCTACGGACATACACATGTTTAAAAAAAGAAATATATAACATGCTATTTTCTAAGTCGATGCCTGTGAGACTGTTAATTATCGTATACAATGCAACAAATTACACAATCTAATCTACGGACATACACATGTTTAAAAAAAGAAATATATAACATGCTATTTTCTAAGTCGATGCCTGTGAGACTGTTAATTATCGTATACAATGCAACAAATTACACAATCTAATCTACGGACATACACATGTTTAAAAAAAGAAATATATAACATGCTATTTTCTAAGTCGATGCCTGTGAGACTGTTAATTATCGTATACAATGCAACAAATTACACAATCTAATCTACGGACATACACATGTTTAAAAAAAGAAATATATAACATGCTATTTTCTAAGTCGATGCCTGTGAGACTGTTAATTATCGTATACAATGCAACAAATTACACAATCTAATCTACGGACATACACATGTTTAAAAAAAGAAATATATAACATGCTATTTTCTAAGTCGATGCCTGTGAGACTGTTAATTATCGTATACAATGCAACAAATTACACAATCTAATCTACGGACATACACATGTTTAAAAAAAGAAATATATAACATGCTATTTTCTAAGTCGATGCCTGTGAGACTGTTAATTATCGTATACAATGCAACAAATTACACAATCTAATCTACGGACATACACATGTTTAAAAAAAGAAATATATAACATGCTATTTTCTAAGTCGATGCCTGTGAGACTGTTAATTATCGTATACAATGCAACAAATTACACAATCTAATCTACGGACATACACATGTTTAAAAAAAGAAATATATAACATGCTATTTTCTAAGTCGATGCCTGTGAGACTGTTAATTATCGTATACAATGCAACAAATTACACAATCTAATCTACGGACATACACATGTTTAAAAAAAGAAATATATAACATGCTATTTTCTAAGTCGATGCCTGTGAGACTGTTAATTATCGTATACAATGCAACAAATTACACAATCTAATCTACGGACATACACATGTTTAAAAAAAGAAATATATAACATGCTATTTTCTAAGTCGATGCCTGTGAGACTGTTAATTATCGTATACAATGCAACAAATTACACAATCTAATCTACGGACATACACATGTTTAAAAAAAGAAATATATAACATGCTATTTTCTAAGTCGATGCCTGTGAGACTGTTAATTATCGTATACAATGCAACAAATTACACAATCTAATCTACGGACATACACATGTTTAAAAAAAGAAATATATAACATGCTATTTTCTAAGTCGATGCCTGTGAGACTGTTAATTATCGTATACAATGCAACAAATTACACAATCTAATCTACGGACATACACATGTTTAAAAAAAGAAATATATAACATGCTATTTTCTAAGTCGATGCCTGTGAGACTGTTAATTATCGTATACAATGCAACAAATTACACAATCTAATCTACGGACATACACATGTTTAAAAAAAGAAATATATAACATGCTATTTTCTAAGTCGATGCCTGTGAGACTGTTAATTATCGTATACAATGCAACAAATTACACAATCTAATCTACGGACATACACATGTTTAAAAAAAGAAATATATAACATGCTATTTTCTAAGTCGATGCCTGTGAGACTGTTAATTATCGTATACAATGCAACAAATTACACAATCTAATCTACGGACATACACATGTTTAAAAAAAGAAATATATAACATGCTATTTTCTAAGTCGATGCCTGTGAGACTGTTAATTATCGTATACAATGCAACAAATTACACAATCTAATCTACGGACATACACATGTTTAAAAAAAGAAATATATAACATGCTATTTTCTAAGTCGATGCCTGTGAGACTGTTAATTATCGTATACAATGCAACAAATTACACAATCTAATCTACGGACATACACATGTTTAAAAAAAGAAATATATAACATGCTATTTTCTAAGTCGATGCCTGTGAGACTGTTAATTATCGTATACAATGCAACAAATTACACAATCTAATCTACGGACATACACATGTTTAAAAAAAGAAATATATAACATGCTATTTTCTAAGTCGATGCCTGTGAGACTGTTAATTATCGTATACAATGCAACAAATTACACAATCTAATCTACGGACATACACATGTTTAAAAAAAGAAATATATAACATGCTATTTTCTAAGTCGATGCCTGTGAGACTGTTAATTATCGTATACAATGCAACAAATTACACAATCTAATCTACGGACATACACATGTTTAAAAAAAGAAATATATAACATGCTATTTTCTAAGTCGATGCCTGTGAGACTGTTAATTATCGTATACAATGCAACAAATTACTATACCATGACTCAGATGTAAATTTATGAAGCCGTTCACGCTACAGAGCGTGTTAAAGAAATATACATAGATACGTACATAAATATATACAAACATAACTTACACTCGATTTTTATTACATTCATTCTGAGGCAGTCGAGTAAAAAAAACAAAGTTAAATTGACGACCTCCTTTTTTAAAGTCGGTTATAATGCAGTAAAGTAGAATAAATCAATATTTACAGCGCAGCTTATGAACCAGAGAACTACTGACCAAGCCACCGCGACACACCAACTATAACTCGATTAGCTAACTCACCGATAATGCCGCTACGTGGTCGTAGCAGCGGTCACGTAGACGGTAGGGTCTACGACAAGAGCTTTTAGCAATAGCGTTAACGTGTTTTATTGTATTTTTGCCAATATCTCGTTTAACACGTAGCAGTAATTTCATTGTATCGGACATAGGATAAAATTGATAAAATAAAAACATGAGAGTGGTGAAATAAACAGTTTATATCGCCCAAATATAAAGAAAAATTAGCTATATTTATTTGTCTTCAAAATGTAACACTTAAATTTAAGTAATTTGTACGGATTTTATCAGACATATTAACTTATTTTATTTTATATTTCCGATGTTACGAACACTTTTCAGGACCCATGATCACAGAGGTGGCTAGGATGTTAGTTGTTCACATGTCGTAGTTAACCACGGCTACTTTTATTTTAAAATAGTTTGAAAGCGGAAGGTATATAAAATAGGTGAATATACGCGTTAAAATCCATAATAACTAGTTTACGTACGTACCATAAAACTAGTTTTATTTAAATGTGTAGTGTTCATGTAAACATAAATCATTAAATTTAACAATCATTCAACTATCCCGTAACCAATAAAAAAACAAATGTTCTTTACCATGCACTTGAATAACTTTATATATTTTTTATATTTTAGCAGACTTAAAAAGCTGTTTACAATTTTATGTACGTTTTTTAAGTATTCTATGCGATATACTCGTCAATAGTGAAACGTGTTTGATGATTCTATTTTTATTAATAGTTTATATTTCAGAGTGGTACCATATAAAATCAATTTATTACATGGTAGATTCATACTGTACCTACGTTATGGTTGGAGCACGAGTGGGTCGGCTCAATCAGAAAAAAACAACGCTCTCACAGAATACCACCGTGAAACGTCTGTTTAATGCTGCTGTGTTTCGTATGGTAAGTGTAGAGATCGGGGAACCCTTTCTACGGAAAACGAAGCATTCCGTATTAGTCCTCACGAGTGACAGCACATCAGTATTTTGATTCTTAATTAAGGATATATGTAGATGTTAAGTAGTTTATCCTGCATCGCGGCAGTTTACAACTTAAATTGCCCGATGACAATAATCCAGACTTGGATCAAATATTTGTAGGCATTGCAAACATATATGAGTGTGGGATTCGAAATCTCGTTCATCAGCGCCGCTGCTTGCCAAGTCACTGCACCACGAAGCCGTGTAAACGCGTTATGTTTATCTACATTTAACACTATGAAACTTAATATAAATATGTTTCGGCAAATGGCGATTTACTAATGGCCTAATGGGCCAATATGGCCGACGTGATGGGTAGCCTACAGCAAAACAATCACGACAATTATCTAGGATAGATTTATCTTAGCAATATAATGCGTCTCATACAACCGCTCTGTGCGAGCACTGACAAAAGAATGCCCTCACTCCCACTGCCGCGTCCAAGCATGACTCGGCATGACGTCACGCTTGCATTCGGTTGTTGTTTATTGGCTGAGAACTAGTGTTGGCGCCGTATGAACATAGATGGCGCGACGGATTTTCCAACATATAAAACTATTATTACTAAATTAATAAATAAGCTACCTAAATCCTAAAGGGATCAGTTCTAAAACTATTAAATACAAATTTAAAACATATTTTAATCAACTAACATAATAAAATTAAAACCTATTTTATACTATTTATAATATAATTACTACCCGTGCGGTTACTGAATGGGATTGAAAATGGCGTCGCATTTATTCAACTCTGTCTTGCACACTGTGTGCTATATATACTTACACACTCCGGTAAAGACTGCAGAAAAAATAAGTTGTGATATCCGATTTTCGTACGTTCTAAAATTTCAGTTGAACTTGTGGTTGGAATCATTGATAACAAAATTCCATAAAGTACAAAAAAACTTCAGTCCGGTTTTTCTAATTTGTGAGCGTTTACGATGTGTTCTGAGAGTTTACTTCATAAGTATTATTGATTTCGTCGAAACATGCGTAACTGTTTTTAAAAGTATTGTTTTACTATCTGTCCGAGTTAATCTTCGAATAGCGGAACCGATTACATTCATACCTCACGAATAAATGTAGAGTAATACCGGGACTGATCTAGACCAAAATTTATCTTATTTAAAAAACAGAAATGTTGATAGGATGAAATAAATGAATTTTAATGATTATCTGAAGTTTATAACATCGCATTATAGAGCGTAGCCACAGCGGATCGCTAGTTATAAATGTTATTTTAAAATTAATATACCTACTTGGGCATACAATTATTTCAAACGTTTTTTCATTACTAGAAAATTTACGATTAACCGAACACCGAACATTATTAGGTACTGTGCGTGTTGACGGTACGAGCTCGATGAGCCGCCGCATTCTTTATCCTTACGGGCTGTACCATTTTTATATGCTAAAGATATAAAATACTCTAATAACAAATCACTAATGTGCATTTATTCTATTTATAATTGCATCTGAGTGTCTCTAGTTAATTTATGATATCATCACAACATTCACAACTCATCCACATTTTTTTATAGGATAGGGTGAAAAACGAGCACACAGTACACCTGATGGTAAGTGGTTGCTGTGGCCCATAGATATCTACATCTATCCTCAATTACGAATCAAAATGCAGATGCGTTGTAACCCGTGAGGACTAAGATGGAATACCTCGTTTCCAATAAAAAAGGTCTCCGGTTCTCTACATTCACCACACGAAACACAGCAGCATTAAGCTACTATTTGACACTGGTATTCTGTGAAAGCATGGTCCCTCCCCGGTCGAGCCGACCCATTCGTGCTACAACTATACTACTAATATAACTGCAGCATGGCTCTGCCACGTATAATTTTTTTTTATAGAAGCGAGCGAACTAACTTCTTACTTAAAAGAATATTAAAATGTTTACGGTCAAAAGACGTCGAACTGCAGTGTGCAGAAATAACTTATATAAGTTTATGTTGCATTGTACTTATGAATTGTGTACGTTATGTATTTTTGTTCTAATAAAAATATCATTAATTTCATACGACATTCAGATATCTATAAACTCATTTTAAAATAGGGAAGAGTGTGTAGCTGCGTTGATTTAACGGATGTAGACAATTGTCGTCGTATTGCACACCTCGAATAAGCGGTAGGCTTTACTGTCGACTTGACAAGGTCATGCAATGGCCTTAATATAGGCGTACAGGCTACCTCAAATTACCGCCGATTCCGTGAGCATCGAAACTTGTTTGGCCCACTGTAAAATTTTTGCTTAGCTAAATTACTAAGCTACCAGGCTTTCTTCTTTATTTTAGAAAACTACATATGCTTAAGTTAATTTTAGTTGGTCTCTTATACCTCGGACCAAATTGCGAAATTAATATTAGGTTGAATTTATATTCATACTAACTGAGTTCCCGGAGTCAGAAGATGCGGCCTGAAGCTGTAAAGTCACGTGCGCCTATCTAGTAAGTCTACTACATCTAATTCAGTTCATTAATTAATGCACGAATTTAAATTACTTGAAGAACTATTACGATTCAAATTAGTTGCTTTAATTACAGTTTATTGTAGGGTAGTTCTTATACATGCTTACATTGATAATAATAATAATGTCCTCCAGACCGAAATTCAGTCACCGCTGCGTACAGCTTTTCCTTTATATTTAATTTTGTTTCAATTCATTTTATGTTATTTCATTTCATTTTAGTTTAATTTACAAAATAAAATATTAAAAGCTCAAAACGTAAACATATGCGGGTTTGTAATCGTTGACCATCGCTTAAATCCCCCCCCCCCCCCGTGACAGTGGGGTGCTTTAAAGTGCTCGAAACGCATAAGCAATAAAATCCCTAAAAACTAGTTCCAATTAAATGTGTGTCGCGTAAATATAAGAAATGACTATCGTTTACTTGAATTGCTTAGTTAGTACTGTCTATATATGTCCTCTTCTATTATCATTTTGTAATAAGAGAGAGAGAGAGAGAGTGAGAGAGAGAGAGAGAGAGAGAGAGAGAACTTTCAGCATTTCTTTAATTGACGTTGATTTTCATTTTTAAGAGTAAATTCGTACAAAAAGAATCCGAACACAGCGTAGCTTTTGACTTTTATTGTATCGTATTGACTACTGCCCGTTGCTCTAGTGGTCGTAAATGCGATTGCTGATCACGACGTCCCGGGTTCGAATCCCGGGTTGAGCCAAAATCAGTTAGTGGGTTTTTCTGTCAAGACATTTTCAGTAGCAGCCCTCGTGCCTTGAAAAGTACGTTAAGCCGTTGGTTCTGCGCCTAATCTCTCTCCGGTCGAGTCGAATGACTCGCTCACTCATTGAATAGCAACAATGGGAGTCACTTCATTGGAATATGAGAGTGAGGGAATAGAGAGTGCACTTGTGTTTGCGCATACAATTGGACACTATAATCCTGTTTTCTACAGATGGTTAGTTTCCGTTGAAGACTGGTCGCCGTGACCGAAATTCGGTCTGGAGGACATTATTATAATATTGACTGAAAATCAATTTCCGTATCATCTAATAGTAATGAATTTACGAGGGCGACACTGAAATTTTCTAGAACTGGCCACTTGTAACGATATAATGAAAAAATTGTTCAAATTTTGAAAATAGAACCCTTTGCCAATCTTATTGTTTATGTACATTATAAATTTTTCACTTGTTTACGATTTGGCGGCAAATCGAATATTGTCTGTGTCACGTCAGGATTAATTTAACGCGAGAAAATTTTCGTAAATGATTTTTTATGACTTTCGATGTCATTTAAGTCAACAAGAAAGTCATGATAGACTTTGATTGGTCTTTCACGATAAAGTCCCATTTCATGCCACTGTCTACAACCGGTTTAATAAGTTTAAGCGTGGTCGCACTAAACTTACCGATGATCTGCGTGAGGGACGGCCTTCTACGACGACGACTAAAGATAACATCAGTGTTTCTTTATAGGATAGGGTGATAAACTGCCACACAGCCCACCCGATGGTAAGTGGTTGCTGTGGCCCATAGACATCTACATCTATCCTCGATTTCGAATCAAATTGCAGATGCGTTGTCACCCTTGAGGACTAAGATTGAGTGGCTCATTTCCAGTAAAAAGGGTATCCGGTTCTCTACACTCACCATACGAAATACAGCAGCATTAAGCTACTATTTTACCCTGGTATTCTATGAGAGAGTGGTCCTTCCTCAGTCGAGCCGACCCATTCATGCTACAAGTTTACTACTAATAGAACCGCAGCACGGCTGCCATGTATAAAATGTTGTGCAGCGTGTGATAGAGACTAAAAGAAGAGTGGTCAGCAGATTCGGACAAATTTAGGCATCGGTATGAGTGAAGTGCACAAAATCTTCCAAGAACATTTAGCGCCTATTAAGCTTTGTTTGTGTTAATCGGAAAATTACGACAATCTTCTCGTCAGGTATATCTGAAAACCTGAAAACTAAGTTGTACAACCAGTGCGCGTTGCGAATGATGATCTACGGAACCGAGACGTGGTCCTTCACTGCTGGCAGTATCAGGATGCTCAAAGTCGCTCAGCGAGCCATAGCTCGCTGAAATTCCAGCATAGCTCGCTCCATAGAGCGAGCTATGCTCGTTGTTGCTCTACGTGATAAACTTAGAAATGAGGATATCCGCCATAACCCGACATAACCCAACGGATTTGTAAGCTGAAGTGGCAATGGGCCGGCCATATTGCTTGAAGAACCGATAACCGTTGAGGAAAAAAGGTTCTCGAGTGCCTTTGTAACTAAGTAAGTGTGGGGCGACCCGCCACTAGATGGAGTGATGACCTGGTAAGACATGCAGGAAGTCGATGGATGCAGGTGGCTCAGGACCGTGCTTTATGGCATACCTTGGGGGAGGCCTATGTTCAGCAGTGGACTTGTGAAGGGCTGTAATGACGATGATGATGAAGCTTTGTTGCCCGGTGAACACCTCATAATTTGACAGAGGCCCAAAAACTCCGTCGTGTCGATTGATGTCGTGAAATGTTTCAAAGTTTTAACGGAGGTGGCTCAAATGCTGTGTTCGACGTACTTACGGATGACGGAAGCTAGATTTATTGTTATAATCCTTAAAATCAGAGACAGTCTGCTATCCGAGTGTTCCCTTCCGAGGAGTTGCCAACTAAAGTGAAGAGAGGTCGAAGCGTGGAAAGAAGATGATGCCCTCGTTCTTCGGAAGGACAGGTAGGTCATTACACAATTACTGTTTTAGAGGATCGGAAAACAATTAATGCAGAGTAGTACACTAACAATTGTTTGCCGCTTGTCTTGGAAAAAGTTCGGGAGAAACGACCTCGCAGTAGGATTTTCCTTCACCACGACAACTACTCGTCGCACACCGCCAAGCAAACAATAGACTAATTGACGGCGTCAGACGTGAAATTAATGGGTCACCTGCCCTATAGTCCAGGCCTCGCACCTGGCGATTTTTATTTATTTCTGAAAATAAAAGAAAAACTTTGAGGAAAACGTTTTATGGTCGCCGAGAACGCAGTGGCTGCATTTCAGAATGTCGTCGAAGAGACCCCTAAAGACGAGTGGGTAATGTGCTTTTCTCAGTTGTACCATCAAATACAGCAATGTATTGATGTAAATAGACACTATTTTGAAAAAATAAAATAAAACTTATAACTTGCTAGTTTGTTCAGTTTTTGATTTTCTTAGAACTTTCAGTATCACCTTCATATTGATCTCCGAAATACGTGTTAAACTTTAATTTCTCCATTCTTACTAAGCTCCACAATAAATGAATCCAGCAAACTCGGCATAGAAAGCGCGGAATAGACTAATTAGTGTAAATTGCGTAGTTTAAAACGAGTTTAAACTGTACAGTTAAGGAGGCGAGGCTTAGTTAAGGTGAGCATAAAATTAAGGTTTTCGTAGTTTCACGTAACGAGCGTTACTTGGTTTCACAGTTATCGTCGTGTATGGTTCCCTAACTTCTCCAGAGAATTGTTATTAATATAACTCGGTTAAAGTTAACATTGAGAGTTACTTTTGGTACAGATACATCGGTTTAATTATATAATATTCAACTTGAAATGGTATTGGTGCTTCGCAATTTTAGATCTAATTTTAAATTCATATAGGTAAGAAAAGAAAGTCGTCAAAATTTGAATTTTGATTGCTGCAGCCGCTATCAACAGAGACCAACCATCTGCGCTGCTCAGGAGTATAGTGCCCGAGTACATTCCTAAGCACAAATGCACTCTCTCTTCCTCACTCTTATTGCGTGATCGGATGGCAGCAACACCGACAGATTCTTAACTCCGGGCTTATGCTAAAATTTTCTTGACAGATAAACTCAATAACTTTTTTGTCTCTATCTGAGATACGAGCCCGATACCATATAATCCGTAGTCGCGTTTACGAATACAAGATCAAGGAGGCAACGAATTTTATTCTTAAATGACTAAGCTATCATTTATACAAAATTTCATGCGACTGAACCAATTTTAAATATACTTGTAGTGTAGAGATCCGAAGACCCTTTTTTACTAGAAACGATGCATTAAATATTAGCCCTCAGGGGTGACAACGCATCTTCTCTTTGATTCTTCATCATCATCATCACCATTATCATTACAGCCCTTCACAAGTTCACTGCTGAACATAGGCCTCCCCCAAATATACCACAAAGCACGGTCCTGAGCCACCTGCATCCATCGACTTCCTGCATGTCTTACTAAATCGTCACTCCATCTAGTGGCCCCTTGATTCTTAATCGAGGATAAATGTGGATTTCTATGGGGCACAGTGTCCACTAACCATCAGGTGGACTGTATGCTCGTTTGTCACCCTTATTCTTTAAAAAAAAAACACTTTTTCCAGTCCGCTTCAGTTTGTTTCCTTTTTTGATGATTTGATAAAACTTTTCAGCAAGTTTTATATTTTAGGAATTAAAATGAAGTTGCATGGTGCTAAATCAGGTCTGCAAGGAGGGTCACTAAAAACGTATCTGCTGTGCCTTCCGGAAATCCCAGAAATTCTAGGGAGGAAGGTTTGATTTGTGTGTAACATAAATGACAGTAAACTGTTTTTTTTTTCAAAAAAGTTTCGCTGGGGTTCTTGATGGTTCTTCCCAGGACAGAGGTATTTGCCGAACCAGTGGTTAATAAAATATAAGAGTGGCTGAAATTCATAAGTATTTTATAATCTATATTAAGTAAAAAAGCTTCTATTTCTCATTTGAGCGCTGAGTACGCAAGCGTGTTGACATGGTAGAGCAGTAGCCCACAAGAGTATGTGTTCGGTCGCTTGATGGAATCCTTTCCATTCCTCTCAATCAAAATTTTCACTGCTAACACGCTTCCTTCCATAACTTCCTCCTCCATTCTTTATTCCTTTCTTAAAGTTAGCCGATCATGCTGATATCCGATATAACAGCGGTACACGGTTGTCTTAGAAGGGTTTTTATCCATAAACTTAATTTGAAATGTATTTGATATACTTCAAATAATAGGCAACATTTAAATAGTAAATATTCAACCAGCGAAAATGTACTCAACGTAGATGCATTGGGTGCGTTTGGCAGAAAAAAGCGCTAGCAAGCGCTTACAAGCGCTGAAATAGTTTTCGGCCAGGACACGATTGCTACTTCAGTAGCGCTGACACAATCCGCCATTTAGCTTATTTAATTTGTTTGTTTTGAAGTAGAGTTTATAAGTTGTTTTCTGCAATATTAGTTTTAAGTAATATAATGACAAGAATAGACATATACATGTTATTAAAAATTCATGATTGGTAAGTTTTTAATATGAATACTTCACAAACATATATTTAAATTAGGTTAGGTTCTCCAGTTCAAACTAACATCTTGTCCTAGAGGAAAATAGCTACTTAAGATTTGACAGCGCTTACGATCGCCATTTTGCTTACAAGCGCTTTCTAGCGCTTTTTTCTGCCAAACGCACCCATTATTCAATGAAAAAAAAATTCAAATCTCATACAAAACGTGGAGGAAATTTTGAAATTGGAACATTGCAATTTTTACTTGTAAATAATCTTATGTTAAAAATAAATTCTAACTGACTGGATTTACTGCGCACGCACACATTCGTAAGGGTCGATCGGTAGGCAAGAACTTTGCAACCTATAAATCATATTAAAGTAGGGATAATCCTATCCTATACTATTAAACGAGCAATTCTTGTATACATACATACATATATATATATATATATATATATATATATATATATATATATATATATATATATGCTCCAACGATTTTCATAAAATTTAGTGTCCAGGGAGTTTCGGGGGCATTAAATCGATCTAGCTAGGATTTATTTTTAGAAAATGTCTTTTTGTCCGTGTTTTTAGGCAATGAAAAACCGCTACAATATCGTTAGAATAAGAAGGTAAATTTTGACACGACGTTAATGATAATAAATAGCTTAATTGGAATATTGGGCGGTCACAGAATCTTAATACCATGGTTCGAGCCTAGACCGACCGACCGACTTTTTTTAATTTTTTTTTTTCAAGTTCCTTTCTTTTTTGAGAAAATCTATTTTTTCGAGCCCTTTTTTAGTATTTTTTTAAAACACGAAAATTTTAATTAAACTAATTGCACTCATGATTTTATATTCAAATAACCAATTCAGTTTTTCTACTATGTCGCTAAGATCGAAAAATATTATTCGTATTTCATCAGTATGTATGTGTATGTATGTATATATCTAAATATAATTTCCAAAACACACGAATTAAAAAAACCGAGCGAAAATTACCGAGCAAAGCTCGGTCAACCGGGTAATTTTAAATAAAAGTAGAAAAGCCTTAATTACTCGTATTTTCAAAAACTTATCATTATTTATGTATTTGAACTTAAGTTTAAAATTGGGCTTGTCTTTGAAAAATAAGCTGTATATTATTTAGTTTAAATAAAAATACAAGAAAATTAACAAATGTACGTGAAAATATTCTCAGTCCAAGAAGCAATAACTTCGTGTAAGTATTACGGAGTACACATGTTTTTCTTTCTGGTAGAATAAGGGTCATAAAAGAGCACGTAGTCCCCCTGATGGTAAGTGGTTAATGTGGCCACTTATTCTCAATTGAGAATCAAAATGTAGATGCTTTTACTAATACGTATAAATAAAATTGAATTGTCTGTCTGTAATATCTAAACGTTCGTTCGTTTACCACGTGCCCGGCGGTGAAGGAAAACATCGTGAGTAAACCTGCATGTCTAATAAATATGAAATATATTTGGAACACATGTGAAGTTCGCCAACACGCACTGGGGCAGCGCGGCAGACAATTCTTTCAAATTCAAATTTATTTAATTGCCATAAGTAGAGTAAGTGATAGGTTTTTACAATAAAAATAAGTTGCTTAAAGACCTATTTAGCCATGAGATACGGCATGCAATGCCCTAAAACCCTCTCAGAAATGAGCGGAGGCCTGGGCTCAGGAGTGTGACGTCTATAGGCTTTAACTTCAACTTTTAATATCAAAATAACTGCCTTATTTTGACACATGAACAACCATTTTTTATATTTTTTTTGCCCGTAAGTGAGATGTATATACTATAATGTTGTTTATTACTTATAACTACCTAATAATTGTTAATACTCAAACATACTATATACACAGCGTTTATAATGATCAAGAGTACCTCTGTAAAGCGAACAGTTGATGTTGGTAATAATAATTACATTCCCTTTTTTCGAGTTAATTAAGAAGTGTACATAAAAATACTCTTGAGAAAAACTCTTTTTTCTCGCAGTTTCTCGCTTGACACGTATAATATAAAAATCAACTCATAACACCGATCTCAGCATTCTTATGACACTTTAAATAATTTTAAAGCAAAAGTTATTCTGAGCAACTCTGTTACGTGTTTTTGTTGTTGAATTTTTATGTAGAATGTTTTGGAGTCTGGAAAAAGCCTTAATAGCTTAATAATTGTTGATCCGAAATTGTCCTGCCGCTTTTGATATTAGATTACTCGTAAACGTATTATCATAATAGCAAGTAGCCATAATTTTGCAATATCTTATTTACCACAAATTGGACGAATTAAGCTTTTGATATTGAATAACTGAAAATATGTTATGAAGTGTTGTCACGTTACAGAAGACTCTGACTCCACTCTATAATTGTTATTGCTGGTCAAACCAAAGCGTCATACTTTCAGTCATCAGATTTATTTTGACCATCCTATAAAATTCCTTGCATTTAGAATAAGATTCATTATAGTCTTCATCGAAGTAATGTCGATTACATAACTTCGGTCTATATTACTTAGTTAAGGAAATCTAAATTAATTTTAATTAATTATTTTAATGAAATAGTAATAAATGTCATCGAGACATATTTATAGTTTTTAAAAGGCTTCAGTGCCGCTCCCGAAACGTAACTAGATATAGAGTTTATTATGTATGGAAAGCAATAACCATTACATTTTAATAACTAAAGGATGTCCTTTAAAAATAAGTAAATAAATAGTAAATACTAATAATAATGACTTCAGAGGGAAACTGTTGAGGTTAATACTTCGAACTGCGAGTTGTGCTCCTGTCACGCTACTTTATACTGTGCTCTTGGCACGCTTCTTTATACTCCTGATTCTTCCAAGTCTTCTGTCCGTGAAACGGATAAGCCGAGTCCGAGAAATAAAATATTTCCAGGACTCATGAAGATTCATTGGAACAACATGGCGATCTAATTGTCCAGCAGTTGGATGTATTGAGCCTTAATGTTACTTTACTTTCCCTCACAACCTGTAATACTTAAAGGTTTTGGTACCCCTTACACCAGATACATTTGACTTTGTCAATTAATTCTTTTTCTCTTTTTAATGACGTTACTCAGTAAGACTGTTTCGTTTAATATGGAGGCAGTTTACATATTATACATACATAAATTAACGTACGAGATTTACATTTAACGTACGAGATTCGAACACGCGGCCCTCAGCCTCGCAACTCATTGCCAAGCCATTGTACCGTTACCGTTACAGCCTATTTAAAGACCCCTGCTGAATATAGGCCTCTCCCACAGATTGCCTTATAGGGGGGGATGTTTGCTATTGTTGCCAAACACGGCAGGCGGGTTTACAACCTCTGTTTTTTAGTCGTTATTGGAAAGATTCTGCTGCCTATCTTCTGGTTTGTTTCCCACTGGCGACTGTTACAACACCCACGGCATGATATGAGGCAGTGGATATTCCTACACTGCCACCATGCGGTAATAATTCTTTATAATTTAGACTTGTGCAATAAAAAGGACATTAGTGGAATAAAACGTTTCATTAACTGCAATTTCACTAGAAATGCCACTTATAACGGTAATTTTGCAAGGTAATAAAATTGATTCAGAGCCCGCGGCAATATACCGAGGTTGCCAGTGTACATTCCTGTCTATTCACAGGCCTAATTTTAGCTTTCTTTGATATTGTATGATAAACGTTTTTGATACAATAGAAAGGCAGGGGTACTCAACATTTTAGAATATATAAATGTCGGTGGATTGTTTCGTCAATTCGGTACAATTATTTATTTATTTATTTGCTATAATATAAATATTAATATATAAATAAATAAATAAAGTGATTCTGTTGGATTTTTTTTATAGAAAGATAACAAAAATTGATTAGTAAGAAATTACTATAGTACGTTGTAGAGCTGTAGTATAGCCCCAACGACTGTTTATATAAGTGTTTAGTTTAAAAAAAGCAGTGTAATTAAAGTCTTTAACGGAGCAACACGTCTCCTTCATTGACACCTATCTTATATTACATAGCGACCCGACCAGAATGTGCGCTGCGATAACGCCTGCAAAAATTATTAAAACAAAACGGGAAAATAATTTCAATGAAAAATAACTAATGTAGAAAGAAAACCACAATGTTATTATTTTAAAAGAGACGTGTTTCTCACATAAAAGAGCCATACTGCAGATATAATAGTGATATAGTTAATATAGTTGTGTGTTGTAATGGGTCGGCTCGACCGAGGAAGGACCACGCTCTCACAGAACACCACCATAGCTATAAATAGCTGCTTAAAGCTGCTGTGTGATGTTATGGTGAATGTAAAGAACCGCACACCCTTTTTATTACCGGAAACAAAGCATTCCATCTTAGTCCTATAAACGTATCTGTATTTTGATTCGAAGCGAGGATAGATGTAAATGTCTATGAGCCACATTTGTTTCAGTTTGTCACCCTTATTTTATAAAAAGAACTATATTTTTTATGAAACTTTAAAAAGTTTAAAGTTACAACGTTCCACTGCTGGGCACGTGCCTCCTCTGATTTCTGAAAGGTTTTATATCATTTATGTCATCATTTACATTTAAAATAATCATTAGCAGTGTTCTATTTAATCAATTTTTACAAAAAAGCCATACCTGGGATTCTTCCTATCTGCTCGTAAGATTTCATCAGAATCGGTTCAAGCTCTCTGAAAATTTGTCTGGACAGAGACAGATAATATATTAAAAATGGTTGTTAATGTCGTAAATAGCACAAAAATAACCCCTAGCGCTTATTAGAAGCTAGTTTTCCGATATTACAGACAGAAATTTAAATTTTACTTGTACGTATAGATTAAAAATATTTCTATACCTATTTTTTTTAATCTATACGTATAATAAATACAATAGTGTGGAAAGTTAAAGGATAATTATAACCGGTCTACAATAGATGAAGACGTCACGTAACTTTCGAATAGAGAACAGAGTGAAGTCGGCTAAAAGCATAAGTCGATAACTTCATCCTTAAATTTACAAAAAGATAAATTTCAATAACTCCCACAAATTAATTGCAGGGTCTATTTCTCCCAAGGGCCGTCATAAGGGATTTGTTGATTGGACGAGTGAAGTAACGGACTGTAAAATTCCAATCACGGACGTAATTTTTCAGGCTGTGCTATTTAATAAGTCAGGTGGAAACCGCTTGCCAGTGAAAATCACTCCACAACTGCGTTGTCTTTGCATTATATTATTCTTAATATAAAAAAAGATAATAATGTAAACTAGAGGCCGTCCAATGTTGAACATTCCAAATCAAACACTACGCACTACACTTTACAGGCTATTGAAAAATTGGGTGGGGCTGTGTCGCGGCACACGACCGTTGGTTTAATCTAAAACGTCTTTGTCAGCGAGTCACTTTTACTGTTAGAAATAAGTAAGAGTGCCGGTTTTAATCAATCTGCGCATTGCCCCTTTCCTCACCAACCCGCCTAGCCCTGATGCAAACTCAAGGTTGTAGTAACAGCGAGCCGACTATATAAGTTAATCACTTTACTTAGGTTTATAAGACTAACAGTTTTGTAATTGTTAAGGCAAAACGATGTAGACATTCTTGTTACGTTGAATAAAACTAAATTTACGGATTTTATCGCGTTTATTTCATTACTTTTACTTATTTATAATTCCCGACGTTTCGGGTGAAAAAAGAACATATAGCTGACGTGAAGCACCGGCGCTCCGGGAAGTCTGCAGTCCGTAAACATGTTCAAGATCGTCCCCACCATTACATCAGATTTGATAAAACACAAATCCTCGCAAAAGAACACCGATTCCTACCAAGGATGATACGCGAGGCTATTGAAATTAAAAACATCCTAATTACAATAGAGAAGATGGTTGGGTGCTGCCATCTGCTTGGGATCCTATAATTAACAAAATTAAACCCAAACCCAAGCATACCACCAAAAATTAATATTCAAAAACTGAAGGTAGCCGGGCTATCAATGACATTGCGACGTCAAACATCTCAGTCCCCCCCCCCCGTGACCATGGTTGCTGTAAAGTATCCGAAACGTCGGGAATTAAAAATAAGTAAAAGTAATGAAATAAACGCGATAAAATCCGTAAATTTAGTTTTATTCAATGTGTAGTGTTCGTGTAAATTTAAGAAATCATCATTCTTTTTACGGTTCACTTTTCAGACCTCGTACCCGTATGTTTCGGTTCAATTTTAAAGACGTTTCACGTCACAAGGAGCATTAGAATTCACACAAAATTCACAATTCATTCCGTCATTCTGTCAGTAATTATTTTGTTGGCAATATTTAAAAAATTTTGTTTTCTATGTTGGCTATGTGTGTATGTGGTCTGCAGTAGTCACATAACATCTGGTGGACTGTAAGGTTGGGACATCAGTTGTGTAAAAGAAAGAGTTAAAAAACTAAAACAAGACTAATTAATAACCGAACTATGATGATTCTAGTAAGTTGACATCGGTTTTTAATACGTCTGTAAAATTTCAGATTCTTCAGTTTTACACCTAATATAATATACCTCATATATTTATGACAAACGAGCACACAGTACCCGATGATAAGTGGAGTTATAAGTGGCCCATATACATCTACATCTATCCTCGATCAAGAATCAAAGTCCAGATGCGTTGTCACCCCTGAGGACTGAGATGGAATGCCTCGTTTCCAATAAAAAGAGTCCCCGGTTCTTTCCACTCACCATATGAAACACAATAGCATTAAGCTGCTATTTATTTCAGCATCCCCGATACGACCATTTGTGTTAGACCATAATGTAGCTACAGTATGGCTCTACCACGTTTAAAATTAATACATAAACACATACAGGTTACGTCATAAAATAGTGATAAAAAGGCGTCGACTTATAAATGATACGAAACCAAACGTTAAATATGAAAACGAAGCCATACGTTTCCCAACAGAGTTACGCAATAGTAGGTATGATGCATTTGTGTCAATATTAAAGTACGAGATTGATATTTTGACCCCCTTTGATCCACTCGCTTTCAAGTACCACAGTTATTTTATTTTATTTTTAATTTAATTAATACATGTAGGAACGGAATACGAGATGATGAAAAAATCGAATGTTACATAGTTGACTGGTACAGTATGATTTTGAGAGCCGTGATAGCTTAGGGGGCTACGCGCTCTCTGTAAATTTCATAGTACGCGAGTAACCCAGGTTCGAACCCCGCTGGCACTTATAAAATTGTTAATTGCAATTTTAAGTGCTGATTTACCACATTCTCGGCGGGTTTCCTGCATGGCTGCGAAGTAAGAAAAAAAATACGAAATATTTCGAAAGCATATGAAGTTCGCCAACACGCCTCGGGTCAGGGCGGCGGTCATTTCCTAGCCGTAAAACCCTCTCTTCTCAATGAAAGGAGGCCAGTGCCCAGCTGTGGGACTTGCATAGGTTGTAGCTTTACTTTTATAGTACGAGCGAGCAAAGTTACGTAAGAATAAGGCGTTTATAAGATGTAGATAGACAGACAAAAAATTTGTGATTAATTAAATTGGTATAAATTAGAATTTTGTCTTATATTACTATGCTTTACTCGTATGCTTAATGTAAGACTAAGATAAAAAAGTCGGACGACGTACGAATAATGTTACGGAATTGTTTTCTTTTGTTTGTTAAACATACTTAATATTAAAAATATAAGCAAATTAAGTCAGAACGACGTTTATTTGAAGAACTATCCCCATAAATACACATTAAAAAAAGTTTGTAATCGGTAGCAAAAGCTGAATTTAAAAAAAATTGTTAAGAACAAGTTTTTTGTTATCTTTTTTTAAATAGAAATACACTTCTTGAAATTAAAAAATAATAATTTTTTTTATTTTTTAACAACGAAAATTGAGTAAATTTATCCTAATGTAATAGTAACAGAAATTTGATGGAAGAAACAGATTGTTTAAGCAAACTTATACAAAAATTTATTAATAGAATGTTTTCATTTAATACAACATAACTCCTCCCCTGGTTCAAACACTCCTGGGCAGGCTAAGAATCAAACTATCCAGTATTTCTCGCGGTAACCTGTCCCAATCTTGAATAGCAGCTTCTTTGTACTCTAGCACTGTATGGGGGAGATGGCTGACAGTTTCAAACAACTCGCTTAAAAGCATCCTACGCAATCTCTATTGCGTTTAGTTCAGGCGAGCCGGCAGGCCAGTATAACCTTGTGATGTCGCATTCTCGGAGAGCAGCATTGATAGTTAAGGTCGATGTGCGGGCTAATTATCATTGACGAATACGAATTAGTGTCCATGGTTTACTCGGAATGGTCTGACAATTCTATCAAAAGCGACTGTTTTGTACCTATCTACCTTCATTGAGCCTCCATACGGAGTCAAAGGCGTTCTAGCTCCAATAGTAATTCCACCCCAAAAACAGACCGATTTCCCGACTTGCTGAATGGTTCCTGCCTTTCAGTCTCCAGGTCTTCTTCACGAACACGTCGGTTATCTGGATGAGTACTGATTCACGATTCATCAAAGAGGAGATTGTTTTGCCAAATGTTTTCCTCCTCATTTTATTCATTTTGCCGAAGCAATAACCCACTGCAACCTCCGTCGCTCACGTCGCTGTGAATTCAGAGGTTCTCATCAGGACCTCCGTGCCTGGCGTGAGCAATTCCGAATGTTCTGAGTGATAACTTCAAGTCCAGAGGCGGCCCGCACTTCCGCTTTTATTGAAATAGCGTCGATTGTTGGGTTACGGGCTGCCAGTAATCTGATAAAGCACTTCTGAGCAGCAGTCAGAATACTTGGGCAACCACTGCAGGGTCAGTCTGATAAATTATTCATACCGTGGTACCTCTGCAATGTAGCCACGACACAGGATTGGGATACAGGAACTCTGCGTGCTATTTCTTTCGTGGAAGATCCTTCTTTCCTCAAAGTTACAATTCTTACTCGTAAAACTTTTGATAATCCTCTTGGCATCAAAAAAAAAAAATTTAATCCGTTAAAAATTACTAAGTCATATTTCTGAATGAGCACAATTTTAGATCGAATTTCTTTTTTTGATGGAAAAAATAAATGAATTTGTTTTATTGTTTTATATTCTAATTCTATATTTTTAAGTAAAGAATCTAAAAAGGAAGAAGAAATCATAATATAGTCTACCGTAACAAAAGATTTCAATTTTTCAAACTAATCGCAAACTTTTTTGATGTTGTATAATTATCTTTATATATTATTATAGAGTTCTTCTGTCCATGTGTATGACTGAACTCCCAACTTAACGGTCGGACCGATTTTGATGAAATTTTGTGTGTGATCAAGAATATACGAGAATGGTTCAGTTTCACAACTGAACCCAGCAGGTGTAGCTGTTGTCGAGATTCAGAATCACTCGCGTGAAGCCGGGGTGGATCGCGATTAGTGATAGAATTCTAAGGTATATTTTTGTAGGCTAGCAATCAAGGTTCGATTGCCGCCAGCATTTATTATAATTTTAAGTGCTGACTTACCACTTGATGGGCAGTGAAAAAGAGGAAATTTTGTTTGAGAAATAAATATATTTCATAGCCCGGTAGTATCTGCCTACCCCTCTGGTTAACAGGCATGATAGTTTGTTTACGATTTATTTATAAATAATTACATTTTCTAACGAAAACAAATGTAATCATTTATAACATGACACGTTCATACCGTGTCCTGTTATGTTCAAAATGCAACACAAACATAAACTGACTGCAGGTATTGTTTTACGAGGTGTATCAGTCAGGCTTAGAATTGCTTTTTGACAATACACTGTAGGATGTTTCCGAATGACGTTAGAATGGTTTTAGATTAGAAACCCGATAGCTATGATGATTATAAGAGCAATATATGATTTAAAACCGAAACAGTCTCTAAAGCAAAAAATTAAGGAAATTAATATATTAACTTTGGCCTCTCAATATATTTACGAAAATGTAATGTATGTACGCAAAAATCTAAGTAGTCTTAATAAAATAGGTGATATTTCACTCAGTAAATACTAGGAAAAGACACAAGCTAGTAGTACCAGTTACTCGATTCCAAAGAGTCAGTAATTCATTCAAGAGGCGATTTATACGCTTTTACAAAGTAATCTCATAACATATATAAAACGTGACTTCCACAAGTTTATAAACTTTATTAAACATACATTGTATAAAAAGGGTTATTGAATATTAAGGTATTTATGGATGATAATAACCAGTGGGAATGAGGTGACCGCTTCGATGCTATTTCTAATTCGTTTTTGTTGTTAATTATTGTGTTAAATATATGAATGTAAACTGTTCGTTGTTTTTCAAAAAAGTTCCACTGGGGTTCTTGCTGGTTCTTCCCAGGACTATTTTCTGAACTACTGGTAAATTAAGAATGAGAGTAGCTTAGCCTAGCTGATGTGGAATGACACACGTACATTATCGATCAAAATTACAAAAATAATGATTAAGTTACTACCACAGTTGTTAAAATAAACTAATTGTACGGATTTTATCACGTTTCATCGGATAACGATTAACACAGACCGAAGATTAATACTTTAAAGTTGAAGATAGCTTTCGCCAACTATAAAATCAGCACGTTAAACACCTCAGTCCCCCCGTGACCACGGGTACTTTAAAGCCCCGTAAACGTCGGAAATTAAAAATGAAACACGATAAAACCCGTCAAATTAGTTTATTTATTGTGTAATGTTCGCATAAATATAAGAAATTATTGTAAAATAGTTATAAAACAGTTACTCGACTCCACCGAATCAGTGATTCATGCTTAGGGCAATGTATACGATTGTACAACGAAATCCCAGAAAATATTTAAAATTTAACTTGCACAAAGTTCATAAACTTTACTAAACTAATTTTGTATAAAAGGGGTTATTATAATATTAAGTAATTTATAGATGCTAATAATACCCAGGGAAGGGTGATCGCTACCAAGCTAATTCTAAATTGTTTTGTGTTGTTAATTGTAACAAACATTATTGTAAGCTGCCATTTAAAAAAAAATAGTTCCGCTGGATTTCTTGCTGGTTCTTCCCAAGACAGAGGTTTTTTTTTCCGAATCAGTGGTTAATTAAAATAAGTGACGCTTAATAAGTATTATTTATAATCTATATTAAGGTTTATGTTTCTGTTTCAGTTTTTAATTAATTTGTTCAGTCTGGCGACCCAAGCTTCAGAATCACTGCACTATGTAATCAAACTAGAAACTTATTACTAATTCTTATTGTACGTCTCATAAGCGAAGCGTTGAGGTTGTGCTCTACTCTCACCTAATGGAAATCCAGTAATTTTCTGAGCTAAAAATGTCTTTATTTTTTTACGATTGCACTTTTAGAATATTAAAAATACAGGTATATCGAGAAAAATCACTCGTTTTCATGTTTCTATTATTTTTAAAAGTAATTTTCTATACTTGGTGTAAAAAAAACCGATTAAAAAAATTTCGAGGGCGTCCGGATGTATGTTTGGAATGATTACGGTTGTTAGAATTAATGTATCAAAATAATTCTTTTTTTTGTAGGTTTAGAATCTCAACGCACAGATTCCTTTTAAAAATCACTGAGTAATTTGTTCTCGTTTAATTGTAATTAATGAAAAGGGGGAAAAAAACTGGTACTTTTCTACAAAAACATATTCTCATGGATATCTTCTTTCGTCTCAAATATGGAAAAAGAGATATTTTTCTTTTTATAATCAAATGAGGTTATGAGGCGTGCACTTTTGGATTTTCTAAACTTTATTCTATTACTTGTTATTACACTCTAATATATAAAAACCTTTTCTTACGGTCTTAAAAGTCTCAGCAAAATTCTGTGCGCGCTGTTACACTCAAGTGGATAAGCGGCTTTATAGTCTCAAGAGAGCTATCCCGTTCAGCCGTCCAATTTCGTTGCTGTCGCCTTTAATTTGCGATGTCGTTTGAACACGATGGTCACTTGTAGTTTGGGGGGATATCAGTCAAATGTAATCTTTTATTCTTTTCAATATATCGGATATTGTTCGGCATAATTTGAGTTACAGTATCACAGTCACACAATATAATTCTCTTCTTTATAAAAATGAAATGACAAACAAATTTAGTGTCCATCTGTTGGTAGGTGGCAACTGCAGTCCACGGTCACCTGCAACCACCTTCAGTAAAAGAAAGCTACATATGCGTTGTCACATCTGAGCACTAAAGATTCCTTCACATCCTGTAATTACAAATGCATACATACATAAACACTCATGCCTGTTGACCAGATGGGTAGGCAGATACTACAGATCGTTATTTGGCACTATTCTTACACACTTTTCTTATCTTTTTTATAGCATTGGGTGACAAAGGAACACACAGTCCACTTGATAGTAAGTGGATACTGTGGTCCATAGACATCTACATTTATCCTCGATTAAGAATCAAAATGCAAATGCGTTATCACTTCTGAGGACTAAGATGGAATGCCTCGATTCCAGTAAAAAGGGTCTCCGGTAGTCTACATTCACCACACGAAACACAGCAGCATTACGCTGCTATTTTACGGTGGTATCTGTGGTGTATCTGTGAGAGCATAATCCTGCCCCGGTCGAGCCGAACCATTTGTGCTACAACCATAAGGTTGCGCAGCGTGCGGCAGCAGCGACCACTTATAAGACTTCGCTCGCCTCTTACATTCATATACCTCCGCATACCTGCTCTTCGGTCAAGGTTACTCTTAATTTTGCCAATAAATCGCCAATTAGGTTGAAGGCAAATCCTTCCAACAATAACTGAGGTACATTTTATATGTCTCCCGAGGCACCGGAATAAGCACTGCCAACTTAGACTCACAGCTGCTACTGAGAATTTCTTGTAGGAAAACCCAAAAACTAATTTTTGGCCCGGTTCGGGATTTTAACCCGGGACCATACGGTCGATGGTCGCAATTACGACCATTTACCAGCAACGCAGACAGTATTGTTTGACTGCATAAACCGTAACAAAAATAAATTAATTAAAAAAAACTGTCGAAGAAAAACATTTGTGACAGAGTGAATTTGGAATGGAACACCAATAAAAAGACAGTCTAATTGATAGCCTTTTTTATATCTGGTAAAGATAAGCTACTATTTTCTTTAGACAGCTTCAAAAGCCAATACAGACTGTATAAGTCAGAACTGCTTATTGTCTCACTCGATGCTAATCCATGAGTGTCATGCAATTTGCACACGAAAGAGATAGCAGTAGTGGGGCTATAGTTGATTAGCCTTGAATAGGGATTCGATGCGCCGGGTCTGAGTGATAAATCAGTCGTAAATCCAGGAGAATCTGGATGCTAGCATTATGGGGTTACGTTTCACTTTGACTTTGATTTGTGTCGACTATCGCTTTTTGGAAAATGTGAAGTTGCATTCACTGCATGCTTCCCGGTGAGTTTTACTTTAACTAAAAGCTTTTGTCTAGAGTGAAATAACAGTGACTTACTGCTTTGACTCGAAAAGTAAATAGGTCCATGAGTTATATTTATTTAAACTAGTGACTTGCCTCGGCTTGACCTGTGTATATAATAATGTAATTTATGTCATCAATTTGTTTCAATCATTAACGTCCATTTTTATTAGTATCAGCTCTTTTTGATAGAATATGCGAGATACACGAGCACACAGTCTACCTGAAGGTAACTGGCTCCTTGCACTTGACTCCATCCAGCGCAGAGCGGCTAGAATCGTTGACGACCGAGTGCTTTCCGATCGGCTTGATTCACTGGCGCTGCGAAGAGATGTTGCATCTCTTTGTATTTTCTTTCGCATCTAGCACGGGGAGTGCTCTGAGGATTGTGCGGATTAATCCCAGTCGCCAAATTTCATGAACGCACTACTCGGTTAAACTCCCAATACCATCCACACCATCTGGATGCTTGGCGCTCCACCACTGTACGTTTCACTAGGAGTTTTCTTCCGCACACGACCTCTCCTTGGAATAGTTTACCGCCGGAAATTTTTCCGGAATGATACCACTTAGGTACCTTCAAGAAAAGAGCATACTCCTTTCTAAAAGGCCGGCAACGCACCTGCAATTCCCTGGTGTTGCAGTTGTTCATGAGTGACGGTAGTCACTTAACATCATGTGAACCTTATGCTCGTTTGGCCCCTTTCCTATTAAAAAAAGTGGATGCTGTGGCTCATAAACATCTACATCTATCCTCAATTAAGAATCAAAATACAGATACGTTGAACCTGAGGGCTAAGATGGAATACCTTGTTCCCAGTAAAAGGTGTCTCTTATCAATTTTTGTTCTTTTTTTCCAGTAAATCTCCAAGCTTTACAAATAAAATGTAACCTATATCACTGCTAGCATAGCTCATATATTCGTGAAGTATCATTAGAAACGTTTCAGTCACTTCGAATATAAGCCGGAACAGACAGACAGACAGATAAACAAATTTAAAACGTTTATTCATGTGATTAAAGCAACCCCCTGAGCTTAACATAAGCCTGTTGTTTCGATATAACGGCCAGACATTTCAATTTTATTTATATATGTATAGATATCGTACTCAAAAATAAAATAAAAATCAGATAGTGATTCATGTATAGTACAGATAAAAATAAAATGTGAAGTTGATTGCCTTGTTGGTCTAGTGGTTGTAGTATTGCGCCTGCTGATCATGAGGTCCTGGGTTCGAATCTCGGGTTGGGCCAAAAAATCAATTATTGAGTTTTTCGGTCAAGTAATCTTTAAAAAAATTCTTGGGAGTTGGCGGTGTCTCACCCTCGTGCATCGAAAAGCACGTAAAGCAGTTGGTCCTGTGCCTGATCTCTCTCCGGTTGTCTCGGTTTACCTTCTCATCAGATTATGAGAGTGATGGAATAGAGTCGGTCCAGCGCCGATGGCTAATCTCCTTTGAGGCAGGCCACCGTGACCAAAATTCGATCTGGAGGACATTGTTATTATTAAATAGAAAGTCAGATAGTTCTCTTATGGAACCAATACACAACAATAATTGCAATCGCAGTTTGTCCGTTGTTTTGAGAGACCAGGTTAGACGCCCATCTACCGTTTCATTACCCTCTTACCCACAACGACATCCACGGGAATGGTCCCGTGGTGAAGTAAATTCTCTTACGGCACCATCACAGAGCAAACATCACAGACACAGATGATCGGAGATTAATCTGCGTGTGCAGTTCACAAAAAACAACAATTTTCTCGGGTCTATAGTGAATCATTCATTCATCATTATTTGACATCCACTGTATTAAAAGCCGTCGGTTATTTACTGAAAGTGCACATTATCCAAATAAACTGGTACGTTCGCCCACTCGCACCAATACACAACGTTCCTACACATTATTTATTTGCTCGTAAAGCCAGCAGTAATAAAACTGGCTTTTAATGCATTTTTATGCATCCTAGTCAACCGCGATTGTTGTTTAAGCCGGCAGTTTATTATATATTTAAAGGGTTTTTAATGTGCAATGCGTAGAAGATTCAACCTTATCTCTATCCCCAATGTTATTGTTGTGAAAGTGTTTGATAGCTGGTGCTTCTTTCAAGCAGAAATGGTAGAGCATAATGGTAATTTAAACAACTTTTTACATTGTAAAATTTTCTTTAAAAAAGACCGGTGGGGGGTTTCTTGCTGATTCTTCCCAGGACAGAGGTTTTTCCGAACTACATTTAAACTAAATTGAATAAAAAATTATCTATACTTTTCTATACTACTCTATTCCATTCTATTTGATTTTATTCTTTTCTATGGTTATAGCATTAATGGGTCGTCTCGACTAGGGACTGACCACGCTCTCACAGAATAAAAGTATAAAATATCAGCTCAATGATGATGACTTTCATATAATGAGTATAAAGAACCGGAGATCACAAATACACACAAATTGCTCCACAACCCTCTCAAAAATGAAAGAAGACCAGTATCTTAAAGTTACGTGTATTTGCTGTATCTTAACACTGTTAAATGTAGATAATATAAACCGTTTATCTATACAGTTTCCAATTGCCTTTAGTTTATAGGACATCGATATAAGCCTGCATTAGATGCTGCTCGAATAATTGTATCGAATAGCTATACCGTACGGTGGCATCCGATGGAAATTGGGTCAAATTTGAATTCGGAACGCAGTGTTATTGTTTTCGGATTCAATGGTCATTAAGTGAACATTACTGGTAATATGTCTACTCTGTATTATGTGTAGAATATCACAACTGTTAAATTAAATTTAGGTCTTAGGTGGATTATGATGAACAGACTAGATATTTCATTGGTGCGAGCTGAGATCGAACAATAAAAATAGAAACTTTATTATTTGATATAGATTATAAATAATACTTAATGCAAGTCACTCTTGAGTTTATTTTATAATCACTCTAAATTGATTAGTTTACTGATCATAACATGTAAGTTTTTTGTGGATATCGCCGTGACATGGCTAAGTTACATAATAATAAAAATCTAGGTCAATATTGCATTAAAATATATTATTATTCTAATGTGAAAATAAAAATAATTATTTGTGCTAACAATACAGATATATTTCATAGAGTAACACGGGCTACTGGCAGGCGGGTAGGATGTAGCTATACGCAAGCGTTATCCTGTTAAAGTGTAAGTCCACGCGGTCCTAGAACTAGACTAAATCTGGTTACCCGTCTGAATCAACGTCTAACAAAAATTCAGAATGGTTCAGTGCAGTTTATTCTCGGAGCAATTACAAGCATAGAGGGAATCCAAAATTAAGAACAAAGTTCACTGCTTGACGTATATATATATACGAGTATGAAGCGAAAACAACGTTGTTGGTTGCAAACAATTTTTAGATGCATGTGTGCGTGAGTGCGTGCTCTGTGAAATAATTTGAACATGTTTTTTGCTTGGTGAAATGTCCGAAACGCTGCATCTTTATTTTTCTTTAGACAATTTTAATGTAAAATATATTTTTGCATGTCAAATGAGCGGTATTAAATTACGATCCGATCACTCGGAAATTTCTGGATAGAATCGGATTTTCCCAGCTAGATAACCGAACATTATCAAGTCAAAGCGGTCGTTCAAACATATTGGGTATCATTTATTTGTACGGGCATGGATTTAATGTTCGAAGGATACCGTTTTCTCCTATTTCAATTAAAAGCGTTTTGGTATTTATTAATTTTCGGGCGTATAGTGATTAAAGGGTAAAGCGTTATTATTTACAATCTGCTTCACCCGCTCAGGGATTGAATTTCCCAAAATATTTTCGTAGTGGGTAGACATCCACCCGTCGAGAAAGGAGTATACATGATAATTTTAAGTTTGAACAATCGATTTCGATGAATAATTAAAAATTAATGTAAGAAGTGGCGACACTGATTCTTATTAATTAGATTTTATAAGATTTTTTTCTTTTTTAAATAAAATTAATAGTGATATAAGAAGAAAGGAAGTTTTGTTTCTACGTCGATTAAGAAAATTAACATTTTAATTTAAAACCCGTTAACCAAGCCCTGCGCACTTTAGATCGTACCCCGTTCGCTCAGTAGAGCACGAATTTGATCAGAATTATGTAACAGTGTGTACCTATGATAAAACTATTTTTTCGTTTTAAACAAAACCAAAGACACTACGCAATAGATAATAGTATCAAAGACAAAGATATGCTCTTTTATTTTAAACCATAACTTGGCAACGTTTCTTAGAAAGAAAAAAAAAACACTCTGAACTTTCGGCGTTCCATGAGTCGCTTTGATGAAGGTGCTCCGTCTTTTTTATAGAATTTTATATTTGTGTCTGGACTAAAAACGAAAGTTTTATACTTTTTTATATTCCTTGTAATATAGTAAACACGTAGATATATAATTTGTGGTATAAAAAGTGAAAAGTAAATTGCCAAAAGTACTTCAAAATCCGGAAGGCCCATTTTGGCGGCTGGGTCATAAATGTGTTATTTTTCAAATTCTCATTTATTTTTAGTGTAAAATGTAAGTAAAAATAGTTTTCTTATATATTTCAAATAACTTGACGTTGCATTTATTTCAAATTCACACAAAAATATATTTTGAAATATTGTTCGAAATGTCATACAGATAAAATATTATTATTATTATTTTTTAATTTTTTAATATTTTAATATTTTGGTATGAGTAACGAATGGAAACACATAAAACACAAAATATACATATTTCCAAACATTTTCATATAAATTTCTCCAAAAACAAAGGTGTAGAATTCAAATTAGTAGTAATTTTGTCACTAAAATTGAAGTATATACTACTACTATGCTATACAGGGTAATTTACGTATTTTATTACAATTTCTAGCAACCAAAAATAATTTTATTCGATAGTTTATACATTCAACAAGAATTCCTGTAAGTTTTATCCATAAATATTGTCTCAAAGTGAAAATATAGCAAAATTTGCAATATAGCAAAAAATTTTCTAACTAACAAATTTTCCCGCCATTAAGGTCCCGAGCGAACGGGAGTATAACATGTCGCGCGCTGTCAGAGCGAAAAGGCAAAAACATTACGAAATGTTGTTTATTATTTATTATAGACCTTAAAGTAACCTATTATCCATTTATTATATGAAAAAATTCTATATAGATTTTTAGATATTTGATGAAATACAAAATATCCCTCGATTCTGTTGATGTGTTTATTATTTTGATTGATTTATATATAGAAATGGATGCAGTTTAGCATTACTATTACCGCCTATCAAAATCAGCTGCTGAATAGAAGCCACCTACATAAATTTACTTCCTAGGAGGGATATTTGCCATTTTTTGACTACTTTTACCCCTTTAGTCTAATGATCTCGTTTCGATTCCCGGGTCGGGTCAAAATCAGTCATTGGGCTTTGCTGACAAGAAAATCTCAGAAGCAGCCCGGAGTTAGAAAGCTGGCAGTGTCTCAACCCCGTGCCTCAGAAACCGCCTTAAGCCGTTGGTCCAGCGCCCGATCTCATTACAGTCGTGTCGGATTACCGTCTTATCGGACTATGTGAGTGAGGAAATGGAGATTGCACCTGTGTCAAAGAATATATACACTACGCGAAAAGAAACGACACTTAAGCATGTGTGCACGTAAAATCGCTTGCGACTATGTGTGGGTGTCTGGGTGTGTGCGGGGGCCTTGAGAGGCGCGCGGGGCGTGGAACAGGCAGTCGCCGACTGCCCTGGTCGAGGGCTAGTAGTAATACCGATATTTGTCAGTATTAGTTAACATGAATATATTCGTCAAGTGATATAATATTTCAATTAATATATGAATATTACTGATATCTTAATATACATATTACTATTCTATTCATGTGGGTATTAAGTTTATGCTACCAAGTAACGTTATTAGTTTTTATAGCCGTGTATGCTAGGTTTATATGCTTTGATAAATATTAATGTTGTTTAATAATGTTGTTTATTAATGTTGTTATTAAATAAATGGTATTATAGTATATGCATAAGTATTACTTAAAGTGATTTAAGTGATTAGAATTAAAATAAATTCCACTGCACAAAACAAGGGCCCTTGTTTTGTTAGTTTAATTTTTAATAATGTTTTATGATACCTAAAAATATGTGAACTCATTTTAATGAAAGTCGATATTATCTTAACAAGAATTATGGGGAAATACCATGACAATAAAACTAATATATCGCCAATAATTTTATTATATTACATTAACTGAAATATACACTATTAAAAATACCACTAGAGAGTCAAGAAATTTTAGATATCTATAAAGAGTTTTTGTATTTGTTCATTGTTGTATTTATAAATTATTTCATTAGAAATAGAAACGACTTATCTCCTCAACACATAGGGAACAATTTGTTGGCCGCCATTTCCCACCTTTGAATTTTCTAAAAAAAATATACATGCTACGAATTTTTGCAATTGTTAGAAATAATAATGAGAATTAAAAAATTAATCGAAAAATTCAAAAATATATAAGAGTAAATTATTTTTAAAGGATAGTAGGTAATACTGATTATTGCGTACTGAAATAAGTGTTGGTTAATTATTTAAGATTACCATTAACTGTCGCGCATATTTGGTTTTGTCGGAAGTTTTAATATTCCTCATTTAAGAAAAGTTGATTTAAAATTGAACGTATCTTTCACTACCCAAATACATAAGTTTACATAATATATAACACATACCTACCATGTATCTTCTTTGGTACAAGTCTATAATATTCCATTTCGGTTCGATATCAACCCTAGCGTTACACGCTTCGACTCAAGGTCACCGGCGCTTAAGCTCTCACGTACAGGGAGTGTCACCGCTGTGCCTGTGTTATTGTTTTCTGATTAAATGGTCATAGTTCATAGCGCATATACTCGCGAACTATAATTCTGTCCTATGCAGATAGTTAGTCTCCGTTTAGACTGCCTTGACCGAAATTCGCCATGAATTATAATATTAATATTTGCCATAGATATCACGCTTGGCAAACAGGTTGATGACTGCTTTTTTTAGTTTTACTTTTTTATTAAGAAGACGTTGCGATCCATCCCCTGGTTTGATTCTTGTGACCTCTTACGACCATTTATTCGCCATCTTGCCACCTAATTAGCGTAGTGAATAAAAAGTTTTCATTCTCATTTTCATTACATTCTTATACCCATCAGCGTAGCACTACTACGTATAAAATATTTCTTTCTTTTTTTTAATCTATTCACCCCACTAAGATTTTCTCCTGTAACGTGGAGGCAGTTTACATATACAAAATTTTACAAAGACAAACACTATATGTACTTCTGAACATACTTTATAAGCACAACGGAAAATTTTCGTTTGATCAGCCGCGGCTATCTTCTTGTAAAATCTGAAACAACGTTTACCGAACGCTTTACTTCCGTTATGAGTTAAATGTGTCTATTAGTAAAAGTGAAACAGCAACACAAAATGGCAAGTTTAAATTAAGTACAGCTCAAGTATAACTTAAATACAATATTAACCAACGCTGAAGTTTGATTACAAAACGGACGTAATATAAACAATGTGGTATAATTTTACTTTGTAATAAAACCCTAAAGTATGTTTTGAGCATTTAACTGTTTACTTAATTTAGTTTTTCTTTTTTCAATTTATATACTGTTATTACTAAGATCAATTATTATCTTAACTATATTCTATATATATATATATATATATATATATATATATATATATATATATATATATATATATATAAGGGTCTGTCTGTAATATCGAAATTAATGCCTGTTATTTGCATGCTTAGATCATTCAACCCAACAGTTAGGTTACTACGGAACCCTAAAAAAACTTGCGAGTGCATTTTGCTAATGCTTGTGAGTTTTTCTCTTTGTCTTAGAGAAACTATCGATATAAAAATCGAAATAGTAGCATCGCATTTAATTTGTCCGTCTTACACTCATAACTTTTTCTATGTTGATGTATTTAACTTACACGTGTGCGTAAAATGTAAAAGTGTTGTAGACTTTGATTTGTGTGGGCCATAATAACACAAAATTTTATTGAGTTGGTGTGCAGTATTGTCTATGTAGTGCTTCCCCCCCCCCCCCACACACACACCATAAGTGACAGCCTTTTTTGTTCGTACCGTTAGGCGTATTACTCGCCCATTGGGTTGAATGGTCTAAGTTTGCATGCCATTGAGAAAAATAATTTATTTTTAAGATTAAGAGTCTGTCTGTTTCTCCGGGCTTTTCTTTGGAATGGTTGGACCGATTGTAATTCAACCTCACGAACAGATAGAGTGAGTAGAGCATGCCAGGAGTAATTTAAACTTGTTTTTTGTATTCCGAAAACTTGCAGATTTTATTTGAGATATTGAAAAATTTATAAAATATATGGTCTAAAATCTATGTCCAGGAGGGGTCACTAGTATATAATATAGTACGAGTAATTTAATATATTATTATTTATTTAAAGGATAAGGTTGACAATGCACACAGTCCATCTGTTTGTTAGTGAATGCTGTGAACTACAGACATATTCATCTGTCTTCAGTTAAGATAAAATAATAATATATATTAAATGAAAAAAGTAGTTCCCTATGATCTAAACCATCAACCCATAAACCAATGCAGATATGTAACTATTGCGCACATTCATATATAATAAATGCAATAGGTATCTACCACATATTAATACGTGGTCGAGCCATATTGTAACTGCAGAACCGTACTGCAGCTATGTTATGGTGGTAGTATGAATGGTTGTCGACCAGGGAAGAATCACGCTCTCACAGAACACCATCGTAAAATGGCAATTTAATGCCACCGCGTTTTGTACGGTGAGTGTAGGGAATTTTTTCACGTTTAACTGTTACTTCATACTCAATAACTTTTCAACTTTTTTAAGAAAAAATAGCTGTTGGGGTCATTTACGACGTATAAAAAGTAAATAAAAGGTCCCTTATACAGCCGCATTTACGAGCACATAAACAATGCGTGCCCCGTGTGACGGCGCGAGCTATCAAATGTTTCGCGAACGGTTAACTCGGTTAATGGACTCTTCTTAAATAGTACATGACTTTAAATACACGTACATGACGCCAGATACGGTGAATGCTGTTGACAGAATCCGAAAAACTGTTTCCTTTTTGTGGCGTTAAAACACGCAGAAAAATATTTTTCTTAATTTATACGTGGTAGAGCCATGCTGCAGTTATATTAGTAGTATAGTTGTAGCACGAATGAGTCATCTCACAGAATACCGGCGTAAAATAGCAGCTTAATGTTGCTGTGTTTCTTATGGTGAATGTAGAGAACCGGAGACACTTTTTACTGGAAACGAGGCATTCATCTTAGTCCTCACGGGTGACAACGCATCTGCATTTTGATTCGTAGTCGAGGATAGCTGTAGATGTCGTTGGGCCACAGCAACCACTTACCATCAGGTTGACTATGTGCCCGTTTGTCACCGTTCCTATATTTTAAAAGTAACTTTCTTAATTTTTTAATTAATAATTTCTAAATAAACAAACATTTAGTGAAATAAACCATAACCACGCATTTCAGGCGGGTCGGCAACCGCAGTTTTTTTAATTTTCAATTATTATCGGAACATACTGCTGCCCATCTCCTGTTTCAATTTCTCCCTACCTCCTCTTATGATACGGGACAATATGGGTAAAGGTATTAAAATTTGAAGTTAAAGGTACTAAATAAAATATATTTGATTGAGATTAATATTAATACAGATCAGAAGATAGGCAGTAACATGCAAAGCGCTCCAAATTTCACCAAATTATGATGTTGAATATGAAATATCGGAAAAATGAAAAGAAAACCATTTTTTTAAATTTTTTGTTAACGATAGCTCACGAACGAATCAACCGATTTTGACCAGACCATCAATGATCGACGTGGTTTTTCAAGGTTAAAAACTGATTAGTTTTTGGAATCGATCGGTAAAGCCGTTTAAATGTTATTACAAAAAAAAAGTTTTTCAAATATTTTATTTTTGAGATTTCTCAAAATCTACCGGTCCGAATTAGTTGAAATTCATAGGAAATCTAAGTTTGATGAAACACTGGAAATCCGCTTAGGTCATTTCAATCGGTTAAGGCGTTAAAAAATTATAAGCGATTTAGAACATACACACAGACACACGCATACGCACAGATACAGACACCATCGAAAAATTGTCAGGGTGGCTTTTTGTGACCTCAAAACGTCAAGATTTGATGAAAACTGAACTTTCGAAAAACGGGTTAAAAATAATAACTTCCCGATTTTTGAAAATTTTCACTTTTCTTAGCGTTAAGTTAAAAATATATGGTTGCCAACACGCCTACCAATCGTACTGATTATGGGAAATACCCTCCTGTAAAGCAATCTATAGATCTATCAATCTATAGCCCATGTTCAGCAGACTTTAATAGTCTCTAACGGTAACGGTAGTCAGGTTACAATTTATTTCACAGGATATATCATAATCTGTATACATAATCTGACTAGTCATAATATAACAATCATCTTATAATTAAGGCAATTTTCTCAATAGCCAATACAATAGTCTAGATGGATTCTATTTCGAATATTCCATTATTAAATGTCCAATTTGCGTCGCAAGCTGAATAACCTAAAAGCTCAAAGCTGTACTGGACTAAATGTCAAATCTGTGGTAACTAATCAATCCAGTTTGAACCGTACGTTACTAGATTGAATTGAATTTTCCAGTGAAATAAATGGATACAGTAGAATGAAACGGTTTTAATGTGAAACGAATTTGTTTATACTTATTTAAATGTAATAATTGAGGTATAATACTTTCAGTTTGCTTGACGTATACTTAAAACTGGTTTATAGTTACATGTTGTAATTTTTAATTATTTATTTAGGGCGCACATAACAGTATATCATCAAAACACTTAAACACAATTTCCTGGATGGTATTTTTTTAAAAAAAAAACGTTACCCCTACACTAGGATTTTCTCCTGTATCGTGGAGGCAGTTTGCAAACATAAATTGCACACAAACGAACATCCAGATCCGGAACAATTATTTGTAGGCCATACAAATACTTGTTCCGAGCGGTATTCGAACCCGCGACCCCAGCGCAGTCACTCATTGTTAAGCCACTGCGCCACGAAGTATTCTAAAACAGGTGCACACAACATGATATTACGAGACCGAAACAAGTTTTTCGCATATATATTTATATAATTACATATAACTTATATATATATATATATATATATATATATATATATATATATATATATATATATATATATATATATATATATATATATATATATATATATATATATATATATATATATATACTAAAATGTGTTGTGGATTTATTTACAAACTATATCTTAAATGGATATTTATAAATTGCTTATTTTCTTATTTTTCAAATATGTCGATATTTCATTACTAAAGCGAAACTTTTTTAATAAAGGCTCATTTGTTTATTTACGACTTTATGACTTTTATTTACAAAAATATAGTACATATGACGAAATTAATATATTAAGGCATTATCTCCCAGTTAAACATTTAGCTAAGCAGAGATACATATCGTAACATATGCGAGGTAGTGTATCAGAAATAAACTAATAATGAGAAAAAATGTTAACAAAGTATGGATAAACCTTACATCGTTAACTGTTTCGTTTCTTAATTTTATTCATTATGATAGAACTTTTTATTTCGGTAAATTTGCAAAGCTTGTGAATAATTGTTAAGTATATTTACTTTATTGATTAAAAATTAATCGCGCAATGGCGGCATCAGAATATCCACTACTCTATATCGTCCATTAGATATCGTGAGAAGCGTCAAAGAGAATTTAAAACAAGAGATAAGCAACAACACTTTCTGATAATATAAAAAATTATTTAAAAACTGCGGTTGTCAACCCGTCACCCAAGCGTAACAACTATAGTAAGCTTTCCCCATATAAGCGTATCTATGGGGAGAAGCCAATGTTCAGGAGTGGATTTTATAAGCTGGACAAATTGACTGAAATTTTGGGTTATCAGATCTAAAAGTAGGAAAATATATAAAATATAAATTCGTTATTTCTCATTCTGAAGTCGGGGCTACAATTCTTCTATATTCGCATGTCTTCAGAACGTGATATTATTTTGTACTTTGTAATTTTTTATTAACAAATTGTGACAAACGAGCACACAGCCCACCTAATGGCAAGTGGACGCTGTGGTCTATAGAAATCTAAATTTATCCTCGATTAAGATTCAAAATATATATATCACCACTGAGTACTAAAAGGGAATGCCTCGTTTCCTGTAAAATGGGTCAAAATCTCCGCTTATTTAATGATTTCTTATATTTACGCGAACACTACACATTGAAATAATACTAGTTTTAACGGAATTTATCGCGTATATTTAACTTTTTTACCCGACGTTTCGAGAGCTTTACAGCACCCATGGTCACGGGAAGGACTGAGATGTTCAACGTCCAGCTGTCATAGTTAACCGCGGTTACCATAGATTAAAATTTTAACTTTTGTTCCGATCTACACAGTATGAGCTTATGGTATCATGGAGTCTTGCAGTTGTATGCTTGG
This sequence comes from Parnassius smintheus behrii, assembly GCA_036936625.1. Lineage (NCBI taxonomy): Eukaryota > Metazoa > Arthropoda > Insecta > Lepidoptera > Papilionidae > Parnassius > Parnassius smintheus. Next base: position 2,755,219 of record JAUPFT010000031.1, read on the forward strand.
GTTGGGATTTAATTTTATTTATTATAGGATCCCAAGCAGATTGTAGCACCCAGCCATCTTCTCTATTGAAATTAGGATGTTTTTTGATTTCAATAGCCTCGCGAATCATCCTTGGAAGGAATCGGTGTTCTTTAGCGAGGATTTGTGGTCTATCAAATCTGATGTAGTGACGGGGGCGATCTTGTACATGTTCACAGACTGCAGACTTCCCGGAGCGTCGATTCTTCACATCAGCTATATGTTCTATGACGCGGGTTTTAATTGATCTTTTAGTTTGTCCTATGTAGGAGAGACCACATTCACAATCAAGCGTGTACACTCCTGCATCTTGCAGAGGGACGTTACACTTGACTGATGGTAAAAACTGACCAATCTTCTTCGGCGGCTTGAAGTATGTTTTGATGGAAGCGCGCTTCAAGATGTAGCCAATCTTGTCAGTGACTCCTCTAACATATGGCAGTATAGCAGGTACACGCTCGACTGTGGCCGGCTTCACTCGTTCTCTGTGACGTAGGCGTGGGACCCGAAGCTTGTTGTCATGCAAAACTTGCTTGACATGTTGGAGCTCGGCAGTCAGGTGTTTACTGTCACAGATCCCTCGTGCTCTCTGAAACAAAGATTTACCCACGGTAGCTAACTGTGAAGGATGGTGGTGAGAATCACCGTTTAAATATCTATCTGTATGGGTCTTTTTTCTATACACAGTATGGCTCAAGGTGTTATCAGGATTCCGAATTACTAACACATCTAGAAAAGCTAAGGAATTGTTTGCCTCTAACTCCATTGTAAACTGAATTTTAGAATTTATAAAGTTAAGATGGTCTAAAAATGCAGTTACTTTATCTAAAGGTAGAATTGTGAAAGTGTCGTCTACGTACCGCTTGTAGAATCTTGGATTTATGGGAGAAGTAAGCAGGGCTTTCTCCTCAAAGTCTTCCATGAATATGTCGGCGACAATGGGAGATACAGGTGAGCCCATCGCCACACCATCTACTTGCTTGTAGAACTCCTCCTTCCACAATAGGTAGCCAGATGTAAGGCAGTGTCTGAGTAATACTGCATATTCTGCGGGCATGTTGTTTTCTTCATCAATTCAAGAAAAATCATCAATTAAATCTGGACGTAAAATGGATAATACCTACGTGCGCCAAATTACCAAAGTTGTATGGGTTACCAAAAATACACAAGCCCAATGCTCCATTACGCCCCATAGTGAGCCAAATCGATTCACCAACTTACAGATTGGCTCAACACTTAGCGAAAATACTCTCACCGCTCAGGGGACATACAAGAGCACACATAAAGGATTCCTACCATTTTGTCAGCGAGATTAAAGACCTACGTCTGGCAGACAATGAAACTATGGTCAGTTTTGATGTGCAGTCATTGTTTACATGCTTACCTGTTGAAGACTGCATCTCAATTGTAACTAGAAGGCTGGAAGAAAACAACATGCCCGCAGAATATGCAGTATTACTCAGACACTGCCTTACATCTGGCTACCTATTGTGGAAGGAGGAGTTCTACAAGCAAGTAGATGGTGTGGCGATGGGCTCACCTGTATCTCCCATTGTCGCCGACATATTCATGGAAGACTTTGAGGAGAAAGCCCTGCTTACTTCTCCCATAAATCCAAGATTCTACAAGCGGTACGTAGACGACACTTTCACAATTCTACCTTTAGATAAAGTAACTGCATTTTTAGACCATCTTAACTCTATAAATTATAAAATTCAGTTTACAATGGAGTTAGAGGCAAACAATTCCTTAGCTTTTCTAGATGTGTTAGTAATTCGGAATCCTGATAACACCTTGAGCCATACTGTGTATAGAAAAAAGACCCATACAGATAGATATTTAAACGGTGATTCTCACCACCATCCTTCACAGTTAGCTACCGTGGGTAAATCTTTGTTTCAGAGAGCACGAGGGATCTGTGACAGTAAACACCTGACTGCCGAGCTCCAACATATCAAGCAAGTTTTGCATGACAACAAGCTTCGGGTCCCACGCCTACGTCACAGAGAACGAGTGAAGCCGGCCACAGTCGAGCGTGTACCTGCTGTACTGCCATATGTTAGAGGAGTCACTGACAAGATTGGCTACATCTTGAAGCGCGCTTCCATCAAAACATACTTCAAGCCGCCGAAGAAGATTGGTCAGTTTTTACCATCAGTCAAGTGTAACGTCCCTCTGCAAGATGCAGGAGTGTACACGCTTGATTGTGAATGTGGTCTCTCCTACATAGGACAAACTAAAAGATCAATTAAAACCCGCGTCAAAGAACATATAGCTGATGTGAAGAATCGACGCTCCGGGAAGTCTGCAGTCTGTGAACATGTACAAGATCGCCCCCGTCACTACATCAGATTTGATAGACCACAAATCCTCGCTAAAGAACACCGATTCCTTCCAAGGATGATTCGCGAGGCTATTGAAATCAAAAAACATCCTAATTTCAATAGAGAAGATGGCAGGGTGCTACAATCTGCTTGGGATCCTATAATAAATAAAATTAAATCCCAACCCAAGCATACAACTGCAAGACTCCATGATACCATAAGCTCATACTGTGTAGATCGGAACAAAAGTTAAAATTTTAATCTATGGTAACCGCGGTTAACTATGACAGCTGGACGTTGAACATCTCAGTCCTTCCCGTGACCATGGGTGCTGTAAAGCTCTCGAAACGTCGAGTAAAAAAGTTAAATATACGCGATAAATTCCGTTAAAACTAGTATTATTTCAATCTCCGCTTATTCTAATTAATTCTTAATTCTTTGAAGACGGTTTTTAATTTATATTCAAAAAATTTTTTTAATATTCCAAAATGCATTCTGTTCTACTATTTCAACTCTTCTTTTTTTACATTTACATGAAGCTCGACTTACCTATTTCATAACAACATATGTAACTATTATAAATATGTCCTTCATTTGCAAATAAATTTCTCCGTTAAGAACACGTTCTCGAATTCACGGTATTGCAAACGGTATATTGAGAATCATGTCAACAATGCAAGTTGCCGCATGAATACAATATACCAAATAGCTGTATACAAAAATCTTCGATGCATGCGTCGAAATGAAAAATGGCGAACATATATTTGTCGACATAAAACTGCCCTGTCTTTTAACATTGAACAAATCACTGAATTGGAAAATATTCAATATCAAAGCTATCAAGCTCCTTAAGACCAAAGTTTATTGATCATCATATTTATGATAGCCCTTCCCGAGTCTACTATTGAATACAAGCCGTCCTCAATAAACGGCCATAAAGTCTTGTTTTTTTTTTCTTATTATAGGCCAGTACTTGATCACTATTTCAACTGGTATGGTGGTGCTGAAGCTTTAGATGGAAAATTGAACTATCTAAACATAGCAAAAGCTTTGAAGACGCAAAGATTGTAATTGGACGGAAAGAGAGATGCCGGAAAATTATTCTACTCCTTCTCGGTACGCACTATGAAAGACGTAGCAAAATATTTGTTTTGAATGCGTGGAATTTCGACAAAAAAGGGATGAAAAGCCGCCGACCACCTGATAATCTGATCTGATCTCTGATTTTTTTATAGGAAAAGGGTGACAAGCGAGCACACAAACCAACTGATGGTAAGTGTTGCTGTGGCCCATAGACATCTTCATTCTATCCTCGTTTGCGAATCAAAATGAAGATCCGTTGTCAGCCTTGAGGACTAAGATGGAATGCCTCTTTTGCAATAAAAAGGGTCTCCGGTTCTCTACACTCACCATACGAAACACAGAAGCATTAACCTGCTATTTGACGCTGGTATTCTGCGAGAGCGTGGTCCTTCCTCGGTCGAGCCGAGACATTTATGCTACAACTTTACAGTTAATATGGCTACAGCATGGATCTACCACGTACACGTACCATGGGTAGGAAGAATTAGAGCATTTAATTCTTTCCCACTTTCTCCGAAATGCATCCTATAGAATGCCGAGAGGGTGGCTAATATATGCATTTTCTCGAAGCAGACAGGCATATTTTCAACCAAATCAAGGTTAGCAATCTCTTATCACGTCTCTCTACTGAGTCTTACGATGCTAGGTGGCATTTTGCGGTACCAGGTCACTCACGAGGCTGCAATTCGAGAAGCTTTATCTCACATCTGTTATAGGTTTTTCAAGCTATGTGACTGGTCTAATGCCACTTAAGTCTACTGATTTGCTGGGCATTCAGTTACTCTTTCTTTTCTGCTAATATTTCCTACTATTTTATATTCCGTTGCATATTCGTTATATTAAAATTCCCACATATAAACTGTATTTTTTAAAGAATAAGAGTGACAAGCGGGCACACAGACCACCCGATTGTTAATGGACGCTGTACCCCTCGTCACCTAAATATATTCTCGATTTGGAAGAATAGAATGCTTCCTTACCAGTAAAAAGAATCTCTGGCTATCTACACTCACCAAACGAAGAACAGCAGCAATAATGCTTCTATTTTACGTTGGTATTCTGTGCGAGCGTGTTTTGTCTTCGATTGAGCTGACTATAGCCGCAGCGGGGCTGTACAACTTTTGGTAAATTTCAAAAGAAGAAAATATGCCGTTGCGGCCTTGTATTCAAATATTTTATGTGGTAGGGCCAAGCTGCAGCTATATAATAATCTATCACAGAACACCAGCGTAAAATAGCAGCTCAATATTACTGTGGTTCGTATGGTTAGAGCCGGAAATACTTTTTACTGGAAACAAAACATCTTAATCCTTACGGAAGACAACGCAATAGAATTTTGATTCTTAATCGATCTATCTATGGGCTACAGCATTCACTTGCCGTCAGGTGTACAGTGTGCTCGTTTGTCACCCTTATTCAATAAAAAGAGACACATACAATATACTACTTATAATTTAAAAGGTACTACCAATCCAAAAGTATGGAAATACGGTAAAACATTATAGCCTACGGCCAATGTTTACACAAATGAAAAATTGAAACGAAAATAATAAGTACGACCAGATGTACAGAGTACAAAAGGGAATCTTTTAAATCGCCCCGTAAATAAACACGTTCCAATATTCAGCGCGCGTTGACCAAACAGTTTGAATAGGTGCGGACAATCCCACTGTTTATTGTCACCCTAAGGGCAAGCCTGAATAAATTGTGTATGGCACAATTCAAAAGCGAAACCCATTAGCTTTTGTTCAATTACATTTTCTATAGCCCGTGACTGAATCGGACTAAAGTAAATAAACAAATTAATATATTAAAAATTACCCAAACACCCCAGGAGGTAACGTTTTTCAAGTGTATGGATGTATTATTTTTTGGTATGCTCTGAGGCCTAAACAGCTTGAAGGATTGTACTTGAAGGCTTTATAATATATATATTGTATATTGCATCGAAGGTCAAGGTCGCTCAGCGAACTATGGAAAGGTCATGCTCGGAGTTTCCCTGCGTGATAAACTTAAAAATATACATATCCGCAGTAGATCCAAAGTAACCGACATAGCCCAACGGATTAGTAAGCTGAAGTGGCGATAGGTCGGCCATTTAGCTCGAAGAACTGACAACCGATGAGAAAAAAAGGCTCTCGAGTGGCAGCCTAGGCGTAGTAGCGTAGCGAACTCCCGATGGAGTGAGGACCTGGTAAGATATGCAGAAAGTCAATGGATGCAGGTGGCTCAGGACCGTGCTTTGTGGCATTCCTTGTGGGAGAACTATGTCCAGAATAGGACTTGTGAAGGGCTATAATGATGATATTGCATCGGCAAAATCAAAAACAGGGAGGGAAACGTTTTTTTTCAGTAAAAATTGCAGCGGAATGTTGCTTTTTTAATTTCTGTTTTGAACATTAAGCTTTAGTATTAAGTATTAAGCGGAATTGGGATTTTTTTTTCATGTACAGTAGGGGCAGTTACATACATAAATTTCATAAAGACACGCTTACAGACCCGGAACAATTACTTTTAGGCCATACAAATACTTGTTCCGTGCGGGATTCAAATATGCAGCGCTTCACGCTGCAACTCATTGCGAAGACACTGGGCCACGATTCCGTCGACTCCTGTTTATTATTATATTGTTATACTTATCCGTTATTATTACTTAGACATGCAGGTATTTTGGTTATCTTTCTTATTAATAATATAATTAACCGTTAGATTGCATACATTAAGTAAATACACTTATAAATAGAAATAGTATAGGAGGGCAACAACAATTGGCCACTTTACCAGCAATTATCTTTCCATCGCATTTCATTTTTCTTTAATTAAATAGTGGTAAGAAATGTTGTAAAGCTGTTAGTTTGATTTTTGTATCTCTCTCTCTCTCTCTCTCTCCTCTCTCTCTCTCTCTCTCTCATTACCACTTAAAATCTGGAGGAATAAGAGTAACGAACTGACTTTTATTTTTTTTGTCAAACAAAATAAAGCCTATAAAAATAATAACTTGTATATAATAATTTTGCGCACAAGCAGTGCATTATAAAGTTGTCAGTTTCTGGGTCTCCTAACTAAAATTGTATTTCGATACTCCTAATTAAAATTGCACTTTCTGTCAAGAGCAGGTTACCTTTTCGAACATTCAAAGTTAATTTTTACGTGTATTTGAAAAATATTATGAATTTTAATGGTTTTAATATTTTATTATTTGCAATTTAGCTATGGGCTAAATATCTTTTTGTAGTTTCAATCATACATCATGATCATATATATTTATATCTCCCTTTATTATCATCAAGTAATACAAGAAAACTTATTAGCCTTATGAGCCACGTGAATCCATCGAATTCCTACATGTGATACTCCCCACTACATAAAGTTGTGGCTGTTAGTGCATTCTTAACTTAACATAATTTTAAAATTTAAAACTCGAGAAGCGTATAATTTACACCACACCTATGTAACTGAACCTGAATAAATACCTAGCCTCGCCGCGAATACAGAGATTCGGGATTCACTGAAGCGTTCCCGTTTGCTGTGTCATTACATCATTTCATGAAGGTAATTTTTAATAAATAAACAGAACTACTATAATTATTTGTTTAACATAGAAATTCGTACCATAATAAATAACTCCAATAAAAAAAATTAAAACTTAAACTTTCATACAGTCCTACTCCCGCGGTATAGTTATAGTGCGTTCTTGGCATTATGTGGGAAATAGGAATTTTACTGTCAATTAGAGATGATCTTAGCGGTAACAAAGCCTGTAAATTTTGTTTCTTTGTCAATGATAGAAATAAAGATATATATGGGCCTCAGTATTCGTTTACCATCACATATACTATGAGCACTTTTTCACCCTCACATCAAAACTAGGGCCGATGCAGATGTAAAGGTAAAACCTTTTGCTAGCATCATAAACGGAACGGAATAAAAATATAAAGTCATAACTATTTTTATTTCAACAAAAGATTCAATCAAACATTGACATTGCGCAGATGTAAATTAGCGAATTGATGAGATAGTAAAAGAAAAAAAAATTCAAATTCAGATTTTTATTGTTTACAAACCTTGTCTGCGTTGAGCTACAAATATTGTCGAAAAAATTATGTGAATTGGCCTACGGGTTACGGAGGAGATAGATTTCAAGGAATCGTTTTCTTGCGCCATTGGAGCTCCGCTGGCTTCGCTCGCTTCGCTCCAATAAATATTTCCAAATTTTCACAGATATGCTGACGTAAAAATATAAAAAATTTAATTTCAAAAACGTCAAGTATTACTTCATCTATCTATTCATTACAGCCTATAAAACTCCACTGTTGAACATTAGTTTTTCCCATAGATTCATAAAGAGGATTTTGCCATAGTTTACGTGTTTGGTAGACGAGTAGTGTGGTTGCCAACCGCAGATTTCTAAAATTGAGTTGTTATCGGGAAGATGCTACCACCCATTTTCCATTTAAACTCCATTGCCTCTTATGACACCCAAGCGACGATGTAAGACTTACCATGTAGTGGCGATGTAAAAATATCCAGGTAAAACTTATCCGAATATTAAAGGAAAATCAGATTTTTAGGTGTGAAGAACCAGGATTTTCTGCAAAAGAGATTATGTCGAATCCTTCTTATTGTTAAGGAGGTTCACGTCCAACAAGAGACCGCTTACAGGGTTACGATAACGATATATGCAAGGTTGGCTTATCTTATAGGCTGATTTTGAATAACTCTAAGGAATACTACATCGAACGCGAAGCGGACATGTAGCGTCCATTGTCAAACAAATCAAAAAATCCTCATCTCTTCCACCAGTTTTATGTAATAAAATTAGTACACCAATAGTAAGAGGAGATTACAATTAATACTTCTGACGTAGTTATAAGATTATTCATTTCGATTATTATTAAAAAAAAAGTTATTAGAAAATAATTTCACTTGGACGTCATTCAATATCAATGTGAACAAGATATCTTTCGAAAAACTGGATTTATCAATTTATTTATTTTTAATAGCTTTAGATTTTAATCCTTTGGAAGCCCATTCATAAGGCTTCCTGCCTTCCTTCCTTCCTTGCCTTCGCAACTGTAAATTGACAATATTTTTCGGTAAACAAATAAGAATCGCTGGTACCAAGCGGTCAAAAAAAATTTCGTGTTAATGAAACACAAACAATTTTTTGTAGCTTTAAACGAAGTACATGTTTCGGTAATTAATAAAAGTAAATTGATTATTCAAAACATTACGTGAGCGTTCGAGGTGCACTTTTGGATTTTCCAAAATATATTCTTCATCTATTATTGCCTACAAAAGTCCACAGGTTAAAAATTGATCTTTTACATTAATAGGCTTGTAGAGGGGGGGGGGGGACTTTACAATATTTACCACAACTGGTTAGGAGCAGCACTTTTTTATTATTTTGAGTTTGTCATCGGAAAGATGCTGCTGTCTATCATTTGTGGCGGCGCTGTCGTCGCACTACCAACGAAACACATCGAAGCCTAAATCGCGCTATCAACTTCCGAAGTCAAACAATTACATACAGATTTATATATAGAATAGCTTCGTAATATCACACGGAGCGTTGGCTGCTCTCCGGCTCCGATCACCATCCCCAGCGGGAGTACTTCCCTTTTCCTTTCACGGCCGCACATCTGTTCCAATTTCCCTCTGCCACCTCTTACACCGCCACTACTCGGTTAGTAATATTCTACATAAGTTTATTTAGACACCGGGACATTTTCACGTTTGAAGGTCAGGATATATTGGGGGGGGGGGGTTGCAATTGGGAGTCAGTTTACATTAATATGCATAATTCATAATATCTATAAAATATTCAGTTCAAATAATACGGTTTTTTTTTCTTCTATTATATAAACGTTACCGCCACACTAGGATTTTATCCTGTATCGTGGAGGCAGCATCCAGACCCGGAACAATTACTTGTGGGCCATACAAATAATTGTTCCGTGCGGAATTCAAATCCGCGGCCCTTAGCGCTGTAACTCATGCTAAGCCACTGCGCCATGGAGCCGTCAAGTCAGTTATTATTTTACAGGCGTAAGTATTAATGCTAGTCTAAAATAGTTCAAATGTTTTGTTTATATGTGTATATTATTGTTTATACAACAGGAAGAGTGCATCAGGATTTACCAGATAAAAATTCAAAGTTATAAAATCTGTGGTTGTCGACCCACAAGCCAAGCGTGCCAACTATGGCAGTCTATGGGGGAGGCCAATGATTAGCAGTGGACTTTAGTAGGCTGTAATGGGACCAGACTCTCACATAATACTAGCGTAAAATAGCAGCTTAATGCTGCTGTGTTTCCTATGGTTAGTGTAAAGATCCGGGTACCCTTTTTTACTGAAAGCGAGGCATTCTATCTTAGTCCTCAAGGGTAACAACGCATCTGCGTTTTGATTCTCAATCTATGGACCACAGAATCATATTACCATCAGGTGGACTGTGTGCTCGTTTAATACTCTTATTGTATAAAAAATGAATGGATTACACTCGAAACACACATTTAAATGAACCTGAAGTGACCCTGTCGTATTCTTGTAGAAATACATTAAATTTTATTATTTAACGACATTCACAGAGAATCTGCGAAACAAGTCTCTTGAGGTCGATGAAATAGCTAAGTCCGGTGTTTGTTGTAAGTTATTGCAACAGTTTAGTGCCGGTGTTATATGATTTTTTAAACTTGAGATATGACATTGATGTTTAATAACTTACTTTACAATTTAAAAACTCTTAATAAAATTAACAAGTTATATATTTGTTACATTTAGATCTCTTAAGATTTCTTATTATGGATTCTATTCGAAAAACAGAGCTTTGACCTCATACCGTGGTATGCTGAGTAATGTATAATATAATTTATTTTGTAATTTCTGTAAAGATATGCACACTCCTGAAGAGAGTATAATATCTTACGTGTTCTCTTATAATAATTTATTCTTTTTTTATAGATTTTTTCTTATTTCAGTACATAATTTATTTTCATAATTTCTCATTGTATTGGTTGGATGTTATTCATACTCGAAATGAATCTAAAATAAAAACGTATGACTCCTGTGAATTTTATGTACACTTATAATTGATATGTATATCAGAGAGTAAAACAATGTGTATGTTTTTGTGAAAGTGTCATATATTAAAATCGCGAGTGTACTTGTTTACTCTAATATATCAAAATTAATATTTGTTTGTTGGTATTTTATGCGCTGCAATACCGTCCACCAGTTTGCGGTGAAACTTTGGCAACTTATTGCTTGCACTTTCGAGAAGGTTATAGGCGTAGTGGACCCAGTAGGTGGCGCTATTGTAGAATCTAAATATCACCTGTGCAAAGCCAGGGCAGATCGCTAGTAAATAAATAATCTAGACACAAAGCAGTGTGTCAGTAATGTTCGGCAGTGAACCCTCCATAGGTCAAAAGTTATGAGACTTTCACTATTGTAAGTATAGGTAATGAATCATAATGTATCATAATCATATGTATAATGAATTGAATACCTATAATCCAAAAATTCATGAATATACCTAATAAATTTAAAATTGTTCTTGAGTTGTTAAGGTATGAATATTTGTTCCTATTTTTATCACTGACTGATACGCTCATCAAAGAACTAGCTAACATCAAGATTACTTAGAAACGTAAAATTTGGTATCAAGATAGATTGTTAGGGGCGGTCAAAAAAACCTGCACATTAGAAATTATCGATATTCGGTGTCTACAAATGTTATATTAAGTTTTAAGTATTTGAAACTGACATCACCAATAACTTTGTCGACATTTAGTTCGTATAGTTGAAATTTAAAATAACATTTAAATGTAAACGCAGGAAAAACTATTTTAGGTCATGTACTTATTAACGTTACAGCCTTTCAAAAGTCAACTGCTGCACATACGCCTCCCCACAGATAACTTCATAGGGGTATGCTTGCTATAGATGATACGCTTGGCCGGCGGGTTTCATACCGCGGTTTATTATTATTTATTATTAAGATAGGCACATCTACTGGTTTGTATCTCTCTGTCACCTTTTACGACATCCATGGGGTGATATGGGGTAGTGGATACACGGCAACATAAAAACTGTGGTTGTCAACCGGTCTGCTAAGGCCATGAGCAGTGGAGTTATACGTGGTAGAGCCGTGCTGCAGTTATATTAGTATTATATTTGTAGCACGAATGGGTTGGCTCGACCGGGGAAGGACCACGCTCTCACAGAATATCAGCGTAAAATAGTAGCTTAATGCTACTGTGTTTCGTATGGAAAGTGCAAGAACTGGAGACCCTTTTTACTGGAAACGAGACATTCGATCTTAGTTCTCACTTACTATCAGGACTGTGTGCTCGTTTGTCCCCCTATCCTATAAAAAACATTTGATATGCCATAATGAATAAATTTACATGTACATTGTTGTTATTAGGGATCAAGTTTGTATTGCTAACAGTTTGTATGCAGTTATTCTAGTTCTCTTACATTTAAAGTAGAACAATCAACGAGGCAATGAATACAATGTTCCATCACGTTTGAAATAGATACGAGGGTGGCACCCCTACAGGTGGGATGAGACTAGGGTTGCCAGACGTCCTTCATTTTAAAGGACGTCCTCTAGTTTAGACACAAAAATTAATCTTGTCGACTAATTTGAAATTTTTAAAAGAGAACAAGTCAATACCGAGCATATTCGACATTCTGTCTGCTAGTTGAGGTCAAAGAATCGACAAAAAGAAAGAAGTCGTTTATAAACACTGGGTAGTAGTACGCGAGAGTTAAAAATGGACGAATTTGTTCTACTTTGACTTTGATGTGGAAAACTAAAAATAAAATAAAAGAATAATAAGCAGATTTAAATATGAAAAATTTAGCCTAATTATATTAACTTATATATGTTTCTCCAAAAAATGTGTATAATAATATATTCGTCCTATACTTAAGTAACCACAAAAATGGCGCATCTAAACATATTAATTTCATAATCTATATTCCATGACACAAGATGGCGTCTTAGGAATAAATCTATAATACTTTTTTATGGGTTAAGTGTGTTAATAACCGATGAAAAGTAATTCCTTGGTTTTTACTGACACTTCTTGAATTATTTGTGCGATATCTAAGTACCCACGACGGCATATTTTTATCAAGAGATTTTTTTTTAAATCAACACAACACGTGACAACTCTACAAGCGCCTAGCGAGTGACTGATTAAAGTGCGGTGTATGCACCGCGGTTGAGTGGAACAGAGTAACTGAATGCAGTGTCGCCTCTAGTACGTAGTACATAATAGCTCAATGTCTTACACATTTTTTTTTCATTCGTTTAACTTTTAGAAATATCCGTAGTTTTGTACATATCAAATTATATTATAAAATATAACTAAATTTTCATAAAGAACACTAATATCCACACATTTCTTCACAAATTATTTCGCTACGAAATCAAAAATTTCACCTAATTCCTAAATAGCGACGCATTTTATTTTATAAGGAAAAATGTCCACACCTGCAACAATTATTTATAGACCACCTTTTAGTTAATTAGTCTTGAAATAATAAAAAAGGAAATAGATATAAACAAAGTTTCACCAAACATTGGCCATATTTTCAGATAATTTATTTTCTAAGGTGGCAAAAGGGGCGAAGCGTACAAAGACTATTAATACCGAAGTTTTATATTTAAGACACTAGCACGGGCGACCGGAAGTACATAAAAAGCCTACGTGACCAAACGGACGCTAGGGGCGCGGTTTCTATATGCTGGGAGTCAACCGCAAGCCGGAAATGTTGTGTATTTTTCTTTCTATACCTACATACGTATTCACTAGGACCATAAAAATTTACCATTGTTTTCGTACGAGCATTCTCATTTTTTTTTGTGCTGAGTTTTTGAATTAATCGATTACATGGCTTAGTGGTTAGACCATCTTTTTACTGAAGTAATTCTTATTCATCATTAACATCATGAGGCTGCGGCAGTCTACTGCTGGTTATATGCGTCTCCCATAGCGTACCACTTAGCTCGATCTTCGACCTCGTGCATCCAGTCCCTACCAACCACCTTACGTAGATCGTCGATGCCTAGATGGAACCCTTATTATGGATTATCAAAAAATCCTACCAAAAGAACCTATCAATCTTATACATGGACTGCTGGACGTGTGAGGAAGATCAAACTCACTCAGCTTGAGCTATGGAGAGCATTATACACCATGAAGTTACTCTGCGTGGTAATTTTTTACTGCTGATATCCTCTGTATAACCAGAAATAATTTAATTTATTCCAGTAAGTTATATCGAGAATAATTTAAATATTATTCTCGATATAACTAATTATTCTCGATATAACTTACCTATGTAACAATACAATCTAAACGACAGCCCCACAGATCAGAAAGTTGCAGCAGCATATGGCCGGACATTCAGCTCGAAAAAACTACAACTAAGCAAGTAAGCAAACTACCTATAGGCTGACCCCAAACCAAATGAAGTAACGACCTTGTAAGACATGCAAAAAGTCGGGGAATGCAAGGGCTTTCGGTCGTGTTTCAAAGCCATGTTCGGTAGTTGACTAATGATGAAGGACTGTAATGATGACGATAATGATTAATAAGTTCCAACTACATCTAAAATTAATAAATTTTTCTTATATTTTTTATATTTCTGAATTAATAATTTAAATTATTAAATTTAACTTCATTTAACTTCATTACCTACACCAGAACAAAATTCCATTTTTAAAAATAGTATAATTTAAGAATCTTAAATCTGAGATGTGTTAAAAACTTAACAGCAATTTGACTGTGTGCTCGATTGTTACCTTTACCTTTGCAAAAAGTTACCAGCCCTGTTCCAACCATCTTTTACAGTTTATTAAAGTCCACCGCTGAACCTTGGCGGGCGAGTTGGCAACTGCATTTTTTTTTATTATGCTGAGTTTTTGTCAGGAATATACTGTACCATAACCATGTAGTGTATCAGTTTCCCTCTGTCACATTTTATCACATCTTGACACGCTTGCTTACTTGGTTGCCAGCATTGCTTTTATCTTTATGGATATCTCTACTCTCGATATCTACAAAGTAATTCATTTACCTAACGGTATAGCTTATTAAAATCCACCGCTGAACCTGGGCCTCATCAATAAATTGACTCATGCAGGGCTGGCAACCGCAGTCTTAAGTTTTTTATTATTAAGACGCTGCTGCACATCTCCTGTTTTATTTACATCTGTCACCTCTTACGACACCCATGGGATGATTGGGTTACACGTTAAAATTGCTTTATTCACAAATACCCAATCGCTGCTCAATTTTGGGACACCTTTAGGTCTCGTGCTATGTCAATCACTTAAGGGGAAATATAACCTCAAATGGCTTAGCAAGATCCTCCGTTATGCCGAAAATATTGCAGCTTTAATATTGAAATAAATATATGGTAAAGTTGAGGATTAATGTTAAGGACTATGTTAGACGAAAACACGATTCCGTAAAATTTTCTCGATAGAAAAAAAATCTAAAGTTACTTCCAAATAAACAATTAACCGCTGTTATTCACAAAATACTTTAAATAAGATCATGAAACTTTGCATACTAACTGAACTAACTATAAAGCAGTGCTTATGTTATTTACTTTTTTTAAATACCATTACTTTCACTGTAAAAGAAGTTACCTAAACTATCGGCTTCGTGAAGCTTGATTCCTGCCGCCCGGTCAGTTTCAATCAGTTTCGCTCGGCCTTTGAAGGAGGAGGTTGTGTCGCTTGCGATCAGAATACACATTACGCAACAGGACGACGTAAAACTAAAATGGGAAATAACCGTAATAAAAATAAGAAGCGACTAGGTTGGCGTTAAAAACAGGCGTAAAAATGATAAACCTAATGAAATAAGTATCTAACGACCTATCTACTTACAGTAATAGTGATTACAAACATGTCGGTACATAGCATACGACAAGCGGGGAAGTGGGGACGAAATTAGAATTTGAGCTGACTTACTATATCCTCTTAAAGTCAAAATGATTGTGACACCAGGAGACTAAACGACGTCTTGGAATTGAGTAACGTTTGAGTGTTTGGCCATTAGTCAAGTATATTACATATATTAAAGTCAAAAACCTTTTGTAATATCTCAGTGCAAATCTATGTAATTGTGCAAATACGAATCAATAAAATTGAAAACACAGTTTAACCCCTCAGTCCCCTTAAAATTCCCATGCAGTCGCATGCGTTTGTCAAACCCCGAGCGGTCGCATGCGACCACACCCACCCTCAGCTCTTTAAACCATTAAAACTTATATTTAGAGACTACTTTTCTATGAAGAAGTTTGGCTTTATAAAATCTATACAAAATTCTCTATATAAACTCAGGTTTTATTTCATTACAAAAAGACTATTGTATTTTGATAACAAAAAAACATACCAAGCGAATGTCGACAGCGTGAAAATCAAAATTATTTCAATATATATTACTCGAAATTTTTTACGTAAAAAGATAAAATATATTCACACAAAGACTTTCATTACAATTTTATAATAAAATACTTTACTAAAACACTAATAAAACACAAGGAAAATCTAAAAATTAACACAATAACATTCACGCGAAGATGGCGTACAAAATAGACGTAGATTATAAATAAATATCCTTATTTCTATAATGCCGAACTTCTACATAGAAAAGTAGTCTCTTAATACAAGTTTTAACGGTTTAAAGTGCTGTGACCGCTTAGAGATTGAAGTGTTATTTATTAGTTTAAATTCATAACTTCTGGAGTTACAATAACATTATTTACAACAAAACAACAAATAACTGTCTTGTAAATAACGTATTAGACAGGTTATGTTGACCTTTACGAAAGTACGTAAAATAAATATTCAAAGCCGCTCTACGACTTATATTGTTCTCTCAAGGGATAGATTCAGATATAACTCTCACGTATGAAGATTTATGTTTCGACCTTCAGCTTATCTTGTTTCACCTGTAATACCAAGCGTACAAAAGGATTACGTGCCTAGGTGCAACTTTGTTCTAGTTCAGATGTAATTGAATTATTAAACGAATTAATGTTTTAAGCTTCGTATATTTTACAGTGTGCCTTTTTGGTTGGTATTTGTGATTGGATTCTGTATCTGACGGATTGTTATAATAATGTAATTCTATTCGTCTTTCCTAATGATAGGAATTCGTTTAGATAAGCGCCAAACTTAACATAATTTTCATTATTAGATGTCTTAACATGACCACAGAGGAACATAGGTGGACCTGAAGAAACCAGGAACCACCTGCATCCATTTTCATCTCCCCTGCATATCCATACATGTGGCAGTGGACGCCCCACACTTCGCTCACCTGTACGAGTCTGCCATTCGTGAACCATTCTTTTCCGGTTGTCGGTTCTTCGCGCTATATGGCCGCCTCATTTTCACTTCAGTACAATCATCAGTATCCGTTGGGTTATGTAGTTTTCTCCGGTCCTACTGCGTTTATCGTCATCATCATCATTACAGCCCTTTACAAGTCCACTGCTGAACATAGGCCTTCCCCAAGGTATGCCACAAAGCACGGTCCTGAGCCACCTGCATCCATCGACTTCCTGCATGTCTTACCAGGTCGTCACTCCATCTAGTAGGGGGTCGCCCTACACTTCGTCTACCGGTACGAGGCTGCCACTCGAGAACCTTTTTTCCGCAACGGTCGTCGGTACTTGTCCTGCGGATATATTCATGATAAATACTATCTCGCAAAAAAAAAACTCTGCTGAAGCACTCTTTATAACTCGCGTAAAGACCTTGAGCTTCCTAATAAGGCCGGCAGTGTAGTATCAAATCTCAGATCATTATATAATTAGTACCAGCATGCACTGTTTGTACCCTCTTATTTAAGGTTTTTTGAGGACTATGTGAAAAACCTCTGATTATTGCTTATTCCACAATGTAGTAACTAGCTACGAATCAAATTTGAAGAGTTTGATGAATCAGTATACTACAAGCAGCAGGGCATTTTGGATAAGCTATCAGATGAGGGATTAAGACTTACGTCTTTTATGTATATATTTATGGTTTCATCCTATAAACTCCAGTAACTACTCACCATCAAGTATCAACGTGTGCCACAACACAAGCCATTTAACGGTTCTTCATCCCGTCTAAACTTCGTGATTTCAATCATCATCATCATCATCATTACAGCCTTTCACAGGTCCACTGTTGAACATAGGCTTCTTTAAAGCTCTGAGCCAGCTGCGTTCATCGACTTGCTGCATGTCTTACCAGGCCGTCACTCTATCTAGTGGGAAGAAGTACTAGGCGTCTGTCGGTACGAGGCTGTATTTTGAAAACCTTTCTTCCCCATCTGTGGGGATGGGGAAGAAAGGTTATAAAAAAATATACTATTACAACAAGTATTGTAACAAGATATCCTAATACTTAAATAGCAATCGAAAAGCTTTTTACCGATATATGCGAATGATTTATAGACGTTCACATTTAAGTTGAATTGATTCGTTCAGCATCCCGTCTACTTCGGTCTAGACCACCGGAACCGCAGACGGGTTCGCAGACCATACAGGTGTTTTAATGCTTTAGTTTTTGTATGAGCATGTATATTTTGATTTAAGAATATATTATTATTATTACTATCTTTAAAGATTGTTTCGGTTCAAATAAAACGGAATATCTGATTGATTTGCGTTTATTTGAATAAACTAGTATCAAGCAACAAAAACAAATATCAAACTGTTTACTTTGATTAAAGTTGACAAGCCAGCACACAGAAATATTGATCGTTGTCTCCCCATAGGATTAAGACAGAAATGCCTCGTTAGCAGGAAAAACAGTTTCCGGTTATTTTAGCCCACCATACGAAAAACGGCATTATTTAGCTGCTATCTCACACTAGCATTATGTGAGAATGAACCCGACACATTCGTGTTGTAAACACAATATAGCTGCCACGTGGCGTGACCGATATGACATCTATGAGCTTGCTTTTGCTTTCTCCAATATCAGTTTTTAGTTCTTCAATGATATGGTGTGATGATGATAGCTTATATTTGCAATAAATGTTTAAGAACGTTGAAATATCAGAACAATTATTGTCAAAAATAGTAAGATAAAGTTAAACTCCGTCTAATGGTTTCTTAAAAATATGCGAACACTACACATTGAACAAAGCTATTAACACGGATTTTATAGCGTTTAATTAACTACTTATTTTCGCTGACCATAATTATGCCCTCCAGATTTCAGCCACGGCGGCCAGTCTCAGATTTCACAGTGACTAGTCATTTACGCAGAACAGGATTATAATGCCACTATGTATACGTAAGTGCAAATGCACTCTCTCTTCCCACACTTTCAAAGTACCATAGAACGGTAAACTGACGTGACCGGAGAAAGAGCACGCACAACCAACGGCTTTACGTGCCTTCTAAGGCACGGCAGTGAAACACCGCCATCATCCTAACTCCGGGCTGATATTGAGAATTTCCTGACAGAAAACCTTTTTATTGCGCTGACCGGGAATTCAAATTCGAGTCCTCCTGATCGGCAGTAGTATTACAAACAATAGAACAACGAAACAGCCAAACTGACCAAAATAACGATGAATTATACACGTAAACTCATCAACTTGAATATTAATTCAATCTACATTAGTGATGTAGTAGTAAAGGCTAAAAAAGTTATCAACAGTAAGATAAATTATTATAATTTATCTCACTTTTGATAACTACAAAATGAATACAAAATAACCTTTGTTCAAATAGCCTCGAAGGCTATTTGAATTCTGCTCTGTGAAAATAAATTTAAACAAATCGAGATAACTTAATGTGTCTAGCTTTTAATATTCGTCTGGTTAATGTGATTGTCAAATTTATTCTTTACTAGCTGTTCCCCGCGACTTCGTCCGCGTGGAATTTATTACAATAGGATTTCTTTTTTGCGCGAAACCCTAATTCTTTTTTTTAAATAAAAGTAGCCTAAGTTTTTTTAAATAAAATCTGCCAATGAAAATCCCGTCAAAATGGTTAAAGACGTTTCGAAGATTAGCCGGAAAAAACATACACACAGACATTCAAGAATTTAGTATCAAATCTCAGATCATTATATAATTAGTACCAGCATGCACTGTTTGTACCCTCTTATTTAAGGTTTTTTGAGGACTATGTGAAAAACCTCTGATTATTGCTTATTCCACAATGTAGTAACTAGCTACGAATCAAATTTGAAGAGTTTGATGAATCAGTATACTACAAGCAGCAGGGCATTTTGGATAAGCTATCAGATGAGGGATTAAGACTTACGTCTTTTATGTATATATTTATGGTTTCATCCTATAAACTCCAGTAACTACTCACCATCAAGTATCAACGTGTGCCACAACACAAGCCATTTAACGGTTCTTCATCCCGTCTAAACTTCGTGATTTCAATCATCATCATCATCATCATTACAGCCTTTCACAGGTCCACTGTTGAACATAGGCTTCTTTAAAGCTCTGAGCCAGCTGCGTTCATCGACTTGCTGCATGTCTTACCAGGCCGTCACTCTATCTAGTGGGAAGAAGTACTAGGCGTCTGTCGGTACGAGGCTGTATTTTGAAAACCTTTCTTCCCCATCTGTGGGGATGGGGAAGAAAGGTTATAAAAAAATATACTATTACAACAAGTATTGTAACAAGATATCCTAATACTTAAATAGCAATCGAAAAGCTTTTTACCGATATATGCGAATGATTTATAGACGTTCACATTTAAGTTGAATTGATTCGTTCAGCATCCCGTCTACTTCGGTCTAGACCACCGGAACCGCAGACGGGTTCGCAGACCATACAGGTGTTTTAATGCTTTAGTTTTTGTATGAGCATGTATATTTTGATTTAAGAATATATTATTATTATTACTATCTTTAAAGATTGTTTCGGTTCAAATAAAACGGAATATCTGATTGATTTGCGTTTATTTGAATAAACTAGTATCAAGCAACAAAAACAAATATCAAACTGTTTACTTTGATTAAAGTTGACAAGCCAGCACACAGAAATATTGATCGTTGTCTCCCCATAGGATTAAGACAGAAATGCCTCGTTAGCAGGAAAAACAGTTTCCGGTTATTTTAGCCCACCATACGAAAAACGGCATTATTTAGCTGCTATCTCACACTAGCATTATGTGAGAATGAACCCGACACATTCGTGTTGTAAACACAATATAGCTGCCACGTGGCGTGACCGATATGACATCTATGAGCTTGCTTTTGCTTTCTCCAATATCAGTTTTTAGTTCTTCAATGATATGGTGTGATGATGATAGCTTATATTTGCAATAAATGTTTAAGAACGTTGAAATATCAGAACAATTATTGTCAAAAATAGTAAGATAAAGTTAAACTCCGTCTAATGGTTTCTTAAAAATATGCGAACACTACACATTGAACAAAGCTATTAACACGGATTTTATAGCGTTTAATTAACTACTTATTTTCGCTGACCATAATTATGCCCTCCAGATTTCAGCCACGGCGGCCAGTCTCAGATTTCACAGTGACTAGTCATTTACGCAGAACAGGATTATAATGCCACTATGTATACGTAAGTGCAAATGCACTCTCTCTTCCCACACTTTCAAAGTACCATAGAACGGTAAACTGACGTGACCGGAGAAAGAGCACGCACAACCAACGGCTTTACGTGCCTTCTAAGGCACGGCAGTGAAACACCGCCATCATCCTAACTCCGGGCTGATATTGAGAATTTCCTGACAGAAAACCTTTTTATTGCGCTGACCGGGAATTCAAATTCGAGTCCTCCTGATCGGCAGTAGTATTACAAACAATAGAACAACGAAACAGCCAAACTGACCAAAATAACGATGAATTATACACGTAAACTCATCAACTTGAATATTAATTCAATCTACATTAGTGATGTAGTAGTAAAGGCTAAAAAAGTTATCAACAGTAAGATAAATTATTATAATTTATCTCACTTTTGATAACTACAAAATGAATACAAAATAACCTTTGTTCAAATAGCCTCGAAGGCTATTTGAATTCTGCTCTGTGAAAATAAATTTAAACAAATCGAGATAACTTAATGTGTCTAGCTTTTAATATTCGTCTGGTTAATGTGATTGTCAAATTTATTCTTTACTAGCTGTTCCCCGCGACTTCGTCCGCGTGGAATTTATTACAATAGGATTTCTTTTTTGCGCGAAACCCTAATTCTTTTTTTTAAATAAAAGTAGCCTAAGTTTTTTTAAATAAAATCTGCCAATGAAAATCCCGTCAAAATGGTTAAAGACGTTTCGAAGATTAGCCGGAAAAAACATACACACAGACATTCAAGAATTTAAAAAATTGTTTTTTTATTTTTGTTATGATTATAGTGTGTACTTTCATATGCATTTAGTAAAAACTCATATTTTTGACATTATTCTATCAATTCATTTTGACATTACAAACATACACTTCATTTTTATATATATGTATAGATTTAAATTTTCAAACCAAAGCTAAATATTGAAAGTAAGACGTGCCACTTTTTTTAAATTACTTATTTTAACTTTTGACTTTCAAAATATCTGATAACAGAGGGCTTTGATACCCTCGGTCTAGCCAATTCATTTTATTCTGAAAGAGCATAAGATCGTATCAAATTCCAGAAAGATATTAAAAAATTGACGTCAACAATAAAATTAAATAAATTAACAAAAATATTTTTTTCAAATTTATTTCATTGGTGGCACTTATATAATATAAAATGATTGCATCTGCTCGAAGTTCTGATAACCGATGGGAAAGAAAGGTTCTCAAAAGGCAACCTCATACCGGTAAGTAAAGTATAGGACGGACGGCCTCCAACTAAATGGAATTACAACCTGGTAAGATATGCAGCAGAAGAATTTAGTGAGATTTGTTTGACAAATTTATCTCGATCTACATGATTAACATTACTTTTTAAATTTTCAAACCAAAGCTAAATATTGAAAGTAAGACGTGCCGCTTTTTTTAAATTACTTATTTTAACTTTTGACTTTCAAAATATCTGATAACAGAGGGCTTTGATACCCTCGGTCTAGCCAATTCATTTTATTCTGAAAGAGCATAAGATCGTATCAAATTCCAGAAAGATAGTAAAAAATTGACGTCAACAATAAAATTAAATAAATTTACAATAATATTTTTTTCAAATTTATTTCATTGGTGGCACTTATACAATATAAAATGATTGCATCTGCTCGAAGTTCTGATAACCGATGGGAAAGAAAGGTTCTCAAAAGGCAACCTCATACCGGTAAGTAAAGTATAGGACGGCCTCCAACTAAATGGAATGACAACCTGGTAAGATATGCAGCAGAAGAATTTAGTGAGATTTGTTTGACAAATTTATCTCGATCTACATGATTAACATTACCTTTTTGATCTTTTTTAATCAAATTAAATTGAACGGCGACGTTATCTAGTATATTTTCTTTATCAATCCATGTTTGTGTTCTAATATTAAAAAAAGTAGAGCCACGCTGCAGCTATATTAAGGTTGTAGCACGAATGGGTCAGCTCGACTGGGGTAGGACCACGCTCTCACTAAATAAGTACTCTTTTTACTCGAAACGAGTCTTTCCGTCTTAGTCCTTGGGGGTGACAACGTATCTGCATTTTGATTCTTAATCAAGGATATATGTAGTTTTCTATAGGCCACAGCATTCGTTTACCACCAGTTGATCACTGCTGGCCGTATGATGGAGCTCAAAGTCACTCAATTTGCGATGGAGTTGGCTGTGGTAACGAGGGTTATATCCGCAGAAGAACAAGAATAAATGGCATAGCCCAGTAGATCAGTAAGATCTAAAGTGGCAATAGGCCGGCCATGTCACTCGAAGAACCAACAACGCGCGGAAAGATTCCAGCCTTGTACACGCTAGTGCAGTGCTGGATGACCTCTCACTAGATGGAGTAATAACCAGGTGAAACTAGCAGATAGTCAATGAATGCAAGTAGCTCAGGACCGTACTTAATGTTAATCTATAAGGGGAGGGGGATATAACTTCAACAGTGAACTTGTGATGGTCTGTGTTGATGAAATGCTGATGACATCCATCATCCTATGTGTTAATGGCTACGCTGAAGTAACAATGATCTGGCCATATGCATAGATCGTATAACATTTTTTGCTGATTAGAGATCCCTGTATTTAAAATACTAATACGAGATTATCCTTTTATTTAAGATTATTATTTACCTAACGAGGTGAAAAAAGTCTTTAGGTCCCGCTAAAAACATGCACACGTCGCACTTAAACACTGAGAGCAAAGTGCTTACATAAAATCTGCAACAAGGGAACTCTCGTTAAATATATAAAGCCATCACTATGAGCGTCGGATAAAAAATGTAAGTCAAGTGAGCCAGTAAAGATACCCTTTACACGTTACGATTCATTAAATAATTGAAAAGAACTATAAGAAAAATGATTTAGATTTTTAAAAAACATTTAAGGGATTCCAATTTAACCTTTCTTAGATCCCAGTCTGATATTGATTTTTGGTTTTTGTGATATATTTTAGCGGAATAACAGAAGTTTGACCACGGCATTGTTGAAGTCAAACAAAACGAAAGTATTTTCATCCATCAAATGTAGGTTTAATGTAGTCCCAATGTTGGTATAAATTATTTCTAATGTTATAAATTCGTGCACTTTTGTCTAAAAAAATTATTTTTGTTGTAGTCTTGTGAAATTTTTTAAAAGTTGGCAATAGTCCTAGACCTATGACTTTGGTCCCTATAAAGAGGTGTAAAATCCATGTATGAGACACGACGTGAATTACGCAATAGGTAATCGCCACTAGTGACAAGGGTGGTTCTTTTCTCGTCCAAAGGCGTAATATTGTTATTTAGCAAGCAAACGCAGCCAACCTTCTTGGAACCATACCGTGTTTAGTAAGACTGTGTGACAGATTTAGTTCTTTTATTGTAATCATTAATTAGAGCCTGACAAAAGTTAACTGCTAAACACCAGCCTCTCCGATAGATTGGCTCATAAATTAGAGGTTTATACCATATTATGCAATATAAGAAATGTCATGGCATAGCTACCATGACATTTTTATATTGCTTTGTTATCAGTTTTTTTTTTCTCTTAGGCTGCCACTGGATGGCCAGTGTATATTATTTTTATTATATTCTTGTATACAATTTGTATTCTAAAATAGAACAGAAATATTAAAACCGTTATTTTATTATAACTTTCATATAATAATTTCGCTTGATATCGTATCCCGATCGTGTGAGCGTAGCACTGAATTCTTTATTCGGACATTCGTATCGCAATTAGCATGGCAAAGTAGCGTCAGCAAAAAATGAATTTATTATTCAATAATGTTAACTTTAGTGTGTATGTTTTTACGAACAAGCAATAGTGATTTCTTTAGATTAAGAATCAAAATTCAGATAGGTTGTCACTCCGGGGAGAGAAAATGTCACATAATTTTTGAAACACTGCATTATGCTGCTATTTTACACTGGTGTTATGAGAATATTTGATTCGTCCCCCGTTCAGCTGCTTCCTTCTTACACATGCAATATTATTACTATAAAATATTGTCAAATACTTTGCTAATTATTTTTCATTACCTATTTTTTTCAACAACTTTAAATATAATGAATTTGGTCACCACCAACTTATTCATATATTCAAATATTTATCTATATATCAAAATATATCTTAATAAATTAAAGTAAATAGTATATTGTAACAGAATGGAAACCATTTTCTATTCAATATAGATTATAAATTAAACTTATTGAAAGTCAGTCTTACATTGAATTTACCACTGGTTCGGAAAATATCACTATCTCTGGAAGAACCAGCAAAAATCCAGCGGGATATATTATTTCAAAAAAGAGCAGTTTACAATTATTTAACATTTTACACAATAATTAACAACATCAACCCAGGGGTTATTATCATCCTTAAATTTCATTGAGTTATGACCCATACTCGTCCTTCTGATGGGCACACGTCTCCTTTCATTTCTGATTTATAACAGCTTTTCAGCCACGTTGGGAGTTTCTAAAGACGCACAGGTTCGGCAGAGTGCATGTTTAAAGAAACAATGCGAGTCACTTTAGGACCCCTTATGACTCGAAAATACTTACAATTTTGCATGTCTAAAAAACTCTTTACTACCTAGAATACTAAATCCAATGAATTGACTTATAATAGTTCTCAACTTCTTTAAGTCGTATCTGGACCGATAACTTAGGGACCGCCAATAAAAAAACCTTATTCTTTTTTTAAAAGGCCGGCAACCCATATGCAATTCCCCTGGTTTGCAGATGAACATCATATATATATATATATATATATATATATATATATATATATATATATATATATATATATATATATATATATATATATATATATATATATATATATATATATATATATATATATATATATATATATATATATCTATATATATATATACCATCAGGTGTAGCTTACAGTTCACTTTACTTCAGTTTTGTAGAAAAAAATTAAAAATTAAGGTTCTATAACTTAAGTGACTACAATCTTGAAAGGCTAAATCCAAGGCACTGCAGTTCTCCTATCAAACTAGCTCATACGTATCCGAGACACGTAACGAATAATTACACCGGTTGCACTGAATCTGCCGACCATACCGTCTATTCCGACTACATAAATGAATCGATATCAGATGCCTCTAATTGCTGGACGGTAGAAGAATCGATTACATCACGATGCATTGTTGGAGCCAAGCCTAATTTTCTCTCTACGGTTTTTGAAGCGTACTATTATCGCCTCAATATAATCCGATACTTTTTTCCATTTTGTAGCCATAATTTCGAGATAGTTTTAAACAAGAGAAGCTAAAGTTATTGTGGTAGAGCCACGCTGCTGCTATATTATGGTTGTGCACGAATGGGTCAGCTACACCAGAGAACAACCACGCTCTCGTGGAGAGTGTACAGAACCGGACAACGCATCTGCATTTTGAATTTTATGTGATAATAGATGTAGGTCTCTATGGGTCACAACGTACACTTACCATCATGTGTACTGTGTGGTCGTTAGTTACTCTTATTCTAAAAAAATACGTAAAGGTCTTTTAAGTAAAATATTGCATATTATTTGACTGCGATTTCGCACAAAATCATAATCATTCAATTGAGGGGGTTGGTTTGCAGTCTAAAAGCCCGTTTCCGTCCTTCTTTTTGCCTATTCCTACAGCAATAAAATATTGCACCGCATATTGTGTTTTGGTTTGAAAATATAATACACCACTTTCTTTTATCACTAAAATAAATTAAGGGTATATACAGTGACGGAAACAGTACACAATATAAGTTAAAATATGTTATGAAAAAAATTCAAAATTTCCGATATCAAGTTTTTCAAATTGGGTAACAAATAGTACGCTGGTGAATTCCACTGACAATACGTGAAACGGTTGTAGTTTTCTAGTGCAATGACAGTGTAGTAAAACTTATACTGTTTTTGTCGTATATTCATTTCAAAGCTCATGATTTACTCTACATATAAAAATTATTTATCAAATAAATTTAAATAAACTTTAACCGGATATAAAAGTGAAAAAATTAAAATACATTATTCGTACAACTGCTATTTTAAATTGTTTATGTTGTATTTTAATCTATGAATAATTTCAACTGATATTCCCTTGTTTAAGTCATCATTTGTTTTTCAAATTAAAAAAAAAACCGTAAAGTGAAATAACTTCGTTAAATTAAATTATACAGAATTTTTGATTCCACCTTATGTTATTTTAAGATAAGTAAACGATACTGTAAATACCTCATTTTCAGGGATACAATATTTATTGTATACCTGAAAATAAGGTATATCACTAGGTATATGAGGTATCCACACAGAAGCAGTTTTATGGTTGTAGCACGGATGGATCGGCTGGACCGTGAAAGGCCCATACCCACGTACAAAATACCATCGTAAGATGTCAGCTTAATACTGCTGTGTTTCGTATCATTAATGTCGAGAACCAGTTGCCCCTTTCACTGGAAGTGAAGCATTACATTTCAGTCGTCAAGGATGAAAACATATCTGCATTATGATTCTTAATCGAGGATAAATCTAGTTGTCCACAGTCTCCACTCACCATCGGGTGGACTTTATTCTTGTTTGTCACCTTTATTTTATATTAGTAGGGCCTATTAATATGGTTTTATTTAGAATGGAAAATCAAACACCATTTGTTTTATCAATTTGTTATTTATAAATTTCAAAAAAAATCTCCTAGTTTTTTTGGATACAATAAAAACAAGAACGCAATGCCTTCCTGAAATTGCGTTTTATCCTTTCATAAATTTTTATCACAATGCGTTCAGCCATTCCAAAGTTTAACCAGGACAGACAGACAGACAGATTTTTAATATGTTTATTTATGTCTCGATAGCATACCAAAAACCCCACTGAGTTTAATAGAAATCAGATAATTCAATATTACACACCAACTTCATTTACATATACAAATTACAGTCTGTGAAAGATCAACTTAGACCCCAAACAGCAAAATACTTTTACATTCTTTTTTTTGAGTTAGCAATCAATATAGAACCCATTGATTCAAACAAAAGACTCAAAAGATTTGTTTAAAAACACCTACTGTATTTTTAAACAAATCTTTTAAGTCTTTGCCTGGGCTCTAATACCCAAACCTTCAACGTAGCAGATATGCAGATTTACTCGTACTCTCGCTGTTTCGCCTAGCACGTGGTAAATCTGCACTTAAAATTGCAATTAACAATTACATAGGTACAGGTAGGGATCAAACTTGACTTTTTTATATAGAAGTGCTGGAAAACGAGCATGCGGCTCACCTGATGTTTACGTACTGTAAAATTTACTGGCGCTAGTAACATAAATTGCAAACCCCTGACTTAAACATCTATAAAATCTCTTCACTTATGGATGTAAAATACTTTAAACGTAATAAAACATACGTTATTCTAGAAAATATCCGTCATAAACCTTGCAAATATCTCAACATAACGCCGGTGAACAGTGTCAACAGCGCAAACAACACCTGAATCACTTTTAATCCTCGCGCTACGACAGCGTGACGCGCACGTGATGAGATACAAACTCACGTACTAGGCACTTAGTTGCAAGCGATCCTTTATAAAGTATATCGAGTAAGCTTAGCGGGGATTTCGCTTTAACTTGGTTTGATGACTTAGTGAGCTTATAGCTTTGTTATAATAAACTTGTTTTAAGAACGCGCTCGTGAAATGTTATTGGAATTCTGTTCAGAATTTTACTTTCTTCGCTTTTAAAAGACTAATATTCTTTGTTCAGAGAGTCATTACTAAAAGTAGAAAGTAATTTTTATAAGAAAGCTACTTTTAGTATTTCTAAAGGATTTTATACTAACTGATTACCTAAGATATCAATGTCAAATTTTCACGACTATTTTTTAGTTCTTCGATATTCATTTATTTGCTTCAAAGATGTAAAAATGTATTTACTAAGATGGGCGCGCAAAACCAAAACATTTTGTAGTATGAAAAACCTAATCCTTTCCTAATTGAGTACATTATCGCTGCAACCGCTACAGCCAAAAGGTTAAATATAATCATCTATAAAGTAAACGATTTCTTTAGTGTTACGTCTGATTCTATATAATATTAATAGAATATGGCGTTGATCTAACAGTCGTCAACTTTAGTAGTTACGTAGTAAGTATTATTTTAATTTCGATAGTTTTTAATTGATTTATTTATTTAGTGCAAACATTTTGTTGTTATTTTTAGTATATTGAAAGTTTATTTCAAATAAGTAGTATTTATTGATAGATCAACTTCATAATATGTTAATGTAAATTTAAAAAAAATGGTAAAATATCACTGCCATAGGCTTCTCTTCCGTTTACCTGTTACATCCTATTATATATATATATATATATATATATATATATATATATATATATATATATATATATATATATATATATATATATATATATATATATATATATATATAATAGGGTAGGTTAATAATGTTTATTGATGTACATAGTATATACGAGTATACACATGGTACATTCAATAAACATTAAACACGTGCGAATAATCTTAGGTGTCCAAAATTAATTACATAAATAACAGTTCCCCAAAGATTGTATAATATAGACGGAGATCCTAATTCCAACTCGGAATATAACATAGTTTCGTATGTAATATCTTTGTCTGTTTCGCCACCGCAGTAGATTTAAGCATTGTTGCTCGAGTCATGACCCGGTTGAATTCTGTAAGTATCACACGTGGTATCGTGTAAAAAGTTGCAAGCGAGACACATACTAAGATTGCGTTGAACTTTGTCGTATTTCTAGCCCCAGCCATTTGT
The DNA here is from genome assembly GCA_036936625.1 of Parnassius smintheus behrii. NCBI lineage: Eukaryota > Metazoa > Arthropoda > Insecta > Lepidoptera > Papilionidae > Parnassius > Parnassius smintheus. The sequence continues at coordinate 2,785,049 of JAUPFT010000031.1, forward strand.
AAACCTGTTAGAATATTATTATATCGTAACAAATATCATCCCGTAGGTCTCGTCGGTGAGGACAGAGGGAAGTTGAAGAAAAGATGATAAGATAAATTTAAAATAGGCATCCGGGATTTTATGTGATGACAAAATTGTGTGGAATTATGGCGGAAGCTCCATGTTTAGCAGTAGACTTGTATGGGCTGTAATAAATGAAAATGAAGTGAGACACCAATGATTCCATCACACTGTCATGGGGTACCCACGTAAAAGTAGACAAATGCATGGTACCTACCTAAATTTTAGCCATCTTTTAATGTCCTGGATATCCACCTTTAATGAATTGGAGCTAACCTAACCTAACCAAGGGCGTCAAAATACAAACGTTTGCTTATGCTAAAAATCTGTGGAACGCTCTAGACCCTAACATTATTTTCCAATTTTTTTTCGTCACTAAATAGCCTCCCGATAGATCTTATAACATATTATAAAACAATGTGAAAGCTGCTTGTTGACCGTGTATCTCACACATCAGGAATGCTAAATATTATATATGTTATCAAAAACATCGTGGAAAAACGCACATTTGTGCCTAGCGGTGTTACACTGTGCACGTTTATAGGCATCTTTATAGTTTTGTTATAATTACGCCAATTTAACTTACAAAAGTAATTTTTATTCGAATAAAAATTATCTTTGTTCGAGTATAGTGTGAAAAAAGATAGTACGGGCCTAAGAAGTAGTTTCTAACTATGTGCGGCAAACTGTAGTTCTTGGGTACACACATAATGTTGTTTACGTTCTTTGTTACAAAGTTTTTGGTTTAGACCGGGATTATCACGTGGGTTAGTTTCGCCCTGGATTGCGACGGAGGGTTTTTGTTGCGAAGTTGCTCTGCACTGATGAGAATGAGTCTTTTTTGATCAACACTATTTAAACATGTTAAATGAAGAATTTGTGATCTTGGAACGTTATATGATATACATGCTTACTTTAAGATTACGTAATATAAATTGAACCGTAATATTTAAGGGGCTAAGCGCTCGCTTTAATTCCACGTTACGCAAGCTACTAAAGTTCAATTCCAATTATAATTGCAAATTAGAATTGAAGAAGCCGGCACGTCTAAAAAATAAATATATTTGAAAGACATGTAAAGTTCACAAACACTTACAAAGCGTTACACCTGATTAAAGTCCACTACTTTACACAGGCCTCCCGAACAGATTGCTTCACGGGGGAGATATTTGCTACAGTTGCCACGCTTGGCAACTGGACTAGCAAACGAAAGTTTCTTCATAATAACGACTAAAAGTTTTTTAGTCGTTATTATGAAGACACTAATACCCATCTCCTCATATATCTCACTATGTCACCTCTTATGACACCCACGGAATGATATGGAGTAATGGATATACTTCCGCCACCACTGCAAGCACAGAGTGCGGCTTACCAATTACTCATATAAACCTCTTAGATATGAAAGTAGGCTTGTGCCCAGCAGAGGGTCGTATAACGGCTGTTATTTTAATTTTTATAATCAAATGTTATGATGTAATGTACTTACAATAGTAGAGGAGAGACGGAACGTACATCATCATCATCAGCCTGTGGCAGTCCACTGCTGGATAAAAACCTCTTCCAAGGCGCGCCACTTAGCTCGATCTTTGGCTTCACGCATCTAGTTGCCGCCAGCCGCCTTGCGCAAATTGTCGCTCCATCCAGCCAGGAGGCGTCCCACATTACGTTTTTCTAAACGCGGTCTCCACTCAATGACACGCCTACTCCAAATGTTATCGCTTCTGCGACGAATGTGACCAGCCCATTGCCACTTCAGCCTGCAAATACGAAAGGCTATGTCGGTAAACTCGGTTCTTCGGCGGATTTCTTCGTTACGAATCTTGTCCACCAGAGAAACTCCGAGCATCGGTCTTTCCAACGCCTACTGGATAAATTTGAGTCTTCAGAGTCCACGTTATATATAGGAGTACTGGCAGGACGCACTGGTCGAAGACATTCGTCTTCAAGATTTGCGGTATGTGCGACGAGAAGACCTGAAGAAGCCTACCGAACGCTGCTTAGCCTAACTGAATCCACATATCAGCTTCATTCTCGAAGTTGTTTTTATCTATCGGGATTATAGAAAAGAAAGAAAGAAAGAAAATGTTTATTTCACCACATAAGCACAACGCCAAGTATTACATAGTGGTTTTATTTCTAAAGCTATTATAAAAAATAATATAGAATAGACGTTGCCGAATGTGACGAAAGGAGGTCGCACTCAGCATTTGGCGTGGCGAACCACAGCCGCTGTTTTTCAGTGTGACTCGTTTCGTCTCTTTCGATTAGTTCGAGCAGTGGTCCATATAAATCCCAACGGTAAGTCTATGCATAAACTGTGTTCTAAAATTACTAAGCTTAAAATATAAACAACAATGAAAGGAGAGCAACGGAACCAAAATACTATATAGTTAAAACAGTCACAAATAGTTAAAAAAATAAAATAAAAAATTCTTCATTATCTTGCCGAGGTACAAAAAAATAAATTCTTGAACAACTTCAAGACGTTCACCATCAACGATAATCAGACCTGGTATGACATGACTGTTAAACACGACTTTCGTCTTATTTAAATTCATACGCAGACCGACATGTTTGCAGAATTCACTTAGGCTGCTCAGCATGTCTTGTAGTTACTGCAGCAATTCTGCGTACGGTACTGGAACGTTCGGTATTGCTTAGTATATTTTAAGCTTGAAGTAGCATTAAATCCGAAAAAGAATCAATTTCACAGGAAAAGAACATATTCTTTAAAAGAGCACTACACAATGTCGAGACAAGCCCACTCATAAAACAAGGTGAAATAACGACAGATGTACTTCGGCATGCGATGTGAGCATTAATAACGAATTTATATATCGTTGCGTTGCCGTGTCGATTGCCGTTAAAAAGTTTTTTATGAGCGTAAGTCACATTTCCGTTTACATATCATTAGCAACAATAAATTCCCGTAAAATTTAAAATTTCTGCTTTTAATGCATTGTACTTCGTAAAACCGGGTCGTATAGTAGTGCAAAGAACAATGCATTGCAATTATGATTCTAGTAACGTTCGCAGCGTGTACTGGTATAGTATTATATCGTTATATATTTCCAAAACCTGAATATTGTTGTAAAAAATAAAAATGAAATTATACATCTTACCTTTTTTAAAGTTTAAAGGCAAAGGTATCTATATCCATACAGTCTAGTCTGGCATATCTTCTATTCATTTCCTTACAACACGTTGAAGTATCACGTTGAAAAGTTTTTGGAAGGTTTTCACGACAAATTTATCCAGCAGAAAGTTGACGAGGATAATAGCTAACGGCGCTTCTTCTTCTTTATCAGTCCGTAAAGTCCATGAGGCCTCCTCTATTTTATATACCTAGACCATAATCTACCATTTGCCTTATCGTTACGTTTTATAAGCGGATTAACGATCGAAGTATTATAAATCTTGCATATTTGATGCTGCTCACTGGTCTGGGGACTTTACGTATGATATAAACTCTACTATGACTCTTATGACACGAATAGGCAAAATTAGGTGATGGTATTTATTTATTTATTTAACCTCATATACACATTAGATGTAGCTGTGTTAATATTAATACCATTATTCAGTAATTTAAGTATCAATTCAACCAAAAAAACGAGCTACGTGAAATGATCCTTCGAGCCGGACTTGAAGCAGCGATGGTTATACAGTTCACTATTTTACCAAGTAAGCTAAACTTACTGCCTTAATCATGCTAAGCTATACTTTAAGCCAAAGTCCGTAGTGAATACACTGCTGATTGGTTGACCATACGCATTAGGCTGTGCAAGTAAATGCATGGGCGTTGTGAAGACATGGTATCTTCACTACCATAACTGTTCAAGAAGTTTGGATTTTAATTCAGTGGTTTTAAAAGTATATTATACTTTAGTTCAGAATTTCAACCATCAGTTAGCTGAATGCGCATACCGATGATACCAGAATTAAAAAAAGTTGGTATATTCATCTCCGCGGAAGAAAAGTTCTAGGGTGGCATGACATTTAGATCGTGTGATGACGATTCGAAAACATGTAGTTAATTGATGGATGCAGATGGCATAGGAGTGTGTTAGCATTTGTGATGGAGGCCAATTTTTATAAGTGGACTTGTGAAGGACTGTTATGAAGATGATGCCTTCCATAAAAATATTAAAAAAATTCATTAAACTTTCTATCTTTAGAAAATACGAATAAAAATTATTTCTATTATGTCGATACTAATTAACCAAAGTTTGAATCTGTTTTTATTCGTCTGTTCGTTTTATTAAAATCCACAACAGCAAACCAGCCAGTCACAGCAGTCTAATAGCCTCTTTAAAAATTTCCAATAACTCATTATCAACCAATAACTGAACTGAAGTACGAAGTTAATTAAAATTACAAAATAATACTCTTCAATCCTTCAAAAGCCGCTGATTAAGTCAAATAAAAAAAACCGCTAAGTTTTTGTTAATTAAGACTATATTTAGTTAAACCGCAGATTATTGAGCTAAGAACGAGCAATCAGGAGCTTAAATTAACTTTGCTGAAAATCTGTATTAATATTACTAATGTTTTTATAATGCTTTAATCTCGTAAACTACTTGTCCGATTTGTGAAATTCTTTTTGCCTTAGATAAACTGTTTGTGGATTTCATCCAACCGTCACTGAGTTGCCGGTCGGAGTATATGAGAAAATGGTTTTTTTTTTGTTTTATAGAACAAGTTGACAAACAAGCACACAGTCTACCTAATGGTACGTGGTTGCTGCGGCCCATAAACATCTACATTTATCCTCAATTAAGAATCAAAATGCAGATGCGTTATCACCCCTGAAAATTAAGATGCAATGTCAGTCATAGATAAAATAATAAAATAGATTATGGGAGATATTAGTTAGTATATGTATAAGAAATTATACTTCAGATTATATGTATAAACATAAGCATGTAAGACGAGAACTACTGCCGACAAACTGTAATGCAGTTTGGCAGATAAAAATGTTAAAAACGTTTATTGTATAATTGCAAGAAAAAAAATTAAAAAAAAAATCATTTCTAGTAAAAAGGGTCTCTGGTTCCCTACACTCACTATACGAAACACAGCAGCATTAACGCACATTTTATGGTATTCTGGTATTCTGTGAGTGCGTGGTCATTTTCGGGTCGAGCTGACCTATTTGTGTTACAATCATAATATAACTGCAGCGTGGCTCTACCACATGTGATTTGAGATGGTTGTACCACAATCTATCGGAACCTATAATTTTTTTATAGGATAAGAGTGACAAAAAAACAAAAAGCACACAGTCCATCCGCTATCAAGTGGTTGCCATGGCCCATAGATATCTTCATCTATCTTCGAAAAATCAAAATTCAGGTGCGTTGTCAACCGTGAAGACTAAGAGGGAAAAGTCTCCAGTTTCTTGCGAGCCATAGTTGCCTCCTACGACACCCAGTGAATAAAATTGGGGAATAAATTCTCCTAAATCTCCACCACAAGGTGTGTTTTTCATAATCCATCAAAATTCATTAGATCTTTCTATTATTTTTCCTAGAATTTCTTAAGAGATGGATTGTCTACAGCCGCAACACCACACGCTCTTTCGTAAATAAAACCCAACGTTGACAAATCATTTCGGCCAATTTCCCAATTGTTCCATTTACGAACGGAAGAAGGGAATAATAATAGAACGTTTATGGGAACTGCTAACTTAAGAAGTTGAAAATCAAAACTTTTCCCTCCCTCGCGAAATGCGTGTAATCTAAATATTATTTAGCTATAAGGCCTGCTCTTACACCGATGTGTAATATTGATTTTTATCATAAAGAATTAGTAACAATCAATACTTAAATATACGTATATGTAATAGACATTTTACGTGGTTGAGCCATGCTGTAGCTATGTTATGGTGGCAGCAGGAATGTGTCGGCTCGAAGACCATGCTTCCACTGAATCCATAGTTAAAATAGCAGCTTAATGCCGCTGCATTTCGTAGAATGAGTGTAGATGACCGCAGACCTTAATCGAATTCTATTCCAAATTAAATTAGAATTCTTTCAACCTTGCAAGCCTAACTGAAGATGTTTTTGATAATCATAATAGGTGTGCCCGGATTACAATGCCTTTTATCGTGATCAGATGAATGATATAGGAACACATAGAAAGCGAACAAGCATATGAACAAATATGCATATGCCTTATTTGTCGTATTTGCCTTATTTGTAATCAGAGAATGGTACCATAGGAAAAATACGGGATAAGCATAAAATCACGCGGCTTACAACGGGTGATTTCTGGATCACGACAACAGTGCCATCTGCCGGATCCAACTATAGCTAAGAACCATCCAGGTGATCCCATAAGTGCCCCATAGAACTTTTATCAAAATCGATCAAGTAATTTATTGATCAAGACTAGTATAGGTTTAGCAGACGTTAAATTCCTTGCCAGTGGGGGCCGAGATTATCCTCACTTATATTTCTCTTCGTACTTTTGCAATGTAAATATAAAATGTATTAGTACCTCAACAGCACCACCTATCGGATCCAGATTTTGTGATTTTCTTCTCTCTTACTTAACTAACATACAATGCAAACGCAATCATTATTATTAAAGCATTTTACAAGTTACAATGCCACAAAGCTCGGTCCAGAGCACCTGCGTCCGTCGACTTCCTACATCTTACAAGGTCATCACTTCATCTAGAATATACCGCGGCCCTAAGCTTTGAATAACACATAATGGCAAATATGAGTAATAAAATCTTTATTAAAACATTTTTTTCAAATGTGATTCGCACCCGCGGCCTTACAGAATCGTCATCAAGCCACTGCACTACCGAGTCGCTGTTTGCAATAAGACTTATGGAAGTGAAAAGAGGCAATAAAAGTAATTTATATCTCCGTGAATTCATCGATAATGGTGTTACAATAACAAATGTTACGTGACAGCGTAATAGACGATTATGAGACAATATAGACGAAGAAAAACTTAGAGTCGCATCAAAACTATATTAAACCTATCACTAATGAACTTGTCCCTATTATCACTCACATTATCTCTTCTTCGCTTGAGACGAGCTCCTTTCCGACTTGCTGGAAAAAAGCATTCGTCATTCCCCTTCCAAAAACTTCTAACCCTAAATCTTTATCCCAATTCCGCCCCATTTCCATTCTTCCGATCTTATCTAAAGTACTAGAAAATATAGTTCAGAGGCAACTATCTCAATTCCTAACTGTTCACAGCCTGCTGAGTCCTTTTCAATCTGGTTTTCGTCCAGGCCATAGCACAGTCAGCGCTCTGATTAAAGTGTCTGATGATATTCGCTGGGCCATGGACAAAAGACTTCTCACTGTTTTAACATTATTGGATTTTAGCAGTGCATTTAATTCCGTTGATTATGACATACTTCTTGGTATTCTTGCGTCCTTAAACATTTCACCATCAGTAATCACTTGGTTTAATTCTTACCTTAGGGGTCGCTCGCAGTGTGTCCGCCATGAGGAGGATTTCTCCGAGTGGTGTGATCTTACGGCGGGTGTTCCTCAGGGTGGTGTTCTTTCCCCACTTCTCTTCTCTATTTTTATTAATGCTCTCACTACTGTTCTCTCCTCTCATTATCATCTCTATGCTGATGACTTGCAATTATACCGTCATTTCAAAGTCCAAGATATAGATGAGGCTATTAATAAGATGAATGCTGACTTAAGTAGCATAAGCAGTTGGGCAAAATCGTTTGGTCTTCGTGTTAACCCTGCTAAATCCCAAGTAATGATTATCGGCAGCTCATATATGCTTAATTTATTAGATCGTTCGAAGATCCCTGCAGTTACGTATGATAATACTCAAATTCCATATACAGAGACCGCTAAGAACTTAGGTGTTATTTTTGATAATAATTTGTCTTGGGTCGCTCACATTAATATGATTAGCAGAAAAGTGAACTACTCTTTTCAATCTCTCAAGCGTCTCCAGATGTTTTTACCGTTAAAAACTAAGATAACCTTAGCTCAAGCACTTCTTCTTCCTCTCATTGACTACGCTGATGTTAGTTTTTTGGATGCTTCAGAGGAGCTGTTGAACAAACTGGAACGTGTTCAAAATTTGTGTATACGTTTTATTTTCGGTCTTCGTAAGTTTGATCATGTTTCAGAGTACAGGGCTCAATTAAAATGGCTTCCTATCCGTAGACGTCGAGACTTACATGTGTTATCATTTCTATACTTTCTACTCTTTAATCCTCTTGCACCTCCATATCTCCGCGAGCGTTTTGAGTATCTTGTACCCCGTGAAACTCAGTGCCGGACCACTAAACAACTACTTCTCAAAACTCCTTCTCATTTCACAAGCCGATGTGGTGGATCCTTTACAGTAAGGGCGGTCAAGCTATGGAACTCACTCCCATATGACATACGTGCTAGCTCTTCTCTTGATATATTTCGGAGCAGAGTAAAGAAATATTATCTGTCAACTTAGAATTATAAATATTTACATATTTTATGTATTTATATGTATAATTGTATATATATGTATGTGTATGTATGTATGTATGTGTATATATATATATATATGTCTGTATGTGTGTATATATATATATATGTATATATATATATATATATATATATATATATATGTATATGTATGGATATAGGTATATATGTATATGTGTGTGTATATGTGTATATATGTATATATTTATTGTCTTTATTGGTATATATGTATGTAAATCAATAGAAATAAGAATAAAATAAATAAGAAAATAAATTATACTTATATGTTATACACTTATATGATAATTGTTAACTGTAACTTATAGCCAATTTCTATTAAGTAGCGTTATGTTAATTATTAAGTACGCACGCTGCTACCTACTTGCTTTATATATAAAACTATTTCTCTCCCAATAGGTTTGCTGGAAGAGAACTCTTATTAGGGTTAAGCTCGCCTTTGTACATTTATTTAAATATTTAATAATTGTTACCAACTTATTGTGTGTACAATAAAGAATATAGAAATATAGAAACTTTTTGATTTTTATATTACTTACATTTTTCTAATAATTCAGCTTTGCTTCGGCTCATCATTTGTTTTATTAATATATTTTCGGGAAATAAAGAAATTAGAACAAATTTATAATACGTAACTTGCCGGCTCAGTTCCACAGTGGCTATTGAGTTGCAGCGTTAAGGGCCGCGGGTTTGAATTCCGCACTGAACAAGTACATGTTTAACGTACCAGTAAATGTTAAAGGTCCGGATGTTTTTCCTTGTGCAATTTATGTATGTAAACTGCATCCAAGATATAAGAGAAAATCCCAGAGTTTTCTTAAAACAAGGGTCTCTTGTGTCGGTTACCAGCGTGTGTTAGAAATAAATTATTGCAAGGACATGTGAAGTCCAGTAACACATACTTGAGCACCGCGTACTAATGACTCCATAAACCTCACTGAAATAAGAAAAGGCTTATCCTATTCAGCAGTTGGACAACGGTAAATATATAAGCTGCAACTTTTTAATTTATACAGACGACTGCTGTCATAGTGGTAGGTATCCAAACATCGTCAGATATCCAATTCATAAAAATGCAACTATTCTTTTATGCAAGAGCAAAATAATATAGTTATGAGAAAAATGAATCTTATTACTTTAAATCTAAGCCATTCTGGTATTTAAATTTAATTGTTTTATGCGTGGTAGAGCCACGCTGCAGTTATATTAGTAGTTCAGTTGTAGCACGAATGGGTCGGCTCGACCGGGGAAAAAGCACGCTTTCACAGAATACCAGCGTAAAATTGTAGCTTAATGCTGCTGTGTTTCGTATGATGAGTGTAGAGAACCAGATACCATTTTTACTGGAAACTAGGCATTCCATCTTTGTGCTCACGGATGACAACGCATCTGCATTTTGTCTATTGGCCATAGCAACCACTTACCATCAGGTGGACTTTGTGCTCCTTTTTCACCCTATCCTATAAAAAAAAATAAAAAAATGTGTACTAGCTACCTGACTGAGCTGTCACCTGAGTTACAGCCTACTAAAGTCCAATGCTAAACTTAGGCCTCCTCGATATTTCCTATGTATTAATGTGGTATAATTTAGGCTTTCAGAATAATCATCGAATATTATTTAATTTATGACTTATTGATTTCACTAAAATATTACTCCTAATATTTAGTTGAAATGTAGCTTAAATCAAAAAATACATTGATAATTTTGATTGTAAACGTAGTACTTTAATGTATTGTTCATTTTAATATATTTTATACATAATGATTTTGACTATAATAAATGGAGTACTTTAATGTACTGCTCACTTTAATATATTTTATATTTAATGAGTTAAAATTAATTCCATTCATTAATTCATCATTCATTATAGCCTATCAAAGTCCACTGCGAAACAAATACCTAAAATGAATTTAAATTAATTTATAACATTTATTTTACAAAAGCTTAAAAATTAAAAATTAATTGTATTCATTAAGCCATCGATCATTTATCAAAAGAGCACGAATAAGCATTAAGCCGATAATTTTATTTAAATTTGATTTTCGAATGTTTTCATTGTTTTTTAAAAGTCGATATTCTGTAATTTAGATTGCCTAATAAGAGGCATATTTCTTTTAGTTTCCACACTTTGCAAGCGAGCTTACAATTTTTTCTCTCCTCCTGGTTCAGCTTCCCTCCGTCGCCTCTAACGACATCCACGTAACGATATGAGATAGAGGATATTCTTACACCGCCACTACACGCTTAATGCATTTGTAAGGAAATAAATTATTTTATTGATTAGCTTTGAGCGTGGTAGAGCTATGCTGAAAATATATTACGGTTGCAGCATGAATGGGTCGGCTAGACCGCGGTAGAAACACTCCCTCACAGAATACCAGCGTAAAATAGCAGCTTAATGCTGCTGTGTTTCGTATGGTGATTGTAGAGGACCGGAGACCTATTTAACCGGAAACGATTCATTCCGCCTTAGTCTTGCCAACGCTTCCACATTTTCAGTCTTAATCGAATATAATGTGGATTTCTATTGGCCTCCGCATCCACTTACCATCGGGTGAACTGTGTGCTAGTTTGTCACCCTTATTCTATAAAAAAAATAGCTCAGCTTTGCTAGTGTGCTATAAAATGCCTAGGGCTAGCGCTTTGTAAATTCCCAAATTGTAAAGGCTACTGGCTTAGTTAAACAAAACGAATTTCTCTTGCAACAAAGATACCAATGTTGAAATCGAATGGAAAGACCATGCTAGCAAATTATATCCACTCCTTTGTTGTAAGCATCGAGCTATGAAACAAACCATTTGAATGGAACGTGTTGTATGTCGACAAAAATAAAAGATCCAGGATGTATCTGATTGTGTAATAAGAGGTAGGAAGTATTACGCTCAATATCCAAAACATATCCTGTAGTTTAGTACAGCAAAATGTAATAAAAATACTTTATAAAAATATTTCTCAAAATATATATGTATTTGTTTGTGCTCACATAAATCGGTGTAGTTTATAAGCCTTATTTTAATATATGTTATAGGATGTATAATGTATTTCGGTTTATTATATTTAGTTATTAAAGACACCTTCCCCTAATTTTTCATCACGCCATTGGTTGATTGGTAGAGACTGCTAACTGGCATAGGTCCACCGTTTTTTTTATTTAAAAACTTTATTGCGTTCCCTTAGAAAAAAAAGGGAACAAAGGGCGGACGTAATGCCTAAAGGCATTCTCTACCAGTCAACCCAACGTTTATATTTAGAGCAATAAAGTTTTTAAATTAATAAATAAAATGAAAAAGGAATAATTATATATCAGTATCTACTTAACGTTTAAAAACGTTTAAAGAACACAATGAATAGTCACATAGAACTCAACCATAATTAAGCTGCAGCTTGGCTCTTCTACATTAAAAACTATACAAGAATACTGCAGAATAGATGAAGTATTCAAACCAAAAACAATACTTCTTATCATTCTTCCCTGCAACAAATTCTTTTTTGCTCTTAATAAAAGAATTACCAAAACAGACCGAAAATCAACATCGCATGCTGGATCAGTGTCTCCTAGGTTCTAGAATGAATCTCGATACCAATTAGGACTCATCGAATGACTCTTATTTTACGGAATAAAGTTGATAAACGGGCACACAATCCACCGGATGATAAGTGGATGCTGAGACCCATAGACATCTACATCTATCATCAACTAAGAATCAAAATGCAGATACGTTGGCTCTTCTGTAAACTAAGATGGAATTCCTCGTTTGTAGTAAAAAGGGCCTTCTTACTACACTTTCCATACGATCGGTACGATCTTATGGCAATCAATCAATAAATTAATTATTTTATTCGTTTTCACATGTAACAAGGTTTAATATGTTACAACTTTATAGCACCTCCGTGAAATGCTTTAACAGCATACGAATTTATATATCCATACGTATTAAAATTAGATATATACTAAAAACAAATCAAAATAATAATTAAATTAAGTACAGTCAAAATAAAATGATAAAATTACATATTTTAAATTATTAGTAAACAAAGTAGTAATTATTAGTAATATGGCTGATGGTCTATCTCTAGTCAAGCTGACCCATTTGTCTACAACGTTAAAATATAACTGCTGTATATAGCTCTACCACGTTTAATCCGAACGATCACCGCAAACTAAACTAACTTAGTTTATCTTAGCTCGCAAAGCTGGTCCAGTTTTTCATACATGTGCGTCCACCGCAAACTATGCCAGCGTAAGCTAGGTAAAATAGCCAAACTAAGTCAAACTAACTTATGATTAAAACTACTTTTACGGATTTTATCGCGTTTATTTTTATTTCTTTTTTTTTCCCCGTGACCATGGGTGCTGGAAAGCGCCCGAAACGTCGGGAATTAAAAATAAGAAATAAAAATAAACGCGATAAAATCCGTAAAAGTAGTTTTAATCATGTGTAGTGTTCGCGTAAATATAAGAAATCATTATGTCAAACTAACTTAGTTGTGTAGGCCGACCCGAAACTATGCGAACTAAGCTAAGCGCCCCTCACCGCCTTGCTTACCCTTCTGGCGCATTTTGCTAGTGTTGTTTTTTTGTGCAGGGCAGGGTAATCCACAGGGTACATTATTGGGTGATCCATTTTTGTATGGAAGCTGAGACATCTGCACACAATCATGATTTTGTCACACTCACAAGACAGCAGTGTTTCAAATTAAGTTTTCGTACAATCTACTTTTCGATAAATATACCTAAGTACGTAACTTAATATGTTTCGTTTTAATTTAGACCTCAAACAAATAGCTAATTTTTTTTCGGCAATACAGCTTTACGATAATTAGTATCAATTTTAGTGATATCCCTATCCTTCGCAATAATGGTTAATAACTCATGAAATTGTTCTCTGGATACAAATGAAGAATAGATATTACATCTTAAAGTTTTCATCGTATATTTCTTTAAGCGGAGTGTTAAATTCTCTGCTTGTTTTCAAATATTGAACGTGCTTGCATCCAGTATCTGTGTTTGCGTTTTTTTCTTTACGAAATGAGTAACAATCAATCTTCTTTTTCTATGACGAATGTAATCCCCCTCTGAACTCTCATCATAGCTCTCTTCTTGTTCTTCCATCACGTTCGATTAACTCAACACACGAACGCAAACTGGCCATCGCTACATAACGTAGTTTTAGCTTATTTTTCGGTGGACATGTAATGGTTAGCTTAGCTTAGTTCACTGATGGCGGCTGTACGCGCTTGTCGATACACCACGAGACGGACCGAGTACAAACGTCTACATGGCGCACTCGTCGCATCACGTCGCGTTTCGTGGCCCTCGTTGGCTCTCGTAAGCCTGTTGGTTTTTTGCGCTCGAGTCGAAGGTTCTCGTGAGTCTCGCGATGAATACGAGAGAATACTTTATTCTATTCACCGTACATGGCTCTGTTACGGTAAATAGAAACCATCCACCATCTTCTTCTTCTCCATAGCTTATTATTTTTTATGGTAAATTTGTAAAAAATTATAATAACTAAAAGCACAAAGGCAAAACGCAGCAATAGTTTCATCTAGGTTCATCTCAGCAGGCATACAGAGTTCAAATAATACAACGAGTGTGTACATGGTATGTTCTCGTGTCGAGTCTATACGTGAAGAGAGGCACGTGAGGTGATGAGACGAGCATGTACAACCGCCATGAGCTTAGTTTTCACATATTCAACTAATTACGGAAGAAATACTTTCTTATATCGGTCTAGTAATATTTTTAATAATCTATGCAAAAAGCATGATTTTGATTTGTTTAATACTAGCTATGTATCGGCAAGGCAGGCATTAAGTCGAGAGTTTTTTGTGTCGTAATTTAATTTACTTTAAGAACAATTATGTTGTGCGTTTAGCCCTGCTTTTATTTTCCTTTGTGGCTAATATTGTTAGTTTCACTTACTAAATTTATGATGTTGTCCATTTAAATTAGACTCCATTTTTTGTTGCTCATAATTGTGCTATGTCCTTTAAAAGACGAAAGATTATGTTAGTGTATTTCTATTAGTGAGAACCTGTTATTGGTTTTTTGTAAATTTAACATGTTGTTTATTTAAGATTTGTAAGCTGTTGGTTTTCCATTACATAAAAAAATAAAAAAAAATAGTTCAGTTCGTGGTGGACGTTCGGCTTAAAGCTTACTGATCCAATTTAATAATATAATGATAATTTCAAGTTCTACCCTCATGCTTTATATTTTCTTTAATTTTCTAACCTCATTCCTAATAGTACATGACGTAATCAAAATGTAGCTATTTTGCGATGAAGAAGATGCGTCAATCTGTGTCAATCTTCGGCTTAAAGTATCGGATAATCCTTTCCATATTTTCCGACGGTGTAGGTAAAGGTTAACAGTCTCGTGTTCCAATATTATTATATTAGGATCCATGTTATAGTTGTCTCTTTCTTTCCTGTATTCGATAGACGAGTGGCTTAGTTGAAACTTGAAATTGGTTCAAATTACGGAGTATGTGAATATTTACGAAATTATATATATATATATATATATATATATATATATATATATATATATATATATATATATATAACCTAACATTTAAAATGCCTTTTAAATTATCAGAAAGTACTAGTAGTCAGATTCGGATGCATCAGCTGTTGCAGATTTTTTTATTAAGAAATAACTTGAGTAAATATTATTAAAAACCCTGGAACCAAAACAGCTGATGACATTCAAACGGCTGAACACGTTTCTTGAAACATAGCTAAGAACACTCGGTTAATTGATAATTCGTAATAATGTATTTGCATAGAATGTAGGTATTACAAAAATATTATTAAAACATATTAACTCCGTTACATTATGCCTAATTTTGGCGTGCAAATTTTAAATAAATATTTATTACACATATTTTGAAAATCATTGCTGAATATCAGTTTATTAGTAGAATATAAAAATGTCCAAACATTAATAAAATAAATGTCAATTAGACATCTTTCAAACGACAAGAACTTTATCAAATTCAGTTCATCCGCATTACACATTAGAAACATATATCAACATATATATATATATATATATATATATATATATATATATATATATATATATATATATATATATATATATAACCTAACATTTAAAATGCCTTTTAAATTATCAGAAAGTACTAGTAGTCAGATTCGGATGCATCAGCTGTTGCAGATTTTTTTATTAAGAAATAACTTGAGTAATAATATTAAAAACCCTGGAACCAAAACAGCTGATGACATTCAAACGGCTGAACACGTTTCTTGAAACATAGCTAAGAACACTTTCGGTTAATTGATAATTCGTAATAATGTATTTGCATAGAATGTAGGTATTACAAAAATATTATTAAAACATATTAACTCCGTTACATTATGCCTAATTTTGGCGTGCAAATTTTAAATAAATATTTATTACACATATTTTGAAAATCATTGCTGAATATCAGTTTATTAGTAGAATATAAAAATGTCCAAACATTAATAAAATAAATGTCAATTAGACATCTTTCAAACGACAAGAACTTTATCAAATTCAGTTCATCCGCATTACACATTAGAAACATATATCAACCCTCTGTTTTCTTCATTTTTTTAACACATTAGCACATAATAAAATCATCAATATATTATTACCGTTTGACGTCAACATATAACGTAGCATAAAATACAATTCTGCTATCCACGTAAAAACTAGAACCCGATCAACGATCGACCTGAATCGAATCACCGATGCCTAAATCATCCGGCCGCTGCCTGTTACAAATCGTCTATCTCCCTCTGGTACAGTCACCGACATTTACTCCGTATTTTTACAAAAAGTATTTTGTAATAATAATCTATTTATATAACATTCAATTATATATAATAATTTTACAAGATGATGTTGTGACCAGGATTAAGATAGGAATGCTTCGGTGGTTTGGTCATGTGGAAAGAATGAATGAGGAAAGAGTGACAAAGAAAATTTATGTTGCAGAAGTGAATGGCAGAGTCGGAAAGGGACGTAGTAGGTGAAAGTTTATCGATCAAATTGGCGATTTATTGAAAACGGGCCAAATTAAGAGTACCCTATGATATATGAAGGATGTGAAGGAGGCGAGGGAGGTGTGTCAGGATCGTGCCAAATGGAAGTGTATAGTCTCTGCCTACCCCTCTGGGTGACAGACGTGAGTGTTTTATAGTTTTACGTGGTAAAGCTACGCCGCAGCTATATTACGGTTGTACGACGTAACTCACTGGATAACCGCGTAAAATATAAGCTCAATGTTGGTGTATTTCGTATTGTGGGTGTAGAGAACTGGAGACCTTTTTAAATGGAAAAAAAGCATTACATCTTGGTTCTTAGGGATGACAACGCAACTGTATTTTGATTCTTAATTGAAGATGTAAAAAACTTAAATTATGACATTTGACGTTTCGGGTGCTTTCCTACACCCATGACCATGGGTTCCCCGAGACCATGGGTGCTTGATAGCACACAAAACGTCGAGTAATAAAATCACGTAAATTAGAAGCGGTCAAATCCGTCAAAGTAGTTTTAGCATTTATACAGTTAAAGAAGTCCCGTGTCAAATATGCGAATTATCCTGCAAGTTATGGAGTTTGACAGCAACTGCCTACTTTTGCAAAACCTGTCATCCAAGCAATATAAAAAACTGTATCTTTCTTTGCTTGAAGTTGGTATCAGATGTTTATCGTTCTTTGTTCAAAGTAGGCCGTGTCCTGGGCTGGAGTAGCTCCTACAAACAGTTAAATTGTACAGGTTTGTCGAGATGAAACCAAAATATATAAATAGTTATTGTATCGAAGAAACTTCTGAAATCAATTCCACATATTCAAATTCTGACAGCGAGTAACTTGCTCAACTGTGTAATTGACAAAGTTTAACCTATTAAGTTTTGCAACGCTAAACTTCAGTGTAAACATATTCACGCTCTTGACTGTACCGGGATAGAGAAAACCACTCGTGTCAGACGTCTGACAATAGACGATGCGATAACGGCGCCATAATTTATCCGTCGACCGACATTAAAGGTGTTTGCGCACTAAAGTAGAACAAGGCACTTAACTATTTTACGATTTTTCTTTTTTATCCGTCCGTAAAGCCTCTTTCATTGTAGGGAGAAAAGGATTTTCCTAATAGTCACACTTGGCCGGCGTTTTACTTAAAGTCTTTGCGGTTGGTTGCCTCCGGACAGAGTATTCTAACGCCATCTATTGATAAACTTTTTATATAGTCCTGTAGTTAGCTATAATGACCTCCACGGGACGCAATAGATTGATAGATTATTTTACACCGAAACTTCACGATTAATTACGAATACTAATGATTTTGCTGTAGTAACTCGGGTGCTAAGCGCTGTAAAATTCATAGTACGAGGACAAACCCGGGTTCAATCCCCGTCGGCACCAATAAAATAATTAATTGCAATTTTAAGTGCTAATTTACCACGTGCTCGGCGATGAAGGAAAGCATCGTGAGTGACCGGCCTGTCTGAAAAATAAGAAAAGAATATTTTGAAGACATGTGAAGTTCGTCAACATGCATTGGGGCTGTGCGGCGGACATTACCTTGCCCTAAAACCCACTAAGAAATGAGAAGAGGCTTGTGCCCAGATCTATATAGCCTGAAACTTTAACTAATAATTTAAATTAATTTCTATCAAAGGTAAATTGATTGAAAGGAAATTGATGAATCCTGGATTCAAGAGCACATCATTGTATTTAATTGAGCGGATGGTTGCGAATTAACTATCTTTATTACATACGAGTATGCTTCGTCACCCTATTAGTGCCAAGATGGAATACCTCGCAACATGACGATGGGCTTGCAATGCAGGCGTTGCTTTTTGTTGGCAAAAAGAGTTGACATTGACTTTCTTTAAATCTAATTTTACGTAACGTGAACCGATCATGCGGGGAGATCTGTTCATGATTTTGCCTTGGCATATGGTCTGACACAACTGGTTACTTCGCCTACGCGAATTCCAGATGTGGAGGATCATGCACCTTCCCTGTTGGACCTTCTGCTGACCTCTCACCCGGACGGATATCAGATTTCCGTCGACGCCCCTTTAGGCTCCTCGGACCATTGTCTTGTCCGGAGTGTGGTGCCACTCACGCTGAAATCGCGGTTGCATTCTGCAGGCTGCCGCCGTGTTTGGCACTATAAGTCAGCCGATTGGGATGGGATGCGGTCTTTCTTTGCATCCTACCCTTGGGGGCGGGTTTGCTTCTCGCCGGACGATCCCAACGTTGCTGTTGCTGATGTGGTACTTCAGGGTATGGAACTTTTTATTCCTTCCTCTGTGGTGCTCATTGGAGACAAATCTCAGCCATGGTTTGGTCGCTCCTGTAAAATAGCATCATGCTATAAGCAGGAGTGCTACCAAGCCTGGGCTGACGCATCAGCGTCCAGGGATGTAAACACCAGCGCTCTAAAAAAGAAGTATAATTCCGCCTCTAGGTCCTTAAAAAGAGTCATTGCAAAGGCAAAGTCAGAGCACATAGGCAGAATTGGCGAGAGACTAGTTCGTCTTCCTTCTAGAACCCGTGCATTCTGGTCTCTCGCCAAGGCTGTCCAGAGGAATTTCTGTCAGCCACCTCTTCCATCTCTGCACAGGGAGGACGACTCACTGGCCCACACCGCAAAGGAGAAAGCCGATCTTCTAGGCTCTTTCTTTGCGTCTATCTCGACTCTCGATGACGGGGGGAGACGCCGACCATCCCGCGGTGTGAGTGCTCCATGCCGGAAGTGCAGTTCACTCAGCGCTCGGTTCGCAAAGCACTCCTCTCCCTGGACATCCACAAGTCGAGTGGGCCTGACAGAATCCCCCTAATTGTGCTGAGGACGTGTGCTCCAGAGTTGGCACCGGTTTTAACGCGTCTTTTCCGGTACTCCTACTCTCTAGGCGTAGTCCCAAAATCATGGAAGACGGCTTTCGTCCACCCGATCCCCAAAAAAGGCGACCGCTCAGACCCGTCCAACTACCGGCCTTTCGCCATCACCTCCTTGTTCTCCAAAACAATGGAGTCCATTGTAAACTGCCAGCTCATGAGGTACCCTGAGGATCACCAGCTGATTAGTGACCGCCAATACGGTTTTCGCCGTGGTAGGTCAGCTGGTGATCTTCTGGTCTACCTAACTCACAGATGGGCGGAGGCAGTAGAGTCCAAGAGGGAGGCATTGGCCGTTAGTTTGGACATTGCGAAGGCCTTTGATCGGGTTTGGCACAAAGCACTTCTTTCGAAGCTCCCTTCCTATGGGCTTCCCGAGAAATTGTGCGATTGGCTCACCAGTTTTCTTGCAGATCGGAGCATCAAGATTGTTGTAGACGGTGCACGCTCCGATTGCAAGCCTATTAATGCTGGTGTTCCACAGGGCTGCGTGCTATCGCCAACGCTGTTTCTTCTGCATATCAATGATATGTTGCAAACCCGTAACATACATTGCTATGTAGATGACTGCACTAGTGATGCTCTTTTACACCGGCCGAGCCAATATTTCTCGGGAAAACGTCTCTGAGTGCCGGGACAAACATGTGTCTGAAGTCGAGTCTCTGCTGGACAGAGTCTCGGATTGGGTGCGACTAAATCTAGTCCAGTTTAACCCCCAGAAGACACAAGTTTGCGCGTTAGCGTTAGTTAGTTAGTTAGTTAGTTAGTTAGTTAGTTACAAGGTAGTTAGTTAAAAAGAACCCCTTTGTCGTATCCCCTCAGTTTCAAGGCACTTCCCTTGTTGCCTCAGCCAGTATCGGAATCCTCGGCGTCGACATATCGAGTGACGTGCAGTTTCGTGGTCACTTGGAAGGGAAGGCCAAATTGGCCTCTAAAAACTTGGCGTGCTCAGCAGAGCGGGGCAGTATTTCATGCCGGCACACCGCCTGCAACTTTACAAGGCGCAGGTTCGGCCGCTCATGGAATACTGTTCCAATCTCTGGGCTGGGGCTTCTCAGTACCAGCTCCTTTCACTTGACCGCATCCAGCGCAGAGCGGCTCGAATTTTCGATGACCGAGTGCTTTCCGATCGGCTCGCTTCACTGGAACTGCGAAGAGATGTTGCACCCCTTTGTATTTTCTTTCGCATATACCATGGAGAGTGCTCTGAGGAATTGTTCGGATTAATCCCAGCCGCCAAATTTCGTGAACGTACTACGCGGCAAACTTCCCGATACCATCCACAACATCTGGATGCTTGGCGGTCCACCACTGTACGTTTCAAAAGGAGTTTTCTTCCGCGTACAACCTCTCTGTGGAATAATTTACCACCGGCGATTTTTCCGGACCGATACGACCTGGGGACCTTCAAGAAAAGAGCTTACTCTTTTCTAAAGGGCCGGCAACGCACCTGCAATTCCCCTGGTGTTGCGGTTGATCATGGGCGGCGGTAGTCACTTAACATCAGGTGAGCCACATGCTCGTTTGCCCCCTCTTCTATAAAAAAAACGTAATAATTTTATTATGTTAACTTACTTTTTCTTTATTAGACGCTTCATTTAGTGACTGAGCAACCTAGTTTTTAACATAGCAAAATGCTAAAGTGAGCAGATCTTTGAATTGTTAGCAACGCATAAAACTACGTGGCATTATTTTTGTTCCCTGGGCAATTTTATCTATATAGACAATATTGCCTAGGAAACAAAAGGTTGCTGTTAGGTTAAGGTAATTATAAAATAATTTAGGTATAATAAGGTCTATATAGACAAAATTGCCTAGAAAACAAAAGGTTTTTGTTAACTTTAGGACTTTGTTTATTACCTTGACCTAACAGGTTCTTTCAAGTCTTAGTGTAATATAGAACTTAATAGTGTTCACTTAAAAAGGGCCATTTCATGCCGTAGCCCATAGACATCCACATCTATCCTCGATATGCAGAGCGTTGTCAACCCTGAGGACTAAGATGAAATGCCTCGTTACTATTAAAACGGGTCTCCAATTCTCAACACTCACCCTAGGAAACATCGCAGTATTGAGCAGCTTTTTCACGCTGGTTTTCTCTTAGGACGTGGTCATTACCCGGTCAAGTCGACCTACTCATGTTACAACATAATGTAACTATATAATAGTAAAAGTATTTAACCTTTAAAATGATTGAAAAAACGTTTAATTTTCGTTTACGACTTTATCTTATAAATGTATAAAAACTATCATAATACCTCTGCTAAACATAAGCCTGCCCCATAGATAACCTTTATTTTTAATTAATTAACTTCTATAGGGGTATATTTGCCACGGTTGCCACGCTTGGTATGCGGGTAGGCAACCGCAGTTTCTTCTAATTATTCAGCTTATCGGGAAGTACTGCTGCCCATCTCCTGGTTCAGTTTCAATAACGCAGTAAACAAAACTTAACAAATACATGTATTTTAACAAAAAATAATAGCACCGGCCGCAATCGTACCACGGTCTGTGAAAATAAGGCAAATCCTTAAGCCTTTAAGCTATTCTAACTTAGGGGGAAACCAACCTTAATTTTAGTTCCATTTTCTTTTTTTTTAAACGTTACCTCCACACTTAGATATTGTCCTATATATCGTGGGGGAAGTTTACATCCACAAGGACATACATCCAGAACCGGAAAAAGACGTCAAATATCTTCATATATTCGGTGTTCACACATGAATAACTAAACCTTAGGGCCCATATGTTACAACTATTTTGTAATGTGTTAAAACTATTTTACCACATAAAGTGTAACAGCGGCCTATAGATACAGCTTTTGAATTTACATAGCATATCTCACCCCAGCCTACCCACGGCCGGCTGATTTATGCCGCGGATCCCTCGTCTTGGGATATCGAAATTCTTAAATCATAAGCTTTAGCGGAATCAGAATACTGTTATAGTTACAGCCTATTAAAATCCACTTCTGAACATAGGCCATAGTTTCCACCCTTAGCAGGCGGATTGGCAATCGCAGTTTTTTTTTCGTTATTAGGAAGACGCTACTGGCCGTCCCCCAATTTGTTCCCCTCTGTCACCTCTTACGACACCTACAGGGTATTATAGACGAAAATAAAATATTTCACGAAAAATATATTATTAACTGAAAGAATTGTAGAACAGTTAATATCTGTTGTTTTCCTCAATAGGAAAGCCTGTATCTAGGAAACCTGTGACCAAAGTTCATTATGCGTTATTTTATTCACTTTATCAGACAGATTTTGTAAATATGTTCTGGTATTGTTTATTGATTCAAAGATACTCCTTTCAGTCAGGAAATATTTTAATGTTTGACGATGGTTGAAATATTTGAAAGAATTATGTAATATTCAAAACTTAAAGATGAAATTAAATGAACGTAATAAGTTTTAAAATTTATTGTCTACCTGTATACACTAATAAATTTATTTTATTTGACTTTAAAACGTGTATGCGGCCTTGTTTCAGGCATTGATAAATTTCATCGTAACAAGTACAACAATCATATTCTGGGCTTCTTGTTTGCTCGGGAATCAATCTGGTTTGGTATCGCCCTCTAACCTATTTTTCTCATCTAGCAAAAGGCTCACACTGATGTACAGGTGGATTGTAAGTTCAGTCGGTTCAGTCCAGTTTTATATATAAAGAAGAAAAGTTCAAAACCCATTAAGACTGCAATAACTATGTACTTTTTACATAAGTTTTTTGGGATAAGTCGGCTAGCACAGTAGCTTAGCATTGAGTTGCCGCGCTGAGGGTAGCGGCTTCGGATTCCGTACGGAACAAGTATTTGTATAGTCTACAAATAATTGTTCCGGGTCTGGATGTCTGTGTTTGTGTAATTTATGTATGTATACTCCCGTCAGCATACAGAAGAATACTCTAGTCCATAACATTACTAAATAAATAAAAATTAAAAAAAGTGTCTATTGAATCCCATGGGCCAGGTGCTTAACTGTGTAAGCAACTTCAAAAGGAGATATTTTAGCCATCTTCATCTGAAGTTGCTTGCGTTAACCCTTCCGAGGAATACAGCAAAATGTTCCACAGCCTGTTATTACACTCGCTTCCTATAATTTTCAGATATCGCAACACACCAGTTCACGCTCTACTTTTTAGCGACAAAAATGTATAAGATGCTGGAGGACTCATAGGCAGAAAAGCAATACTAATTTATACTAGGTAGAGCAACGCTGCAACTATATTATGGCTGAAGCAAGAATGGGTCGACTCGACCGGGGAAGATCCATGCTCTCACGGAATACCAGCGTCAAATAGTAGCTTAATGCTGCTTTCCTTCATGTAATGAGTGTAGAGAACTGGAGACCCCTTTTACTGGAAACAAAAACTCAGGAGTGACAACGCATTCACATTTTAATTCTTAGTCGAGGATGTGGTATGTATGACAATTGTAATTGTCTGTGGGCCACAGCTTCACTTATCATCAAGTGAACTGTGTACTCGTTTTTCTCTATTATTCTGTGAAATACCACATTTAAAAAAAATATTTCAAAATATCCATTCACTTCTTACTTGTACCATACACCAACGCCACCTTACGGTTATTTGCGGTAAAATAGGGAATAAATTTTATTTTTTCTACCGCCTCGTGTGACAGTTTCTCAATGTCTCCGACCCGGATTGATTTATTTCGTTTTGTAAGGCCCTTTAATTGATAACGTCACATTTTTACCTGGAAATTTTTTGAAAAACATGTTTGTAGTAAGTTGAAAATTTTGGTTATTAATTCCGCTAAAGTGTCTATGCGGATAGACCTTTATTAGATTCTCGAGTTACTTTGGATTCCCGAGTTGCTGCTTAGGCATATAAAAAGGGTTATTATAATATTATGGAATTTATAGATGATAATAACCCCTGGGAAATGTGATCTCTATCAAGCTATTTATAAGTTGTTTTGTCTTGTTAATTGTAACATACATGATTTTAAACTGTTATTTTTTTAAAGTCCCGAGGTTTTCTTGCTGGTTCTTTCAAGGACCAAGGTTTTTTCCGAACCATACCTTGACAAAACACATACACATTCTAAATAATGCTATGTATACATGAACGATAGCTTGCATATTGCGAGTCATGGCATTACGGAGTTGTTTCCACATTAGTCTGTTTAATCTATCATAAAAGTTTCGCGATGTCCAAACTTTTACGGAATAAATTTATTAATATGCCTTTTCCATTTGTTATCTGTGATCCGTAAAAAAAAGGAATAAGGTCATCTATAACCTGATATTAATTCGTCTACCAAGCGTTATGATTAAAGCAAGCAATCCCTAAACAAGAACAGACCCAAGTACAGCTGTGGACCTTAATGGGCAGATCATGGTGAAGTATGATGACTATATTTTGTTGATCAACCCTGAGTCTAACTCTGGTTTTAAATAAAAAAACAAAATATAGATTTTTTTACTTATTCTATTTTTACGTGGTGGAGTAAAATGAAAATCTAAGACAAATTAATTAAAGTTCTTATACAAAATAAAGTAAGAAAATAAAGAAGTAACTGATGTGTAGACAGTAGAGATGTATTGTCTTTAGTCATATGGCTGTACGGTCAATTACCTTTGCTTACTGTCCATCTGGGTCATGACGTAAATGGAGGATAGAGCCAAATTTAGTTTTTTAAATTACTTTTATTTTAAATGAATATTGTGAATATCAACTATACCATTCAAATAGACACATGTTCACAACTCTTATCGTCATTTTGTATGCCTCATTCCACCGCCGGGGGCAATCTATCAAGCTATAACATAAACCCCGTTCCACTACCAAATGACGCCATAGGGTGTTGTCTGCATAATTATTGTTTACCTTACACGATTTGACGATGTTTGATGGGGGAAGTTAATGTGGATTTAATTATAACAATGGAACCTCATTAAGGATAACTTAGTAATTTGCAGTTCTAAAAAATAATTTGTAACATCATCATCATTACTATTAAACAGTTTTTAACAAGTTCACTGCTGAACTCAGGTATCCTCCAAGGACTGCCACAAAAATGCCGACAAAACACGGACATGAACGACCTGTACGATAAATTGCCTTTCTGGACGTGTTACCAATTCATCATTCCATCTAATGAGCCGTTCTACACTTTTCTTACCGGTACGAAGCTGCCACTCGAGGGATATTCTGTTGTGTTATCCATGTTCTTCGAGCTGTAATTATTATCGTTACAGATCTGCGTAAGTCAACTCAATATAGCCTCCCCCAAGTAATGCCTCATAGCACGGTCTTGTGCAACCTGCATCCATCGACTTCCTGAACGCCTTATCAGGTCGATAATTAGGCGACCCTACACTTCGGTGACCGGTACGAGGCTACCATTCAAGATAGTTTCTTTTCCATCGGTTGGCAGTTCTTCGAGCTATATGGCTGTCTCATTATCACTTTAGCTTACTGATCAGTTAAACTATGTCGATTATTCTGATTCTGCTGCGGATATCCTCATTTTTATGTCTACGCCGAGAGACCCCGAGCATAGCCCTCACCATAGATCGCTAAGCGACCTTTTAAAACAAACGCAGTTTTTAATTATTTAGATGTTATCAACAAGATACTGCTGCTCATCTCCTGGTTTGTTTCCCTTTGATTCTTTACAATACTTACGAGATTATATTATGGGGTAGTGGTTATTTCATACCGCCACTACACCGCTAATGATCTTGATTAACGAAAAAAAACTTCCAAAAAAAAGTGAATAAAATATCTACCAACTTTTCAAACAACACCCTAGAGCCAAAATAACACGTTTCTTGTGACAAGACATTTATCTACAAAAGAGATATTAACGTGCGAGTACGTGCATGAAAAATAATCCTAAATAATACGTGAGACGTGATAAAAAATAAAGATAAGTGCAAAGTTTTTTTTTTATTCTTTTGGCGCCTAAAAAGGACGGATTTGACGCCCCGGCAGAAATACGTTGTATTTGCTTAAAAAACATGCTCTAACAAAAGGGCACGAGCGTAATTCTTAAGAAGATAATCCTCGTATAAGCGTCTTGTGTATGTCGTAGGGCCATGAAATTTGCAAACTTTGCAGATTGTCATTATATATTTTGCTGCTGTGACCTAAAATTTATGACTTATCACACATACAGTATTTTTCGCGTGTATAAGTTTAAAAAGATCTATAATAATATATAAAAACTTTTGGTAAATCCAAATGTGCATGCCTTAAACGCTCATTTTGTACGTAATTTTTTTAAGTATTTTAAATACACACAAGTTTTCATACGTAACCTTATTACTATTATTTCAAATTTTCCAATATTTTTATGTCACACGTCAACAAACAAAAGTTTGGAAAAAAGTGCACGACTCATAAACTCATAATGCTCACACGATCGTGAAAAAATCTAAAAAAATCTTAATAAATAGTAGAAAATATTTTTTTTATTTTACTATGTTATTATTACATATTGACATTAATTTTTTTATAATTGTTAATTGGAAAAACTTTTGACAGAATTATCTTAATACAATCAGAAATCAAGTTTAATATTACTATAATTTTTAAGTATTTTTAAATCGTTAAAACTAGTATTTTAAAAGGCTCTTAGGTATTTTAAAAATTTTAAATGGCTCTTTCATAAAAAAATGTCTTATCAACTTTATTTATTTATTTATTTAACAGTTTATGTACACACATACTTTGATAGGAAAATGGTAAAAACAAAATTATGTACAAAGGCACCGCTTATTCCATAAAGAAATTTCTTCCAGCAGGCCTATTGAAGGATAGTTGAAGAAAATAGAAGTAGTCAAAGTGTGCACTTTATTAACATATACAATAAAATACAAATTTACAAACCTACATATATATTATACACATACGTACATACATACACATACATATATATACATATACATACACATATATATATATATATATATATATATATATATATATATATATATATATATATATATATATAATCATCATCATCATTACAGCCCTTCACAAGTCCACTGCTGAACATAGGCCTCCCCCAAGTAATGCCACAATGCACGGTCCTGAGCCACCTGCATCCATCGACTTCCTGCATATCTTAACAGGTCGTCACTCCATCTAGTCGCCCTACACTACGCCTACCGGTACGAGGCTGCCACTCGAGAACCTTTCTTCCCCATCGGTTATCGGTTCTTCGAGCTATATGGCCGGCCCATTGCCACTTCAGCTTACTAATCCGTTGGGCTATGTCGGTCACTCTGGTTTTACTGCGGATATCCTCATTTCTGAGTCTATCACGCAGAGAAACTCCGAGCATAGCCCTCTCCATAGCTCGCTGAGCGACCTTGAGCGTCCTCATACGGCCAGCAGTGAAGGACCACGTCTCAGATCCGTAAGTCATCACTGGCAACACGCACTGGTTGTACAATCTAGTTTTTAGAGATTGAGGTATACCTGACGAGAAGACATGCCGTAATTTCCCGAACGCTGCCCAGCCGAGTTGAATCCGTCGATTGACCTC
This sequence comes from Parnassius smintheus behrii, assembly GCA_036936625.1. Lineage (NCBI taxonomy): Eukaryota > Metazoa > Arthropoda > Insecta > Lepidoptera > Papilionidae > Parnassius > Parnassius smintheus. Next base: position 2,813,031 of record JAUPFT010000031.1, read on the forward strand.
TCGGTCGAAGTTGGACTTACCTAGTCGGACTATTTGTCCCAGGTAAACGTACTCGTCAACAACTTCGAGCATAGTGCTCCCAACAACTACCGGCATAGGTGTGACATGGACATTAAACATGATCTTTGTTTTGTCCATGTTCATCTTAAGACCTATCCGTTGGGAGGCACTATTGAGGTCATTGAGCATAGTGCTTAAGTCCTCCAGCGATTCTGCCATAAGGACTATATCGTCGGCAAATCGAAGGTGAGTGATGTACTCGCCATTGATGTTAATACCGTATCCTTTCCAGTCCAGTAGCTCGAAAACGTCTTCCAAAGCAGCGGTGAAGAGTTTCGGGGATATAACGTCACCCTGTCTTACACCTCTCTGCAGTTGGATAGGTTTCGAGCTCTGGTTCTGTACTCGGATAGCCATCGTAGCCCTACTGTACAAACACTTCAGCACTTCGATATACCGACAGTCAACTTGGCACCGCTGAAGGGACTGCAGCACCGCCCAAATTTCGACGGAATCAAAGGCTTTCTCATGGTCCACATACGCCAGACAAAGTGGCAAATTGTACTCTTCAGTCTTCTGTACAATCTGCCGCAGGGTATGTATGTGGTCTATGGTACTGAAGCCTTTTCGGAAACCGGCTTGTTCGGGAGGCTGGAAGTCGTCGAGTCTACGTGCGAGACGATTCGTAATGACTCTCGAAAACAGCACGTAGACGCGGCTCAGAAGGGAAATCGGTCTGTAGTTCTTCAAGAGAGCGTTGTCGCCTTTCTTAAAGAACAAGACCACCGCACTTCTGCTCCACGCCTCTGGAGTAGTGCCACCATGGAGGACGGAATTGAAGAGTTTCTGAAGAACTTCAAGTACCGGTGTTCCACCCGCTTTCAGAAGCTCTGCTGTAATTCCATCCTCGCCTGGGGCCCTGCCGTTTTTAAGGTGCTGGAGAGCCATTCTAATCTCGCTTAGACTGACATCCGGGATATCATCGGAATAGTGTCGGATAAGACTTGCTCTTGGATCGTTACTCACACTTGCGTGTGGCTTCAACGATGATGTGTACAGCTGCCCATAGAACCTCTCAATCTCACTCAAAATCTCAGGTGTCCCGGAAACGATGCTGCCACACTCAGTCTTCAGCCTTGACAGTTGGCTCTTACGGGCAGACAGATCTCTGGCAAAGACTTTGGAGCCCTGGTTCCGCTCGATCGCTTCTTTAATACGAGCAGTATTAAAGTTGCGTAAGTCTCGCCGCATGCATTTGGAGATCTGTCTGTTCAGTTGCCTGTATGCTGTCAAATCTGTGGACGATTGCAGCCTCATCTCCCGTCTAACAGCCATGAGATTAAGAGTGTGATCGGAGAGTTTTTGTGTTCTTCTGCGGCGGGTCTCGCAGAACTTAGCTCCGACCGCATGGACAGTTTCCACGGGCTTGTCATTCATATCGTCCACTGTATTGCAATCTTGTAGGCACTGAAAGCGGTTGTGTAACTCGAGCTGAAAGTTTTCGGGATTCTGGATTAGAGCACGAGGGGGACGGAGCGTTGACTTCATTAGACGAGACCTCTCCAACTTAACGTTTAGGTTCAGTGTGCCTCTAACCATTCGGTGATCGCTGCCAGTTTTCACCCTTGCGATCACTGAGACATCACTGAACAGTTGGCGTCTGGTCGTCATAATGAAGTCAATCTCATTTTTTGTCGAACCGTCGGGGCTCGACCAGGTCCACTTCCTGTGGGGCCGCTTCTGGAAGAAAGAGTTCATCATAAAGAGTCCCTCTTTCTCCATAAAGTCGGCCAGCTGCTAGCCCCTTCGGTTCCGTTGCCCTACTCCAAATTTCCCTAACTTCAGCTCACCGCTTTCTCTTGTGACTAGTTTTGCGTTGAAGTCTCCCATCAACACCGTGTAGTGGGTTTTGGAGGAATGCATGGCTTTCGAAATATCCTCATACATTTCCTCCACCTCCTCATCGGGATGTGCCGAGGTTGGTGCGTAAACCTGTATGACCTTCAGCGAATACCGTTTGGTGATTCTGAGTATCAGGTACGCGACCCTCGTCGACACACTCCCAATCTTTACAACGTTGTTGACGAGAGACTTGTGGACGATAAATCCGACACCTCCTTGGGACAGATGGTCGCCCTCCCGGTGATAGGACAAGTTGCCGGATTCGAGAATCACCGTGTCCTCCCCCTCTCTTCGGACCTCGGAAAATCCTATAATACTCCAGCGCAACTTGTCTATCTCTTCTTCCAGCTCCAGTATCTTCTCGTCAGTCCTCAGTGTGCGTGCGTTAAATGTTGCCAGGTCGAGTTGTCGTAGGTGGCAACCGAACCTCCGCCGGAGATTCTTAGCACCCCGTATATATATATATATATATATATATATATATATATATATATATATATATATATATATATATATATATATACATAAATATAAAATACAAATATAATATATTATAAGAAAAATGATAATATAATTCAATATATTATATTTTTAATATTACATATATGAATATCTACACATCACGAATTAATCATTATGGTGTGAATGATAATGCTCTTTAACAAGTCTTTAAAAACATAGACACCGACTTAGCGTCACGAATCCTAAAGTATCTTATATATATCATATCCTGCAACTTTACAAGGCGCAGGTTCGGCCGCACATGGAATACTGTTCCCATCTCTGGGCTGGGGCTCCCCAGTACCAGCTCCTTCCACTTGACCGCATCCAGCGCAGAGCGGCTCGAATCGTCGACGACCGAGTGCTTTCCGATGGGCTCGATTCACTGGCGCTGCGAAGAGATGTTGCATCTCTTTGCGTATTTTATCGCATCTATCACGGGGAGTGCTCTGAGGAATTGTTCGAATTAATCCCAGCCGCCAAATTTCGTGAACGCACTACACGGCAAACGTCCCGATACCATCCACACCATCTGGATGCTTGGCGGTCCACCACTGTACGTTTCACAAGGAGTTTTCTTCCATGTACAACCTCTCTGTGGAATAGTTTACCACCGGCGATTTTTCCGGACCGATACGACCTGGGAACCTTCAAGAAAAGAGCTTACTCCTTTCTAAAGGGCCGGCAACGCACCCGCAATTCTCCTGGTGTTGCGGTTGACCATGGGCGGCGGTAGTCACTTAACATCAGGTGAGCCGCATGCTCGTTTGCCCCCTCTTCTATAAAAAAAAATGAAGGGAAGTGAATTCCACAATCGTACTGCATTAACAGTAAAAGAGTGAGAATAGAGCATTGCATTGAAAGACGGAAATCTTAACAATGTTCTAGTATTTGATCTACATGGAACATCTGGAGGATGAATAAAAGTAAAGCGATTTTTTAGATATAGCGGAGTATCAGGGTTATGTAGAATATTGAAAAGAAGACAGAGGATTCGAGTGTTCTGGCGAAGGCGGATGGGGAGCCATTTAAGCTGCTTGCGATAAACAGAGACGTGATCGAACTTCTTTAAGCCAAAAATGTATCGAATACATAAATTTTGCAAGCGCTCGAGTTTATTAATTTGCTCCTCGGTAGCATCCAAATAGCAGACATCAGCGTAATCTAAAATTGGCAATATAAGAGTCTGGACTATAGATATCTTAGTAGACAAAGGTAGAAAACTTTGAAGGCGTTTTAGAGAATGAAAGGCGTGAAATATTTTCCTGCTTACATCCGTAACATGTGCGCCCCAAGTCAAATTGCAGTCGAAAATAACACCTAGGTTCTTGGCAGTATCTGAGTAGGGAATAGTGGCACCATCGATTCGTAGAGTTTGGAGAGAGGAGAAATCAAGCGTGCCACGCTCATGTCTTTTACCTATTATCAAGGCTTGGGATTTAGTTGGGTTTAATGTGAGACCAAATGATCTCGACCATTTGCTAATCTTATTTAAGTCGTCATTCATAGCTTCAATCGCCATGTTGGCTTCGGATGCCACAAAATTACGATATAACTGCAAATCGTCAGCATAAAGGTGGTAATTAGCTGATATGACCTTGGTGATACAATTAATAAAAATGGCGAAAAGCAGAGGAGAGAGGACTCCACCTTGAGGTACAACCGCAGTTACATTATACCATTGGGAGTGTATTTCACCTGAACGAACACATTGTGACCGATCACGTAGGTAAGAGTCAAACCATTGAATAACAGATTTGGACACATTAATCGTCTTAAGGATACTCATAAGGATATCAAAATCAACAGAGTTGAATGCACTGCTGAAATCTAGTAAAACCAGAACTGTTAAGTATCCATGGTCCATATTCCAACGGATATCGTCAGTAACTTTAAGAAGGGCGGTTGTAGTACTATGTCCGGGTCGGAAACCAGATTGATATGGACATAAGATATTATTTCTGTTGAGAAATGCTGAAAGTTGCTTGTGAACAATGTGTATAAGAACTTTAGAAAGAAATGGCAAGATTGAAATAGGACGAAAGTGAGAGGGAGATGAAGGATTGGATATCTTAGGGATAGGGATAATGTGTGCTAATTTCCATGACGATGGAAAACAACAGGAAGATAAAGAGAAATTAAAAATGTGTGTAAGAACAGGAAGAAGAAAAGAGAGGATAGGTGTTATTATATTGGAGCATATGCCGTCATTTCCAGTGACCGTTGATGATATAGCTAAAATTGATCGGTTGATATCGTCTACAGTGACTACAGCAAAATCAAACGTATCACACTGCAGAACTGGGTGCTTATCCAATTCTAAAATTGACCCAGCTTTATCACGCGTAGAGATAGAGACAGGAGGGCAAGAAAAATGTTGGTTAAAAATATTTAAGTCTATATCTCCACTTAAAAGTGTTCGTGACTTACCAACACCAACAGTTTTAAGAAATCTCCATGCTTTTGCGGGATCACTTTTAGTTAGAGAATTATAAAAGTAACGTCTTTTTGCATCTCTGCACAAACGGTTGCACCGATTGCGTAGGTTCTTATAATTTGTTAAATTACTCTCCAGCGGAAATCGCTTGTATCTTCTTTTAGCCTTGTCTCTACTTGCCATGAGCGCCTTTAAAGCCGAAGTTATCCAAGGGGCAGGATTATGTTTTATTTTAACACGTTTAACCGGTGCATGAATATCATATAAGTTAAGAATGACATTGTTAAAGCTGTTTACTTTGTCATCTACTGTTTGGCTAACAAATACCGGCGTCCAATTTATTAAACTAGCGTCACGTCTTAAAGCCTCCAAGTTAATGCTCCTGAAACTTCGAAGGAGTCGAAAGTTTGACTTACGTTTAGGAGGTCGAACACGATAAGACAAGTAGATAAGGTCATGGTATGAGAAAGAAGCGGTCAGTTGTCCATGACTGGCAACATTATTTGGAGAAGAGACTATAATTAGGTCGAGAAGAGATGGAGTGCAGTTTGGGAAGTGGTGAGTGGCTGAAAGAGGTAGGATCTGAAGATTAAAAGAGGACAATAGTGATTGCAGCTTATTCGCACGGTGGTCATTTCTGATAAGGCACGTATTGAAATCGCCCATCAAGATAACGTGATTATATAAGAGATTGAACTCACTAAGTAATTTTTCAAATGCGTCAAAATAATTAACATGAAGGTTAGGACTATAAAGAACTCCTAGTAATATTTGTGTGTGATTAAGAGTAATTTCCAAAAACAGGTGTTCTGCAGAGTTAGAATATATTTGTGGAGATGTACTGATTACCTTAAAAGGTATTTCAGCACGCAGATAAATAGAAACACCTCCACCGCCCTTGCCCACTCGGTCATTGCCTATTAATACATAACCAGGAAGAAGGAAGAGTAGGTTTAAGGAAAGTTTCAGAAATCAAAAGAGCATCGAGATGAGTACTGCTAATGGATGTCAGAAGGTCAGAATAGTGGCCAGGAACACTTTGCGCATTGATGTGGGCAATATTTAAGTTTACAGGGTATTGAGAAAATACAGAAGAAATGTGATCGAGCAGAGTAATAGGTTCAGATGAAGATTCGGTGTCTACGCTTACAAAACTGTTAGTAGACGACGAGCAAGAGAAAAAGCTTTCATTGAGGTCTGATAGATTATTCATAGTTTATGTTGATAATAACGAATATAATAAAGTAAAATAACAAATATATATATTTAACTAAAAAGTAAAAAAAATGATAATAATAAAATAATATTAAAAAAACAATAAAACGAATATAATAAAAATAAAAGTACAAAAATAAAATAAAAATCAAAACTTAGTAACTCAACGAAGAAATTCAAAGTAAAATCAAGTGTAAAGAAAAAAAAAACATAAAAATTTTTGATTACGAACAGTACAAATTAAGAAAGTCAATTAAAGTACTTAATTATCCTATATTACATTCAACAATATACGAAAATGTAGAACAGATCGTAGATATGATACATTGATCACAATAACTTGATGTAAACAAATAGTTGTTATTAAAAAAAAATATGCATACCCGCCCAAGAAAAAAAATAAAACAAAGTTTAGATGCTGCTGTTTTTGCAAGATAGTTTATGTGAATGGTAAACTTGAAAATTATTGACGTCGGCGTGTTTTCTTTGGAACATTTACGCTATTTTTCGATGACGATGTTTCTTGTGAAAGTGATGTTTTATTTGAATCGGCAATTATACACGGATATTGAACGGAACATTATTTCCTTTTCAAAAAGTTTTTCGTCTAGTCATAACCAGTATTTTAATCTAGCATTCATCAAAGTACACTTTTGGGTATCTCCATAAAATCCAAGACGTATAAATATATTTATATATAAATCCTACGTACTTTTAGCGAAACGATATATTGTAATGAAAATCTGTAATTATAAAAATTATAATATTATCTTACCTTTGTAAGTATCAAATTTGGTTTTTGGAATATTTTTATTTCTATAGCGATCGATATTATTAATCACAAGCCGCTGTAAACTAACGATACAGTAAACTACTCACGACGGCGGCTGAGCCCGGAGTTAGTCAAAGTGTATCTGTATTATTTAGTAAAATATATTATTACATGGCTGCTCTAAACACCGAAAATTGCGGAATAAATCAGCTGAAAAAAATTAATTATGACTAACCAAACAAAATTAAACAGCATTTACACGTCATTTACCGGTGCGAGGTTGCTATCGTCATCGGTAGGTCTATCTGAGTCATGAAAAATATAGCCGGTGTTACTTTGAAAATGAAAAATGAGAAATGTTTTATTAACAGAAAAATATATACAATAGGTAATATCTGTTGGTTTCCTCACTAGGCAAGCCTGTATCGAGGAAACCTGAGACCAAAGTTCACTAGGCATGATTTTATACATCTTAGCAGACAATCTGTCTAAATATACCTACACAAAACAGCAATAAAAGAACTCTTTAATGCTCAAAATCTAAAAAAATTAAAAAAAAGAAACCTTTAACAAACAAGCCAAGTTTTATATAACTGGAATGTATTAACTATATATGTATTTACATTTAAAAAGAAAAAGAGTTGACGTACAGTAAGTACTCCGGCATCTTCGTATACGCTTGTAGTGGGTTATCTGTACGGTTTTCCTAGCATTGCCTTTAAAACTGCCCGCTGTGCTCTCTCAATCTGTATTAAATATGTTTTGGATGCACATCCCCAACACGTGATGCAGTAAGCTATGAGCGATTGACAAAGGGCGTTATACACAGAATTTTAATATTGCCTTATTTGTTATATAATATAGCTTTCTCATTATATGGATAATCCTTCTGAATCGGTTTGAAAGAACATCTATGTGCGATTTACATCCCAAAGGAGACAATCAATTTTTCTATGGAGAATGGGCCCACTACAAATTTTAAAGATTATCAATGAAATGCATGTCGATTTATTCCTTATAATCCATAGATTACAATAAAATTATTAGTTTTACTGCAGCTAAACGGAGTCCTGAGAAATTAACAAATAAAATATGAATCTAACAATAACCTAAAAACAAACTGAAAGCGATTTTCTAGTAGTATTCTTCGGTATTATAAGTTAAAATAGTGCACAATTGAATAATAGTACATATAAAACTAAGCTGTAGGTATATTCAGCATTTATAAATATTTTAAAATCGATGTAAAACCTTTCACTAGTTCGGGCAAAACATAGTGCCTGTTTATGCACAAATGTCGTATGGATTCTAACTTTGACATGTATTGATTGGTTGTGAGTGTAATTCTAAATACCAAGATGGCTAAGGGATAATGTCTTCAATAATAGTACATATAAAACTAAGCTGTAGGTATATTCAGCATTTATAAATATTTTAAAATCGATGTAAAACCTTTCACTAGTTCGGGCAAAACATTGTGCCTGTCTATGCACAAATGTCGTATGGATTCTAACTTTGACATGTATTGATTGGTTGTGAGTGTAATTCTAAATACCAAGATGGCTAAGGGATAATGTCTATTTATATTTATGATATTACCAACACACAGTAAGATACATTTTAAACTGATTGTATTACAAAAAGCAAAATATAATGTAGGTAATTCTATTTATCATTGTAAATCATAATTTATTTAAGTATTCTATTAACAGTAGTAGGTGCAGAAACAGAAACCTTTTATTCAATTTAGATTATAAATAATACTTATTGAAAGTCACTTTTTTAATTTACCACTGGTTCGGAAAAAAACCTCTGACTTGAAGAGAACCAGCAAAATACCCAGTAGGTCTTTTAAAAAAAAGCCAGCTTACAATCATGTATGTCATAATTAACAACACAGAACAAATTAGAAATAGCTTGGTAGCGATCACCTTACCCACGGGTTATTGTCAGCCATAAATTCCTTTATACTATAATAACCCCTTTTATACAAACTTAATTTAATACATTTTTTGAACTTTGATGATTGACTGACATATATAGACAGGAGCGGGGTCAAGACATTATTTTAAAATGTTTTGGTTGATTAGTAAGTAGTAACATCATAATAAAATGACTAGGAATTAACATGCCTTATCTATGTTATTACACAATGATAAATAGTGAGGAAGTAAGATGTTTTAAACTGTTTGTGTAAGGATTAAAAAAACACAGGCTTAATTTAAATGTATTTATTACTAGCGATGCGCCTCAGCTGTGCCCTGGTGATTTATGGATCTCGACAACAGTGCCATCTACCGAGTCCAAATGTAAATATAAACCATCTAGAGATCCATCCAAACACACACAAACATTTTCATTTAAATTGGTTGGAAGGTTTCTGATGTTTTGTCTATAACGGACATAGGTAGAAACATTTTAGTGTTAGATATATTTCTGAAGGTTTTTTGAAAATAACTTGATGGTAACATGTACATTTATGATATTGTAAGCAATCAGAAGGAATTTTCAATTATAATACAAGACTGTTGTCTTCAATATCCATACACTTTTTGTCTCTGCAAGTTTTCAGCCTGCACGGCATACAGATTTGTTCTAAGCGATCCACCTGAAAAGAAGTTAATGACAATTGTAAAGGTATCTTAACTAAATAATAATACTTATCAATATATTATTTTTTTCTATATTATATAGGAATTAAAAGGACATTTTTAATAATAAGAGATATGAGATAAGACTATGCCTTCAATGTCAATAAACTGTATTTACATATTTCTGTGAGCATTTTCTTATATCTGCCTTTTCATATGTTAAATAATAAAGAAATTATTATAAATTATACAGCATTAATCAGCTCCAGCTGATCAAATACAGAAGCAGTAATTATTGATTAACATCAGTAATATTCAACCATGTAAAAGTTGTCTCACATTTTATTTTTACCGGTTTCATGTACTTACATAGTAGACAAAGATATTATTGTTATATTAAGTATATCTGATTCTAGATGACAAAATAATATTCCTTTCTGCACAGTGAACAACACAGCTGTCGAAACATAATAGAAACAACCATTACACTTTTTTATGGAAACCATTATTATTAAACTTTATATTTGCTTTTAGTACAAATAATTACTACATTTTTTACACATAAATATATGTAACATTTATATTGCCTATCTACTATGGCTGGTATAAATCCAGGATCTGTGTCTGGCTTAACAAAAAAGCCATTTAGTATTAAGCAACTTGCTGAATACATAAGGTTACCTATTTGTACACAAATGCAGTTATATGAATTGCTCTTCAAAACACTCTTATAAGTCCCTCGACCCAAAGATTCTAATTTTCTTTTAACATTATAATAACTTCTTTTGTGCATTCTATTTATTATTTAATTTAGATTTTACTAATAAAATAAACTTAATACTTTGTCACTTTTAACAAACTAATAAGGTTCTAAGACCTGTTTATTATTTGTATTTGTTTGAGGTAAAATATACAAACTTAATAATAGATTTTCACAACCTAGAATAGGTGTAAATTAATAAACTCTTATATTCTATTAGCGAATTTTACCACAAAAACTAAAAAGAGAAAAACATACGTACTTGTGTCAATTAATATTTGGCTAACCTTTCTGATAATTGATAATATCCATATTTTCTTAAACATTAGTTTAATAATGCTTGTAAATAAAAAACTCCATTTTGTTCTTACCATAATGATGCGACTCCAACTATGTTTTATTTCACTCGAGTGAATCGAGTGAATTTGTCCAACTCGATAATCGATAGAAAATAAATTTTACCGAGTTACCGAGTTAACTCGGTAACTCGGTTTTCGTATAGATTCAGAGGGTGCTATATAGATATTAATTTACTTGTATATATAATAAGTCGCTGCGGGTGACATCACAAGTTGCATCCAAATTCAAACTTGCATCTGGCATGTTGTAAACAAACCTGAGCTTAGTTTTATTTATGATATTGATTTATAGTTTTAATTTCATGTCGCCACATATTACTTATTTATAAAGGTACATATTTAAAAATGGTTTAACTAAAGTAATCGCTGATCTCAACTCTAGTGATAAACTTTTCTGTAAATAGTTGGTTTACTCAAAAACTAGTGTACAACTAGAATGACATACATACATACTCGTAAATTAACCCGAGTGGCTCGAGTCACAAAACTCTACTCGAATCGCATCTTTATCTTACGGCCAATGCAGTGTTTGTCTACAATTTAGTGATGAAATCGACTTACTAATTCGAGCAATTTATTGATATATTATGTAATAAATAAATTGATATTAGGTAATATGTATATATTCTTGTATCAATTTATGTTATATATGATATAAATTGATTATATATACTTTGGATAGTCAAATTATTAATAACATTAAGACTTACGTCATAACGTTAGAGTGATATTATTTTATGAAGATGTCGATACGCATACCAAAAATAATATATCACTACCTACTAAGCGTAGTAATAATAATTGTGTTGTATGGAAGAACAATTATAAAAATAATTTGTGAAATATTGACACAGCTTCGTTCATCTAATTTGAATTGTTTAAATCGAGTTACCTGAATTTCAACTCGAGTCGATTTTTTGCGAGTTATCACGGCACATCTCTAAGACAATAATTTTTTAAATGTTACATTACCTTAGCCAATGATCAGAACACGAATGTCAAAACAACTAATTTTTTTTCAGATTTCTTGTTTCCGTTTACATTTTCGAAAAATCTATAGACCATTTACTATTATAATTTGGTGTCTTTTTTTTGGTGTAAATACCATTAAGTGACGTTAATATTTCTAGTGGGCCCAAAAATGATTGTCTCCTTTTCGTCCACAAGTACACCGAGATATTTTATAACTTTAACCTGCATAAGAGATTCACATGAACAGTGCGGATTTATGTCGCATGACTCTTTATGAATTTTTATATTCAAATCGAACTTCGGATAGGATGCATTTGTTTTATGAAAACATACGTACATCGTCTTTTTTGAGTTTAATGTTATTAAATTATTCCGTAGCCACAGAGAAATTTGCAACATACCTCGTTCAGCGATAGAACAAACAGATTTCTATGAAGGTCCGTGAAAAACGACCGCGGTGTCATCGGCATAGCATATAATGTCAGCATTTTCAAGTATTTTATCATGAATGTCATTAATATATAAGATAAATAATGTAGGTTTAATGTAACTTTCTGTTAAATAATGCTGTTGAAACGATGTCATTCTGTTAAGTTCTCCTTTCGCTAACTGTAACGCTGTATTAGTGGCCACAGAAGGAAAGTTAATCTTCACTTTAGCTATATGATAAGCGCTCGGTGCCAAAATGCTAAATCCTTAAAAAATGCTTCCTACGTTGACAGGAGCGCTGTTACGTCGCAACAATAAGCAAACCTGTGAGTTATGGTAATCCATAACTCACAGGTTTGCTTATTGTTGCAATATCTCTGTTAATAAGGAAAACTCATAATTGAGTTTTCCTTATTAACAGAGATATTTCTTTGACATTTTAAGCGACATTATAAAAGAGGAAATTGCAAAGGCGACGTAATCATGTCGTACCATGAGTGTCGTAAGAGGCGAGAGAGGTAAACAACCGGGACATGACGATTCTTATAATTACGCGAACACCACTTATTTATTGCGTATATTAACTTTTTTTATATTCCGTCTTTATATTTATATTCCGGTTTTTTATTTCGTATTGTCGATATTATATACTTCGAGTACTTTACAGCACCCATGGTCACGTGGGAGACTGAGGTGCAGACTTCCATTATATGTACATCAGACATACATTCAATATAAGAAACATAACAGCATCTGTTTTCATTGTTACCATCAGCCTGCTGCAGTCCACTGCTGCACATAGACCTCTCCCAAGGCCCACCTAGCCCGATCCTCGGCTACACGCATTTAATTTCTACCAGCCAACATGCGCAGATGGATGCTCCATCTGTATTTGTTTTGAATAAAACTAACTTTAAGAGTTTTGTCCTATTTCATTGAGTAGGTTTTGAAAAAAAAATACATTTAAAATTTAAAGGCAGCCCGGGCTAACTATGACACTTTAACGTCAAACTGCCCGGTCTCCCCGTGACCGGTGAAGCACACGAAATGTCGGAAATTAAAAATAAGTAAAATAAGAAGTTAAATTTAAGGCGATGAAATCTGCAGAATTAATTTTATTCATAGGCTGTAACAAATAATAATAAACAAAAGTGGCTCTCAAATAACTTCATATTTTCTCATGGTTCAAAATGGAATAACATTACACTTTTAAATATAGGGTATGAATGATACAAGGCTATTTAAAAGCAGCCATTACGAAGATCGTAAAAGCAACCCTTTCATGCCGTATGCTAATATAATATCACTTGCAACGAAGCTTAATTTAAGGTCTTGTGTGTTTATTGCTGTGTTGGGTTGCGGCGGTTATATTGCTGGATTTATGATAGCACTTAACTTGGTATTAAAGTGGGCTAGCAATTGTTCCGCGGGTCAGCCTTGGGGGCCGCAATATTGTTGAGAACCTGTTTGAAAAAATTCTGCGATTTCTAAATCCAGTAGGTCTTATAATCGCTAGAATGTATAATAATGTCCGAATTTTCGGTCACAGAGGCCAGCCCCAACGGAGACTGGCCAACTGCGCAGGACAGGATTATATTGCCCATGTGTATGAGCAAGCACAGGTGTACTCTCTATTTCCTTATTCTCATGGTCCTATGAGACGGTTAAACCGACACAACCGGAGAGACATCAGGCGCAAGACCAACGGCTTTACGTGCTTTCTTAGGTATGGGAATGAAATGCCGCCAAATTCCTGACTCCGGGCGGCTACTGAGAAATTCTCAATCGAAAAACTCAATAACTAATTTTTTTGGTCTTACCCGGGATTCGAACCTGGAACCTCAGTAGTCATACTACTACAACCACTAAACCAACGAGGCAGTCAACCAGAATGTATAAGCAACAGGTGATTGACCACTTTTCGATGATAAAGCTGTTGACACTGACTTACCTAGCATCAGAGTGATGGAGCTTGCTCGGTGGGCAACAAAGATGTTGACATAGACTTCTAGTCTCAATCAATCTTTTAATATTTTTGAGGATACGTCTCCACGCTAATAAAACGTAGTGTTTTACACGTGGTAGAGCCATGCTGCAGCTATAATATGTTTGCAGCACGAATGGGTTGGCTCGACTTAGCAGCTTAATGCTGCTGTGTTTCTTGTGTGTATGGTTGGATGTAGCATGGAGTGTAGAGAACCGAAAATCTTTTTAACTGGTAAATGTAGGTATTCCATCTTAGTTCTCAGGGGTGACAACGTATCTGAATTTTGATTCTTAATCGAGGTTAGATGTTTATAGTTTTTATTTCTTTTCTCATTTTATTTTATTTCTACCAACAATAAACATTAATTAGTTATTATTAAAGACCAACAATGAATATAATATGCTTACGTCTAAAACGATATGATCGACAGGTGAAATCTAGTGCCTAAACTAGGTAAAGCCTGGACCTTAAGTTACCAGGTCTCCATCTGAAAATCACGGACAAAGAATGATGACTCGAAGAAGAAAGAAGAATCACGGACAGAGAAGATGTAGGTTTACGTGAGTCACAGCATCCATTTCACACGGTCCACTTGACGTTAATTACCATGCTGTGTGCTCCATAAAAAAAAACTTGTATACAGATGGAACTCACTGTAAACACCAAATTACTTTACACCATACCTAGAATAAAATGGAGAGAAACAAAATTATACTGCCACGAATATTGAGTCTATTTATAGTAATATATATATATATATATATATAATAATTTTTATTACATATAAATATATATTACTATAAAACTATTTATAGTAATATATATATGTAATATATATATATATATATATATATATATATATATATATATATATATATATATATATATATATATATATATATATTTCACATACCGTTTTGCTTTCTTCTCTTTCAAAAACCATCACTTTCGTCTTACTTGCGTTCACTTTCATTCCCCTTTCTTTCAATTCCCAGTTCATTAATGTAACCATCATTTGCAACTCTGCCGCCGATGACGCAAGTATGACTTGATCATCGGCATACAAAAGGCATTTGACGATTAACTCGCCCATTCTTAACCCACATTCTTCATCTTTCAAAGTTTGCAAACACCGGTCCATAAATAGGTTGAACAGCCAAGGGGAAGCTACACAGCCCTGTCTGACACCTTTTTGGATGCCAAACCAGTCCGAGTAGACCCCATTGATCCTGACACAAGCACTAGAGTCCCTATAAAGAGACCTTAATGCCTGTATCAAACCAGCGCTCAACCCATATGAGTTCAGTGTTTGCCACAACACATTCCTGTCCACTCTGTCATAAGCCTTTTCCAAGTCCATGAACGCACAAAAAACTTTCTGGTTTTTGGCCAAAAACTTCTCCAAATAAGAATAGAAGGAGAGTTAATTGAGCAAGTGGATGAGTTTGTGTATTTGGGATGTGTATTTAGCAGGGATGGTAGATATGATAGGGAAATAGAACGACGAGTAAATGCAGGGAATAGAGTGAATGGGGCACTACACTCTATTATGAAGAACCAGAATGTGTCAAAACAGGCACGTATGGTAATTCATAATGCTGTGTTAGTCCCTACTTTAATGTATGGTAGTGAAAGCTGGGTGTGGCAGAAGAAGCACGAAAGTAGAATAAATGCTGTAGAAATGCGCTCTTTAAGGAATATGCTAGGGTTTAATCTGAATGGCAGGGTGAGAAATTGCGTGATAAGAGATAAATGTGGTATGCAAGATGATGTTGTGACCAGGATTAAGAAAGGAATGCTTCGGTGGTTTGGTCACGTAGAAAGAATGAATGAGGAAAGAGTGACAAAGCAAATTTATATGGCAGATGTGAATGGCCGAGTCGGAAAGGGACGCCCTAGAAAAAAGTTTATCGACCAAATTGGCGATATTTTGAAAATGGGCCACGTTAGAAGTACCCTTAACCGACGAGCATGTATGCGTAGATATATGGATGTAAAGGAGGCGAAAGAGGTATGTCAGAATCGTGCCAAATGGAAGTCCGTAGTCTCTGCCTACCCCTCTGGGTGACAGGCGTGAGTGTTTATGTTTATGTATGTATATATATATATATATATATATATATATATATATATATATATATATATACAATCATATAAAGTAAAATAAACAAAGGTAATTACAATTGTTCCCTATAAACTGCCTTACTGAGAATATGCATATTATGAAGCGGATCGTAAATGATAGATATCGTCTACACAGCAAGCAGGAGGTAACAAGTCTATACTTATATATAAAGAAAACAATCACCTGAAAACTAAAATTTACACTATGAAATATCCTTCAATATCTAATTCATATTTGTTAATTTTTTTTAATTGAGTTTTGAAGGCCGAACGGAAGATAGAGAACATATCGAGGTCGTTAAGCATTTTACTGTGGAGGACACATTCTGTGTACTGGTGCTCTTTTAACGATGTTGGACCTGGTCTTTGGTATATGAAACAAAATTTGTAATGGCGTGTTTTTGGGTTATATACGAAACCTTACCTCGGATAATAACTGTGAACACTAGTAACCTAATGGCAGGGCGCGGACCGCGAACTCAAAAATGTCGTGGGTTCGAATCCGCCATTCGACTACTGGCGTGAACCACTCGTAACACAAGCAGTTTAAGCTTACCACGAGTGGTTAAGGGGAATATTAGTAATGTTTATAGCATTGTTAATATTCTTTTTAAAAAAAATCTCACTAATACAGATATGACTAAAAGTGGTGGCGTCTATTAAAAAACGTCGGTCTTTAATGATAGTATTTGATGTTTTGTTAGGATATTTTAATATAAATCACGAGGAGAATGCATTCGATAGTAAACAATGCGTAAGTATTCGTATTTTTGGATATTTCAGTCGTAGTCTAGTCATATTAGAGTCTATTATCAGATCTAAATATTTTTAGGGAAACTGTGATCCGTCCGATCAGCTATTGTCATATCCCTCTATAAGTTTGGTAATAAAATAAATATATTATGTATACTTGAAATTACCCATCGCAAAATTTACAGCTTCATCCCTCACATCAAACTGGAACGCGTTTATTATATGTGTTAAGCAATTCGTAATAAAATAGGGACACGAAGTAGAGCAATAAAACGCTTATGGCCCAGAGGCGTTGGAGCAATCTTAAGGTTGCTGCACATGGTTCACGTCTTACTCCAAATGTTTGCAATATTATTATACAAAATAAGACTTTTAATAAAAATTCAAATTCAAATTCGTTTATTTTTTGTGAATACAATGAGTTAGCTGATAATAAAATTTACAGTAGGTATCGTGAACGTGTATTCTACCACAGTGTGGTTACAAATATATTTCTTTTCGTTTTATCCAATAATAAGTCAACCTGATATAAAAATACAATAATCCTCAGTGGAGGTGTTAGAAAATCTTCACAAAATGATTTGTAAATCATAAGTGAAGAACGTCGTACTATGACACCCATAACACACATAACATTTTGTAATGGCGCCTTTACGTCTATATTTAGTTTAAAAAAGAAGTACGTCAAGTTAATAAAAATGTCATCTATTCAAATATAAAATTAAAAAATAGGCGCTAGTCACCAACAAATCTAAATAAGTGTAAGCTGACTTCACAATACTAAGAATAAAAAATAATGTTCACGTAATAGCTTCATTGTTAAAACATAGTATGTGTGTGATATTCGACATTCAATTGCGACTTTTTTATAGAATAAGAGTAACAAACGAGCACATAGTCCACGTGATCGTAAGTGGATGCTGTGGCCCATAGATATCTACATTTATCCTCGATTAAGAGTTATAACGCAGATGCATTGTCACCCCTGAGGACTAAGATGGAATGCCTTATTTCCAGTAAAAAAGGATCTCTGGATGTCTACACTCACCATACGAAATACAGCAGTATTACGCTGCTATTTTACGCTGGTGTTCTGTGAGAGCGTGGTCCTTCCTCTGTCGAGCTGACCCATTCGTGCTACAACCATTATATAGCTGCAGCGTGGCTCTACCACGTATAAATACTTCAGGAGATATTATGGTTTTTTTTTATTTCTTTTAGTTCTTCAAAGTCGGTTCGTGCATTTTATTAAAAATCTAATTTTTGAGTGGTTCACAAGCTTTAATTTCGTCTAAATCGTTACTCAATGACTTCACCATCTATTTTTCCGCCATCCCATCGTGAATAATCAGGAACATCTTTAAAATATAAATCCTATAAAATTAAAATAAATCATTAGCATACCAAAAAAAGATAAACAAAAACAACCCTCTTTTTTAAATTGCCTAAGAAAACGATTTATTTTTAAGCTTATAAGTAATTTACGAATGCATAAACAAGTTAATAAGAAGTATTTACTATAGTCTATTCAAAATTTCGAACATGATTTTTGTTTCGTAGAAGTGGAGGAAGTGAGGTATAAAAACCCGTATAGATGCTTAATATATACATATAATAAATCTGTAGAGAAATTATTTGTTCACGATTCACGCAAAAACTTCTGGAAAGATTTACATTAAATTTGGTTTGTAGGCAGTAAATGATGACGTCTAACATATAGGCAACTTTTTATCCACTTACGGAAGACTAAAAAATAAGGGTTAGTTTTTTAAAGTTGATTGTCATAATAATGGTTGTGATGGTTGTATTAGTCATAAAGAGGATTTAGACGTTAAATGAGTCCATATCAAAGTGTGTGTGTGAAAATGAAACTCATCGCGTAATAACCAGAAAGGGTAGAATAACGTCTGCCGGGCCAGATAGTTACTATTATGTCATGAAGCATGTCAGGAACTTGAAATCTCGATTCTTACTGTTTCATTTTGACTATAAATCCCTATTTGTATGGTTATTCGCTAATTGAAAATAATTTTCTTAAGTGGTAAAGCCATGCTGCAATTCTATTATGATGGTTGAAGCACAAATAGGTCGGCTCGACAGAGGAAAGACCACGCCGTCATTGAATGCAGAATGAAATAGCAGCTTAAAACTGTTAAGTTTCGTAAGGTGAATGTAAAGAACCAGAGACTCATTTTACTAGAAACGAGGCACTACATATTTGTCATCAAGGGTGACAACGCATCTGCATTTTGATTCTTAATTGAAAATAAATAGAGATGTTTATGGGCCACAGCATCATTAGGTTTACATACATATATTTCTCCAGGAGGAACATCCAGACTCGGAAGAGTTATTTGTAGGCCTTGTTTCGTGCGGGATTCGAACCCTCAGCCATCAATGCCACGACTCATTGTAAGCCATTGCGCTGCGGAGGCTCCAAGTTATTACTTAGCAAGACTTGTTTACTATTAATCATAGCGGCTTAGCGGGGTCGACCTCTAACCTTGTCAAATAAACCAAGACGAGACTGATGCTATTAAATAAATTATCTTAATTGCCCCTGTGTATTAATCAAGTTTGCTCCCTTCGGGCCTACATGCGTAAACTAAATAAAAATACCACGTTAATATAAACATATTATTTATGACCTCTTCGTCGGCCAGGTCGTAAACGCGATTTCTGATCCTGGGTTCGAGTCTCGGTTCTGGCCAAAATCAGATATTTGCTTTTTCTTTCAAGAACATTTTAACAGCTGCCCGGAGTCAGAAATTTGGCAGTGTTTCACCCCAGTACCGCGGAAAGTACCTCAAACTGTTGGTCCTGCGCATGATCTCTCCAGTCGTGTCGGATAACACTCCAATCGGACTATAAGAATGATGAACTATAGATGAACTATTCCCTCACTATTCTAATCCTATGGAACAGCAATCCGACAAGACCGGAAAGAGATCAGACCAACGGCTTATACGTGTATTGAAATTAAGGCGTTTAGTATGTAATAAGGAACAAACATGTTCTTTTTTAAAATGTCATCTTATATTTACACGAAAACTAATTTTATAGATTTTGTCCCGTTTAGAAAATTGTACAAAGTCAAATAAAACGCGATAAAATTCGTGAAATTCGTTTTATTCTAAAACATTATTTTATCTTCTTTCTTTCTGGATTCTTAATCGAGGATGGATGTTGGTCTGTGGGGCTTTTATCTAAAAAAATAATCAGTAGTCAACCAGACTGCATTCAGGACACAGCACATCTGGCACATAGACACAAAAGCTAAAGACCTTGGGCCGTAAATCATAGTCATATACCCCTAACACGTACCAAGCTAGACTTCGAATAGCTTTGTACGACATTGTAATTGAATTATGTGGTTTAACGTACGCCTTAATGACCGTTCTAAAAAAAATTACAACGTCCGACCATACGCTCGATACGCCTTTGCTACACTAGCCATACGTTTGTTACAACAGGACAGTATCGAAAAAAAAGTTAAACAAACAGACTTTCAACAACGAAATCGAATGAGGTTCCATCTCTAACCCAATTTGATGATTTAAATCAGCAAAAGAAAAAACTACTACCTCAACCTCAGCTGAGGTATTAGATACATTTTCACACAAGAGAGATCGGCGTTGTAAGAGTGGGGCATTCCTACGCAGTCTAATATTCGAAAACGATGCCTGAAACAGCTTGCAACAAACTCATTAATGTTCTAGTTGAAAAGATCTTGTTGAACGCTTACCTAAGTTGAAACGAGGTGTAACCCGCAACACTTTTTTTCGTAAAATCAATGTTTGCATGCGTAGTAAATTTTGTTCAGTTACAATCCATGAATTATCCTAAAAATGTGCAAAGAAGCTAGTCATCCTATTCTTTTCCGTCACGTAAGGCAATAAAACGTAGGTTATAATTTATTAAACGGTTATTATTTTTATAAGGTTACCGCCGCTAAAATTCGTCAACGTTCCAGTTTTATTGCGAATTAAGGCCAGTTAAAATTCATCACCTAAATAGCCTCCCCTACCTAAGAGTCTGCATGGGTTGGTATTGTTCCTTTCCCGTTGCCCACCAAGCAGTGTTACCATTTATTTATTTGTTGTTGTATCTTTTAACCATGGATGAGTTGCTATTTGTAGATCATGAAAACCGGTATAAAAACAGGCTGTCAGGCATTTCATGAAAGTTCTCGGGGGTCAAACCGTATCTACAGTCTTTAATTCAGTTGATTTCATGCTGAAGCCACTTTTCGTTCGAATATTTTTAGATCATATATTAGGCATTTGATCTTATGTCGAGTTATAATTATATAAAAACACTTGATTTCGTTATTTTTGTGACTTGGATAAACATTAATTAATCAGACAATATTTATTTTAAATTCTTATAATACTAATTATAAAATCAAGCCTTACGGCATCGTCAGAGTATATCCCTGGGTTCAACTCGTCTATTACGAATTAATTAAAATTAACTATGGCGGGTTGCTGAAGCTTTGTTATCGACAGTCCAAGAATTCAAACTAAACGGTTTGCTTCATTTTTCATCAGCAAGGTAGTAGAATAATTTTCAGGCTGCCTTATCGTCTGATTACATTGTAGGTGTCGTCAAGGGAGGAGTGTAGGTTTTAGTTGCGCTTATATTGCGCCTTTACTATCTAGGGCACTGACAGCGAACCTATGACCCGCTAGCTGAACACTGAACACACATAGACTTCATTTAGATGCAGATTCGTTTATTGAATTACTGTGTATAATAGTTAAAGATGACATATTATAATAATAATAATAATTCTTTATTGACATTCATGACATATTATAAAAGCTATTACCGGTTGCCTCATCAGGCGTGCAATAGATTTACAATTTTAATTAAACATATATACTATCTATATTTAACAGATTATATTTATACAATTTACATTTAACAGATGATAGATTTACAATTAACTTATAAGACAAAATATTTAAAATTAATGCTTATATAAGAATAAAGAACACGGTGTTAACTCTTAAAATTAAAGAATTCATTTAGCGTACAAAACGCATGTTCCACTAACCAGTTTTTTAGCTTATGTTTGAATTTAGACCTCTTTATTGTTTATTATATATATATTTAGACGCAGATTCGTTTATTGAATTACTGTGTATAATAGTTAAAGATGACATATTATAATAATAATAATAATTCTTTATTGACATTCATGACATATTATAAAAGCTATTACCAGTTGCCTCATCAGGCGTGCAATAGATTTACAATTTTAATTAAACATATATACTATCTATATTTAACAGATTATATTTATACAATTTACATTTAACAGATGATAGATTTACAATTAACTTATAAGACAAAATATTTAAAATTAATGCTTATATAAGAATAAAGAACACGGTGTTAACTCTTAAAATTAAAGAATTCATTTAGCGTACAAAACGCATGTTCCACTAACCAGTTTTTTAACTTATGTTTGAATTTAGACCTTTTTATTGTTTAAATATTATTGGGCAAGTAATTAAATACTTCAATTGCTGTATGTATGTATGCACTTTTGTCAAACAATTTATTTTTAATTTTAGGTAGATAAAGATCGATGTAAAAAGGTATTTACTATCCATTATAATATATATTGACTTTCATACAAAAATAAATCAAGAAAAATAATTAGAGGCTGTTAAAGAATAGAAAGAAGAAAGATGTGTGCGTGAATGCGTGTAAAGAAGTTAAGCATGTTTTTGATTCACATAAAATGTACACAGCGCCATAAATAATATTTCATAGTAATCATTATAATCATAAACACTCACACCTGTCACCCAGAGGGGTAGGCAGGTACTAAAGACTTCCATTTGTACACCTCTCTCGCCTCCTCCACATCCATATACCTACGCATACATGCCCGTCGGTTAAGGGTACTCTTAATTTGATCCATTTTCAATATATCTCCAATTTGGTCGATAAACTTTGGCCTAGGACGTCCCTTTCCGACTCTTCCGTTTACTTCTGGAACATAAATTTGCTTTGTCACTCTTTCCTCATTCATTCTTTAATGTGTTATTTGTTCCTTTTTCATTCAAATACTCGGTGCAGATGCGACTGTTACTACTCTATTTATATCAGTGTTTTTGTTATCATCCTATATTTTTTGCCCTCCACTTGCAAAAATTGTGAACGAAGGTGAAAACGTAAAACATTAAAGGTCTGCAAAAATGAGACCCAAAGAATTAGTATTTATTGATTAAAACTACTTTTACGGATTTTATCGCGTTTAATTTTAATTATTTTTAATTCCCGACGTTTCGGGTGCTTTACAGCACCCATGGTCATGGGGGTGTTAAACCAACTTCCCCACCCCTTTCCAAACGAGTCCAATATGTATTAACCGACGAGCTAATACTAAAGTAAATATCTAACAAAATTTGACCCACTTCTCAAAAAGGTTCACCATCTCTGATCTAGGGCTTCATCACAACTTACAACTGGGTAAGATTTTACTTCATTCAATAGAGCCCTTCCCAAGTCCACCGGTGACCATAGCCCTTAACCCAAGGAATACCACAAAGCACTCCCTATATGTTCTACCATCTTGTCACTCCATATATTATGTGGACGCCCTACATTTCGCCTGCCGATTTGATTATAATAAAAAATAAAAGCGAGCGCTGAGACTAACCACGGCTCTAAATTTAATTGATTACCCAATAATTAACCTTCACAAATTAAGATCTTTCGATTGACAAAGTCTTGTAAAAGTTAATCAACATGGGATAATTGGGCTTCGATAAATAAATATTTTAGTTGTTTCTTCATAGCTCCGTTTGATGTTAGAAGCCTTGTTAATAATTTCTAATTCTGTTTTAATTTGGACTCCGGCCCCCGTCTGAATTTGAAGTGGATTGAACGAGAATAACAATATTAAAGTACTTTTATGAAATAAAAAAAACAACAATCACTTAACAAATTAGAAGAGGCTTTTGAAGCTACAATAAAGCAAATTTGCTTCTGCTTGAGTTTTTTCCGTTTCATTTTTTCCCGTAATTACCCGAAAGGGAATTAAGGGCAAAAACCACAAGAAATGTTTTCGCGAGGCTTGTAAGTGTTGCCATATTTCAAATTCTCGAGCTTCTTTCGAAAGTCGGTCATTTGACCCGTAGAATGAAGTCATATTTACGCTCCAATGACGCGTGAAATCGCCTAGAGGGCGTTAGGCTCGGCTCACATTGACAGGCGTGTACAGTGTAATAAATAACGTGTAAAATATTAATGGGAGAACTCTTGTAGGAAAGTGTTTATTACAAAGTGAACCTCTTCCGAAAGGTGGTGCGTTGAGTTTCATTTCGAATTTCACGTGGTTGAGTCAGCCTGCAGCTATATTGTTGTTATAGCACGAATGAATCGGTTTGACCGGGAAAGGATCACGCTCTCACAGAATACCAACGTAAAATAGCAGTTTTGTATTGATGTGTTTCGTTAGGTGAGTATTAGAGAAGCGGAGACTCTTTTTACTGGGAAACATTTTATCTCTAAGTGATGGCAACGTATCTGCATCAGGCGCAGGAACGGCTTTACGTCCCCTCCAAAGCATAGGGGGGAAATACCGCCAACCTTTTGACTACGAGGTAGTATTATTTATTCTGTGCTCCGAGCTGCTATTGCGCACTGAGCACGGATTAGCCACATCGTTCAACACTAAACTTAATTTTATTAATCAATACGATGAACGTATCCTCGGTGAAAGAATGCTTGCCTTTTTTCTTTCATTCTTTCTGTTTAAAACTTCACTACCTTTTTTAATCAGAGATCTATGCTCCTTTTTTTTTGATATTTCTTAATCTAAGAATAGCTGTAGTTGTCTATGGGTCACAGCTCAGTGTGTTCGTTTGTTACCCTTACCCTGTAAGAAAAACACTTTAGACTTTTTACAGTATAAGTTATTATTATATTTGATTGTTTATAAATATGGGGTGAACCAAACAAGATTTTTTTCTTTCATTTTAGAAAGGCGCGTTGGCAATCGCAGCTATACTATTTTGAGTTGCTTTCAGGATGACACTGCTGCCTATTTCATGTTTAACCCTTTCCCAGTCCTAAGAATCATTTATGAACATTTCGATTGTTACTATAACGATTGTGTATATTTCGCGGCCAGCGGCCGGCTGTAAAGTTACTCTTACTAGCCTCTTACGAAATTTAAGGCATGATAGTGGGTTGTTGAATCTCCTAAGCTTAAGCTACTCCGTAAATTAACCAACAAATAACATTAACGCAATTTACAACCTTTCTCTCTTTAAATGGGGCCCTACACTCTATTGTGAAGAGTCAAAATGTGTCAAAAAAGGCACGTATGGCAATTCGCAATGCTGTGTTGGTCCCTACTTTAACGTATGGTAGTGAAAGTTGGGTGTGGCAGAAGAAGCACGAGAGTAGAATAAATGCAGTAGAAATGGGTTTGTTAAGGAGTATGTTATGGCTGAATCTGAATGACAGAGTGAGAAATTGTGTGATAAGAGAAGAGTGTGGTTTGCAAGATGATGTTGTGACCAGGATTAAGAAAGGAATGCTTCGGTGGTTTGGTCACGTGGAAAGAATGAATGAGGAAAGAGTGACAAAGAAAATTTATGTTGCAGAAGTGAATGGCAGAGTCGGAAAGGGACGCCCTAGGTGAAAATGTATCGACCAAATTAGCGATTTATTAAAAACGGGCCAAATTAGGAGTACCCTTAACCGACGAGCATGTATACGTAGGTATATGGATGTGATGGAGGCGAGAGAGGTGTGTCAGGATCGTGCCAAATGGAAGTCTGTAGTCTCTGCCTACCCTTCTGGGTGACAGGCGTGAGTGTTTATGTATATGTTTATGTACAACCTCTTCCTCCGATATCATATTTTGGTTATAACAAATCAAAACACTTATAGCTTATAGTAAAATTGCACTATAATTTAAATTGACTGAAAACCTATTAATAGGTTTTGAAGGTGACGTTTAAAAAATAAAAATGAAATATTTAGCTATAAATAAAAAATATTATAGGATAGGGTGACAGACGAACACACAGTCCACCTGATGGTAAGAGGTTGCTGTGACCTGTAGACACCTACATGTATCCTCGATTACGAATCAAAATTGCAGATGCGTTGTCACATTGTTCAGTAAAAGGGGTCTCACTATATTTTTAGTATTAAAACTGTGGGTCTGTGTGGCCACTTCCGGTGAAGTTCCTAAAGGAAATGTGCCCGAGACTGGTCGTCGATACTTATCATAAAAGGAATGGATGGATCTTTTCACACTGGAAGGCTAATTATAGCCGCGAAGAAGAGGACTGTATGCTAGTGTTTTTGGTTTTAGTGGTTGTTGTTTTTTTATTATCGTATTTTAATGTAATTTATATATGAATGTGATGTAAGTAAATGATACGTATAAATTTATTCATTTATTACACACAGTCTATTAAATATCAACTGCTAATCATAGAACTACTAAATAGGTTGCCTCTAGGCTCTCCTAGGTATTTTACAATTGCATAGTAAATACTTACTACTTGATGTATTAAAAAGGAATAATGGTGACAAAAGTCCACTTGATGGTAAATGGATATTGTTGCGCATAGACACCTATTCTAAATTAAGAATCAAAACGCAGATGCGTTGCCTCCCTTGAGAACTACTATGGATGCCTCGTTACCGGTAAAAAGGGTGTCCGGGTTTTCGAAACTCACCATACGAGTACGAAACACTGCATCATTCCGCTGCTTTGCGGTATTATTCTACTAATTTGCGCTGGTTTAGAGGGGAGTTTAAGGTGTGTAAAATCGCTCGTCGCTGCGCTTAAGGTAAGTCACCTCCACAAACATCGATGCCCGACTTCGAATGTTCGAATTGTTTTCCTTACCCTTATTTCATTACAAGTTTTATTATTAAGCTCGACTTCTTGATATTTTCTGTTTTTGATCTCGCTTTTATTCCGAATACATGAACATCGTTCTTTCTTTTTACTTATAATAACTCAGAGCTTGACTACAATCTCAGAAACGTGGTAGCTCAGACGGTTAGCGCTCGCTGTAAAAAAAATTACAGTACGCGAGTTCGATCCATGACAGAACTAATGTAATTGTTAATTGCAATTTTAAATGCAAATTTACCACGTTCTCGGTGGTGAAGGAAAACATTGTGAGAAAATCTGCATGTCTGAGAAATAAAAAATAAAAAAATCCGAAGACATGTGAAGTTTGCCAAGACACATTGGGGCAGCGCGGCGGACACTTCCTTGCCCTACCCCACTCAGTTATGAGAGGAGGCATGTGCCAAGCAGTGAGACGTATATATGCTGTAACTTTAATTTTTTAACTTTTTTACCACAATCTCACCTAGTGATAAGTGTTGATAAAGCCGTAGATGGTATCGCACTGTCTTAGCGTAACTTAAAAGCCTATTTACTCTTTCTCTTTTGTAATGCATTGTTGCTGTATGCATTACAAGAGAGAAATCAAACCGTTTAGTTCTAATGCGTGGAATATTGATGACAAAGAAGACGCTCGACAGCCCGTTCAGCCGATGATGGAAAATTTTGGAAGAGAGCGTGTAAATGAATAAGGGTGTCAAACGAGCACACAGTATGCCTGATGGTAAATGGATGCTGTAGCTCATAGACATCTACATTTATCCCTGATTAAAAATCAAAACGCAGATGTGTTGTCACTCCTGAGGATTAAGATGTGATACCTCATTTTCAGTAAAAAAGTTTCTAGCGATTCTTTACACTCACCATAAGAAACATAGCAGTGTTAAGCTGTTATTTTACGCTGGTATTCTGTGAGAGCGTGGTCTTTCCTTTTGTGCTATAACCATAATATAGCTATATCTTGGCTATTCGAAGTATAATATCTCAGTATCTTTACCATAATCGCCACATTTGGTACACGCATAAGTGATCCCAGTGTCAGAAGGCTCGTATTTTAAAGACCATGTAGTCGTACTGGATACTTAAACCTTGTTTAAGAAATTCTTTTTTTGAACGAATATGCTTTTATACACGGCCGAGCCATGCTACGGCTATATTATTTTAGCATCATGAAGGGACCGGCTGGGGAAGAACCACGCTCTCACAAAATAGCAGTATAGTGGTGCTGTGTTTGGAATAGCGAATGTGGAGAAACGGAAACATGTTAGTTCTTAGTGGCGACAACGCATCTGTATTTTGATTCATAACGGATAATAGATGACTACGAGCAGCAGCATCCAATTTCCATCAGGTGTACTCGTTTGTCACATGCCATTTCGACCCACGGATCGGAGAGAAAGATCTCAATATATTTTTGACAGATCATGACCATTCGGTGTATATTGTGATCGTGTGCCTATCAAGGATGACAATTAGAGTAAATTGTACTTACGAAGTGAGAAGCTCATGTCGAGCCATGGACCTCTGTGCCATCTATCTAGACAAGTTTTTGGTCTAGGCCAAGAAGCCACCGGGGCGAGCTAGTATGATGGATGCTCATACGTCACCACCAGGCAATTAAATACAAACACGTATTTAAATAATGCTAACAATACAAGTAAGCTAACAATGTATAACATCAGTATCCATCCATTAAAGCCTACAAAATTCCTCTGCTGAACTTAGGCCTCTTCCATAGATTGCCTTAAAGGGAGGATTTTTCCATAGTTGTCACGCTTAGTGGGTTGGCAACTGCAGTATTTCATATTGTTAGCGACGACAAAGTGAATTCGAACATTTAATATTAATTATTTATTATCAGTGAATTAAAAACTAAGTGTTAGCATTTAATCATAATTATTTCTTATCAGTGATTTAAAATTAGGTGATGGTATTAATCTTAACTGTTTCCTATTTATAAAATAAAGCTAAGTGTAAAGACTGATTAGTGCTGAAAAAAAAAACAGGAAAGTAAATTAAACACTTCTATTTTTATCTTAAAGTGACTTATATGAATCTATTTAATATTATTTAGGTCTGATTAGAACATTAGACGCAAGTATAAGCTTATTTTCTAGTAAGATTTCTTTTATCATAACTTTAAGAGCTATTTAACATATAAGTGATTAATATAATTCTTTTTCCTTTAAAGTACTTCAAAAGAAACATTAATATGTCAACTAATCGCTGTATAATGTTATTTCATTATGAGAAAGATTTAAATTTCATGAAAAAATATTGTATAGATTTTAAGCATAATTCCTGAAAAAGTGTTGTACATTCCTACCTCTTGGCGGCGCCACTTGTATGTTCGGCAAAAAATATAGTCCTACTCCGGAGCTAAACCGTGAGGCGACCGCGAAACTATTTTTATTTTTTATAAATGTAAAATAAAGGTTTATTGAATGATTTATGTTTAGAATAATAGAAATAAGTTGTATCTATCGTTAGGAATAAATATAAATATTGTAAGGAATGTTTTACCACGTTTATTAAGGAAATTGTGAATCTCTCTTAGAAAAGGTTACTCGGCGCTCTGATTGGTCAATAGATTCACTAATGCCGTATGCGATTTTTTCTTAAATATGATTGGTTACAGCCGCTTATAAAAAAGGGGCGTTTTTCGTGGTAAATTATTCCAAATCCGGCAATGTAATAATAAGGAATCAAGAAATAAAACAAGAAGAAATTCTCAAGAAGTGTTATTTATTGCTCATCTAACTGCTACTGTATGCTCTCCAGTTAACATCCCGCCAGCAAACCCGCTCTATTTATCAACGCTCCCTTATACGAGCATTTACATTGGTCCTTCGAGAAGCCGGATCGGGTTTAAGGAAAACTAGGAAGATGCCTTCAAATACAAGATCAAAATCAGTGCAGTCGAAGACTACGAGTGAAAGCAACGCCACTACGGGTACCAGTACGACGGATTGGAGCATGAATACGCCGAGTGATTCTACAAACACGACGGCTACCAACACGTCAACTTCAGATCGATCGACGCTTACAAGAGCATCGCCCAGCAGCGTACACAGACAACCCGTACTTCTTAACAAAAACATTGCCGGAAAAGAATCAACACCAGGGGACGTAACCCATACCACCCCCCCGACACGCACCATCGAAGCGTCAGTTCCTCACCAAGAAGGAAGTCATCCAACGCCGCAGATTCAAGAAAGAAGTGTCGCAATGAAGACTCTGCAACAGCCTCACCCTAAGAAGACGACCCGCGATCCAGACACGCTTTCCGTTCGCTCGTCGCATAGGAAGAGAGCAGAAGCGCAAGCAAAGATGACAATGGCATTAAGGGAACTAGAATTGGCAGAAGCGCGGTCAAAAGTTGCTCAAGCGGAATTAGAACTTCTCACCGCGGAATCAGAAGATGAAGATGGTACCGGAGAAGAGCTGTTCGAGCGAACTCGAGAAGTCGAACGCTGGTTCATCCAGACCGGAGACATGCCTAATAAGAACCACAAACCAATAGAGGCAGAAGAAAAGAAAAGTGACATCCAAGAACTAGCTTCAGTCATACTAAAGCTATCAGAAAAATCACGTGACACCGTTTCACCGAAGCACCTAGAACTACCTCACTTCAACGGGGCCTGCGAAGAATGGTTAGCCTTCAAAAGATCATACGAGGATACGGCTGCTTCTTTCAGTAGCAATCAAAACCTAGCACGCCTCAGAATAGCGATCCAAGGAAAAGCTAGAGAAGCCGTCCAAAGCCTGCTATTCACCGCCGAAGACCCACGCGAGGTGATCAAGGGACTAGAAGCAAGATTCGGAAGACCTGGAGCACTAGCATTAGCAGAACTAGAAAAAATGAAGAACCTCCCAAGAGTCGGCGAAAACCCGAGCGACATATGCATATTTGCAAGCAAAGTAAAGAACGCAGTCGAAACAATCAAAGCCCTGAAGAAACCACAGTATCTCAGTTCACCTGAAACGCTAAGAGTTATAGTAGACAAGATGCCGACGTCAATGAAGTTCCGTTGGTTCGCCTACCACAGAAGCAGAAGAGACGAGGAAATTCAGGAGCTATTACTTATCGAAGCGTTCCTAGAAACAGAAGCCGACATGTGCGGAGACTTCGCCCCGCCCGAAGCGCCCTCAGAACAAAGAAGAGGAGTAAGAAAACCCGTTCATTTGGTTCAAGAAGCGTCAAAAGAGAAATATAAGAAGTCGTGTCCGTTCTGTGGGGAAGAACACTTCGCATTAGAATGTAAAAGGTTCAAAGAAGCCAACCTGAATGAAAAATGGGATATGACCAAGAAGGCAAAGATATGCTTCAAGTGCCTTCGATTCAGACACTCAAGAATCAACTGTAAAGCACCAGTCTGCAAGCTGTGTAAAAGATGGCATCATACCATCTTACATTCTGACAAACCACCGGCGTCGATAGAAAAAGAAGCAAAAGACACCAATAGCATCTCAGAAGAAAAGGTCGCCTCAATCCATAACGCCAAAGGAGAAGAAAAGGCCTACCTAAAGATGATCCCCGTGAACCTCTATGGCCCAAAAGGACAAGTTCGCGTATTAGCACTACTAGACGAAGGGTCAACGGTCACACTCTTAGACGCATCAATTGCTGAAAAAATCGGAGTCGAAGGAAAGAAAGAAAAACTCACGATCGAAACCGTTGGCGGAAAGGTGTTAAGAAAAGATAGTTCACAGAAGATCGAGTTCAAAATAAAAGGGGCTCATAGAAAAGAAAAGAGAACTATCGTAGCAAGAACCATCGACGACCTGAAGCTGTCTGAACAATGCATAAACAAGGACACCGTGAGAAACTGTGAGCACCTGAAGGCAATTGAAAATCAACTCCTCTACGTCTCCGAGAGGCCCAAGCTACTGATAGGCCAAGACAATTGGGGACTGATAGTGACAAGAAAGCTGAAGAAGGGCAAACCATCAGATCCTGTAGCTTCCCTCACGAACTTAGGGTGGGTGTTACACGGATGTGAAACAGGAACAACTGCCACAGTACACTTCACTCATTATGGCAGAGCGACCACTGGCAAGGAAGACATAGAAGACCTCGTCCGAGAACACTTCCAATTAGAGTCTCTAGGGATCCAAAATCGTTCACCATCTAACGACAGCGACAGAAGAGCACTAGAAACCCTCGAGAAAACTACCAAGAAACTGCCAAGCGGTCAATATGAAACGGGACTCCTGTGGAAAAAAGAAGATGAACACCTGCCCAACAACTACAATCAAGCTGTTCGACGCCTGGTTAGCATCGAGAAAAAATTGGATCGTGATCAAGAAGCAAGAAAGCACTACGAGGAGCAGATTCTGAGTCTAATCGAAAAAGGATACGCAGAGAAGGCTCCAGAAAACTCTAACGAAGGAAGGACATTCTACCTACCCCACTTCGCTGTTGTACACCCAGTCAAGAGGAAGCTAAGAATAGTGTTCGACGCAGCTGCCAAATATGAAGGAAAGAGCCTCAACGACGCCTTGCTCTCGGGCCCGGACTTGCTACAATCATTATTCGGAGTACTGCTGCGTTTCAGAGAGGGACCAGTAGCCGTCATGGCAGACATACAAGACATGTTTCTTCGAGTAAAAGTCAGAGAAGACGACCGAGACAGTCTCAGGTTCCTGTGGCGCGGAAACCGAAGAACCGGCAAGCCGGAAGAGTATAGAATGTCCTCAATCATCTTCGGGGCAGCGTCATCACCTGCAACAGCCATATACGTAATGAACAAGAATGCAGAGGAATTTAAGAACACTCATCCTGAAGCAGTGAAAGCAATTAAGAGAAACCACTACATGGACGACTACCTGCAGAGCTTCGCATCTACAACCGAAGCAAAGAAAATATCCAAAGAAGTGAAAGACATTCACGCAAGAGCAAACTTTCATCTGAAGGGATGGGCCAGCAACAACTCGGGGGTAATATCAGAGGTAGAAGACGCAAACAAAGAAAACTCCTTACAACTGACCAAGGAAGAGAAGACTCTGGGACTAAGATGGCTGGTGAAAGAAGATACATTAGCCTTCAACGTCGGGCTACGCAACACGCCGGAGGACCTGCAAGACGGCAGAAGGACTCCAACAAAAAGAGAAGTCACAAGCGCAGTAATGTCCACCTTCGATCCAATGGGTTTTGCTACACCAGTTCTAATACAAGGAAAGAAACTAATCCAGGACATCTGGCGAAAGAAAATAGACTGGGATGAACCAATCAACGAACATCAAAAGGAAGTCTGGATGAAATACCTGGAAGAAGTGTCAACATTAACGAGGCTGAAGATCCCGAGGTGCGTCTCACCCAAAGGCAGAAAAGGACAGCTACACACATTCTCCGATGCGAGTGAAGAAGCCTATGCAGCAGTAGTCTACTGGAGAATAGTCGAGCCCGGAGGAAAGGTCCATGTCTCCATGATCGCCGGCAAAGCAAGGGTAACGCCAACGAAACCTGTGTCAATTCCGAGGCTGGAGCTACAAGCGGCTTTACTCGGAAGCAGACTAGCCGCCACAATCGAAGAGGAATCAGAGCTCGACATAACGAGAAAGGTTTACTGGACCGACTCCAGCACAGTGCTGCAATGGATAAAGTCAGAACCAAGGAAGTTCAAAACGTTTGTGGCCAACCGACTCGCCGAGATCGAAGAAAGGTCCAAGCCAGAAGACTGGAGATGGGTGCCAACCAAGGAGAATCCAGCGGACGACGCCACGAGGGGAACCCCAACCGAATTCGACCACAACGCCAGATGGTTCAAAGGCCCGTCATTTCTCCGTCGACCAGAAGAAGAATGGCCATTTCACGACTTCAAGCCAGAAATTGTTATGCCAGAAGAAAAAAGCAAGCAAAAGGTATTGGCAACGATGGCAGCAGAAGACACCCTATTAAACCTAGAAAGGTTCTCGAGCTGGGAGCGACTGCTGCGCACTACAGCCAGAGTGATCGCCTTTACACACCTACTAAAGAAGAGCCGTAAAGCGACCACCACCGCCGCACGCCAGAAGGATGAGTCTTGGAAACCACAAAAAATCCAGAAGAAAGAAGCACAAACCTCAATCCCGTCGACCAGCGGAAGTAAAAATAAGCGCCTATACTCACCCATAGAAACAGAACACCTAAAAAAGGCCGAAGAGATATTAATAAAAATAAGCCAGAGCGATAGTTTTGCATCAGACATAAGAAAACTGAAGTCAGAAAAGCCATTAGAAAATTCGAGTCGACTTAAGAAAATCGACGTTTACATTGGAGACGACGGAATAATTAAATTAAGGAGCAGAACAATGAAATTTCACGACCGAAACGGAAGAATAATGAATCCTATCATTTTAGACGGAAAACAAAAAATAACTCGTCTAATAATACAACACTATCACAGGAAATTCTTTCACGGAAACACCGCTACAGTAATGAACGAAATTCGTCAAAGGTTCTGGATCTTGGGTTTAAGGGCAACTCTAAAAGCGGTCGCACACAGCTGTCAATGGTGCAAGACAAAGAAGAGTTCACCAGAGATACCACCAACGGGAGATCTGCCGAGTGAAAGATTGCAGCATCATCAATTTCCGTTCTCCTGCACAGCCGTAGACTACTTCGGGCCGATGCAAGTCACCATCGGAAGAAGAAACGAGAAGCGCTGGGGAGCCTTATTTACCTGCCTCACGACTAGAGCAGTACATTTAGAACTGGTACCTTCTCTCAGCGCCAGCTCAATGATCATGGCACTCCGTCGAATGGCAGCCAGAAGAGGAACTCCGAAAACCGTATATAGCGACAACGGAACTAATTTCGTCGGAGCAAAAAGGGAATTAGAGGAGGCCGCACAGGAAAAGGGCATCCAGTGGAAGTTCATCCCCCCGGGAGCTCCGAACATGGGAGGCGCCTGGGAGCGGCTCGTACGAACAGTCAAGACGGCGCTAGCAGTAGTCCTCAACGAGAAGAGCCCGCCCGAGGAAGTACTCCATACGCTAATGACTGAGGTTGAACACATCGTCAACTCGAGACCTCTCACCCCGATCAGCATGGACCCAGGAGACGAGGAGAGCCTAACACCGAACCACTTTCTGCTGGGAAGATCATGCGGAGCTATGGCGCCGGGAGAGTTCAGCGACACGGAGCTCATCGGAAAGGCAAGCTGGAGAACCACCCAGAGACTCGCAGACCACTTCTGGAAAAGGTGGATTAAAGAATACTTACCTCTCCTGATGCCAAGGAAACTCGAGGGGAAAGAAACCAGAGACCCAAGGGAAGGAGACATCGTGCTAATAGTGGACGCCACATTACCGCGAAACTCATGGCCTCGCGGTGAAATCGTCAAAACCTATCCCGGACCAGACGGAAGAACCAGGGTGCTGGACGTGCGGACATCAGGCGGAATACTTCGCCGTCCAACTCGACGTGTCATCGTGCTGGTGCCAGCGGAGTCGTCGCCTCCAGAGGATGCAGTGCTACGCACCGTGGGGGAGAATGTTAGCGACGACAAAGTGAATTCGAACATTTAATATTAATTATTTATTATCAGTGAATTAAAAACTAAGTGTTAGCATTTAATCATAATTATTTCTTATCAGTGATTTAAAATTAGGTGATGGTATTAATCTTAACTGTTTCCTATTTATAAAATAAAGCTAAGTGTAAAGACTGATTAGTGCTGAAAAAAAAAACAGGAAAGTAAATTAAACACTTCTATTTTTATCTTAAAGTGACTTATATGAATCTATTTAATATTATTTAGGTCTGATTAGAACATTAGACGCAAGTATAAGCTTATTTTCTAGTAAGATTTCTTTTATCATAACTTTAAGAGCTATTTAACATATAAGTGATTAATATAATTCTTTTTCCTTTAAAGTACTTCAAAAGAAACATTAATATGTCAACTAATCGCTGTATAATGTTATTTCATTATGAGAAAGATTTAAATTTCATGAAAAAATATTGTATAGATTTTAAGCATAATTCCTGAAAAAGTGTTGTACATTCCTACCTCTTGGCGGCGCCACTTGTATGTTCGGCAAAAAATATAGTCCTACTCCGGAGCTAAACCGTGAGGCGACCGCGAAACTATTTTTATTTTTTATAAATGTAAAATAAAGGTTTATTGAATGATTTATGTTTAGAATAATAGAAATAAGTTGTATCTATCGTTAGGAATAAATATAAATATTGTAAGGAATGTTTTACCACGTTTATTAAGGAAATTGTGAATCTCTCTTAGAAAAGGTTACTCGGCGCTCTGATTGGTCAATAGATTCACTAATGCCGTATGCGATTTTTTCTTAAATATGATTGGTTACAGCCGCTTATAAAAAAGGGGCGTTTTTCGTGGTAAATTATTCCAAATCCGGCAATGTAATAATAAGGAATCAAGAAATAAAACAAGAAGAAATTCTCAAGAAGTGTTATTTATTGCTCATCTAACTGCTACTGTATGCTCTCCAGTTAACATCCCGCCAGCAAACCCGCTCTATTTATCAACGCTCCCTTATACGAGCATTTACACATATATTTGAGGTATTATTAGAAAGATGCATTTTTTTATAAAATAAAGGTGACAAACGAGCACACAGTCCAACTCATGATAAGTGGTTGCTTGTGGCCCATAGACATCTACATCTATCCTCGATTACGAATCAAAATGCGATGCGTTGTTTCCCGTGAGGACTAAGATGGGTTTCCGGTTATGTACACTCACCATACGAAATACAGCAGCGTTGAGCAGCTATTTTACGCTCGTGTTCTGTGAGAACGTGGTCTTTTAGCGGACGAGCCTGTCCATACGTGTTATAACTATACTAGTAATATATATGTGCAGCATGGCTCTACCAGGTCAAAATGCTGCTGCCCTTCTTCTGTTTCATTTCCCTCAGTCGCCTCTTACGACTCTCATGGGATGCTATGGGGTGGTGGATATTCTTACTGATAGAGAAGACAATTTAAATATGGTGTGAATTTTTGACATACTTTCACTATCGTTTCTTTCTTCTAGAGATTTCTAGTCACCCTTCATTTAATGACTAGTTGTTATTATATTAAAAATAATCTGTATTTAGAACGTGAATATGATTAAGCTTACATTACCATACTCTTTAGTTGCCATTGAAGCCATCGTTATTAAATAATTTTTATTTGCCGATATTTGGAAGTGGTCATTGATCATACCTATACCTAAGAAACAGAAAATAGACAGCTTTGATGACCTCAGGCCAATAAGTATATTGCCTGCCTTGTCAAAAATAGTTGAGAAGTGTGCACAGTCACAAATTATTAGCTATCTTAAAAACAATGCCATTCTTCCGGTCTTCCAATCGGGTTTCCGGCAAAAATTTTGCACAACTACAGCATTATTACACATCACGGACGATATTCTTACCGCCGCTGATAATGGACAAGGTACCATTCTAGTGCTACTTGATTTTTCTCGAGCTTTCGACTGCGTTAATATACCACTTTTACTGGCAAAATTAAAAATCTTTAGTTTTTCCCAAACGGCATGTTCGTGGTTTCAATCATACTTCTACGGGCGGAGTCAAAACGTAAAATGCACCAATACTAAAGGTAATATTGATATTTCAGAGCCCCTATCAATTTCTAAAGGCGTTATTCAAGGTTCCATTCTTGGCCCATCACTCTTCGCCTTAAACACAACAGACATAGAAAACGTAGTTCAGCACTCCAAATATCACCTTTATGCCGATGACACTCAATTGTACGTCCATATGTCACCAACAAAAGACAGTATTACAACAGCGATTACCAGCTTAAATAATGATCTAAAATTAATAGAGCATTGGTCAAAGTCTCACGGCTTGCTTCTCAATCCCAAAAAATACACAACAGACATAGAAAACGTAGTTCAGCACTCCAAATATCACCTTTATGCCGATGACACTCAATTGTACGTCCATATGTCACCAACAAAAGACAGTATTACAATAGCGTTTACCAGCTTAAATAATGATCTAAAATTAATAGAGCATTGGTCAAAGTCTCATGGTTTGCTTCTGAATCCAAAAAAAGGTACATGTATAATTATGGGATACACACCTATGGACCAGGTTGCATCTATCAAAAAAATTGGCCCACGTACACGTACAACAAAAAATAGGAAAATGTTTTGGGTCTTTTCTCTTTACAAAATTTGTTCTTTTCTGAAACCAAACATCCGGCTCCGTCTTTGTAATAGTCTTGTCTTGTCACATTTGCATTTTTGCGACTTGGTATATGGTCCTTGCCTCTCACAGAAAACCATCGGGAGAATGCAAAGGGTTTAAAACGCGTGTATGCGCTATTGTTTTGATATACCTAGGACTAACCACATAACTCCTCATCTCCTCTAAAATAATATTTTAAGTATGAGTTACACTAGAAAATTAAAATATGCTTGTTTCGTACACTCATTAAATAATTCGCAATGTCCTCATTATTTATATGAAAAATTATCTTCAAAATGTCGACTAACACGTTTGAGACGAAGGGGTAAACTATTATATATACTTCCAACTTATAAGCGTGTTAGAGCAAAAGGATGTTTCAAATATGCTGCCTCCAAAATTTGGAACAATATACCTCCTCCTTTGCAGGAGATCGTAAATACAAATTTATTTAGAAAGAAATGTAAAGTATGGTTACTTGTACAACAAAAGTTGGAGGCAGGTATGAAGTATTATATATAACTACAGACTTAATTCTTATTAATACCATTGAGAGTCGTTGAAGTTTCTGGTAGGCCCAGAGGCGATTGTCTCCTTTACCTACTACTTACTAAATTTTCATAGCACATATGAATAAACATTTTGGTCTATTCTTTAGTTGTATTACGTCAATGCCAAAATTAGGTTAATATACTGTGTTTTTTAAAACAGTCGGCTGTAGCAGAATACCAGCGGTGACCTAAAATCACCACATAGCTGAGTCACAGGCCAGTTGGTCTCATTACTGTTATGTTACTTAAGTATGTTTCTAAGTTAAGTTTGTGATGATTTCTATTTGTATTTTTTTAATAACGTGTGTAAACTGAGACAAATAAAAAGCTTATTATTATTATTATTATTATTATTAACACTAAGCCCGTGTCTAGACTAACTGAGTGGTTAACGTTTGACCTCGGCACTTCCTTCCGACAGTTTAACGTATTGCTTGCCCTAAATCCATAGTCAGTTAACTAAGTTGCGGTTTTATCACGAAGACATCGCATTAACTACTAGATAGAATGAGATAGTAAGTTAATTTAGTCGTAGAGGATTGTTGCATAATTTGTTATTTGTATGTACCTATATACGAGTATATGATTATTTATTACGTATTTTTAAAGGTTAAAGTAAAGGCTACTTTAACGAAAAATAAACTTATTTTCGAATAATCTGCCAAATAGAAACTGAAGCAGGGGTTGGTATCCGCTGATTTTTCATTACTTCGAGATTTCGTTAGGAAATGTCTCCTGTTTATTTATCTCTGTCGTTTGCTACCACACGGCAGGATTCTATTACGACGCCAGTATATAGCGTGAACAGAGATCAGAAGCGGCCTGTAATTTTAATAGGCTTTTAAGCTAGAGAAACATCATCTGATGTGTCTCTGAGTAAAACTCATAAGCACGCGGTTCTGTTGACTGTCAAACGAAGCGTAGTGATGACACTATCTTGTCTGCGCTCATAAACGAACATGCCTATTATAGTGAGTGGAGAGAGAGTTTTTATAGTATTTTTTGTAGGTAAGGCAGCCGGATATGATAGAGTTTCACTCGAAATGCTAAGGGCTGGAGAGGACGTGGTGGCAGGCCTGCTGTACACCTTGTTTAATTTATGTTGGGAACTAAAGCGGGTACCGGGAGACTGGTGCAAAGCCGTGATAGTCCCAATATATAAGGGAAAAGGGTCACAGCAGGACTGTAAAAACTACCGTGGTATCAGCCTTCTTAGCATTGTGGGAAAACTGTATGCTAAGGTACTAATTGAAAGAGTTATGAAAGAAACTGATGAAAAAATTTGGGATGTGCAAGCGGGATTTAGAAAGGGAATGGGGTGTACAGATCAAGTCTTTTCCATGCGCATGATCGCGGAGAAGTTTTTGGCGAAAAACCAAAGAGTTTTTTGTGCATTCATGGACTTGGAAAGGGCTTATGACAGAGTGGACAGGGATGTGTTATGGCAAACGCTGAACGCATTTAGGTTGAGCGCTGGTTTGATACAGGCATTAAAGTCTCTGTATAGGGACTCGAGTGCTTGTGTTAGAATCAACGGGGTCTACTCGGACTGGTTTGGCATCCATAAAGGTGTCAGACAGGGCTGTGTAGCTTCCCCGTGGCTGTTCAACCTATTTATGGACAGCTGTTTGGAAAATTTGAAAGTTGAAGAATGCGGGGTAAGAATGGGTGAGTTAACCATCAAATGCCTTTTGTACGCCGATGATCAAGTCATACTTGCGTCGTCGGCGGCCGAGTTGCAAATGATGGTTACATTAATGAACAGGTCATTAAAAGAAAGGGGAATGAAAGTGAACGCAAGTAAGACGAAAGTGATGGTTTTTGAAAGAGATGAAAGCAAAACGGTATGTGAAATAAGAATAGAAGGAGAGTTAATTGAGCAAGTGGATGAGTTCGTATATTTGGGATGTGTATTCAGCAGGGATGGGAGATATGATAAGGACATTGAACGACGAGTGAATGCAGGAAATAAAGTAAATGGGGCTCTACACTCTATTGTGAAAAGTCAGAATGTGTCAAAAAAGGCACGTATGGCAATTCACAGTGCTGTATTAGTCCCTACTTTAACGTATGGTAGTGAAAGTTGGGTGTGGCAGAAGAAGCACGAGAGTAGAATAAATGCGGTAGAAATGCGGTCGCTAAGGATTATGTTAGGGCTGAATCTGAGTGACAGGGTGAGAAACTGTGTGATAAAAGAAGAGTGTGGTTTGCAAGATGATGCGGTGACCAGGATTAAGAAAGGAATGCTTCGGTGGTTTGGTCATGTAGAAAGAATGAATGCGGAAAGACTGACAAAGCAAATATATGTTGCAGAAGTGAATGAAAGAGTCGGAAAGGGACGTCCTAGGCGGAAGTTTGTCGACCAAATTGGCGATATACTAAAAATGGGCCAAATTAAGAGTACCCTTAACCGACGAGCATGTATGCGTAGGTATATGAATGTGGAAGAGGCGAGAAAGGTATGTCAGGATCGTGCTAAATGGAAGTCTGTAGTCTCTGCCTACCCCTCTGGGTGACAGGCGTGAGTGTTTATGTATGTATGTATTTTTTACTTTCCGCTAAGAAAATTGGAAATTTTCGAAAATGGGGAAGTTATTGGTTTCACCACGATTTTCGAAAATCGAGTTTTCATCAGATATCGACATTCGAGATCTCAGGAAGCTATTCTGACTAATTTCACGTGGACATCCGCACGGATGTATATATATATGCGTGTGTGTGTTAGTATGTAAACCTTTCATAACTTTGAACGTCTTGATCGATTGAGATGCAGTTTGCGGAGTTCTAAAGATCTCAATGTGGAATAGATTTGGTGATAATATGAAACTGATATGGATGTGTTTATAAAACTGATGAACCGATCCTTCGCACTCCATCACTTGGATTGGTGCACCTTGGGTACACGAGGCACACCGATAGCCTACACCGTTCTGGATACTATACATGGGTTAACATCCAGGTCGAAATCGATAAAGTTTCAGTGGATTCCGTCTCATTGCGGCGTGGAATATAATGAGCGAGTAGATATCTTGGCTAGACAGGCTATTACGGATGGCATCGAATACAACATATTACCCCATTACACTGATTGTATTTGTATTATAAAAAGGCTATGTTACAACCTATGAAAAGAATAAATCGATTTACGTTCAAAAGAAAAGGGTATTTGGTACAAGACGGTACAGTCACATCCGCCTAAAATACCATGGATTGATAACCATAAGCTATCGCGACAGGATGCAGTAGTGATAATGAGGCTGCGTACTGGACACATTCCATCTCGAAAGTTTGCATTCTTTATGAAAAAGGTCCAGTCAACGAACTGTGATC
The DNA here is from genome assembly GCA_036936625.1 of Parnassius smintheus behrii. Lineage (NCBI taxonomy): Eukaryota > Metazoa > Arthropoda > Insecta > Lepidoptera > Papilionidae > Parnassius > Parnassius smintheus. Next base: position 2,854,778 of record JAUPFT010000031.1, read on the forward strand.
AATGCGGTGTTCTAGATCACCTAATGCATGTCTTGATGAATTGTGCCCACAGCGCTGCTTTTCGTAATGATAAATGCCATCACATTTTAAAATATTTCGCTGTTTGTAATATAATTTTAGCTAAGCCACATTCTGACGATATAAAAATATTAGTCAAGCTTTACAAGGTGAAGTTCTCGGATCGATCACTCATTTCTCAATGTGATTGATCTAGGAACTTTTCATTTTACTTTTTGTAACTTAATACATATCTTCTTCAACTTTCTGTAATTAATTATTGATTTGAGAACTTTATAATGTAATAAGTTAAAGTATACCTAATGTAATTGTTTTTTTTTTGGTGATGAATTAACGGAGCGACATATTCATATTGTGAATAAGCTCATTAATAAAGAATTTAAAAAAAATGTGGAATAGATTTGATGAGAATATGAAACTCATATGGATGTGATTATAAAACTGATTCGGACAAGTCGATTTTGAGAAATCTCAGAACCGTCTTTTTGGAATAACTTTTAAACGGCTCTACCAACCGATTTCAAAAACTAATCAGCTCTTAACCTCAAAGAATGACTTCGAATTCCGTTTGGAAAATAAACATCGGTTCATTTGTTCGTGAGATGTCGAAGGAGAAAGAATTTGATAAAACGTTTTTTTTTTAGCAAAACTGCGAAATTTCGCGACATAGTTTGGTGAAATTTAGAGCGCTTTCCATTTGAAATTAGCAGGAAGTTCCAGGGATGGCCTGCATGGTGAACCGATTGTTCTTATTTTCAGAGTTTTTGTTGTACTTTGTTTATTAAAATGGTAAGTGATTTCTGCAGTCAATGTATGCCTGTAGCTTTAAACGAATAAGGCAACAAATGATAAACAAAGAAGAATACTGCAAAAAGGGTCCTATAACTTACATGTCCTTGAAATTTTTTTGATTTCAAATATGTGTTCCTTCACCACCGCGCACGCAGTAAGTCACTTCTTTTGATTGCTATTAATTATTTCAGTAGTGCCAGTGAGAACGAAGCTTTTATATCAGCGTATTATAAATATATATGTAAGCCACTTGATCCTGGCTTACTGTAGTTCTAACTCGTTGCAGAGATTTGAAACGAAATTTTTCGTTAAAACAGGAAAACTAAATACATTTTCCACTTATAAAACACATTTTCTAGTAGCACGTATTATATCACGGCAATCGGAACTTTCACGTCGGGCTTCATTTGCCCGGTGCGGAGCTTTTTTACTAACCCCTTTATTGTCCCGACCCGAGTTTTGATGCCCGCGACCTCATTTTTACTGTAGCTTTAGATTTTTATAATTATTTTAATTAACGGCTGATGACATAAAGTGCAACTTATTTAGAACAGTACATGCATTTAACGGTACAAGTAAACGCAAATCAATTTCTCGGCTTAAAACTACTATAATTGAAACAAGGCAACGACGTCCAAAAATTGTCCGAAGTCAAGTCCAACGTCAGTTATTGGGTGTTTTCTGTCAAGAAATTCTCAATATCAGCCCGTAGACAGAAAGAACAGTAGGCGCTATTGCGTCTCCGTACTTTGAAAATAGCTTGAAGGCATTGGTTCAGCGCCTGATGTTCCTCCGTTCGTGTAGGAATGCCATCCTAAAAGACCATGAAAATGACGGAATAGAGATTGCACATGTGGAGGAAGGAAATAGATACTACCCCGACGGATATCCTGATGGAAAGGGACCTTAATCACTAAGCAGCGATTTTTTTACTAGTAGTAAACAAGGAAATCATTTGTGCTTACTACAGAGTACTATGACATAACTTATACGTATGCAGCTTTGCCGTAAAACGGTGGTGATGAAGAATTAATTGCTTCTTTCATTTCTATAAATATCCAAAATAGTAGGTAAATCATGGACAGGTAAAGGTATAACATAACTTCCACTTTAAAACTATAATCGAAAAATTCAATAATTCGATAAATTTTATACAAATTATGCTACGGTGTAATAGGAGGTCAGTATATGAATGCGGGTAGTTTTTACAAGCGCTCCTTTATTGTGTGGAGCCAGTTTTAATGGCCCTGTGCGTAGAGGTAGCGGCAATCATTAAACACACAACTACTTTATTACCTTCGAATAGAGTGTGCTGCAACTACAGCTTGAGTTGTGGGGTTCGGAGTTGAACACAGTTTTATTTATGAAAAGGTTTTTTACCATAGTTTTCTCTATGGTCCAGTGCTGTTCGGGCAAGCTTATTACGTCTGTTATATGGTTATATTTTGGGTATATTATATATATCTTATGATATATTTTAGAAAATTTATTTTTCTGAACTCTCAAGTTATGTCATTTCCTGATGTTATATTCGTATGCGTGGTAGAGCCACCCTGCGGCTATATTATGGTTGCATCACAAATGGATCGACTTAACCGGGGAGGCTCACGCTTCCACAGAATAGCAGCTTTAGTTTTTCGTATGGTGATTGTAAAGATTCGAGACCCTTTTTACTTGAAATGTCATCTTAGTTTTCAGTGGTGACAATGCATCTGCATTTTGATTCTTAATCGAGGGTGGATGTAAGTATCAATTGGTCAAAGCATCTATTTACCGTCAGGTGGACTGTATGCTGATTTGTCATCATTATTCTGAAAAAAATATAACAATATCTCAAAAATATTCCTTGAATAAGGGTTATTTTTTCTAATATTATAGTAGACTGTTATGAGAACATGCTGTAGACATTCCATGTAAAAAAGTTGTAATAAAAACAATATTTTTTCCCAAATCACATCTTATAATACGGACATTTTATTTATGTTAATAAAACAGTAAACCTTAAATTGAAAATTCGTAGCGTCAATATTAATGTTATACATACGTGAGTGGAAACCACAAAGGGAATACGGATTAGCACAGTTCCACAGACCGCAAGAAACACTTGCGCGTATACATAAAGAGATTGTAAAACACAAGGAACAATTGAGAGTTAATGCAAACAAATTAAGACGGTAAACATTATCATGAATGTTATTATGTTTAAACAGCACTCCGTTCGCTACGGGGTTACACAAATTTTGCAATTTGGTTTACTTTTGCACATATTTGAACAGAAAGGAGTTCGTTACGGAACTGCAAAGCAATAATATGTGAGATAAAATTTTGTTTACAGTTTTGCCACGTACTATGCAAAATACGTCATGATATACAACGCGAGGATTCAGAAATAAGATATATTTTGAGGCCAACCACAGTGAGAAAGCTTAGTTTAGGATTTACCGAAATAAGCTTAAGATGATGTGTACGACACACGATCACACGATCCTATATAACAGTGTCCTTTTTATATGAGACGGACAAATACGCACACATTGCTGTGGCCCGTGCACACCTATATATATATCATCGATTTTTTAATATCATCGATTTTTTATATCATCGATTTTTTATATCATCTGTTTTTTTATCATCAATTTTTTATATTAGAGATTTTTAAATAAAACGGAAATGACAACTGAATTTACGGTCCATCTGATAGCCTCTTACTATGCTATGTATACTATGCTTATTTAACTATTACAGTTCATGGACACGTACAACCAAATTCATACAAAGAAAGCTGTCGATACATTGACGTCACTGAGGACTAGGATGGAATGCCTGTCTGTAATTACACTGGCTCTCTAAACTCTTCAAATTGGAACACAGCATTGTAAGCCCTGCTGTTTGGTGCTAGACATAGGTAAGGGGTGGTTCTAAACGAACTAATCAGAAAAGCAGTTCTACCACCTAGTGATTAAGGATCAAAATTCAGATGCGTTGTTACCCCTGTCAATTGCGTACCTCACTCTTACTGCAGGACAGATATCACAAACATACATATCTACATATAATGCTCTGCGGACACGTAGCCTCGCGAGGCGCACAGCACAAGCTCGCCATGGGCATCAATCACGTCCTTCGCTCTCACTGCAGCATATATCATACGCAATATTATGGAATGTCTCATTATCACCAAATAAAAAGGATCTCAAGATCTCATTGTTGACCATACAAAATATGACAGCAATTTATCATCATAATCATCAATATTTTACCGTCCAATTCAGACCCGAATCAATTATCTACTTTATTACTCCAAACAAAAATCATGCCGTGTGAGATTCTAATACACGTTCGACAGCTTCACAACCGAACGCTAATATTAGACCAGCCATCCTTTCTTTAAGAATGCTAGTAACACGGTGAATCTGAACATACTAACTTCGTCCGGCTACTGTCGCGTTTCATAGTCAAATTATTGGTAATAAGTAATTGCTTTTATTTTTTATTTCTATTATTCTTTTACCGTCGGAATTTATGGCGGCATTATTATCATAAATGCCGCCAGTATTATTAAATTTCAATGTGCTATATAATGTACTAAATAGATTTGAATTAATCTTCAGGGTCCGTCATATTAGGTATACAATTTATACGTGGTAGAGCCACACCGCTGCTATATTACGGTTGTAGCACGAATGGGTAGGATCGACTGGTGTACATAAAAGAAATTAATACTGATGAGTTTCGTATGGTGGGTTTAGAGAATCGGAGACCCTTTTTACTGGAAACGAGATATTCCACCTTAGTCCTCCGGGGTGACAATGCATTTGCATTTTGATTCTTAATTGAGGATAAATGTAGATATTTATGAGCCACAGCAACCACTTATCATCAGGTGGACTATGCGCTCGTTTGTCACCCTTATTCTATAGATAGAGTAAAATAAAAACTATTTAATCTATACAATAGACTAATGATCTAAATTATAAAACCTTGTAAGTCGGCTAACAATACGCTAGCTTGAGAACACATAAATTACTTTCTTTGTACGTCGTACTCTCGCAAGTTACTCCGTGTAAGACGTAACTAAGGGGTGCGAGTTACGAGCCCCAGGGCTATCTGTTTTATATTAAAACGGTCAAGACCGAATCAGCTTAGTGTTGAAAGGTCCCGTATGTCAGAAACGCTCTTAAGAATCAATAGTTGGATTTAACGTGAGAAATTGTTTTGTTAATTTATTTAACGTATCAGAGTATTTACATTGTTACGGTTTTACAATCTGCCAAATTCGAGATTTACAGAGCCAAATTAGAGAAGGCCTACCACCCAGCTGGATGGGGATATATATTGGCTGTAACTTTAACCTGGAGGACTTCATATATTGACATCGGGACATCAATCACCTCAGTCCTCCGTAACTATAGGTACTGCAAAGTACACGAAACGTCGGTAAAAATAAGTAAAATTGAACGTAACAAAATACGTGGAAATAGTTTTACACAAACAGACTTATTTTAACAAGAGTTTGTGCTTCGTTTAGATAATGATGATAATGATAACTATAACAATGGGAACTTTCTTAACACGTAGCCAATTTAAGTTCATTAATAAGAAATATGAGAACCCTTAATGCGGGAGTTATCGTGACAAATTTATTTCATGTACCCTAAAATCGGAAGGTGGAATAACGGAAGTTCAACCCAGTAACCGCCATCTTGATCTAGGACAAGCTTTGCCCTTGTTTTGTTGTTCCTCCGCCCGAGAACGAAGTTCTTTTTAGCCGACTTCAAAATAGGAGGAAGTTCGCAAATCGACTGGTTGTTCCTTATTCGTATGTATGTAACGCAATATCTTCGCCAATTTTTAGCCAATTTTAATGATATTTTTAATTAATAATTTTTTTTAATGTAATAAGGAGAACAAGTTCGTTTGTTCTGTCACAGTCCACCTAATAAATAGATGAAAACAGCATCCGGTATTCTGTGAGAGCATGGACCTTCCCCGGCCGAGATCCTTCCGGGTCTGATCAAACTTGAATGCTGAAACTTGGCTCTACCAAGTATGAATATAAATTTTGGGGAAATTAGACGACATTCCATTTGTTACCTTAAGCTTATACAATATACTCAAAAAGTTAAAAAATTACTTTTAACGAAAACACTGAAGAATAAAATCTGGATTCAAAAACAAATAAAAATTAAATACATAATACAGAAACACTCACGCACGTCACCCAGAGGGGTAGGAAGAGACTATTTCCATTTGACACGATCCTAACACCTCTCTCGCCTCCTTCACATCTAAATAATAAATGCTCATTGGTTATAGGTACTCTTAATTTGGCCCATCTTCAATATATCGCTAAGTGGTCGATAAACTTCTGTCTAACGCGTCCCTTGCCGGACATAAAAGCTTCTGAATCAGTTGCTAAGAGGTACTACACAGAATAATTAAAGCTCCGGCCTCAGAAGCTATTATGCCTGTCACCCAAAAGGGTAGGCAGAGACTACGGACTTTAATTTGGCATGATTCTAACACACCATTCTGCGTCCTTTATATCCATATACCAACGCATACATCTCATGCTCGTCGGTCAAGGGCACTTCTATTTAGGCCCATCTTCAATACATCGCCAATCGGTTGATAAATTTCCACGCGGCCCTTGCAGAATCTGCCCATAGAATAAAATAATTTCCACATAAAAGCTCAGAAGTTATTATCCGGATGTGACTATATTGTTTTTAGTTTAATTTTCCAGCTGTATGTTTTAAAGACTAAAAAACTTCGCTGTTAACTCGCATAAACATTGACCTTATTAACTGTATCATCATCATCATTGCAGTCTTTTTCACAAGTCCAATGCTGCACATAGCCCCTCCCCCCATCCCCGAGAAACTAGCTAACGTGCTGTGTTATTTTGAAATTTTTAAGTTATAATTAGCATTATTGAGATTTATTCCCAATTTTATTGAAAAGGCATCATGGAAGACGAATTCGTAAAAACAGAAAGTACTAATTTACCATGGATAAATAAATTGATGGTGGAAAAATTTTTGCATGCAATCGCAATTTTTGTTCTGCCGAGTTGATGAATGTTAACACATCAGTGTAAGTACCTATTACCAACTTTTGTTTACACAAAAATACATAATTAATAATAATTAATTAATAATTAATATTATTAATAATTAATAATTTATTACAAAATTTGACTTGCGGTACCTTTCACCTCATGATGTTTTGTCTTGTATTAAACGATAGTTAAATATAAATCATACTTACATCAAAATTATCTTCACAGAAGTATAGTTTAGATTTTGCAGACAATACCTTCGGGTCTCTTTTTGCCAGGTTTAACCAAGTATTTCTCATATTTAAATCAGTTGGCATTTTAATCCATTACTTTCACGGCGTTGAACGTGTGTGACGAAGACCGATTTGTTAAAATTTAATAAAAAATTAAAATGAAATCCAGAGCTATTAATTTTACATTAGTTAAGAAGAGAGTCTGATCTTTTTGGGTAAGGCTTGTTATGTTAGCCGGGACTTTCGCGAGATATGGATGCCGATGTGAAGGACTTTGGCAGGATTATAACTCAACGTACGAATGATATCTACTTCAAAATACGGTTTACACTTATTTACACATCCTAAACCTAGCTGTTACAAAAATGCAAAGCTCGCGAATTTTATGATCCGTTAATGAACTTTACGGGGAGACTGAGATACTTGCCCCCCTTACATCACTTTCAACTCAGGTTATCTTTAGATTATAATAATCAATTTTGATCTGATATGATTAGGATGAGCTTGCACGGAATTACCAGTGTAAGATTTCTTTTACAAAATAAAATTTAAAAACTTTACCACGTCTATCAGCTCTATATAACATATCTTAAAATATTTGGGTTTTTGGGTAAGTACATGCATAAGTGCGAAACAAATAACAAATTTCTTATTTATATCGACATCTAAATTCTTTAATAGAAGTATTTTTTATAGAAGCGGGGGTAGACGAGCATGCAGCTCATTTGATGGTGATAGTCGACCGCCACCCATGCACACAAACCCAACACAAGGGGAATTGTAGGTGTGTTGCCGGCCTTTTAAAAAGTAGTGAGCTCGGTTATTGAAGGTCTCTGATTATTATCGGTCCGGAAAAATCACCGGTGATAAACGATTTCACTAAGAAGTCGTTTCATTCGAAATTCGAAAGAAGAATTGAAATTAATATGATACGGATAAGCCACTTGACCACAGAACACAATTACTCTCTACCAAGAGCATTTGACCAGTAGATATACTGTTTATAACACCTATAAACTTGGTGTATATCGTGAAGGAGTTTTGCATTATGTATTGCACAAGGACACACATTCAAGCTCGGAAAAATTAATTGAAGGTTATACAAATACTTGCTCTGTGCAGGATTTGAACCCGCCTTCCACAGCGCCGCTACCGAACAATAACCCACTACACCACAAAGCCGGCACACTATCGCATTTTATTGATAAACAGATAATTGCATTCGAGTCTTTTGTTTAGTAATAAATAAAACAAAACGATCTTTATATACCTAAATTAAAAAAAAATTAAAAACTGTTTGGCATACCAGCTGTTTGTCTTCAATCACTTGCCCGAAATTATTAAAACAATAATAGGACCCCATTTCAAATATAAACTAATAAACTGATTGCTAAAACATTCATTTTATAAGATGAACGAATTTTATGATATTAAGGGTTAACGACTTGAGCGTCCTCATACGGCCAGCAGTGTAGGACCACGTCTCGGTTCCGTAGGTCATTACTGGCAACACGCACTGGTTGTATAACTTACTTTTCAGGTTTTGAGGTATACCTGACGAGAAGATGCGTCTTAATTTCCCGAACGCTGCCCAGCCGAGTTGAATCCGTCGATTGACCTCTCGGTCGAAGTTGGACTTACCTAGTCGGACTATTTGTCCCAGGTAAACGTACTCGTCAACAACTTCGAGCTTAGTGCTCCCAACAACTACCGGCATAGGTGTACCATGAACATTAAACATGATCATTGTTTTGTCCATGTTTATCGTAAGACATATCCGTTGGGAGGCACTATTGAGGTCATTGAGCATAGTGCTTAAGTCCTCCAGTGATTCTGTCATAAGGAATAGCCTAAAGTATTAGTAAGCTGAAGTGGCAATGGGCCGGCCATATAGTTCGAAGAACCGACAACCGCTGGGGAAGAAGCGTTCTCGAGTGGCAGTCTCGTACCGGTAGGCGTAGTGTAGGGCGACCCCCCACTAGATGGAGTGATGACCTGGTAAGACATGCAGGAAGTCGATGGATGCAGGTGGCTCAGGACCGTGCTTTGTGGAATACCTTGGGGGAGGCCTATGTTCAGCAGTGGACTTGTGAAGGGCTGTACTGATCATGATGATGATGAAGGGTTAACAATTTTTTTCATTCTTGTAAACATTTTTTTAAATTGTATCATAAATATTTTTGCAAAAAGTAACTTTTGATACCTTTTATATTATGTCATCTTTAACTATTGCACATAGTAAAGTAATAAATATAAATTATTGTTAAATAGGTAACAAAACTTGCTATAAGTACCACCCAGTACCGGAACAATTTTAAATTTCAACTACAATCCAATTGTTTTTAATTAACATACAATTTTTTCCAAAACTATGGTGAAATCTATGAAAGCGAACAATTTAGAAAATAAATACTAAAAAACCATCCCAGAACACTATTTGCTTGGATATTCAGTAATTAAAAATGGCGTCGCCAGTCGCACTGAATTGTTAGGATCGGCGTCGAAAAATTAATAGATGGCGGAAGGAAAAACACTTTTTGTTTTCAATCGTTCATTTCGAGTTCCGATGTTTTTTATGTGACAGTAAGATTTATTGTTATCTTCTAAAATAGGCCACGAGGGTTTTTCCACTGTTTATTAAACTTATAAACGTTGTAAAGGGAGTGAAAGAACGCGTAAACCTATCACATATATTTTCTATAGAATATGGGTGACAAACACGTGCACAGTCCACCTGATGGTAAGTGGATGCTGGGGCTGATAGACATCTATATTTATCATCGATTGCGAATCAAAATGCTGCGTTGTCACCCCTAATAAATACGAAAAACACAGTAGCATTAAGATGTTATTTTACGCTGGTATTCTGTGAGAGCGTGGTAAAATCCCATCGACCCGACCCATTCAGGCTACAACGATAATTTAGCTGCAATGGTTCTACAACGTACAAACATATTTTCCTTTATTACCGGCTGGTATTAAAAATATCAAAAAATAATTTAAAAAATATTATTACAGATTATTGGCTTGCCGCCAAAATTACATTACAACATAACGGCCACCAGCCAAACACTGACCGCACTTATATTTGCGTCTAAAACAAATTTTCTCATTAAAACCGCAAACCCTTGCCAAAGCAATTAACAAAACTAAATGTTATTTACCCAACAAATCGCTAGGCGAACGCAGCGTGGAGGCGAAACAAGCGGCCATGTTTAAATCAAAACAAAGAAGTTCTTATTTTCGCCGTAAAATTGGTAATGGGATTGGAGTGAACGTGCACTATTTTCCTTTTCCTGACATGTTAAGGGTTAGGCACACTAGACATGAATTAAAAATATAATTAGAGTTGATTTTTTTTTTAATTTGGACGGCAGAACGAATGGGTTGCCAAGACCGGGATAAGACTACGCTTGTACAGAATACCAGCATAAAATATTGCTGCTGTGTTTCGTATGGCGAATGTCGAGATCCAGACTCTGAAGCATTCAATCCTTGTTTGGCGGTGAAGTAATATCTATAATTTTTTAACGTCTCGTTGATTTCGCAAAGGGAGAAAGAGGAAAACTGATATAGGAGATGGCAGCAGCATCTTTTTGATAACAACAATAACAATATATAAAATAATTAAAATCTGCGATTGTCAATCTGCCTGTCGAGCGTGGCAAATATAGCAAAGTCCCAATATCGAGGCAACCTATGGAGGAGGCCTATGTTCACCAGTAGATTTTTTTTGAGACAAGAACGTATGGATGGCTAGGCAGAAACCATCTAATTTTTAGAATATGTCGTACGTATCCTTGCGGATAAAAACGGACGATTGTGCGGCACCCCTTACATCGAAACAAGGTAGCCTCCCATCACCAGTGAGTAATTAAGTTCCTTCTAACAGATTGATAGGTCTATGCGTTTGGCGTTAGTTTTAAATGGGTATTGTTCCGGACGAAATAAGTTCACTCGCCGTATTCACTAGCGCCATTTTATTTTAACATGTAGTTCCACGATACTGCAAACAACACAGCTAGAGGAAATGCACACGAATACGGGGACTTTTGTTAATGATGCAGTTTGCTTTTGAAAATAGAAGCTTTGTGTTAAACTGATACTTTCTATTATTATTATATGATAAAATTAGCCCATATTGCTTTGATTAAAATAACTGAATTATTTTGCATAAATATAACAATATCAATTCCATTACTACTTCTCTTTTATCTTCACAAGTAATAATTCTTCTGTATGTGTGTTTGTCACTGAGCTCGGTTGGATCGATTTTGTTAATTTTCTTTGGTGTGTTTGAGTACTAGTTTGAATAGTAGTGACTACACACAAAATGGATAATTGAATAGAGTGGACTGAATTTTGTCACTACGGTCAGTCTTAACAGTAACGCTGCTGCTGTATTATGGCTGTAGCACGAATGGGTCGGCTCGACCGGGGAAGGACCATGCTCTCACAGAATACCAGCGTAAGATGGCATCTTAGTGCTACTGTGTTTCATATGGTGAGTGTAAAGAACCGGAGACCCTTTTAATGGAAACGAGGTATTCCATCTCAGTCCCCAGGGGTGATAACGCGTCTTTTATTTCTAAATTGAGGATGAATGTAGATGTTTACGGGCCACAGCATCCACTTGACATCAAGTGGACTGTGTGCTTTTTTGTCACCCATATTCTATAAAAGAAGACCCGCCATCTGCTCAAGACAACACTAATAAGAAAGTAGAGGGAGTTGAAGAAAATATTAATAAAGAATAAGATTACACAGGTGCACTCTCTATTCACTCACTCTCATAGTCCGATGGGGCGATTATCCAACATAACTGGAGAGAGATCAGGCGCAGGACTAACAACTTTTCGAATCACGGAAGTGAACACTGCCATTTTTCTGACTCCGTGATGCTATTGGGAATTTATTTACAGAAAAACCATTTAAGTTATATTGGCCTAACCCAGGATTCGAAACCAGGACCTCATGATCAGCAATGACAGTTACGACTACAAGGCAGTCATGAATCATATTAAAACTATATTTAAAGTGTGTTGTATTTCGTGTTGTGGTAAAGATTTGTATGTTGTCTATTTCTTGTCAATTATGTTTCTGATATGTTGTTATATTCATAGATTCATAGTTATAACTTATTAAAACTCTTATTTTTCTTTGTTCCCAGAATGTCAATATCTCACGAGCCCAATGCTACGTTCGCTGAATTAGTGATCACTAATGTGAAACCGGATGATGAAGGAGTGTACCGGTGTGAGATCACCTACCTTCAAGTTGGGGAGGATTGTAACACCGTGCAGGTCACCGACTTCCACACATACAGTAAGTAAATTTTTGTTTTTTGTTGTGGACTCGTACGGTTGTGTTTTTTGCTAATTTTAAGTAATAGGATATTATTTTTTTAAATAATTTGTTAAAAAATATCTCACAATATGTTGATGCATTACATTGTTGAGTTTTTAGGAAATTGTTAAGACAATTTAAGACAGCAGACGGTTGACTACGACATTATCTCAAGTTTAAATGGCGCCTAAGCGGATAAAATAACTAAAGGTTTATATCAACATCGGAATAGTTGTTTCGTCATTTCCACTAAAATTTTACATACTCAGTCACTTAATACACCAAGTCGCATCATTTTTACGTATCAAAATCCACTACAAACTATTATTTAAATGATAAACAGGAGCAGCAAATCACCGACGGTCGAGTTCCCTTCAAAACTACCTTACCCAATTTAATTTTAATGTAGTATATTATTTTTTTTAACACTAAAGACACTGACGTTAATTTACATTAAGCCTTATATTTCGCATTATATGTCTTAATGTGCATAAACTGCATTCCATTCTGAAGTGGCTAAACTCCCACCGTAAATTTCTATGTACGTACGTGACTTACGTGTGCAACCTAATTCGTTTCTCGCCGGCATCAATGAAATTGTTCATTATAATTTTATGTTTTGACTAGACTTTTATGTTTGTGGACAGGAATGTGTTACGGCAAACACTGAACTCATATGGGTTGAGCGCTGGTTTGATACAGGCATTAAGGTCTCTTTATAGGGAATCTAGTGCTTGTGTCAGGATCAATGGGGTCTACTCGGACTGGTTTGGCATCCAAAAAGGTGTCAGACAGGGCTGTGTAGCTTGGCTGTTCAACCTATTTATGGACCGGTGTTTGCAAACTTTGAAAGATGAAGAATGTGGGTTAAGAATGGGCGAGTTAACCGTCAAATGCCTTTTGTATGCCGATGATCAAGTCATATTTGCGTCATCGGAGGCTGAGTTGCAAATGATGGTTACATTAATGAACTGGGAATTAAAAGAAAGGGGAATGAAAGTGAACGCATGTAAGACGAAAGTGATGGTTTTTGAAAGAGAAGAAAGCAAAACGGTATGTGAAATAAGAATAGAAGGAGAGTTAATTGAGCAAGTGGATGAGTTTGTGTATTTGGGATGTGTATTTAGCAGGGATGGTAGATATGACAGGGATATAGAACGACGAGTAAATGCAGGGAATAGAGTGAATGGGGCACTACACTCTATTATGAAGAACCAGAATGTGTCAAAGCAGGCACGTATGGTAATTCATAATGCTGTGTTAGTCCCTACTTTAATGTATGGTAGTGAAAGCTGGGTGTGGCAGAAGAAGCACGAAAGTAGAATAAATGCTGTAGAAATGCGCTCTTTAAGGAATATGCTAGGGTTGAATCTGAATGACAGGGTGAGAAATTGCGTGATAAGAGATAAATGTGGTATGCAAGATGATGTTGTGACCAGGATTAAGAAAGGAATGCTTCGGTGGTTTGGTCATGTGGAAAGAATGAATGAGGAAAGAGTGACAAAGCAAATTTATATGGCAGATGTAAACGGCCGAGTCGGGAAGGGACGCCTTAGGAAAAAGTTTATCGACCAAATTGGCGATATTTTGAAGATGGGCCACGTTAGAAGTACCCTTAACCGACGAGCATGTATGCGTAGATATATGGATGTAAAGGAGGCGAAAGAAGTATGTCAGGATCGTGCCAAATGGAAGTCCGTAGTCTCTGCCTACCCCTCTGGGTGACAGGCGTGAGTGTTTATGTATTTATATGTATGTTTTGACTAGCTGTTCCCCACGACTTCGTTCGCGTGGTATAATTATAACAATTTGAATTTGATCGGTTTGAATTTTATACGCGAAACCCTTCTTTTTTTAAATAAAATTAGCTTAAGTTACTCGTTATAACGTCAGCTATCTGCCAGTGAAAGTCACGTCGAAATCGATCCAGTCGTTTCGGAGATTAGCCGGAACAAACAGACAGACAAACAATAGGGCAAAGGTAAAGGTAAAGGCAAAGGTACGGAGCAGAGTAAAAGTTTAAAGTCATAAGTATATTTATTGAACAAAAGATTAAATCACATTACAATTGTTTAAAATTAATTCTTTTCTCAATAATTATTACAAAAGCGCGCGCTTTTGCTTTACATATATTTTCCTATAGACAATTTGGCTTTAGATTATTTTTTAATTTCTTTTAGACAAATTCAGATTTTTATTGTCTACAACCTTATCTGTGTTGAAGGACAAATATTGCCGAAAAAATTATGTAAATTGTCCTACGGAGGAGACAGATTTCAAAGAATCATTTTCGTGCGCCATGAGAGCTCCGCTCCCATAAATAACATCAGGTGCTAGTATTTTAATGTCAAATAAGACTTCAATTTCAGTAAAACAGATGAGGAAGTGTGCGAACGTAAAACCAGTCACAAAAACAACAAAACACTTCGGCTAAGAGCATTAGTCTTTTACAGCGCGGCAACATTAAACGTTTATGGCGCACCTGCTGAAAATCGATGGCAGTAAATTTACTTTTGATTTACCGCGTCACAATTTTTTTATCGAATAGGGTTGACAAATGAGCACACAGTCCACCTGATGGTAAGTGGATGCTGTGGCCCATCATCATCATCATCATCATTACAGCCCTTCACAAGTCCACTGCTGAACATAGGCCTCCCCCAAGTAATGCCACAAAGCACGGTCCTGAGCCACCTGCATCCATCGACTTCCTGCATGTCTTACCAGGTCGTCACTCCATCTAGTGGGGGGTCGCCCTACACTACGCCTACCGGTACGAGGCTGCCACTCGAGAACCTTTCTTCCCCATCGGTTATCGGTTCTTCGAGCTATATGGCCGGCCCATTGCCACTTCAGCTTACTAATCCGTTGGGCTATGTCGGTCACTCTGGTTTTACTGCGGATATCCTCATTTCTGAGTCTATCACGCAGAGAAACTCCGAGCATAGCCCTCTCCATAGCTCGCTGAGCGACCTTAAGCGTCCTCATACGGCCAGCAGTGAAGGACCACGTCTCAGATCCATAAGTCATCACTGGCAACACGCACTGGTTGTACAATCTAGTTTTTAGAGATTGAGGTATACCTGACGAAAAGATATGTCGTAATTTCCCGAACGCTGCCCAGCCGAGTTGAATCCGTCGATTGACCTCTCGGTCGAAGTTGGACTTACCTAGTCGGACTATTTGTCCCAGGTAAACGTACTCGTCAACAACTTCGAGCATAGTGCTCCCAACAACTACCGGCATAGGTGTGACATGGACATTGAACATGATCTTTGATTTGTCCATGTTCATCTTAAGACCTATCCGTTGGGAGGCACTATTGAGGTCATTGAGCATAGTGCTTAAGTCCTCCAGCGATTCTGCCATAAGGACTATATCGTCGGCAAATCGAAGGTGAGTGATGTACTCGCCATTGATGTCAATACCGTATCCTTTCCAGTCCAGTAGCTCGAAAACGTCTTCCAATGCAGCGGTGAAGAGTTTCGGGGATATAACGTCACCCTGTCTTACACCTCTCTGCAGTTGGATAGGTTTCGAGCTCTGGTTCTGTACTCGGATAGCCATCGTAGCCCTACTGTACAAACACTTCAGCACTTCGATATACCGACAGTCAACTTGGCACCGCTGAAGGGACTGTAGCACCGCCCAAATTTCGACGGAATCAAAGGCTTTCTCATAGTCCACATACGCCAGGCAAAGTGGCAGATTGTACTCTTCAGTCTTCTGTACAATCTGCCGCAGGGTATGTATGTGGTCTATGGTACTGAAGCCTTTTCGGAAACCGGCTTGTTCGGGAGGCTGGAAGTCGTCAAGTCTGCGTGCGAGACGATTCGTAATGACTCTCGAAAACAGCACGTAGACGCGGCTCAGAAGGGAAATCGGTCTGTAGTTCTTTAAGAGAGCGTTGTCGCCTTTCTTAAAGAACAAGACCACCGCACTTCTGCTCCACGCCTCTGGAGTAGTGCCACCATGGAGGACGGAATTGAAGAGCTTCTGAAGGACTACAAGTACCGGTGTTCCACCCGCTTTCAGAAGCTCCGCTGTAATTCCATCCTCGCCTGGGGCCCTGCCGTTTTTAAGGTGCTGGAGAGCCATTCTAATCTCGCTTAGACTGACGTCCGGGATATCATCGGAATAGTGTCGGATAAGACTTGCTCTTGGATCGTTACTCACACTTGCGTGTGGCTCCAACGATGATGTGTACAGCTGCCCATAGAACCTCTCAATCTCACTCAAAATCTCAGGTGTCCCGGAAACGATGTTGCCACACTCAGTCTTCAGCTTTGACAGTTGGCTCTTTCTGGCAGACAGATCTCTGGCAAAGACTTTGGAGCCCTGGTTCCGCTCGATCGCTTCTTTAATACGAGAAGTATTAAAGTTGCGTAAGTCTCGCCGCATGCATTTGGAGATCTGTCTGTTCAGTTGCCTGTATGCTGTCAAATCTGTTGACGATTGCAGCCTCATCTCCCGTCTAACAGCCATGAGATTAAGAGTGTGATCGGAGAGTTTTTGTGTTCTTCTGCGGCGGGTCTTGCAGAACTTAGCTCCGACCGCATGGACAGTTTCCACGAGCTTGTCGTTCATATCGTCCACTGCATTGCAATCTTCTAGGCACTGGAAGCGGTTACGTAACTCGAGCTGAAAGGTTTCGGGATTCTGGATTAGAAATTTTTAGAAATTTTGTTAATATAGCACGAGGGGGACGGAGCGTTGACTTCATTAGACGAGACCTCTCCAACTTAACGTTTAGGTTCAGTGTGCCTCTAACCATTCGGTGATCGCTGCCAGTTTTCACCCTTGCGATCACTGAGACATCACTGAACAGTTGGCGTCTGGTCGTCATAATGAAGTCAATTTCATTTTTTGTCGAACCGTCGGGGCTCGACCAGGTCCACTTCCTGTGGGGCCGCTTCTGGAAGAAAGAGTTCATCATAAAGAGTCCCTCTTTCTCCATAAAGTCGGCCAGCTGCTGGCCCCTTCGGTTTCGTTGCCCTACTCCAAATTTCCCTACCTTCAGCTCACCGCTTTCTCTTGTGCCTAGTTTTGCGTTGAAGTCTCCCATCAACACCGTGTAGTGGGTTTTGGAGGAATGTATGGCTCTGGAAATATCCTCATACATTTCCTCCACCTCCTCATCGGGGTGTGCCGAGGTTGGTGCGTAAACCTGAATGACCTTCAGCGAATACCGTTTGGTGATTCTGAGTATCAGGTACGCGACCCTCGTCGACACACTCCCAATCTTTACAACGTTGTTGACGAGAGACTTGTGGACGATAAATCCGACACCTCCTTGGGACAGATGGTCGCCCTCCCGGTGATAGAACAAGTTGCCGGACTCGAGGATTGCCGTGTCCTCCCCCTCTCTTCGGACCTCGGATAATCCAATAATATGCCAGCGCAACTTGTCTACCTCTTCTTCCAGCTCCAGTATCTTCTCGTCAGTCCTCAGGGTGCGTGCGTTATATGTTGCCAGGTCGAGTCGTCATAGGTGGCAACCGAACCTCCACCGGAGATTCTTAGCACCCCCTGCCCCGCCGTTACCATGGTCGGCACCGTAGCCAGGAATAGCGGGACCGCCGGGGACTGGGGGCCGTCTTTTTGTGTATTTGTTCATTGGGGGGTATTTGCCGTAGTTGCCACGCTTGGCGAGCGGGTTGGCAACCGCAGTTTTTTATTATGTTATTGCTGTTATCAGGAAGATGCTGCTGCCCATCTCCTGCCTGTCTCCCTCTGTCGCCTCTTACGACACCCACGGGAAGATATGGGGTAGTGGATATTCTTAACCGCCACTACACGGCAAACACACGGCTGTGGCCCATAGACATATACATTTATCCTCAATTGAGAATCAAACTGCAAATCCGTTGTCACCCCTGAGGACTAAGGCGGAATGCCTCATTATCAGTAAATGGATTACACTTATCGTACGAAACACAACAGTATTAAGCTTGAGTTCTGTGAGTGGTCTTACCCCGGTCGAACCGACCCATTCATGCTACAACCATAATGTAGGTGCAGCGTGGCTCTACCACATATAAAGTGGAGCGCTCTACGCTCTCATGGAACACCAGCGTTAAATAGTGCTATGGTGCTTCAAATGGTGAGTGTAGAGAACCATAGACCCATTTTATTAGTAACGAGGTATTCAATTTTAGTACTCAGGAGAGACAACTCATTTATATTTTGATTTTTATAGATAGATATAGATGTCTATGGGCCACAGCATCCAATTAAAGGCAAGAAAATGTCCGCCGTTCTGCAGATATTTAGTCTTCCTCACGATGCTTTCCTTCAACGCCGAGCACGTGCACACGACATTGAAATTAACAATTTCATTGATTGTTAAATATTAATTCGCAAAAATCCGCGTTATATAACAAAATGAAGTGTCTTACCTAGTTTAAAGAGCATCTCCCGACCTCCCTCAATTGCGTGCACTAGTATCCCCATGAAAACAAGTCCTAGCACCACTGCTCCCAACTCCACTACACTAGGAAAGAAACACCATCATCGATAGTACCACACGTGTTTCTCTTCTAAACGAGGCATCCTCAGGTGCAGTGGACTCTGCGGTAGCTAACCGCTAAGTAAGCGGCGACCCAAAACTGCTGCTACTTTCATTTGTGCCAGCGGGAATCGAACCCGGGTCCCTACGCGTACTGTTAAATTCACAGTAAGCGCTCAACCCCTGAGCTATCACAGCTACGCATTACGTATACCCATTATTAACTTACGTCAACGTCGTTTTATTTTACAAACACTAATACATACTATTAACGTATTATGCATTTATCAATAATAAAGGGGGATGCCCATATTAGGCCATCGAACGCCCAACAATGTGCATTTGTTAAAAAAATATATCTTTATTTATGGTTATTAATCGCGGTATTCATTTATCCTAAAACAATGGGAATATTTTTGCACAAATTAAAAGTACCGAAAAGATAAAAATAAAATTAGGTAAATACGTAATTCATTAGTCAGTGAATAAAATAAAAAATGTTGCCAATCACAAAAATCATTAAAAAATCGATTCCCCTTTTCAATCGATTACTTATGGTGTCATTATTACAATGCTTATATGATCTTTCGATAATTATTACGATGTTATGATATAGGTTTAAAATAACCGTTGACAATGGATATTTATCCAAAGCAGTCGATACGCAACCGTTATTAACCAAATGTTTACCGACTACAGACGAAAAAGGATGGTTATGTTTTTACTGTGTGTGCGGATTAGGCTATGTTGAATCGTTTTTTGCTATGGTGCTTAAAACGTAGGATGCATTTTATTATTGAGGGAGCTACTATCAAAGAATATTTTATAACTCGTAAAGTACTTGACCAACTTTAAGAATTCTTTCACCACTAGATTGTTATGTATAATTTTAGATATCTAATATAGGGTTAATTTTATTATTGAGGGCGCTACTTTCAATGAATACGTTTTTTGGCTAATCTCAAAAATTACTAGACCGATTTTGAAAATTCTTTCACCATTACATTGCTAATGAGGGCGTTAGCTGTGTGATAAATTATATTATTACAATAAATAATTGCGAGATTAATATTTTCTAAATAAATAAAACTAAATACCTACCTAAGATGTTCAAATCCAATTATTATTTTTACAATTTAAGAATCGTATTTACACACTGTACTTACTCAGATTGATTATTGTAGATAAAGAGGTAATAAACCTAAAGTAAAAGAGCTCCGCTTAAACGAAAAAACTATTTATTAGAATAAAACTAAATGTTGAAAAAAAGTGGTTCAGTGCGAGTCGGACTCGCAGGCCCATGAAGAGTTCAGTAGTAACAAGCATATATTTTAAATCGAGTCAAAATACCACTGTCATTATCGCCAGCAACAAATTATTTTGTTTTTCATAGTGTTTGTATAAATAACAAAGTTGTTTTTGCGGTTCCTTAAAATGTGCTACTTGTATCAAAAAAAGGACTATTATACATTAAAGGGGTTTCTGTGGTTTATTCATTACCAAAGAGAAAAAACTTATTGCGCAAAATAGGTTTTTATTAATTTCAAGTCATCAAAAGCGGCAGTCAACCATTAAAAACTAAAACAACCGTTGTTATAGGCTCGGTTGAATTCATTGACAACCTTCACATTTATAGTTATGATAATTAAACAAGCGAATTACTAGCTGATTTACCAAGAATTCTTTAGAGTATAACAAAACGCTACTGCACAAGTTAACTGTTATTCTTATCTGTTTTTAACATAACATTTAAAATGGAATCATGTTATGATAATTCAAGAAGTTAATTTCCAGCTGATTTACCACGAATTCTCTAAAGCATAACAAAACAATACAGCACAAGCTAACTGTTCTTAAAAATACATTTGAAATAGAGTTTCAATAAATAAAGGAAATTATATTTTAAAAAGCGTGCAGAACTTAAAACGCGTCAAAGATTATTCTTTTTATGATATTATTAATCGAATAAAAATCGATATCATTCCATAGATTTTATGACCGTTAAGTGGCAACATCGTATCCGACAGGTAGGCCGCTGTCACTGTTATGTCACAAGAATTAAATTACGTGTTGTTATCATGTTATTGTTTTGTTATAAAAGTAAAATGCAATTGTTGATCTCTCAACAATTGGTTCGAACACAGCAGGTAAATAGTTGGTACATATCACGATGTGGTATGTCTTCCTCTAAGAAATGCTTTATAACTGAGTTTACTTGAATAATATCAATAAATGAATTGTAGCTTCTTTATTAGGTACAAGTTTCGAGTACAGTGAACGTGTAGTGTGGCACTCGCAAAATGCACCAATAGTTCGTCTTGAACATCTATACATCAGCTGTGGCACTGACACTTATGAGAATAAGATCACACACATTGTTTGTCTTCGATTTTCCACGTGAGGAATTATTTGCGCTACGTGAGGTAAGTGTTTAACATGTTTAACATTTCAATTTATTAAATGTGATCCATATATCTGATAATTATACATGTTTTTACACTGATTGTATATCAACTCAAGAACATGTTTTATTTTTTCACATCTGCCCTAGCTGTATCTGACAAACATACTAGCTTATTTATGAGATTAACCAGTTTTATCAACTACCAAGAAAGGAGACAGTTGATTTTTCATTGTTTTTGGACTGCTGGTAGTCTGTCAGTCCTTAATTATTAAATAATATAGGGCATTAAATCCGTCCTTGTGCAGTAACATTTAACTTGATAAATATTTTATTTATATTTGAGTTTGAAATAAATCTATTTTATTTTTATTTTTTCACTTTGACTTCATTTTTTGTATTTTACATTATTTCAGTTGTCATGCCGTGTATATCATAATTGCTGGCAATGAACTGATAGAACAGCATCATGTTCAACTGCAGAACGGGAACCATCTGAATCATCTAGTCCATCCTCGTTGCAATCTGAAGTGAGTAATGTATTGCACCCAGAACAACAAAGCTTAGATCATACATCACACAGTGTACTGCTAACTAATTATATAAAAGCACAATGTTTTTTACCATGTTGTAACAGTTCCATCAGCATTGCAAGTATGTCTCTTTTGTGATTAACTACATTTTGCGATAACAAACATACATAGTGACAAGTACTATGTATGTGTGTTATACTTGGTAGAGCCATGCTGCAGTTATATTAGAAGTATAGTTGTAGCATGAATGGGTCGGCTCGACCGGGGAAGGAGCACCCTCTCACAGAATACCAGCGTGAAATAGTAGCTTAATGCTGCTGTGTTTTGTATGGTGAGTGTAGAGAACCGGAGACCCTTTTTACTGGAAACGAGAAAATGATTTAGTCCTCACGGGTGACAACGCATCTGCATTTTGATTTGTAATCGAGGATAGATGTGGATGTCTAAGGGTCGCAGAAATGTCTCCAGCAGATGGTGAATTTCAGTTAATGACAAGATATGCTAATAAATCCAGAGCCGTGACTATGTGTCGATATGGGTAGTAGAGGTGGTGAATGGCATTTTTAAAACTGAATTTAAAATATTTCATCAAAATTACTTTAACAGGGCTTCTACACATTTGATGATAGACTGCTGTGGCTTCTGCTATAGTTAATAAATTCCACACAAAAATAAGGGACAGGGATGATGCGGCTCAAATACTTGAAATAGTTCATCAAAATATGGAGACAAATAATGATTTTTCTGAGTATGCTAGGGAAAACAATCTAAATAGAGCTAGGGCAGGCAGACTTTAGAAATATAAATGTAGACTTTAAAATGTTAGGGAATTTCCTGTTTTAACTTACAGCGACTTAATATTAATTGCTTGTGTCACATACCAATTAAAGCAAGCTCGCTACTATTATGGTGAGCATATAAGATTTAATGGTTGCTACCGGATAGAACTCTGTAATAACCAGAGGAGCAGCATTATGGAAGGAATAAAGTTAAGCCCTAGCTGATCTTTACTTAGGGCTAGAATTGCAAGTCATCACTATTAGTCGTAAAGTGTATTTTATTATATAAATTCTATATAATATCTAATATATAAATTCTTTTTTAGGAAGGATGCTTGCTACTACCACCTGCTTAGGACCCTGGTAATTAATGAAATTAAAAACCCAAGCATACCACTGCAAGACTTCTAGACACAGTAAGTTCATTCTGTAGATCGGACAATAAATAAAAATTAAAAATCTGAAGGTACTCCGGGTTAACACTGACATTGGGACGTCGGTCACCTCAGTCTGCCGTAACCATGGGTGCTGGAAAGCACCCGAAATGTCTGGAATTAAAAATCAAAGAAATAAAACGCGATAAAATCGATAAAAATAGTTGTTAAAAAAACTGCATTTGTGAAAATAAAAACTTCAAATATTTTCAAAACCCCGACTTTTTTTAAAGCAATTCCTTTACCATTTCATTGTTTTAATTGCATATTATCATATCTATATGCTTTTATATGTGGGCACTCATGGCCGAAGTGTCTATGAAGACTGGGCATGCCCCTTTATAATAATGAGTTATATTTTGGTTGGTAGTTATGTCACAGCGCGAGTAAATTTGTCATTTTAAACTGTACTTTTTGTTCTTTTATTTATGGATTTTGTCTATTGACACGTCAATCCTATCACAACAAACTTAAATTTTATATATATATATATATATATATATATATATATATATGTATATATAGATATCCGCAGTAGAACCGGAGTGACCGACATGACCCAACGGATTAGTAACCTGAAGTGGCAATGGGCCGGCCATATAGCTCGAAAAACCGACAACCGTTGGGGAAAATAGGTTCTCGAGTGGCAGCCTCGTACCGGTAGACTAAGTGTAGGGCGACCCCCCACTAGATGGAGTGACGACCTGGTAAGACATAGGAAGTCGATGGATGCAGGTGGCTCAGGACCGTGCTTTGTGGCATACCTTGGGGGAGGCCTATGTTCAGCAGTGGACTTGTAAAGGGCTGTAATGATGATATATATATATATATATATATATATATATATATATATATATATATATATATATATATATATATATATCAACCATTAATCTTTACATACACAATACAATATCTAAGGTGGAATTATGTAGGATACCTTGTGCGTTACCCACGTCTTATATATTTATTTTGTAGGCATGTTTAATATTACATTAAATTATATTGCGGCCAGCCTCAACGGAGACTAGCCATCGGCTCTGGACAGGATTATAGTACCCAAGTGTACGCGCAATCATGGGTGCACCATCTATTCTCTCATTCTCATACTCCAATGGGACAGTAAATCGACACGACCGGAGAGAGGTCCGGCGTAGGACCAACGGCTTTACGTACTTTACGTGGTACGGTGGTGAGCCACCGCCAACCTGACTCCGGGCTCAAAACTCAAAAAATCAATAATTGATTTTTTGGCCCGACCAGAGTTTCGAACCCAGGACCTCCTACAACCACTAGACCAACGTGGCATTCAAAGTATTTTATTTCCTTTCTAAGTATTACTTAACTGACGAGCGCGTGGAAAATTAGTATTTAAAAATTGCAATTAACAATTTCATTGGTGCTGACTGGAATTGAACCAGAACTGCTCGCGTACCTTGTGATATCACTGCTGTATGTATGTATTCACGAATTTTCTTTCCCCTCGATTCCATCAACGAATGATGTAAATTTTCTATCAAAACACAAATTTCACAATTAGTTGAATAAATTTTCTACATAAGATAAGAAAACTTATTTATGGAATGTGATCTGATCTTATTCTTGATGTTTAAAGGTAATTATTTCAAAAGTTGTATTTAAATTTGTAACTGAGGAAAAAATTATAACTTCATATAAAAACCTTAGCACTGTTTTATTTCACAAAATAATAAGCCTATTTAAAGCTTTATGCTTAAAATACCAACTAACTCTTAGCCTAAACACATTATTCTTCACAAAACGTAGTTGCGAACCCTAAATCCTAATACATCGACACATCCATATATAGAAAGGGATGTGGAAGTTAATCCATAAATTAATTAAGTATCGACAACACCCCGTCTCTATTTTCTCGGCCGGCACAAGCCGTTTCACTCCAAGGATATTGCTTCAACTAGCCTCAGGCTACACAATTCACAAGAGGTGCTAAGTACTTTTGTCTTTTTCTTCCTCCCCCACTTGTATATAACCTTCTCATGTGATAGTAGATATATGTTTTATTTGATACATCCCGTTGTTTAGAGTTGGGTTACTCTTTCCTAAAGATTATTGTATCGGCACTCGATTCGGGTAGAATATTGGATATATTGTGGTTATCCAGGAAAAATATAGTCGGTATGAAGTTATGGCAAAGTATTTTCTAGGTTCCTTTATTGGGTTTCAATTATTTCGGGTAACACTACACGATAATCAGAAAGATGGAGGGGCTTATAGTAATCTACTGTTTTTATCTAATAGACGTGATTGTTATGCCAATTACCTTTTTAATTTATTATTTAAAAAAAACATATGTGTAGTAGAGCCATGGTTAAGCATCATTTGTTTGCACTACGAATAAATAGACTCGACCGGAGAATGACCATTAAAATTACTCTTAAAATATACATTATCTTAAACAGTATATCTCATACATCCAAACACCGTACAAACACAAGCTAGTGATACCAGTTACTCGACTCCACAGAGTCGTATAATAAGTTTTATTAATGTGTAATATAATTATTTTATTTTATTGGATTTTATAAATTACTGTTTTAACCACCAGCTTGTTTTTACACTGCCCTGTAATGTTTTATGATGTTGGTACCTACTGACTGCGTAACATAAACTAAGATAAATGTGACATAATTATAGGATTAATTAATTGCATTATTGTTTACGTTGTGTAATATTATCTAACGTTACTGTTCAAATCAAAGCACATTGAAGTATTGTAAATTTGTTTTGAATAATATGTATAACTTCCGGTAGCAATTGGATTAATTGAAACTTTAAGTGTTGATTCACCTTGCACTTGGTGGTGAAGGTAAACCTCGTGAGTAATATACTTGCCATTCTGAGAAAAAAACGATGAAGTGACCGTGATACATATTAAGTTAATACTTGTCTTTGTTTTGAGGTGTTAATGCCTTTTGTCTTTTATAACTTCATTTAACTGAGGGCTTTCAGGCCCCGAGCTATATAAAGAGGGAAAGTAGATGGCGATGATTATGGTAATGATGATGGTGATGATGATTGTGATAGCAACCTGTACTATGACGTACTGTAGTGCATCATATATGCATCATATATGTCGTCAGAGTAGGGGTGTGCGGATCTCCTATATCTTACTGCTTAGCTCGTATTGGTCGATCGTCTTAGTCCTTACAGATGACAATGAATCTGCATTCTGATTCTTAATTAATGATAGATTTAAGTATTTAGGCTGCTTCATCTACTTAGCAATGCGTGGACTATGCTGGTTAATTTATTAATACATTTTTATTCTCTTGTAAAATACTTAGGTATATGTATTTGAAAAGGACGAAGAGAGAACGAAATGTGAAATATGGGTAAATCAGGAATGTCTAGAACAGGTAAATGAAATTGTATACTTGGGGAGTGTTTTCAGCCGGGATGGAAGATGTGATTTAGATGTGGATAGGCGTGTCGCTGCCGGAAACAAAGTCAATGGTGCCCTGAATGCATTAGTCAAAAGGCAAGGCGTGGTGAAGAGTGCACGCCTTGCAATACATAACGCAGTTTTGGTACCGACTTTGTTATATGGCAGCGAAACCTGGGTATGCCAGAAGAAGCATAAAAGCAAGTTGAATGCAGTGGAGATGCGATCTCTTCGTAAAATGTGTGGCGTTACCATAGCCGATCGAAAGCGAAACGAAGAGATTCGCAATATGGCAGGATTGAAAGATGACCTTATCACAAAAATTGATAGGGGCGTACTCTAATGGTTTGGGCACGTTGAACGAATGAGTGAAGACCGAATGGTGAAGAAAATATAAAGAGCGAAAGTAAATATTAAAAGGTGTCGAGGTAGACCGAGACTAACTTTCGAAGACCATGTGAGCAAATTGCTCGAAGAGGGGAGGGTCAAGAGTACTCGGATACCTAGACGTGCATGTATGAAGAAGTTAATGAACCTGAAAGAAGCGAAAGAGGTATGTAAGGATCGTGACACTTGGCGATCTGTTCTCTCTGGCTACCCCGTTAGGGATTGTGCGTGACGATAAGTAAGTAAGTAAGTAAGTTGGAAAATACTTTCATTAAATAAAGCGAATGGAGTGTACCTTCTTGATGAATGACGTGTTGTATTAAATAACTGCTCAAGATTTTTTTTTTTAATAGAATAAGGGTGACAATCGAGCGCACAGTCCACCTGAAGGTAAGTGGATGTTGTGGCCTATAGACATCTACATCTACGACGACTACGAGATGGAAATCTCGTTTCCAGTAAAAAGGGTCTCCGGTTCTCTACACTCACCGTACGAAATACAACAGCATTATGCTGCTATTTCGCGCTGGTATACTGTGAGTGCGTGGGTCTGCCCAGGTCGAGTCGACCTGATATACTAAAAACCCTTGATATACAAAAGGTTTTGTGTATATCAATGTGCTACAACCATACAAAGAAGTTTTATTATTTAAAATAAAAATATAATTTCAATATCTATCTCTAAAAATGTCGAGGGGTAAATAAGCAAGGGAGGGAGGAGGGAGAAAAGTTAATGATTTTTTATGGCTGTCCTGTTTTTCTAGTCAAACCATACAAGTTTTTATTAATATAAGTAATTAAATATGTCAAACGGGCACACAGTCCACTTCACGAAAGTGATTGCTGTGACACGGATACCCAAATATGCAAACCATTGGGAATCAAAATGCAGATTCCTTGTCATCCCCAAGGTGAAGATGAATCGTCTTATTAGTAATTAAGATCTCCAGGTTTCGTCACTAAACATATAAAACGGAGACGGCTACATATCGCAATGGCTTAGCATTGAGTTGCGGTGCTAAAAGTTGCGGGTTTGAATCCTGCACAGAACAAGTATTTGTATGGCCTAAAAATTAACGCTAGAATATTTTTCTTATTCGATATAAATCAAATGTAATTCTTATAGAAATTCATGTTTTAGTTTTCCACGGATTTTTTAAAACACCTCTGCTTTGGGAACAACCAGCAAGAAACCCAGCGGGGACTTTTATTTTCACGTTGTAAAATATATGAATGATTACAAACTATTTACAAAATTTACTTTAGAAACAGTTTGATGGCGACCACTTCATTTCCAGGGGTTATTATCAAACATGCATTCATTTATATTATAATAACCCTTTTCATATTTTCATACAGTTTTCGTTTAATTAAATATTTAAACTTGGTATTAGAGAAACCTCGTATACTCTCTTGAACTTTGTTGTAATAGCGTATATATTGCCCCAAAAATGGCATCTGCTTGTCGCCATATCGAATTTAGATTACTAACGTGTCCTCAGTGACACTTACACGATTAAGAAAAATCGATTGACGTAAGATTCGTCAAAATCGGCCCACGTGCTTGATCTCTAGCCACAAAGGATTAAAAACATAGGTATATACACACATATTTTTATACAATAAGTGCACATAGAAGCACACAGTCCACCTGATGGTAAATGGATTCTGTGGCGCATAGACATCGACATTTATCCTCGATTAAGAATCAAAATTCAGATGCGTTTTCACCCCTGAGGACTAAGATGGAATGCCTCGTTTCCAGTAAAAGAGGTCTCCGGTTCTCCATACCCACCATACGAAACACAGTATCATTAAGCTGCTATTTTACGCTGATATTATGTGAGCGCGTGTTCCTTCCCCCGTCGAGCCGACCCATTCGTGCAAAAAACAATAATATAGCTGCAGCGTGGCCCTACCATGTAATAATGTAAGTAGGTAAGTAGGTATAAAGGTTGATAAACACATTACCCTCCTGTGCGTCGCGTAATCTGTTAATAATAGAGAAAGGGAATATATTATCAATTTATAATTTAGAGATATCCAACGGGAACCGTGTAGAACTAAAACGAAAACCGTGTAGTGGCGGTGTGTGAATATCCACTAGCCCGTATCGTCACGTGAATGTCGAGGAGGTATGCAGCACCGTCTTCTTAATAATAACAAAAAAATGAATTAAAAAAAAAACTGTGATTGTCAACTCGTCTACCGAGCGAAACTATGGTAAATGTGAAAATTCTATGAGATTTTTAAGTAAATACGATTTTGAGTGAGTTTTTAGACAGTACGATTTTGAGTGAGTTTAGTTGTAATGTAGCTCGTACGATAAAATATATGTTTCTCGTAATCCAAAATTAATGTATTGCTTACCTATACGTATAATAGAATCGTAATCAAACTTTTTGTCTTTGCGTTTGTGTATGCCAACTTCCGCAATGGCTAAACGTGGTAGAGTTTTATACGTGGTAGAGCCACGCTGTAGTTATATTAATTGGTGTTTGGCTCGATCGGCGAAGGACCACGCTCTCATAGAATAACAGCATGAAATAATAGCTTAATGCTGCTGTGTTTCGTATGGTGAGTGTAGAGACCGGAGACCCTTTTTACTGGAAACGAGGCATTCCATCTTAGTTCTCACGGGTGACAACGCATCCGCATTTTGATTCGTAATCGAGGATAGATGTAGATGTCTATGGGCCGCAGCAACCACTTACCATCAGGTGGACTGTGGGCTCGTTTGTCACCCTATTCTACAAAAAAACTATTTTGGATTCGGTTTTCAATAATATATTGAGATAAGCTTGGGCTTACATTTTATGTTTGTTTCATTTAAACAGTTTGAAAAATATTGTTAAAGACTAGCGACGCGCCCCGGCCTCGCCTGGATCTATTAATATGGCGTTACTTAAATTTAGGATAATCAACGGATTATATGTGGTAGAGCCATGCTACAGCTATATTAGAAGTATTGAAACATGAGTGGGTCGG
The DNA here is from genome assembly GCA_036936625.1 of Parnassius smintheus behrii. Lineage (NCBI taxonomy): Eukaryota > Metazoa > Arthropoda > Insecta > Lepidoptera > Papilionidae > Parnassius > Parnassius smintheus. Next base: position 2,884,679 of record JAUPFT010000031.1, read on the forward strand.
CTCGACCGGAGAAGGACCACGCTCTCACAGAATACCACGTATGAAAACCATCCCTAACACAAGTATTTTAAGCTTAGCAGGACTGATTAAGAGGATTTTTTTAAATTTATTAAAATTGCAGTATTTAAAAAAAATATAATCTATAAAATTATGTCCATAGGATAAGTTCCTTAAAATAAAAGAATAAAAAACTTTCAAATATGTACTCTGTACTTACACATCTTACGACAGTCAGTAGCGATTTTATTTCGCCCTTCCAATCTACAGAGTCCAATCTGTCTGATCGTTTAACCCCATGGGAATGCCTCCCTAAAACTACTCGAATCCTGTTAAATTACAATTAGTTAAGGTACACTGATTTTGTTATTGTTATAATCTGCTTTGTTTGATGAACGCGACCTCGAGTTTACAACACAAGGCTACATTTTATCTGGATTAAACGAAGCCTAGATTAAAACCTCAGACGAAATTAAGTTTTGTGCAACTTTTTTGTATTTTTTACTGTTTTTTTTTTCTTAAAATTAAAGTGGCGTACAAACTTACAGCTCCCTTTTTTCCTGGAAAGGCGTATTTCATGTTAGTCCTCACGGGTAACTACGTAACTGCATTTTGATTCGTAATCAAGTATAGATGTGCATGTCTATGTGCCACAGCAACCATTTACCATCAGATGGACTGTGTGCTCGTTTGTCACCCGTATGCTTTAAAAAACCTGGTGGCTATTGCAGCGTATGGCTCACAGCTTGTAAAACACTATGGCGAAAGGCAGCAACGTCTTAGGGGTTGGACGAAATGTATGACTAAAAGAAACGGGCTCCTTTTATATTAGAATATATTATAGAGAAATTGCAATACCAGGGTAATTGTATGTGCGTAGCCGAGCTTGTAATAAGGAGTGAGCTCGTTTCTTGAGTAAGGAATTAAAAATACGCTAATTTCAATACAGGAGATGGCTGGGTGCTGCCATCAGCTTGGGGTCACAAATTAATAAAAGTAATCCAAACCTAAGTACAACTGCAAAATTTCAAGATACTGTAAGCTTGTTCTCTGTAGATTGGACGAAAAATTAATATTTAAAAGTTGAAGGTAGCCTTTGTTAAATATGATATCATGACATGACCTCAGGATGCAATCATGAGACTAAATGCCAGTAACATCGGGAGTTAAAAAGTTAAAATAAAACGTGATTTAATATACTAAATTAATTATTTCCATAATATTCGCATAAATTTAGTTCTAGTTGCGTATTTTTTAATAAAAATTTAACCTGTAAAATTAATTTGAATTCGGCGATAGTCACTTACCATCAGGTGAGCCGAATTCTCGTTTGCCCCTTTTTCTATGTATAGAAAAGAACTTGATTTAACGATGCAATTCAACCCTAAAATAGAGCCCGGTCGATTAGACCCTAATTTGTCAGCTGAGGCGCTCAGAATAAACTCGTAAAGATCGTTTAAAATACATTAAAATCCCGGTACAGATTAAAACGGCGCGTTCTATCTTAAACTCGTTGTTCGACACTTGATTAACCCCAGATTGAGTATTTCATTGAATTTACATATAAATGTGAAAATTACATTTCAACCCTTGAATCGCTAGCGGCTACATTATCTTTATTTAAGCAAGAAGAGGGGGTGAAATGGTCCCCTAAGGGATCGTACTTTCAATCTTTAAAAACGCTCTTCCAATAGCACTTAACGTTAATTAATAATAGAATTGAGTTAAAAAAGGTACACAATAGGCGTAAAATGTTCTGTTATATTTGATTGTATAAAGCTTTTTCGGTGTAAAAGAGAACACAATTAAACTTTTCTCGAAATGCTAATTTACTCTGCAAGATAATAATACATTGTAAACCTTAAGCAAAATATGCTGGTGAAAGTCTTCTTCTGATATTCCTTTAAAGGGAAGATTTGAATTAAGTGCCAAGTTTGGCATGTGAAAGGGCAATCGAAATATTGGATATGTCGAATTTTTGTTATGGCTTAGGGATGTTACCTAAGATAAAAAAAAAACATAGAACCTTTCCACCTGTTCTTGGTAAAAGTCTGTTCACATTCGGATACACTAAAATATTCTCGTATCCAAACCATAACATTGGATTAGTAAACTTTCAATACAAATAATAACTAATGCAATATTTATGTTAAATTAAGACTTCAACAATAACGAAAAATATTATTGACAATTAAATATATTTCATATAATTGAAGACGTATCCTAAATATGTAATTTGTAGCTTATGCTCGAAATTATTTTTATCTATGTTAAAATTTGACAGTAAGCATAAACAGGAACGAGAAACTGTATCATGTGCCATTGTTACTTAGTCTACTGCGACTACTGGAACTGTTATTTTAACGCAACAAAAAGAAGTAAAACAGGTTTCTTACTTTAACTTGTAAATTCTACTCCTACCTAAGCCACAACCAATTGCAAATACGTGGTTGGAAGATATTAACAGAATTATATAAAATAAATAAATTTTTTATCTAGTCATCGAACTGTAACTACCTTACACATTAAAACTATATTGCCAAAATAACGTATTCAGAGTGAGTACCCACATTACCAGCATCTGCGGCCAACGGGTTAAGGTCGTTGGATGTATAGCGTTCATAACAATATTATAAATGTTTAATTTTTAAGATTCATGTCGTAAAAATTAAAATTATCTAACCATTAGTGGTTGCTATAAGTAATATTGTGGAAATGGACAGGCCATATAATAAGAGGCATTGAGAAATGGAACAATTGTATTTTGTTACCCAAAAAAAAAGAAAAAGTACACGTTTCGTTGGGTGGGGTTTCGTTAAGTTGGGATGACGAAATAAAGGGCAGACGAAAGCCCCGCAGAGCGTGGCAATTATGGCAAATATCCCCACCCCTCCCATGAGGCAATCTATGGGGGAGGCCTATGTACAGCTGTGGACTTTAATAGGCTGTAACAGTAACAGGTGAATGGCGGATGCAATACAAAGATAGACAGCAGCATTTTCCTGATAACAACTCAATTACAATTAAAAAAAACTTCAGCTGTTGCCAACCCGTCTGCCAAGTATGACAACTTGGCAACTATCCGCCCTATGCGTTAGTTGACACATAGGGCGGATAGTTCCGCCCTATGTCACAACTATCCGACCTATATAGCTACAATCCGTCCAGTGTCTGTAGGAGCCTATGTTGAGCAGTGGACTTTAATAATCTGTAACAAATGAATAATTGAAACAATTATGTTGACAACCCTTGCTATAATTTTTTTTTCTTTTCGTAGTTAAAATTATAATAAAAGTATATTTCCTTTATCTCTTTTAAAGTGAAGCTCAAGGGAATAAAAAATAATCCTTGACTTGATTTAGACACGGAACGTTAATGAATATTCAGCGACCGTTCCACGACTGATTTAACCTTTTATTAGAATTAAGCGATCAATATTTAAGACAAAAACGAAAGAGGTTTTCTCGTTTGAATGATTCAAACTACCGTATTTTTCGTGTGGCTCGGACTTTTTTTTATAAGATATGGTGACAAACGAGAACACTGTCCACCTGATGTGTATCCTCGATTACAAATCAGATGCGTTGTCACCCGTGATGACTAAGATGGAATGCCTCATTTTCAGTAAAAAGGGTCTCCGGTTCTGTATACTCACCATACGAAACACAACAGCATTAAGCTACTATTTTACGCTGGTATTCTGTGAGAGCATGGTCCAGTTGAGCCGAGACAATCGTGCTACAACTATACTACTAATATAACTGCAGAATGGCTCTACCACGTAAAAACTTGTCTAGTACATTTCGTAGTACGCAAGCAAACTAGGTTCTATCCCCATCGCCGCCTATAACATAGTTAATTTCAACTAAAAAATAATAAAAGTAACGCTAGTAAAATTACTGGTTCTCTTTTTAACCGCTTTTTATATAACAAGTCCACCTGATCGTAAGCGGATGCTATTACCCATATACATCTACAGGTATCCTGCCTTGAAAATCAAAATGCAGATGCGTTACCGCCAATATCAGCATAATTACCAGCGTGAAATAGCAGTCTTATACTGTTATGATTTCTATGGTGAATATAAAAAACCACTTTTTACTGGAAATGAGGCATTGCATCTTGGTCCTCAGGAGTGACAATGCATCTGTATTTTGTTCCTTAATCGAGAATGGTTGTGTCTATGAGCCACAGCATCCACTTACCATCAGGTGGGCTCGTTCGTTGTGTGCTCGTTTGTAACCCTTATTCTATAAAAAAAAATCTTACTTTCTTTATCAACCCCTAAATGTCCATAACTATAAATCTCTAGGTACTCATCTAAATATGGTATTAGGTAAGTGTTGAAATAATACTAGTTTTTACGGAATTTATCGCGTATATTTAACTTTTTAATACCCGACGTTTCGAACGCTTTACAGCACTCATGGTCACGGGCGGGACTGAGATGTTCAACGTCCATATGTCATAGTTAACCGCGGTTACCATAGATTAAAATTTAACTTTTGTTCCGATCTATGCAGTATGAACCTATGGTATCTTGAAGTCTTGCAGTTTTATGCTTGGGTTGGGATTTAATTTTATTTATTATAGGATCCCAAGCAGATGGTAGCACCCAGCCATCTTTTCTATTGAAATTAGGATGTTTTTTGATTTCAATAGCCTCGCGAATCATCCTTGGAAGGAATCGGTGTTCTTTAGCGAGGATTTGCGGTCTATCAAATCTGATGTAGTGACGGGGGCGATCCTGTACGTGTTCACAGACTGCAGACTTCCCGGAGCGTCGATTCTTCACATCAGCTATAATATGTTCTTTAACGCGGGTTTTTATTGATCTTTTAGTTTGTCCTATGTATCTCAATCAGTCCTATGTATCGTAATCAAGCTTGTACACTCCTGCATCTTGCAGAGGGACATTACACTTGACTGATGGTAAAAACTGACCAATCTTCTTCAGCGGCTTGAAGTATGTTTTGATGGAAGCGCGGTTCAAGATGTAGCCAATCTTGTCAGTGACTCCTCTAACATATGGCAGTACAGCAGGTACACGCTCGACTGTGGCCGGCTTCACTCGTTCACTGTGACGTAGGCGCGGGACTCGAAGCTTGTTGTCATGCAAAACTTGCTTGACATGGTGGAGCTCTGCAGCCAGGTGTTTACTGTCACAGATCCCTCGTGCTCTCTGAAACAAAGATTTACCCACGGTAGCTAACTGTGAAGGATGGTGGTGAGAATCACCGTTTAAATATCTATCTGTATGGGTCTTTTTTCTATACACAGTATGGCTCAAGGTGTTATCAGGATTCCGAATTACTAACACATCTAGAAAAGCTAAGGAATTGTTTGCCTCTAACTCCATTGTGAACTGAATTTTAGAATTTATAGAGTTAAGATGGTCTAAAAATGCAGTTACTTCATCTAAAGGTAGAATTGTGAAAGTGTCGTCTACGTACCGCTTGTAGAATCTTGGATTTATGGGAGAACTAAGCAAGGCTTTCTCCTCAAAGTCTTCCATGAATATGTCGGCGACAATGGGAGATACAGGTGAGCCCATCGCCACACCATCTACTTGCTTGTAGAACTCCTCCTTCCACAATAGGTAGCCAGATGTAAGGCAGTGTCTGAGTAATACTGCATATTCTACGGGCATGTTGTTTTCTTCCAGCCTTCTAGTTACAATTGAGATGCAGTCTTCAACAGGTAAGCATGTAAACAATGACTGCACATCAAAACTGACCATAGTTTCATTGTCTGCCAGATGTAGGTCTTTAATCTCGCTGAAAAAATGGTACGAATCCTTTATGTGCATATACGATATAAAATCCGTAAAATATACGCGATAAATTCCGTAAAAACTAGTATTATTTCAATGTGTAGTGTTCGCGTAAATATAAGAAATCATTAGGTATTCGGCTTGAAATGTACGTTGTTCTGTTTACCTTTGTTTGTTGGTTTGAGGTCTAGAATTAGATAGACCCCCGTTCCCACTTAGGCATTAACACAGGGAACGATGCGTATGGACTAAGAATCCAAGTATCTTTATTATCGTTAGTGTGCCATACACCATATTTGTATCACACTATAATAAGGGGCTTTCCTGTCGGATCGGCTCACTATATCACTTTAGTGTTATCGCTCGTAATACAATGCATCATGTCTATTGTACGCGAGTTTCCGGTGCCGAGCTTCCGTAGCGTACAGAGGCGGCGATGTACAGCACGCTGGTCGAATAAATCGCGTGTATAAAACTGCATTTTTCACAATCGCGAGAGTTGTGTGGCGTTTCCTTCCTGTTTATGCCGTAGTTTTTTTGTTAGTGCTGTATTCGTCTATTTTAAAACTCACTTTAGAATAATATTTTATATGGAGTTAGACATAATTCTAATTCATCAAATATTCCATCTCCAAGATTATCAAGCTACTACCATATTCAACAACAAATCTTACCATCCGGTAAACTATGAGCATGTCACCTTTATTCTATTAAGACGTGTATTTTGATTTAACGTGTAGTGGTTATGTAAGAAAATCCACTATCACATATCCCATGCGAGTCGAAAGAGGTGTTAGTGGGAAACAAATCAGGAGATAAAATAAAATGAAAATTGGTTGTGTGTAAAGTCGTTTGTGACGTGTACATGTACATTTACGTGACATATGTCACGTAAACCGACTTTGTGATAGTTTAATGTGACAACGTCATAACAAAACGTTGATGAAATGATTGCATACCTTTATGAATAAAATTGAATAATTTTTATTAATGAATTATCACTTTTTTGTATGGATACAAAGAAGGAGTGAAATAAAATGTACAATTTAAATGATAAATTTACTTTTACGCACAAGCTTTTTCGCTCGATCGTGCAGCGCTCTCGCTCCAATCGTAACGTTACAATGAGCGTAACGTTACAATGAGTCATCCTTTTTCGTGCATGCAGCCGGCGCTCATCGATTTATTATACGTTGTCACGTCAAAAAAACTACTGTTGCCAACCCGCATGCCAATCGTGGCAACTATGGCAAATATTCCCACAAAGAATCAATAAATGGGGAGGCCTATGTTCAGCAGTAGACTTTAATAGCCTGTAATGGTAATTATTTATAAATATTTGGTTGATATTTGAAGTTTACCAACACTTGTTGGGTAAGTGTTTCTAAAAGATTTCTTCAAGTGTTCCATCTCCAAGATTCCCAGAATATCATTTTAACAACAAATTTTAGTATCAGATTGGTGGGTCAAAAGATCAATAACTTTGCAAGTATACCGCTCGACGATTTTTCCAATGATTGCTTTATTACAAAAATTCGTGTCGCATAAAACGACATTTCAAAAAGTTTCAGTGAAAGAAGAGTTAGATTAAAAAGCTCTTTTCCTTCGAAAAATATTTCCATCGTAGGTCGCTGGAAATGGGAATGTTTTCGCTACTTTATCCGATTTTTTCTTTTTAATTTTACCGTCACAAAGTTTTCGAGAAAAGTTCATTTAAGAAATCAACATCTGTGAAATCAATATGATTAAATTTATACATATATATTTTCAGCATACAAACTGAATTACATAACTTCGTCGACCCAATATCTGACGTGCTGTAATTGGCACCGAGGTAGCTTAGATAACCTGATGATGCCGTGAGGCAAAAACGGTCGGTTTTTACAGTTATTATATTAATAACTAGCTGTTTCCCGCGACTTCGCCCGTATGGAATCTGTTACAATTGGATTTCATGGGTAAGTAGCCAAGTTACTCCTTAAGAGCCTTGGTAGCTCAGATGGTAAGCGCTCGCTATAAATTTCACAGTACGCGAGCAAACCGGGTTCGATCCCCGCCAACACAAATGACATTGTTAATTGCAATTTTAAGTGATGATTTACCACGTGCTCGGTGATGAACGAAAACATCGTGTTGAAACCTGCATGTCGGATAAATAAGAAAAAAAATATTCCGAATACATGTGAAGTTTTCCAACACGCATTGGGGCAGCATGGCAGACACTTCCTTGCCCTAAAAAGCTCTTAGTAATGGGGGAGGCTTGTGCCCAGCGGTGGGACGTATATAGGCTTTAACATTTTATAATTGGCCTGCAAAGCTAAATGTGGGGTTCAAGTCCCGATAGGGGTGATGAATATTTTTGTATAATTTTTAATTGATGGTGGATCATATGGTGAAACTCCAGATTCATTTTGTGATTTGTATATACACCTGTACTTGTTACACAATATTTATTTAAAATGTATATAAATAAATAAAATTTAAGTATCTGTTTGTGATCGGCCACAGGGTCCCGGGTTCGATTCCGGGAACAATGACCCCAAAATTATTGGGTGCGAGAATAACGAAAGGTGTTCTGGGTTGCACCAAAACGGTGAACTGTATATGCGTAGTTAGTTATAACCAAAACAAAATGGCGGACGTGGCACGTGTCGGGTTTTGGAAAGTATACTTGCTATAATCTAATTTACTATATTAGTCAGCACGAAGGAAAAATGAGCTGCCAAGGACAGAACAACAGATAGACAAAAACAGCTCAAGATTTAAAGGAACAGACACGTAACGGGGTGGTTCTGCCAGCGGCCTCTTACTAAGGCCTCGAGGCTGGTGGAACTACGTTGCAACTGGACGAGCAACGGCGTCGCCCGTCGTTTCAACGCCATCGATACCCCCCACCCCCCGCCGCCTCCCCCACTGCCTTCTATTAGGCCCGGAGAGAGCGGAAGTGAAGGTAGACCGTACCGGCTTATTTTTAATTAACTAAACAAAATACAAGCTTTTACTAAAGCATATGAAATTATATATTATGATTTGTCTGTCTGTTTGTTTGTTCCGGCTAATCTCCGAAACGACTGGACCGATTTCGACGTAACTTTCACTGGCAGACAGCTGATATTATAAGGAGTAACTTAAAGTTAAAAGTCAAGTTACAGCCTATATTCGTCCCACTGCTGGGCACAGGCCTCCCCTCATTTCTGAAAGAGTTGTTAGGGCTAGGATGTATCTGCCGTGCTGCCCCAATGCGTGTTGGCGAACTTCACATGTCTTCGAATTTTTTTTTTCGTATTTCTTAGACTTGCAGGTTTTAACACGATGTTTTCCTTCATCGCCGAGCACGTGGTAAATCAGCACTTAAAATTGCAATTAACGATTTCATTGGTGCCGGCGAGGATCGAACCCGGTTTTCTCGCGTACTATGAAATTTACAGCGAGCGCTTACCATCTGAGCTACCAAGGCTCTTAAGGAGTAACTTGGCTACTTACCCATGAAATCCAATTGTAATAGATTCCACACGGGCGAAGTCGCGGGAAACAGCTAGTTATTAATATAATAACTGTAAAAACCGACCGTTTTTGCCTGACCGCATCATCAGGTTAGCTTGATAAATACCTATACCCTGTAAATTAAATATTGGAATAAATACTTACAAAACAACACAAATATATATATATATATATATATATATATATATATATATATATATATATATATATATATATATATATATATATATTTATGTTCAAAATCAATGTAACAAGTATATTCAAAGATTTTATTTGTATTAGACAATTGTCTATATGTAGATATGAGTCAGTACTATGAATTTCTGAGATGGTATTTAAGGCAGGGAAATTTTCAACCCTACTGATTCATCGCGTATTGACAGAATACACATGTCAGTATATTTAATCAAAATACACTTTTTTATAGAACACGGGTGACAAACGAGCACACAGTCCACTTGATGGTTAGTGGGTGTCACAGCAACCAGAATTTTTTTAAGTTATACAATATTTTTTCATTATGCAATCAAGAATGACAAAGGAGCAAATAGTGATTTCTGTGACATATACACCCAAATCTACCCACTGTTGAGAATCAAAATGCAGATTCGTTGTCAGCCTAGATGATTGCTTCTAAGTCGGTGGACGGCACTCTAAGAGTGAGTTCACACGGCGCGCTGCGTTGCTTTGCGTTGCTTCACCGCAACGCAAATATTATGACGCATTTCCGGCCACGCTGGCGCTGCCACTGTTACGCCGTCGCAGCGGCAACGCACAGTTGCGGTGAGCATTTTGTAAAAACATCGCAGTCTATTTGGAAACATGGATCGAAAAAGACATCTGGCATTGCTCATATTATTACGTCACCGCCAAAATCGAAGCAAAATCACAAAACGGTAGATCTGTCCCTTAATTTCATAAATAAATAGTGATGTACAGTTTTTTTGTTTTTTTTTTTGGTAGAATATCAGGAGTTGCTGTTGGACGAAAATAAGTATTATAGTTTCTTTAGAATGAGTGTGTCCAGTTTCGAATATTTAATAACTTTTCATTTTGCATTCATTTCTTATAGTAATCCATATAATTTTTTTAATGGTACTCATTTTACTCTGCTAATTAAACTTAAAGAAAAAACGAAATTAACTTACGTACTATCAACGCACAAACAACTGAGCGCTGCCGCTGCGGTGTTGCAAGTAGTAGTACACCCCCTCCCCTTCGTCTCGGAGACTTGCTGTCAGTTGTCAGTTGTGTGCGCGTTTCGTCGACGCAGCGCACCGTGTGAACACTATGGTAATTAGTATTTAAAACGACGCAGTAACAGCGCTACGTCAACGCAACGCGCCGTGTGAACCGACTCTAAGTTGTCCGCTAAGGCATCATACAATGCTCTATAATTAGATGATGGTCAGATACTGCCGATGCTGTTTATAATACAAGTTGTTGTTGGTTAGTTATCAGGAAGATGTTGATGCCCATGTTCTGGTATATTCCCCCATCTTAAGACACTCACGGGACTATATTGGGTACTAGATATTCTTATACCTCCACTACACAGTCGTCGATAACCTTAATTTCTTAAAAACTAATTTATTCTAACACTACAAATAAGAATTTATATGTGTCATAATGATAGTATAACGGTCGAATAAACTGTCCTCTAAAAAGCATAAACACTTTACGCGAGAGTCGTGTATCATAGGACTATATTGGGTACTAGATATTCTTATACCTCCACTACACAGTCGTCGATAACCTTAATTTCTTAAAAACTAATTTATTCTAACACTACAAATAAGAATTTATATGTGTCATAATGATAGTATAACGGTCGAATAAACTGTCCTCTAAAAAGCATAAACACTTTACGCGAGAGTCGTGTATCATACAAAGGTAAAGTGCGGAAACTAGGAGTCATCTTGAAGTTATAAAGAGCACGTAGATGCTTAAAAGTCGCACAGAATCCGACGCTCGTCCGTAACAAGTCTTCGTTTCTAAGTCTTTCTTCTTTTGATAATAAAACACTCGCATAAGGTATACATATTACATACTCCTCTAGAGTGCACATTTTTAAGTTACGTGCAACGTATTTCGGAGTGCATTCGACTTTGATTGATAAAGGTATGTAGGCGGTCCCATAATGAATTGGCCTAACTATGAACAAATGAAGGAAATGAAACGAAACCAATTTTATTTTTCAATTTAATCACCATGAATACTAACACACTTCTGACATCTGTGAATCAACATCTCTAAACCTTTATAAAAATAATCACATTTTTTATCCTCAGAATGACTGAAGACGGCCGCCTGCAACTTTTCATCGCTTGAAAATTTTCTTCCTCTTAAGTCCCGCTTTAAATTTGGAAATAAATAATAGTCGGACGGGGCCATGTCTGGACTGTAAGGTGGATGTTGAACTTCTGTGAACCCGCATTGACGAACTGCATCCTTCGAAACACCAGCGGTATGAACAGGGGCGTTGTCATGAAGCAACAAGACACCTTTAGACAGCTTGCCTCTTCGTTTTTCCTTTATCTTGTCTCGTAATTTATATATTAAAGAAGCATAATATTCGCCGTTCACGACTGTATTACGTTCTTTAAAATCCACCATCAAAATGCCTTGAAAATCCCAAAATATTGTGCACATCAGTTTTTTAGTCGATTGTTGCACCTTTGCCTTTCTAGGGGGCTTTTCACCCTTATAACGCCATTCCATTGACTCGCGCTTGCTTTGTGGATCATACTACAAGATCATAGTTTCATCACCAGTCACTAGCCACTCGATCACAGTCTTTGGATTTTCGCCACAAAGATCCAAAAACTCCGAAGCGCAGCGCACTCTTTCCTGTCTTTGTACCCCTGAAAGAAGTTTCGGTACCCATCTTGCACTCACTTTTTTCATGTGAAGATGTTCATGGATCGCGCGATGAATGGTACTCTTAGAGAGCCCAAGCCTTGCCGCAATTTTTCTAATCTTCAAACGGCGGTCACTCAGAACCTCCTCTTCGATAAGAGCAATCGTTTTGGGAGTGAGCACTTCCACAGGTCGACCGTCGTGGCGAAAGTCTTCGACGGTTTCTCTCCCGAGGCGAAACTCTTTCACCCAATTTTTCACTGTACTATAGGAGGGGGCAGACTCCTTATATACGCCATCCAATCGTTCTTTTATTTGGGCAGGGGATAAACCCTCTTTAAACAGAAACTTTATGACACTTCGATACTCAGTTATCGACATTTTGAAAAAATACGCGACTCTCGTTATTCAAATGCCTGTTAAACTAAGACTAAGCATTTCATGTCGATGCATGTTTCTTATATTAAGTGCACGATAAACGTACTATTTAATGCAACACAACATGTAGCGACATGTCGCGTTGAACTATATCAGGCCAGTTCATTATGGGACCGCCTGGTATATTGTTCCTAAAATAGAAAATGGCTGAGATAACTGTTCCTTATCATAATCAATCTGTCTGCGGTAGTCTACTGCTGGAGATAGGGCCTTTACCAAAGCGCGTGACTCAGTCTCAGCTGCTGTCAGCCCCCAGTCTCGTCAGATTGATGCTTGATCTGTCCAATAGCTTCAGCAGCTCAAACGCTTCGTACACAAATTGTTATCACAATGGGTATCTCATACATTTCTGGTTACTCTGAGTCACCGGTCTATTTAAACGAAATTATCTTATTTTTTTAACTTTATACAAGCCTGATGCAGCCTCAGATGGTAAATCGCACTGTCTTAGCGTAACAAATGCATATTCACTCTTGCCTTGAAGACGCCCAGATTGTGTTCGGACTGAAAGATAGACCCCGGCAAATTATTCCACTTCTTTGCTCTATGTATTAAAAAAGTCGAAGTAAACCGTTTGGTTCTAATGCGGGGAATATCGACAATAAAGGGGTGAAGACCCGACGACCGTCTGGTCGTCCGATGGAGGAAAGGAGAAAGAGGAGTTAGAGCGTACAATTCCTGCGCACTCTCCGAAATGTATCCTATAGAATACCGAGAGGCTGGCTACTCTGCGCCTGTGCTCTAGGCTGACAAGATTGGTTTCGAACAAATCAAGGTCACCAATGAGCCTCTTAACATGTCTCTGCACTGAGTCCAACGCTGCCAGGTGGCATTTTGCAGCACCAGCCCATATGTGACAGCAGTACTCCAAGCATGACCGGATTTGTGCTTTATATAAGGTAAGAAGCTGTCCCGGCGTGAAAATTTTTTGGTATTATTATTATTTCTTCGTATCGAAGAAACGTAACTGACATCTCCTATAGCCTAATAGCTTAAATTGCATTGCAGGATTTGAAAGTTTTTAGTTGTGTAATGATTTGAGTTTATTCGAGTAGATATTGCAGGATATGAGTATTTCGTCTTACTGGTGACAACACATCTGTAGCACACTTCGATCTATCTTCATTACAGAATGCTCATGAACTAAATTACCGTACAACTGTTTCATCATCGTGCACGTGGTAAATCACCAAATAAAATAACAATTACAAGTTAAAAGGGAACAAACAAAGATACAAAATACACGTGGCAGAGCCATGCTGCAGCTATATTATGGTTGTAGCACGAATGGGTCGGTTCAACCGGGGAAGGACAACGCTCTCACGAAATACCAGCATAAAATAACAGCTTAATGCTGGTGTGTTTCGTACGGAGAGTGTAGAGAACCTGAGACCCTTTTTTACTGGAAACCTCCTCCTCCTCAGGCGTAACAACGCATTTACATTTTGGGTCCTAATCGAGGATAAATTTAGATGTCCAGGGGCCACAACATCCACTTATCACCAGGTGGAGGGTGTGCTCATTTGTCACCCTTATTTTATAAAAAACAAATTCGTTCATACATATTAGAATAACTTAAGCAGTTAGTGGTATAAAAAACGATTCCGCTTTAGTGTACATTCTTTACTGGATATCATTCTCAAATTCTTTACATTACAATGAAATTTCAAGGCTTATCCTCTGAGCTAGCACGAATTTCGTAAGACAAAACTTCTTTACAATATCCGTTTTATAATTCTATCTAAGATATTTAATAGAATCAGGCGTTAATTTGCAATAATCTGTTATATTAAAGGTTTTGAAAATGATCTCAGTTCCGCGCAATAAAATAAAATAAATGTGTCTCATCTAGTTTGAACAGCACCTCCCGCTCTATCTTAATTCTATCTAGAAACATTGTATAACTATAATCCCTGTGAATTTTTTCTAACATCAAACAAATCTCGATCGCTCAGGTGATAGTAATAATTCGCCATTAAACCTTATTTTATTCGAAACTATAATACGTTTGGAAATTGTTATAACGTAACAACTTAGATATTTAATTTGATTGCCTCAATGGTGATACGGTTTAAATCTATTGTTATTGTTAACTGTTATATGCCGAACTTGCTCTTGCAATGATAATTAGGTACAAATTAATTTAGATTTCGTTAATAAGAATATTGTTACGTTAATATTATGTATATTATGCGTATTTTATTTTTAGAATTTGGATTACAAATGGGCACATAGTCTACCAGATAGTAAGGATACTATGGCCCATAGATTTATCTTCGATTAAGAATCCAAATGCAGATGTGTTGTCACCAATGAGGACTAAAATGAAATACCACGTTTTCAGTAAAGAAAAGTCTCCGGTTCTCTACAATCACCATACAAAACACAGCACCATTAAGCTGCTATTTGACGCTACGTGGGAGAGCGGCGGTGCAGATATATTATGGTTTTGTAACACTCCTCCCATCTATATTCCCCATACCCCCCTTTCGATTATGTTTGTCTCACCCACCACCAAGTTCCCTTCAATCATTTAGTGGGACATTTACAGGGAGATATTACTATGTTGTTAAATAAAACATCATGGAGGTCAGACAGTCTGCAGCCGCGTAACTAAGGGACCAGACTTGGACATAGCTAAAGTGTGAAAGCTTTTTTTGGAGTCAAACCAAGACGCAGAAAGCGCCATTGAAATAGCGACCCGCCCAACAACCATCGCAGAGATGCAATGCAGAACGCAACAAGTATCAATACGACTATCAATCGGCCTTACATCGTTCCATGGCCCTCCCCCCACATAAAATCCCTGCAGACATCAGCACCCGCAAACCTCCATTGACCAAACCCACAAGATGCGTCAAATCAGGCGCAGCACACCCGCAGATCCATCACAAGACCGCAAGTAGCATTAAGCATCAACGCAACTATCGTACGGTACGGAAAACCGCATATTCTTTAATATTTTGTCTTCAATAGTATACACGGATGCACTCCTCACTGCTTACTAGGGCTTAGCAGAATCCCACCTCCGATATGGAATAATATTTTGGGGTAACTCAACCGAAAAAGGATTAGCGTATAAGGCTCAAAAAAGATGCATAAGGGCGATGTTTAAGCTGAAAACTACCGATAGTTTAATGCCATATTTTAAAGAGTATAAAATACTGACATTACATTGTTTATACATACTAGAAGTAGCTGTGTTTGTTAAATTGCATCCAAAACGTTTTAAACGCCTTGACCAAGTAGTTCCACGTAATAAACGCGACAATACTCTTTTGTGTCATCAATCCGCTAAGACAGCACTAATGCGCAAAAGTATATACTGCATGGCTCCAGTCATATATGATAAAATACCTAAAAGTTCGAAAGAATTGCCGCTATCGATATTTTAAAAAAGGCTTCGTAGCTTCTTGACAGTCAACGCATAGCAGCAGAGAAAATAAATATAAATCGAGGAAGGTTTCCATGTATAGTAGGTTAATTTCTTTAAGAATTAAGAAAATGTTGAACTTTTGCGATCAAACAAACCGAGGTGTATCGCTGGTTACTACTATTCTAGTTAAATTAGCCACAACGGTAATAGTACCAAGCTACTTTTACAATTTAAAGTAACAAACTTCCATTTCTGAGGTGTAATGGAGCATAAAAAGTCTACCAAACTACTTAGGTTACGAAATTGACATTTATTTGAGATGATAGTTTCCTTTACTGTCGCGTAAATGGCGCATCAACAAAATTTCAGTTTTTATTATTGAATAAGGATAACAAATGATCACACAGTCCTCCTGAAAATGAGTAAATACTGTGGCCCATAGACACTACATCTATCCTCAATTTAGAATCAAAATGCGGACGCATTGGCTGCGTTTGGCAGAAAAAAGCGCTAGCAAGCGCTTGTAAGCAAAATGGTGATCGTAAGCGGTAAGCGCTGTCAAATCGTAAGTAGCTATTTTCCTCTAGGACACGAAGTTAGTTTTAACCGGGGAACCTAACCTAATTTAAATATATGTTTGTAAAGTATACATATTAAAAACTTACCAGTCATGAATTCTTAATAACATGTTTAATATGTTTATTCATGTCATTATATTACTTAAAACTAATATTGCACAAAACAACTTATAAACTCTACTTCAAAACAAACAAATTAAATAAGAAAAATGGCGGATTGTGTCAGCGCTACTGAAGTTAGCAAACGTGTCCTGGCCGAAAACTGTTTAGTTTCGCCATTTTGCTTACAAGCGCTTGCTAGCGCTTTTTTCTGACAAACGCAGCCAATGTCACCCCTGGAAACTAAGATTTTTTTGTTTATTTAAAAAAAAATTAGGGTGACAAACGGGACCACAGTCCTCCTGATGGTAACTAGATGCTGTGGCCCATAGACATCCACATTTATCCTCAATTAAGAATAAAAATGCTGATGCGTTGTCACTCGTAAGGACTAAGACGGAATGCCTCATTTACAGTAAAAAGGGTCTACGGTTATCAACACTCACCGTATGGTATATAGCAGCATTAAGCTGATAGTTTACGTTGGTATTCTGCCAAAACTTGGGCCCACCTGGTCAACTTGATCCATTCGTCCTACAACCATAATATTGCTGCAGCGTGGCTCTTCTACGTTAAAAAGACGAAATTATTCTTTTCACTTTAAGGAACGGAAGAAACATTATTCAGTTGTTTCACGCTGGGATACTGTGAGAGTGTGGACATACGCTGGTCGAGTGGACCCACTCGAGCTGCGGTCCTTATAGCTGCAGCGTGGCTTTACCACGTAAATGAGCAGAGGTGCAGCACAGAAAACTGCTACTAAGTTTTATGTCAACAAAATATCTTACATATTTGAGTTTATAATAATAATGACTTTAGAAAAAGTAAAAACCATTTCAAATTGCTAAAATAGAAGTTATCTATTTGCAACCCTTAGGGGTGGACGTTTTAGTCCAAATTTATATGGGACCATACCGTTTCAACCTATTTAAGAACCGTAACATATTGAAGAAAAATAATAATCTTTAAACTCGGTTCTTTAACTGCGAAGATATCACATGAAATTCCTTAAACAATAGTCCAATGTGAAACTTTTTCCCTATTTTACACTCTTTGCGGTGCTATGTTTTCTTCAAAATTTAACAAGACCACCCTTGAGGTAAAAACCCATTTAATAGAAAATTATTTATTAAAATCGATGTACAATCTGCGAAGATATCGCGTAATATACCAACATACAAAAGAAACATACACTCGAATTGACAACCTCAACCTCAACCTCACTTTTGAAGTTAGTTGATACTTTTAAATCATTATAAAACATACCTTATTAATCTTATAGATATTCAAAACCGTTCTAAATCGTGCAAATTTTAATTCTTATTTGGCAGAAGTAAATGTATGATAAATTAGAAGAGGAGTTATCCGCCAGAAATATCATTACACTCGTACTTGTATATTGTACTGTGATTCAATTTCATTTAAGCTATGTGTGTGTGTGCGTGTGTGTGTGTGCGCGCGCGCGTGTGTGTGTGTGTGTTTATTAATATTATGACCGTGATATATACGCTTATACCTTGGACCACATCTCACGTATGTGACGGTCAACGTGCGGGTCAACTCGTGTAATGTTACGTGAAATGAGCGCATAAGGACATTCTCTATTTTATAGTGTTGTAAAAGTTATTGTCGCACTATAAAGTTTTATCTATCCTACGCCGTAGGAATATTGGATTTAGCCGTTGTATCCCGAGTGACTTACTGAACTCCTACCTTAATTTTGGGCACCTTAACACGTGGTAAAGCCACGCTGCAGCTATATTATGATTGAAATACGAATAGGTCGGCTCGAGGAGATCGTTTTTACTGGAGACGAGGCATTTCATCTTAGATCTCAGAGGTGACAACATATCAATATTTTAAATCTTCATCGGAAGACAGATGTCGATGCTTATGAACGTAGCATTTACTTACCATTAGGTGGACTATGTATTTGTATGTCACCCTTATTCTAAAAAAACTCACACTGGTATTTTTTTTTCTAATTCACTTGTTCTTTTATAACAATAGTGAATCGTGGTGATTGGATTCGGCACCGACATTATACCACCTACCAAGCTGACTGCTAAACATTTGGACTTACAATGGCAAGGTTACGTTTTACTCTTACGTTTTTGATTATTTTAAAGCGAGACCTACTTTAGTTACGAAATAAAAAGTAACAATATAATAAATAAATTAAGTCGATATATTTCAGACGTTTACACATCACTATCCCCAGGTAATGCTTCGTGAAAACGTACCACGGTCCCAATAGCAGCCATTTCGTATATGCCTTTATCGACACAGTAGGTAACGGAAATTTGCGTCACGATTTGTGATAACATAACCTTAGGATTTTTCTCATTTTTTTAAAAAAAATATAAAGCGTAAAGCTATTTATGTTACAGAGACAATATTTCTGCGTATGATTCAATTAAAAATCTTATCATCAAAAGATCATATCATGTATGTATTACGTTATACAGGGTGTCCGGTTTCCGATGTCCGATACTTTAAGGGGTTAAAATACAATTAATTTTATCGACAAATCAGGGATCAGTGAGTTTTTTTTCGCCATCAATAAAAAAATGGCAGCACTTTAAAAAAATTGTTGGCGAAGCATAGATGCTTGTATTAATTTAACAATATCTACCCAAGTAGAAGACTTTCAAAAACAAAATTGGTCTCAAATGTTAGTTAAAAGTGTAGACAATAAATCTAGATTCAAAATATTATTTTTTAATTTTTCAGTATTAGTAAAAAACATTTTTGAAAAAATAAATTAGACAACAAATTGATGTTGTTTTTCAGATTCTTAGCTTTAAAAAAAACCATTGTGTTAACCAATTTTTTTTACTTGTTTTTATTATAATACAGCATATTTGCTATAAATGCACATTTAAATCTTTACTATGAGTTAGATAGTTTAGGAGCTATGATAATTTGAATGTAACTGTTCAAAGTGTCTCTACCCCGATATTAGATAACTAAACACCCATTCCAGTGAGTAAGATAAAATTCTTCAATAATTCAAGGAATCGTAAGCAAGCACAATAGCATCCTTTGTGTGAGCAGGTAAAAAACGCTGTGCACAACGGTGCGAGCGAGACAGAATAACGGCTGTCTCCAGGTAAAAAGGGTGCAGTGTGCGCTTGTGCCGTCGAGCAGTCGTCCCTCGCTCTGCGTTGTGATAACATTCCTGGTTTTAAGTAAATCTACTTACTGTACATAATTATTGTTTGTTGTCGGACTTTGTTACGTTTTTGTTTTGTTGTTGAACTGTTACTTTTTGTTTATTACAATGAACGAGTACTCAAGCCAGCATATCGCTGACATCCATTTCGTGTATGGATTGTGTAACGGGAGTGCAAATAGAGCTGTTGTAGAGTATGCACGCAGATTTCCTAACAGACGTACGCCGAATGCTCGCACTTTCGTGAGAATTCATTTGAGACTTGCGGAAAATGGAATAAGAAGGCTCGGTAACGAACGTACTCGTGTTTTGTCGCTCCAAGATGAACATCAAATATTGCAAATGATTACTCAAGACCCTAGCCTGAGCATTAGACGCATAGCTAATCGTCTCAGTCTATCAAAATGGTCGGTGTGGAAAATTTTAAAAAGAGAAGGATTACATCCTTGCCATTTTCGAAGGGTGCAAGAAATACTGGAACCGGATTATGTAAGAAGAGCAATATTTTGTTCGTGGATATTGAGAGAAACGCGATATGATCCAATCTTTTTAAAAAGAATTATGTGGACAGACGAAGCTACTTTCATGCGATCAGGGTATACGAACTACCGTAACGAACACCTGTGGCTTCAAGAAAATCCACATGCGATCCGCCCAAGTTCTTTTCAACATAAATTTTCTGTCATCGTTTGGGCCGGAATGATTGACGACATTCTAATTGGACCGATCATTTTACCGGAGACAATGAATAGCCCAAGATTCCTAAATTTCCTGGAAACGAATTTTTTGGATGCTTTATTGGAGTTACCATTGGCCTACAGGGCCAGAATGATTCTGCAATTGGATGGTGCTCCGGCACACTTCGCGTTTCTTGTGCGGAATCATTTAAATGCACACTATTCGTCGTGGATCGGACGCGGAGGAACAATTGCTTGGCCACTGCGGTCGCCGGATTTAACACCTCTCGATTTTTTTTGTGGGGCACACTCAAACGAAGAGTGTATGTAAATGTGCCAAATATACGAGAGGAGTTAGCAGAAAAAATAACTCAAGCAGCAAACGAATTGCGAGAAGACAAGGCAATGATCCAGCGCTCTACGCAACATGTTGCACTAAGAGCAACAGCATGTCTGCAGAGACAAGGAGGTCACTTTGAGCAGTTTTTGTAATTATTTTGCCAAATTAAGTGCAATTGATATAAATTATTTTGTTTTATTTCATTTGCTAGTGTATCCGCGCTTTTCAAGTAAATATGTTTACACTGTCATAGCTCCTAAACTATCCAACTCAGAGTTAAGATTTAAATGTGCATTTATAGCAAATATCCTGTATTATAATAAAAACAAGTAAAAAAAAATTGGTTTACACGATGGTTTTTTTCAAAGCTAAGAATCTGAAAAACAACATCAATTTGTTGTCTAATTTATTTTTTCAAAAATGTTTTTACTAATACTGCAAAATTAAAAAATAATATTTTGAATCTAGATTTATTGTCTACACTATTAACTAACATTTGAGACCAATTTTGTTTTTGAAAGTCTTCTACTTGGGTAGATATTGTTAAATTAATACAAGCATCTATGCTTCGCCAAAAATTTTTTTAAAGTGCTGCCATTTTTTTATTGATGGCGAAAAAAAACTCACTGATCCCTGATTTGTCGATAAAATTAATTGTATTTTTTAACACCTTAAAGTATCGGACATCGGAAATCGGACACATTGTATACACATATCATGTTTATATACGATTATATCAACACATTAAAATCGTTATCCTACACCTTTAAACGAGCAATTCTTGTGTATATATATCTATATATATATATATATATATATATATATATATATATATATAATCGGAATCTCGGAAACGGCTCCAACGATTTTCATAAAATTTTGTGTGCAGGGAGTTTCGAGGGCAACAAAATATCGTTAGAATAAGAAGGTAAATTTTGATAATTTATTAATGATTACGAATAGCTTAATTGGTATATTGGGCGGTCACAAAATCGTAATACTATGGTTCGAGCCCAGACCGACCGACCGACTTTTTTTAATTTTTTTGTCAAGTTCCTTTCTTTTTTGAGAAAATCTATTTTTTCGAACCCTTTTTTTTAGTATTTTTAAAACATGAACATTTAAATTAAACTAATTGCACTCATGATTTTTTATTCAAATAATCAGTTCAGTTTTTTCTGTTATGTCGCTAAGATCAAAAAATATTATTCGTATTTCATCAGTATGTAATTTGTATAAATATAATTTCCAAAACACACGAATAAAAAAAAACCGAGCAAAAAAACCGAGCAAAGCTCAAAGAGAAAAGATGTCATCAAATCAATTAAATGAAAAAAACAGAGACTGTTTCATTAGGACGTCGCTCTCTCTAGTGGAGTTCTCCGAATATTCCTCACCAATATGGGAACTTTTCATCTCCTTCGTTTTTTTTTTTTCTAAAATAAGGCTGACAAAACAACATCTAATGATACGAATGGAGTATATTTGGTAGCACTTTGAAGTGTAGCAAACATATTCTTCTCCATGTCTTGTCTTGTTAGTAGCGTGCCACTATGACACGTTCGTGTTAGTTTTAATTAACAAACCAAATTTGTTGCCAAAGTCGATAGGAATCATGTGGGTGTGTTGTGAGGGGGCGCCATAAAGATAAAGATAAACATATTTTATTTTGCAAATATGGGTACAGTACATGGTAATATAGGTAGTGATTTCAGCCATATTTTACCAGTACCTAGGCATGCAAAATATACAGAAATATAAACTAATCACCTAAACAGCTATAACAAATAAAATAATAACACAAAAACAAACATAATTCAAATTATGATTTCTTAAATCTACGCGAACACTACACATTGAACAAAACTAAATTTACGGATTCTATAGCGTTTATTTAACTGATTTTACTTATTTTTTTATTCCCGACGTTTCGGGTGCTTTACAGCACCCATGGTCACGGGGTGAACTGAGATGTTTGACGTCCCAATATCATTGTTATCCCGGCTTCCTTCAGGTTTTGAATATAAATTTTTTGTCCGACTTACGTAAAACGAACTTACAGTATCTTGAAGTCTTGCAGTGGTATGCTTGGGTTTGGGTTTAATTTTGTTAATTATAGGATCCCAAGCAGATGGCAGCACCCAACCATCTTCTCTATTGAAATTAGGATGTTTTTTAATTTCAATAGCCTCACGTATCATTCTGATACGTGAGGCTATTGATATTCTGACCTGATAACAACAATTACACAAAAAAAAAACTGCGGTTGCCAACCCGCTCGCCAAGCGTGGCAACTATGGCAATATACCCCCCATGAACAATAACACAAATAGACGGCCCCCAGTCCCCGGCGGCCCCGCTATTCCTGGCTACGGTGGCGACCATGGTAACGGCGGGGCAGGTGGTGCTAAGAATCTCCGGTGGAGGTTCGGTTGCCACCTACGACGACTCGACCTGGCAACATTTAACGCACGCACACTGAGGACTGACGAGAAGATCATGGAGCTGGAAGAAGAGATAGACAAGTTGCGCTGAAGTATTATAGGATTATCCGAGGTCCGAAGAGAGGGGGAGGACACGGTGATTCTCGAATCCGGCAACTTGTTCTATCACCGGGAGGGCGACCATCTGTCCCAAGGAGGTGTCGGATTTATCGTCCACAAGTCTCTCGTCAACAACGTTGTAAAGATTGGGAGTGTGTCGACGAGGGTCGCGTACCTGATACTCAGAATCACCAAACGGTATTCGCTGAAGGTCATACAGGTTTACGCACCAACCTCGGCACATCCCGATGAGGAGGTGGAGGAAATGTATGAGGATATTTCCAAAGCCATGCATTCCTCCAAAACCCACTACACGGTGTTGATGGGAGACTTCAACGCAAAACTAGGCACAAGAGAAAGCGGTGAGCTGAAGTTAGGGAAATTTGGAGTAGGGCAACGGAACCGAAGGGGCCAGCAGCTGGCCGACTTTATGGAGAAGGAGGGACTCTTTATGATGAACTCTTTCTTCCAGAAGCGGCCCCACAGGAAGTGGACCTGGTCGAGCCCCGACGGTTCGACAAAAAATGAGATTGACTTCATTATGACGACCAGACGCCAACTGTTCAGTGATGTCTCAGTGATCGCAAGGGTGAAAACTGGCAGCGATCACCGAATGGTTAGAGGCACACTGAACCTAAACGTTAAGTTGGAGAGGTCTCGTCTAATGAAGTCAACGCTCCGTCCCCCTCGTGCTCTAATCCAGAATCCCGAAAACTTTCAGCTCGAGTTACACAACCGCTTTCAGTGCCTACAAGATTGTAATGCAGTGGACGATATGAATGACAAGCTCGTGGAAACTGTCCATGCGGTCGGAGCTAAGTTCTGCAAGACCCGCCGCAGAAGAACACAAAAACTCTCCGATCACACTCTTAATCTCATGGCTGTTAGACGGGAGATGAGGCTGCAATCGTCAACAGATTTGACAGCATACAGGCAACTGAACAGACAGATCTCCAAATGCATGCGGCGAGACTTACGCAACTTTAATACTGCTCGTATTAAAGAAGCGATCGAGCGGAACCAGGGCTCCAAAGTCTTTGCCAGAGATCTGTCTGCCCGTAAGAGCCAACTGTCAAAGCTGAAGACTGAGTGTGGCAGCATCGTTTCCGGGACACCTGAGATTTTGAGTGAGATTAAGAGGTTCTATGGGCAGCTGTACACATCATCGTTGGAGCCACACGCAAGTGTGAGTAACGATCCAAGAGCAAGTCTTATCCGACACTATTCCGATGATATCCCGGACGTCAGTCTAAGCGAGATTAGAATGGCTCTCCAGCACCTTAAAAACGGCAGGGCCCCAGGCGAGGATGGAATTACAGCGGAGCTTCTGAAAGCGGGTGGTACACCGGTACTTGAAGTCCTTCAGAGGCTCTTCAATTCCGTCCTCCATGGTGGCACTACTCCAGAGGCGTGAAGCAGAAGTGCGGTGGTCTTGTTCTTTAAGAAAGGCGACACCGCTCTCTTGAAGAACTACAAACCGATTTCCCTTCTGAGCCGCGTCTACGTCCTGTTTTCGAGAGTCATTACGAATCGTCTCGCACGCAGACTCGACGACTTCCAGCCTCCCGAACAAGCCGGTTTCCGAAAAGGCTTCAGTACCATAGACCACATACATACCCTGCGGCAGATTGTACAGAAGACTGAAGAGTACAATTTGCCACTTTGCCTGGCGTATGTGGACTATGAGAAAGCCTTTGATTCCGTCGAAATTTGGGCGGTGCTGCAGTCCCTTCAGCGGTGCCAAGTTGACTGTCGGTATATCGAAGTGCTGAAGTGTTTGTACAGTAGGGCTACGATGGCTATCCGAGTACAGAACCAGAGCTCGAAACCTATCCAACTGCAGCGAGGTGTAAGACAGGGTGACGTTATATCCCCGAAACTCTTCACCGCTGCTTTGGAAGACGTTTTCAAGCTACTGGACTTGAAAGGATACGGTATTAACATCAATGGCGAGTACATCACTCACTTCGATTTGCCGACGATATAGTCCTTACGGCAGAATCGCTGGAGGACTTAAGCACTATGCTCAATGACCTCAATAGTGCCTCCCATCGGATAGGTCTTAAGATGAACATGGACAAAACAAAGATCATGTTTAATGTCCATGTCACACCTATGCCGGTAGTTGTTGGGAGCACTATGCTCGAAGTTGTTGACGAGTACGTTTACCTGGGACAAATAGTCCGACTAGGACTAGGACTTACTACTTCGACCGAGAGGTCAATCGACGGATTCAACTCGGCTGGGCAGGGTTCGGGAAATTACGACATATCTTCTCGTCAGGTATACCTCAAACTCTAAAAACTAGATTGTACAACCAGTGCGTGTTGCCAGTGATGACTTACGGATCTGAGACGTGGTCCTTCACTGCTGGCCGTATGAGGACGCTCAAGGTCGCTCAGCGTGCTATGGAGAGGGCTATGCTCGGAGTTTCTCTGCGTGATAGACTCAGAAATGAGGATATCCGCAGTAAAACCAGAGTGACCGACATAGCCCAACGGATTAGTAAGCTGAAGTGGCAATGGGCCGGCCATATAGCTCGAAGAACCGATAACCGATGGGAAAGAAAGGTTCTCGAGTAGCAGCCTCGTACCGGTAGGCGTAGTGTAGGGCGACCCCCCACTAGATGGAGTGACGACCTGGTAAGATACGCAGGAAGTCGATGGATGCAGGTGGCTCAGGACCGTGCTTTGTGGCATTACTTGGGGGAGGCCTATGTTCAGCAGTGGACTTGTGAAGGGCTGTAATGATGATGATGATGACGTATCATTCTTGGTAGGAATCGGTGTTCTTTTGCGAGGACTTGTGGTTTATCAAATCTGATGTAATGGTGGGGACGATCCTGAACATGTTCACAGACTGCAGACTTCCCGGAGCGTCGGTGTTTCACGTCAGCTATATGTTCTTTCACGTTGGTTTTTATGGATCTTTTTTGACCTATGTACGAGAGACCACATTCACAATCTAACTTGTACACTCCTGCATCTTGTAGAGGGATATTACACTTGACAGATGGTAAAAATTGACTAATCTTCTTCGGCGGCTTGTAGTATGTTTTAATGGAAGGTCGCTTCAAGATGTAGTCAACCTTGTCTATGACTTATCTGACATATGGTAGTACAGCAGGCACACGCTCGACTGTGGCCGGCTTCACTCGGTCAGTGTGTTGTAGGCGCGGGATCCGAAGCTTGTTGTCTTGCAACGCTTGCTTGACATGCTGAAGCTCGGCGGCCAGATGTTTTATGTCACAGATCCCTTGTGCTCTCTGAAACAAAGATTTACCCACGGTAGCTAACTGTGAAGGGTGATGGTGAGATTCACCATTTAAATATTGATTGGTATGGGTCTTTTTTCTATACACAGTGTGACCAACAGTGTTATCAGGATTTCGAATGACTAAAACATCTAGGAAAGCTAAAGAATTATTTGCCTCTAACTCCATTGTGAATTGTATTTTAGAGTTTATAGAGTTAAGGTGGTCTAAAAATGCAGTTACTCTGTCAGATGGTAAAATTGTGAAAGTGTCGTCTACGTACCGCTTGTAGAATCTTGGATTTACAGGAGCAGTAAGAAGGGCTTTCTTCTCGAAGTCCTCCATGAATATGTCGGCGACTATGGGAGATACAGGTGAGCCCATCGCCACACTATCTACTTGCTTGTAGAACTCTTACTTCCACAATAGATAGCCAGATGTGAGGCAATGTTTGAGTAATACTGCATATTCAGCAGGCATGTTGTTAACTTCTAGCTTCCTAGTAACAATTGAGGTGCAGTATTCCATAGGTAGGCATGTGAATAGTGACAGAACATCAAAACTGACCATAGTTTTATTGTCAGCGAGATGTAGGTCTTTTATCTTACTAACAAAACGGTGTGAATCCTTTGTGTGTGCTCTGGTATGTCCTCTCAGTGGTGACAGTATTTTTGCCAAATGTTGTGCCAGCTTATAAGTTGGTGAATCACTCTGGCTCACTATAGGACGTAGTGGAGCGTTTGGTTTGTGTATTTTCGGTAACCCATACAACTTTGGTGGTTTGGTACAGGTAAATTTAATCTCGAAGTAAATTTAAGCGACGGTAGCCTAATGGCAGGGCGCGTACCGCGAACTCAAAAAGGGCGTGGGTTCGAATCCACCATTCGAATACTGGCGTGAACCACTCGTAACACAAGCTTACCTTAACAATTTAAGCTTACCACGAGTGGTTAATGGGAATATTAGTAATGTTTATAGCATTGTTAATATTCTTTATTTAAAAAAAAATCGCTAATACCATCCTGTACCAAACCACCGAGGTTGTATGGGTTACCGAAAATACACAAACCAAACGCTCCACTACGTCCTATAGTGAGCCAGATCGATTCACCAACTTATAAGCTGGCACAACACTTGGCAAAAACACTGCCACCACTGAGAGGACATACCAGAGCACACACAAAGGATTCATACCATTTTGTTAGTGAGATAAAAGACCTACATCTCGCTGACAATGAAACTATGGTCAGTTTTGATGTTCCGTCACTATTCACATGCCTTCCTATGGAAGACTGCACCTCAATTTTTATTAGGAAGCTAGAAGTTAACAACACGCCCGCTGAATATGCAGTATTACTCAAACATTGCCTCACATCTGGCTATCTATTGTGGAAGTAAGAGTTCTACTAGCAAGTAGATGGTGTGGCAATGGGCTCACCTGTATCTCCCATAGTCGCCGACATATTCATGGAGGACTTCGAGGAGAAAGCCCTTCTTACTGCTCCTGTGAATCCAAGATTCTACAAGCGGTACGTAGACGACCCTTTCACAATTTTACCATCTGACAAAGTAACTGCATTTTTAGACCACCTTAACTCTATAAACTCTAAAATACAATTCACAATGGAGTTAGAGGCAAATAATTCTTTAGCTTTCCTAGATGTTTTAGTCATTCGAAATCCTGATAACACTATTGGTCACACTGTATATAGAAAAAAGACCCATACCAATCAATATTTAAATGGTGAATCTCACCATCACCCTTCACAGTTAGCTACCGTGGGTAAATCTTTGTTTTCCGAGAGCACGAGGGATCTGTAACAGAAAACATCTGGCCGCCGAGCTTCAGCATGTCAAGCAAGCGTTGCAAGACAACAAGCTTCGGATCCCGCGCCTACGACACACTGACCGACTGAAGCCGGCCACAGTCGAGCGTGTGCCTGCTGTACTACCATATGTCAGAAGAGTCATAGACAAGGTTGGCTACATCTTGAAGCGAGCTTCCATTAAAACATACTACAAGCCGCCGAAGAAGATTAGTCAATTTTTACCATCTGTCAAGTGTAATATCCCTCTACAAGATGCAGGAGTGTACAAGTTAGATTGTGAATGTGGTCTCTCGTACATAGGTCAAACAAAAAGATCCATAAAAACTCGCGTGAAAGAACATATAGCTGAAGTGAAGCACCGACGCTCCGGGAAGTCTGCAGTCTGTGAACATGTTCAAGATCGTCCCTACCATTGCATTAGATTTGATAAACCACAAATCCTCGCAAAAGAACACCGATTCCTACCAAGGATGATACGTGAGGCTATTGAAATTAAAAAACATCCTAATTTCAATAGGGAAGATGCTTGGGTGCTGCCATCTGCTTGGGATCCTATAACTAACAAAAATAAACCCAAACCCAAGCATATCACTGCAAGACTTCAAGATACTGTAAGTTCGTTTTGCGTAAATCGGACCAAAAATTAATATTCAAAAACTGAAGGAAGCCGGGCTAACAATGACATTCGGACGTCAAACATCTCAGTCCACCCCGTGACCATGGGTGCTGTAAAGCACCCGAAACGTTGGGAATTAAAAAATAAGTAATATCAGTTAAATAAACGCGATAGAATCCGTAAATTTAGTTTTATTCAATAATTCAAATTTTAACATTATACAGTCTTAATCTGAAAATAAAATAAAAAAATTCATTCAAGAATTCTGTTAAGCTATTTTAAGAAAGTAAGAAGTTTGTTACTTTAAATTGTAAAAGTAGCTTGGTACTGTTACCGTTGTGGCTAATTTAACTAGAATAGTATTAACCAGCGATACACTTTGGTTAGTTTGATCGCAAAAGTTCAACATTTTTTAAAAAAGAAATTAACCTACTATACATGGAAACCTTCCTTGATTTATATTTTTCTGTTATAGTAAATACCGGCTTAAAATTCAACAGTATGCCTTTAAGTGTTTAGTGAGAATACAGACAGAAGCGAGTAATCTGGTTTCTGATGAGG
Source organism: Parnassius smintheus behrii (assembly GCA_036936625.1). Taxonomy (NCBI): domain Eukaryota; kingdom Metazoa; phylum Arthropoda; class Insecta; order Lepidoptera; family Papilionidae; genus Parnassius; species Parnassius smintheus. Next base: position 2,914,297 of record JAUPFT010000031.1, read on the forward strand.
TTAATGCTGTAAGTCTGTAAGGTTTTTAGGGCTTCATTGGTCTCAGGGCTATAAAAGGGTGAATTTAAATCATGCCGCATCGTTACTTGGGTGACGATGACTCCTATGGTAGTGTACAGTGCACGTTGGTAAGTTATCTAACGACCGTCCGAGCGGGGGATGTAAAACAAAAGCGAAGAAGCGACTCTGTCTATTTATAGAGAGGCTACGTGCAGCATTGAATCGCGTCAGTCTATCACTTGAACCATATGACAGCACAAATGATGGTGACGATTACGTCGACGAAATGGGCAGATTTTTGCAATGCCTCTGGCACCCCGATGCCGTGAAACTGATGACCGGACATTTATCCGACATCGGCGTACGATGTCGACCGTATATCTCGCAGACAATAAACGGTTAATAGCCATTCCTTCAAGGCAAGTGTGGCATTTTTATTTATAATGATATTTTAAGTTAAACTGGCATTCTCAGATCTACTTATTGAAGAGAAAAGTTCTTTACAATCGTTGTGATATAAAACAAAAAAAACGATACCTAAAATGTAAATGTATAATAATAGAATTTAGCCTACGAGAGAAAGAGATAAAATACTATATTAAATTAATCGTGTTTGGGCCATTTGGCGTCTATTTTATGTACCACCTTGTAATTCGATCAATTTTTGTTCGATAAAATAACTTAACATATAGAATTAAGTAGATGGCGCTATTAGAATGAAATTTTACTCGAAAGAAAATATTATTTTAACTTATTGCACTAAAATTTAAGCTCCACTTTAAATTGTGCCATTAAATCAATCGTTTGCAGTGATATATTTTTATTATATATTTTATTTCATTTGAAGGTTTCACTTCGGGTCTTTTTATACTATTGGTCACCTTATGGGCGAAATTCTACCGTAATTAATTACATTTTTGATGTATAAATTTTAAATAAATAAATAATGGTTTGTTACTGAAGGGAACAACTAATTTAAAGCAATCACTGAGTCAGCTACAGTGCAAGAGCGACGATTTTCTCACTTCATTACTTTCTCAAGGTTGTCCGCCAAGATTGTGAGCAATGTTTAATTTTGAAATGTGGAGAAATTTACTTAAATGAAAACGTAGAAATAGGGTCTGCAAAACAAACAAAGAGGTAGGACATGCAAAGTAAAATAACATGGTGAAAAGCATTTTATCTTAGTTTTTTCATCGAAACATCTGTACAAATAAATAAAATTGCAGTGTCTGTTTTTAATTCAAAAATAACATGTTTTTAATAAATTAATATATATGTATATGTATATATATATATATATATATATATATATATATATATATATATATATATATACATATATCATTCATCGCCGTCATTGCAGCCCTTCACAAGTCCACTGCTGAACATAGGCCTTTGTACAGTAGGGCTACGATATCTATCCGAGTACTGAACCAGAGTACGAAACCCATCCAACTGCAGAGAGGAGGCTCTTCAACGCTGCATTGGAAGACGTTTTCAAACTACTGGACTGGAAAGGATACTGTATTAACATCCATGGCGAGTACATCACTCACCTTCGATTTGCCGACGATATAGTCCTTATGTCAGAATCGCTGGAGGACTTAAGCACTATGCTCAATGACCTCAATAGTGCCTCCCAACGGATAGGTCTTAAGGGGAAATATAATGTCAAATGGCTTAGCAAGATCCTTCGTTATGCCGAAAATATTGCAGCATTAATTTTGAAATAAATATATGGCAAAGTTGAGGATTAATGTTAAGGATTATGTTAGATGAAAATCACGATTTCGTAAAATTTTCTCGATAGAAAAAAAAATCCAAAGTTACCTCCAAAATAAACAATAAACCGCTGTTATTCATAAAATACTTTAAATAAGATCATGAAACTTTGCATACTAACTGAACTAACTATAAAGCAGTGCTTATATTTTTTTACGTGGTAGAGCCATGCTGCAGTTATATTAGTAGTATAGTTGTAGCACGAATGGGTCGGCTCGACCGGGGAAGGACCACGCTCTCACAGAATACCAGCGTGAAATAGTAGCTTAATGCTGCTGTATTTCGTATGGTGAGTGTAGAGAACCGGAGACCCTGTTTACTGGAAACGAGGCATTCCATCTTAGTCCTCACGGGTGACAACGCATCTGCATTTTGATTCGTAATCGAGGATAAATGTAGATGTCTTTGGGCCACAGCAACCACTTACCATCAGGTGGACTGTGTGCTCGTTTGTCACCCTATCCTATAAAAAAAAAATGTTATTTACTTTTTTAAAATACCAATATTTTCACTGTAAAAAGAAATTACCTAAACTATCGGCCTCTTGACGCGTGATTCCGGCCGCACGGTCACTTCGCTTGGGCCTTTAAAGGCGGAGGTTGTGTCGCTTACGATCAGAATATACATTACGCAACAGTACGACGTAAAATTAAAATGGCAAATAACCGTGATAAAAATAAGAAGCGGCTGGCTTGGCGTTAAGAAACAGGCATAAATGACAGGCCTGTTGGTCTAGTGGTTAGTGACCCTGACTGCTAAGCCGGAGGTCGTGGGTTCGATTCCCACCCAGGACAAATGTTTGTGTGATGAGCACGATCATTTGTTCTGTGTCTGGGTGTAATTTATCTATAATATTTATGTATTTAGAAATATATAAGTATGTTTATCAGTTGTCTAGTACCCATAACACAAGCTCTGCTTAGCTTGGGACTAGATGGTGTTGTGTGATAGCTGTGGAATATTATTATTATTATTGTGAGGTATAAATATAGTTTTCTCATCTGGTTGGGTTCTAATAATACATAATTATAAATGAAGATGAGAAGATAAATATACATAAATATCAATAACATAAAATAAATATTAAAATACATAAATAAATAAAAGCCCAACCAGATGGAAGCCCTCAGCAGGGGAGACCAAACGGCCGAGGGTTAGGGGGAAAGGGAAAGAAACCGGCGGACGATGCGGGCGGTATCGAGGAGCACCGCCTTCTGCATTTGAGCCTGGAGCGGTCCGCCACGTAGTCCCAGCCGCCTCAGATGACCCGAGAGGCTGACTGGGATTAGCCCGTTCGCAGAGACGACTACAGGAATAATTTCGGTCGGCAGACCACCCCACATGTCGGTCACCTCGTGAGCCAGGTCCAGATATTTTGTTTGCTTATCTGTTTCGGCTTTCACGAGGTTCTCGTTATACGGAATGGTAATGTCGACCAAAAATATCCTTGACTGTGCCCGGTCCATCAGCACAATATCAGGCTTATTCGCAAGAATAGTCCTGTCTGTGATGATGGCCCGGTCCCAATAGAGCCTGGCGCGATCATTTTCGAGCACGGCTTCCGGCAAGTACTTGTAATACGGCAATTTCCGAGACACGAGACCGTATTTCAGAGCGAGCTCCTGGTGAAGAATTCTGGCTACTAGGTTGTGCCTGTGCAAGTACTCAGAGTTAGAAAGCGCCGAACAACCGGAGATGACATGCCTAAGTGACTCACCGGGATGGCGACAAGCTCGACAGATGTCGACGGTGCCGTCCTTTAGGATGTATCTCCGATAGTTGTTGGTCTTAATAACCTGATCCTGTATTGCACAGACAAAACCCTCGGTTTCCCCGAAGAGATCACCAAAGCGTAGCCAGTGCAGGGAGGCTACTGTGTCTACGAAAGGCTCATGTAGAGCCTTGTAGAACCTCCCGTGGAGCTCCTTCTCCTTCCATACGGTCTCCCGGTCGGAAATGCTCTGTACTGCCGGGTCTTGCCATTGTTCGTTGGCTAAGGATAGAGGGGTAAGTCCTTTATCACAAGAAATGACGTCCTTATAGAATGGATCATCCGCTCTCGCCAGGAAGTAATCACGGAGGCTGCACACTTCGCGATTATGCATGGTGAGCGCGCTCAAGAAGCCACGACCACCATGCTTCCGCGGCAAGTACAGCCTCATCACCGACGATCTCGGATGATGCATCCTATGGGACGTCATGGTAGTGCGGACTTTTCTATCCAGGGCGTTAAGTTCAGTCTGAGTCCACCTGAGTATGCCAAAGGTATACGTGAGGACAGGCATGACCCAACCGTTATATGCGTGTGCCTTATTCACACCGGACAAAAGGCTGTTAAGCACTTTGGTCAAGCGTGCATAAAACACGTCGCAAACTGACTGTTTCATACCAGTCTCATCGATACCGATGTTTTGTGACATACCCAGGTATCGGTATGTTTCAGCCTCGGAAAGGGTTCTTAAGTTGACGGGCATAGATAAGTCTATGCCCTCAGAGTTAGCAACCCTTCCCCCTTCAACATGGAGGACCGCACACTTATCCGTCCCCAGCTCCATTCCAATGGAATTGCTAAATTCACAAGTGATGTTTAGCAATTCCATAAGATGGGAGCGACTGGAGGCGAATAACTTGAGGTCATCATTATAGAAAAGGTGGGTCACTTTTGTCCCTCCTTTCCGTAGCTGAAATCCCCTCCCGGAGCCCTCCAGTAAGGTACTGAGAGGGTTCAGAGAGAGGCAGAACCAGATTGGACTCAGACAATCGCCCTGGAAGATACCCCTTCTTATCCTTATGTGGTTCTCCGCAGCCATCATCCGCTCGCCCAGATGACAAAGGATCGTACTCCACTGCCCCATACACTGCTCCAGAAAGTCTCTAACTGTACAGTCTATCTTGTACAGCTCGAGGACTCTCTTTAGCCATGTATGGGGCACCGAGTCGAATGCCTTTCTGTAGTCTATCCAAGCGGCGGAGAATTTCCGACGGTTGCGTTTCACCACTTTGCCAATGACCGCGTCAATGAGGAGTGGTTCCTTGGTTCCACGACCACCGCCCCGACATCCATTTTGAGCGCGCGACATCACCTGATTTGAGTCCAGGTGACGAGTGATTCTCGCGCTCAAAATGGATGTTAGTGTCTTGTATATGGTCGGTAGACACGTGATGGGGCGATATTTGCTCGGGTCTGTGGTACCCTGGTCTTTGGGAACCAAATGAGTGATCCCAGTAGTGAAGAGGCTTGAGAGCGACTTCTGGTTGAGAGCCTCTTGAAACTGTCGGGCAAGCACAGAGTGACACACCATGAACCCCTTCAGCCAGTAGTGATGCAGCCCGTCAAGCCCCGGACTTTTCCAGTTCGGGGCCCTACGGACCGCCTCAGCTACGTCATCCGGCGTTATGATGACGGGGTCCATGGGCGTAATACCCGCACACTGACTCGCCACAACTTCCATCCAAGGGCCCTCGCTGTGGTTTACGGGCTCTGACCACAGGCCGCGCCAGAATGCTACAGTGTCGGCCTGATTCGGTGCTGATCCCGTTCCACTTACCATTGGTCGCTCCAATGATTCATAGAGCCTCTTCTGATCACTCTGGAAGAGACGATTCTGGTTGAACCGTGTTGACCTCTCGGTATATCGCCGAATCCGCTTTCCCCAAGCAGCGATTCTCTGCTTCAGATCATCTATGCGCTCCGTCAGTTTTTGCGTTATACCCGGCTGGGACAAACTGACATTTGTCCCAGCAAACGCCATCCTGACGGTGCGCACAATTCTTGGCCTGTTATTGCCTGATCTGAAGCATATCAGTCTGCCGATGAGAGCTCTAGCCTTTGCGATACGTTCCTCAATTCTTCTTCTCCATGCTGGGATAGCGCTACTATGGCCAGTAGCGCATCCAGCCGTGGAAACCTTGGCGCCTATGATACGGCAGACTGCTAGCGCAGCGCCAAAAAGAATTGAGTCCGTCTCGCAAAGGTCCCGGCTGGCTTCCAAATAGGTCACCAGCATTGGGTTCAGAGCCCTCACGACAGCCCGATTCCGCTTGCTTAGGGCTATGCGGGGAAGTCGCGGTCGATTTTCGAGAGGCGTACTGCGCGTTTCCACAATCGCCTCTTCCAATGTACTCCTCATATGCTCTAATTCCAGTTCCTGGGCGACTGTTCCATCATCGTTTGAATCAACCACAACTGGGGTATTCACGGCGGCATCCACGTTTGCGGGTTGCTCTAACATTTGTCGCGCCGCATCCTCAGCCGTAGCATTTTCATCCGACGAGGGAACAGCCTCACGTCGTAGCCGTTCGAGTTCGGCGACATCAAATATATTTGAGCGCAAGATATACCGAACTCGGTCTGCCAGGTTTTGCTCTGTGACGGTTAAAGATGGCTCCAGCTCAGCAAAAAGACGATGCATCCTAGCCCGATACGTCAAACATCCAGTTTCTTCCCCTTATTATTATTATTATTATTATTATTATAAATATGATAAACCTAATGAAATAAGTGTCTAACGACCTTTCTACTTGCAGTATTAGTGATTACAAACATGTCGGTACATAGCATACGACGCGCGTTTGAACATGGACAAAACAAAGATCATGTTTAATGTCCATGTCACACCTATGCCGGTAGGTGTTGGGAGCACTAAGCTCGAAGTTGTTGACTAGTACGTTTACCTGGGACAAATAGTCCGACCAGGTAAGTCCGAATTCGACCGAGAGGTCAATCAACGCATTCAACTTGGCTGGGCAGCGTTCGGGAAATCACGACGCATCTTCTCATTAGGTATACCTCAAAACCTGAAAACTAAGTTGTACAACCAGTGTGTGTTGCCAGTGGTGACCTACGGAACCGAGACGTGGTCTTTCACTGCTGGCCGTATGAGGACGCTCAAAGCTATGGAGAGGATATATATATATATATATATATATATATATATATATATATATATACCGATATATAATAAATGACCTCTTTGCTCTGAGAGTGTTATTTGCAAGCTAATAAGATATGAGTAACCATTGTTGAAACATTGGCCTGTCTTTCTGTCCGACCCATTCGTGCTATAGCCATAAGTTAGCTCCAGCGTGGCTCTTCAACGTATAACTTACATGTGTCAGCTATGTCAGCATGTACACGCTACCTTGAGTACAATTTGTAAGTACATATTTATCACGTGTGTATGCTGGATTACTTCGAAAATATCATTGTCTCCATAATAAAGTACATTACAATATCAATATGCGTATATATAATGTGTATTGAGTTTTTCCGTCAAGAAATTCTCAGTAGTTGCCCGGAGTCAGGAAGTTGGCTAAATGCTGGTGTGTTTCGTACGGTGGTTGTAGAGAACCTGAGACTCTTTTTAATGGAAATGAGGCATTCTATCTTAGTCCTCAGGGGTAACAACGCATTTACATTTTGGGTCCTAATCGAGGATAAATTTAGATGTCCATGGGCCACAACATCCACTTATCACCAGGTGGAGGGTGTGCTCATTTGTCACCCTTATTTTATAAAAAACAAATTCATTCATACATATTAGAATAACTTAAGCAGTTAAGTGGTATAAAAAACGATTCCGCTTTAGTGTACATTCTTTACTGGATATCATTCTCAACTTCTTTACATTACAATGAAATTTCAAGGCTTATCCTCTGAGCTAGCACGAATTTCGTAAGACAAAACTTCTTTACAATATCCGTTTTATAATTCTATCTAAGATATTTAATAGAATCAGGCGTTAATTTGCAATAATCTGTTATATTAAAGGTTTTGAAAATGATCTCAGTTCCGCGCATTAAAATAAAATAAATGTGTGCCGGACGGGCGAAACTCTCCGGAGTAAATGTTGTCGAAGATACTTCGCGAGTCGCTCACGTCCTACACCTATAGGTTCCGGTGGGTACTTTCACTGCCGTCTTTGTTGTTGCCGCTGAAATATTGTGGACTGTGGTTCAAATCAAAATGCACGATTAACAAATACAAATAGCAAGGTAGTGGCCAGCGGTTCGACTGATTGATTAGTCGCGAAATTTTATAACTATTGATCACGGTTGTTAAACTACGGTTGTTCACTATTGATTGGTCACTGTATATTTCAAAAGATTTCTTTAAATTGTACGGTGGTATCAAAGATCTATTGGTAGTAGCTGGTTTTCTAACACTACTGACTAGCAGCTTTTATCAACTAAACTAGCTGATTTTATCACTTGTGTAACTGCGGATATCAGTTACCACTTTCACTATAATATGTAACTGCGAATATCAGTTACGACCTTTTTAGGCTAGCTAACACTTTCACGATATGTAACTGTGAATGTCAGTTACGACCTTTTTCGGCTAGCTAACACTTTCACGATATGTAACTGCGAATGTCAGTTACGACCTTTTTCGGCTAGCTAACACTTTCACTATTCACTATATACTGCTACTAGTCACTTCAGCTACCACCGGATACCACTCACTTCACTTCACTGTCACTGGTAGTTCTTCACACTACTACTGGTACTGGGTCCCGAGCCCCTAAGGTAGACTTGGGCAATACTTTGCAGTGAGCCGCTTGCCATTTTCCGTTTGCCTCTTTATTGCATAAACTTTTCACTATACAAATGGCATAAATTGCAATATTTTCTATACAAAACTAATTGCTACACTAACATGCTATACATCATTAAATCGGTAGTCTGGTACTTTATTAGTAGATCATAAAGGTTACTCAAAATATTAACATTGTAAAAAGTTATTAAACGAAATGTCCAAAATTTTCATAATATTTGGGTACATTAATTCTTTGTTTTTTCTATAACTACGAAATGCGTTTAATTATACAAAAATATCCCTACACTTCTTTAATCTATAAGCCATATGCTAATTGAATGTCATATTTATAACTCTTTTAGAACATAAAATTATTTTCCTTATTTTAGTATGAACTATTACGCAGTTAATTAAAAACTTTCCACGATAAGACGCGCTGTGATTGGTCGATTTTTTGGTATATAATAAAAGTTGTTTATATTACTTGTTATCAAAACGACATTCTATACAAATATACTAAGAGTTATAAACATGCTAAATAAATATATTAATACACGTTTTCACTCAGTTTTGTCGGTAATTTCATTATTAATACAAAAAACAATATTCTTTATAACTTCGTTTCTTAGCATTGTTAGGTCGTCGCGAACATCTCTCCCGCCGTGCAGCGTCGCGACGATTTTCTCACAGCGGCGCTGCATCCATTTCGGTGAGCGACGTTGCTTCTACTTCGGCAGCGGGACGAGTTTCCTGGTTGGCCTCTTGATTAGGCCGTTTGCTGTGCGTACCTCCACAGTGCGGATCTGTCCGTCCGCACCGGGGTAAACAGCTTCCACCCTCCCTCGTGGCCAGGTGTTACGTGGTAACTGGCCATCAGCTATGAGGACTGGATCGCCCACCTGGAGATTGGGACCTCGCCCATGGGCCTTCCGCCGGTTTTGAAGTTGCGGTAAATACTCTCGGCCCCAACGCTGCCAGAACATGTCAGCGAGTATCTGGGAGCGTCGCCAGTGTCTTTGCTATTCATATCCTTTTCATCAAATACTCCAGGTGTCGGCAGTCTCGCAGATCCTCCTAAAAGGAAGTGATTTGGAGTGATGGATTCGTCATCGTCGCTGTCTACAGAGATGTGAGTCAATGGTCTGCTATTTACTGTGTATTCGACCTCGCAGAGCAGCGTGGCTAATACTTCCTCATGCGGATGTCTCTCATGAAGGACGGTGTATAGTGCCGTCTTCACGCATCGTATGAGACGTTCCCTCTTGGTTGGTGTTTTATGCAGCAAATTGATTGGAAGTCGAGCGAGCTTTAGGTTGAAGCTCAGCTGATCGGTACCCGGTTTCCAGATTAATCCGAGTATCTTTTCCTTGGTTCCTTTGTTTCCCAGATCGACTGACTCAGATGCTTCATGGTCAGGTTCTAATTCTTTTACAACATCTGGTGCGTTGGAAACCCATTTTCTTAAGGTGAAGTGCGCGTTTTTGTGTATGTCGCGTACTTCCTTCGATATTCGCTTTGCCTCTTCCAGAGACTGGAAACTATCGAGATAGTCATCCATATAGTGGTTTTGGATGATAGCTTCTACGGCTTCTGGATACTTGTCCTTGTATTTTTTAGCGTTCCAGTTCTTCGCGAATATGGCTGTGCAGGGTGAACTGGCTGCACCGAAAATGATCGACGAGCTTCATTACGTCGATCCCCTCTCCAGAGATATCTTAAGGCATCTCTGTCTTCGGGTCTGACTTTGACCTGCATGAACATTTCGGCTGTGTCCGCGGAGACAGCGATATTATGGCGGCGAAAACGCATCATGACCCCTGGTAGTGATTGCAGTAGGTCTGGACCCGTGAGCAGGAAGTCGTTCAACGACACCCCCTTTGTTTTGGCTGCGGCATCGTGTACTATTCGAAACTTCTCTGGCTTCATTGGGTTATGGACGTCGAAATGGGGTAGGTACCATGTTCTTCCCGGTGTGCTAGTTTTCGGTGCTATCTCGGCGTATCCTTTTTGTACAAGGGAATTTATTTGTTCATCATACTTCCTTTTTAGATCTTCGTCTCGATCTAATTTTCTTTCAATGGAAACGAGCCGTTTTATTGCTGTTTCATAATTACCAGGCATCTCGATATCCTTTTCCTTCCAGAGAAGCGCTGTTTCTATGTGCCCGTCTTGTAACTGACGGGTGCTGCTATTTAGTATATCTTCAGCTTTCTTCTCTGGGTCGGAGTCTGGTCTTCTCGGATTGATAATGAGAGATTCCAGCGCGAAATATTCGCGGAGTTGGTCATCTATAGTTTCCTCGCTCTTGTGCAGCTCATTGGCCGCGTGGACGCGCTGATACGGGGCTTTAGTGTGTGCCCCGTGTAGCACCCATCCTAATTCTGTGAGCGAGGCGATTGGCTGGTGCGGCGGACCTCTTCGGATTTGAGTGGCTATCAGAAGTCTCCAATTGTCCTGTCCTATTAGGATCCTTGGGTTGCCGGAGTCATATATTAGCTGCTCCTTTAGGTCTTTCAAGTGTTTGCACTTGGCTATGTCTACCGCACGCACAGTCTGTGGCCCCAAGTTTAGGCTTGCGACCGTGCGTGCTCTGAATGGCACCCTTTTGCTGTGGAGACTCTTCAGCGATACTTTGATTCTTCGAGATTCCGGTGAATCGAGGGTAGTGTTTCCGATAACTGTGATCTTAAACGGGTCGAACCGCCCTTTAGCTCCAATTTGTTTGGCGATCTCTTCATCCATTAGTGAAACTGTTGACCCATCATCCAGCAGGGCGTGTGTGTTTACAGCTCCCGCCGGTCCAATTACTCGCACTGGAATTATTTTTAAATAGGCTTGATGCTTTGACACACCGAATGAGTTAGCTACGGTTTCTTGAGGTTCGTTTTTTTTGACCTCAGTCTTCTCCTTTGTATTACTATGGAGAAGTCGATTGTGTGTCGCGGTGCATTCTTCTATTCCACACTTATTTGTTTTGCATTTGTGTGTCTGATTTCTATAGCGTAAACAGCGGAAACATAAATTATTTTGCTTTGCGAGTTCCCATCTTTTGTTGATATTTGCTTCCTTAAATTTTTTACATTCGGATCCGTAGTGACCCTCTTTTTCGCACACTCTGCATTTCGGAGACGGCTTAGTAGTAGCCGCGTGTGCTCTATGTACTGAACGATTGCTTTGTGCTTCGTTTATAACTTCTGGAGGCGCAAATGCACTGCAGAAGCGAGCTTGCTCGGTAATAAAATCGCTGAAGCAGCCGAGGTCTGGTCTAGAGTCATATTTTTCGGTGTAGATTCTATACCACTGGGCACGTATAGAGTTTGGCAGTTTGTCGGTGAGGTGTCGTAGCAGCTCTGCGTTGACGAGGTAATGATCTCGCTTTAGGGCTCTAAGAGTGACGACGCTTCCCCTCACTTTGCTCGCGAATGTGCAGATGTCTCTGGGCGCTTCTGTACAGCGTGCTAATTTTTTTTTTTTTTTTTTATTTATTAAGGTTTACCAATGTTTGATTACACTGTATTTAACAAAATGGCTTAAAAACTAATTTACGTAGCTAAGTGTAACAATCGTTTAAGGTAAACACCACATGCATCGAGAAAGATTATAAATACGAATAAAAAAAGTATAAATTACCTAATAATGAAAAAAGTACGTGGTAAGAACTATTATTATTTATTTGTTGGTTTCAGACCAGGCTAAAGCTAGAACTTCCTTAATTTTGGCAAGTGAGTCGGCATGAATGTCAACTTTGTCACTATGTCCATTGACCAATTTGCACAACCTTGGAATTGGGGAGTTTGCACCTAAGACAGATTTTCTAAAAGGAGGGCAAAGTGGAGTAATAGGGGCGCGAGGAATCCTCAATGGAACACGAAGTTTAAATTTTTGGAGCAAGAGGGGACAGTTAATTTTTTGATTAAAAATTTTTACAAGAAATGACAGGTCAAGCAAGTTTCTCCGATTTTCCAGGGATAAAATTTTAAAGAACCTTAATCGTTTTTCGTAAGACCGAATTTTTTTGTGAATCCCATTCCAATAGGCCAAATTTGCCACGAACTTTTTTTGCAGACGTTCCAATCGTAAGGAGTGTGTCGCGTAATGTGGCCTTCATACTACACTGCAATACTCAAGTATGCTTCGTACGAGGCTGTTGTACAGTAGGATCTTAATGTGATTATTTTTAAACACTTTTGCGTTACGCAAAACAAAGCCTAGCATTCTATACGCCTTTTTTGTAATATTCTCGATGTGGGGAACGAAGGTTAATTTTTTATCGAACACTATTCCCAGGTCTCTGACTTCCTCCGTTTTCTTAATGATGTGGCCGTTAATTTTGTATGATGTGTTCAGTGACTTGATCTTTCTACTGAATTTCATATGGTAGCACTTGTTTATGTTCAGGTGCATACCATTGTCTCGACACCAATTTACCATACGGTCAACATCACTTTGAAACTGTTCAATGTCCTCTAGAGTTTCGCAGATGCCAACCAATTTCAAATCATCGGCATACATAAATGGTGTGGAAAACTGGAAGCAACTAGGGATGTCATTGATGAAGATGTTGAAAAGCAGAGGACCCAAATGTGATCCCTGAGGAACCCCCGACGTAATTTTGTATGGTACAGACTGAAAACCATTAACGACCACACTAAAACTACGATTATCCAGATACGACTGCAGCCATCCCATTAATGAGCCAGTAATACCATATGCACGCAATTTAAATATAAGAATATTATGAGGTACTTTGTCGAATGCCTTACTAAGGTCTGTATATATTACATCAACATCCCTACCGTTATCTACTGCTTCTACCAAAGTTTCAGTAAACAAGGTCAGATTGGAACAGGTTGACCTAAACCTAACAAAACCGTGCTGCCACTCAGTAAGATAATGATTCAAGTGGTTCTGCAGCACAGGATAAACAAGAGATTCAAATATTTTACTTAAAGTTGACAGTATAGAAATAGGCCTATAATTACCTACCACCTCGACGTTATCGGCCTTGTGAATGGGAACAACTTTGGCGAACTTCCAAACATCAGGAAATAGGCCAGATTGAAGAGACTTATTAAAAATTAGATATATAGGCGTCACTAGCTCATCCGCACATGCCTCAATAAATAAAGGAGGGACACAATCTGGTCCTGGGCCCTTATTAAGATCTAGGGACTTCATGTTCTTCAGTATCTGATCCTTGCTAAGGTAGGGAGCAGTTAGTTCAAGGCTGTAATTGCAAATCAAATTCCATTGGCTGACATTCAAGTCTGAGTTTATGTTATCTTGAGAATTATACACAGCTCCAAAGTAGGACGCAAATAAGTCGCAGATTTCCCTAGGACTAGATGACTTCTTAATACCATCAGTCATTGTACAAGGATAATTACTTTTCCCGTACTTCTTTGCCTTAATAAATGACCAAAAAAGTTTAGGGTTCGACTTAATACTATCTTCTGTCTTCTTTATATAATTTTTATAAAATTGATTTGCTAGTGTGCAGCAACGCTTATTAAGTAGCCGCAGCTCAACTTCGTCCATGTGATTCCTATATTTTTTATACCGCTTTCTTATGTTCTCCTTTTCACGTAACATTCTCTTTAATGAAACATTAAACCAAGGAGGAGAAGAATTATTTCTTATTTTTTTGTAGGGTACATATTTATTTATTAAATTATTAATTATATCATAAAATAAGTTTGTCATTTCATTAACATTCAGGTTATGAAACATTTCATTCCAGTCATATTCGGCTAAACAGAGGCGGATTTGAGTATAATCGGCTTTCCTAAAATTGTGTATTTTAGTATCGATGTTATACGGTAGTGCAGTATCAGTATTTCTTTTTATTAATATTTCGAGAGGGGGATGTAGAGGATCTACGATACTAAGGATATTAACTGATCCTGCTACTGTACACATGGACGATGATAGGTTGGTCAGTACAAGGTACTAATCCTCGTAACTTCTCGGTTTCTGCTTGCGCGATTGAATCTGGACGCCCAAATTGTAGCTCCAGTTCTCGCATAATCTCATCTGGCTTAGCATGCCCGATGAGTTCTGAACTGACTGTTTCCAAGGCTCTTTCTTGTAGACTTCGTCTTAGTCTAGCAGTGTTTTCAATGTCATTGAAGTAGCCTCGGGTTGTTTCGTAAATGGCACGGAATGAAAGCCACTCGGTATGTGCTCCGCTAAAGCTTGGCAGTGTCATTATAGCTTTCGACGCTGCGAAAGTATGCGACGATAGTGGCGCACTCTCTAATTTTGATTTGTCAGCGAGTGCGGCTATAGCGGATGTGAGCTCCGATATAAATGGACGGAGCCCCCTGTCTTCACTTATGACAGGTTCCTGGCTAGCTTTATTTGGCTTGGGATCCCTTTGTACGTCTTCTGGATAGGAATCCTGGTTGGTGAGCTCTGATACAATCGGTAGGAGCCCCCTGTCTTCATTAACGGTGGGTTCCTGGCTGAGCTTCTGTGGCATGGGATCCTTTTGTACGTCTTCTGGATAGGAATCCTGGTTCGTGAGCTCCTTTTGGGGCTCACTGAGGTCGACAACGTCCGGGGTTGGCTTTGTGACAGTTTTATTAAATGGGGCCTTCCCTCCGGTGGTTGCGCCTTGATTTGACTTTTGTTTGGCTACAGAGTTTTCGAGCCAAGATCGAACGTACTCACTTTTGGAGTGACCATCTTCATCATAGTCGTCTGATTCGTCTGCTTCTTCAGCCATCTGTAAAGAGATCTGCGCAAGTTCTAGTTTGATCTTCAATACTTCTTCACGAGCCTTCAAAATTCTTCTATTGGGCCGAACAGTCTTCTTTGACTTTGTACTGCAATCGGTGTGGCCCCTCGGTGGCTCTTCGTTGTGGGTGTCTTCCCGGGCTGTTGGCGATGATGCACGGCTAAAGTCATCGTTGCCTTCTATATGTTCCCTCTGCTTCGTTGTGCGGGCCGTAGTGGTCGGCGCGGGCAGGGGTATCCCCCCTTCGGGGGGGCAGCATGGCGCCTCAGCGCCCGTTGACGGTGAGCGTGGTGGCATCTGGTGGTGGACGGCGGCGTTACTGGCCGACGAACCTCCTTCCAGACCGACGGTCCACGCCTTGGCTTCCCTTCCTTGCGAACGGGTGATCGGCATCTTGAATCTGAAAAATCTGCGGTTTTAATACGGTGGTGACTATTTACCCGGTTCCGAAATACAAACGGATAGATCCGGCTCGAAGGACCAACGAATGTGCCGGACGGGCGAAACTCTCCGGAGTAAATGTTGTCGAAGATACTTCGCGAGTCGCTCACGTCCTACACCTATAGGTTCCGGTGGGTACTTTCACTGCCGTCTTTGTTGTTGCCGCTGAAATATTGTGGACTGTGGTTCAAATCAAAATGCACGATTAAAAAATACAAATAGCAAGGTAGTGGCCAGCGGTTCGACTGATTGATTAGTCGCGAAATTTTATAACTATTGATCACGGTTGTTAAACTATGGTTGTTCACTATTGATTGGTCACTGTATATTTCAAAAGATTTCTTTAAATTGTACGGTGGTATCAAAGATCTATTGGTAGTAGCTGGTTTTCTAACACTACTGACTAGCAGCTTTTATCAACTAAACTAGCTGATTTTATCACTTGTGTAACTGCGGATATCAGTTACCACTTTCACTATAATATGTAACTGCGAATATCAGTTACGACCTTTTTAGGCTAGCTAACACTTTCACGATATGTAACTGTGAATGTCAGTTACGACCTTTTTCGGCTAGCTAACACTTTCACGATATGTAACTGCGAATGTCAGTTACGACCTTTTTCGGCTAGCTAACACTTTCACTATTCACTATATACTGCTACTAGTCACTTCAGCTACCACCGGATACCACTCACTTCACTTCACTGTCACTGGTAGTTCTTCACACTACTACTGGTACTGGGTCCCGAGCCCCTAAGGTAGACTTGGGCAATACTTTGCAGTGAGCCGCTTGCCATTTTCCGTTTGCCTCTTTATTGCATAAACTTTTCACTATACAAATGGCATAAATTGCAATATTTTCTATACAAAACTAATTGCTACACTAACATGCTATACATCATTAAATCGGTAGTCTGGTACTTTATTAGTAGATCATAAAGGTTACTCAAAATATTAACATTGTAAAAAGTTATTAAACGAAATGTCCAAAATTTTCATAATATTTGGGTACATTAATTCTTTGTTTTTTCTATAACTACGAAATGCGTTTAATTATACAAAAATATCCCTACACTTCTTTAATCTATAAGCCATATGCTAATTGAATGTCATATTTATAACTCTTTTAGAACATAAAATTATTTTCCTTATTTTAGTATGAACTATTACGCAGTTAATTAAAAACTTTCCACGATAAGACGCGCTGTGATTGGTCGATTTTTTGGTATATAATAAAAGTTGTTTATATTACTTGTTATCAAAACGACATTCTATACAAATATACTAAGAGTTATAAACATGCTAAATAAATATATTAATACACGTTTTCACTCAGTTTTGTCGGTAATTTCATTATTAATACAAAAAACAATATTCTTTATAACTTCGTTTCTTAGCATTGTTAGGTCGTCGCGAACAAAATGTGTCTCATCTAGTTTGAACAGCACCTCCCGCTCTATCTTAATTCTATCTAGAAACATTGTATAACTATAATCTCTGTGAATTTTTTCTAACATCAAACAAATCTCGATCGCTCAGGTGATAATAATAATTCGCCATTAAACCTTATTTTATTCGAAACTATAATACGTTTGGAAATTGTTATAACGTAACAACTTAGATATTAAATTTGATTGCCTCAATGGTGATACGGCTTAAATCTATTGTTATTGTCAACTGTTATATGCCGAACTTGCTCTTGCTATGATAATTAGGTACAAATTAATTTAGATTTCGTTAATAGGAATATTGTTACGTTAATATTATGTATATATTATGCGTATTTTATTTTTAGAATATGGATTACAAATGGGCACATAGTCTACCATATAGTATGGATACTATGGCCCACAGATTTATCTTCGATTAAGAATCCAAATGCAGATGCGTTGTCACCCCTGAGTTTGTCAGCCTTATTTTAGAAAAAAAAAGAAGAAAAAGAAAAGTTCCCATATTGGTAAGGAATATTTGGAGACATCCACTAGAGGGAGTGACATCCTAATGTAACATTCTCTGATTTTTTTTAAAATTTAATTGATTTGATGACATCTTTTCTCTAGGTATTTACGTTCTCTTATAATAACGATTTTAATGTGTCGATATAATCGTATATAAACATGATATATGTATATAATATAATACCTACATGATATGGTCTTATAAAGATAAGATTTTTACGTTTTTCACGAAGCATTACCCGGGAATAGTGATGTGTAACGTTCGAAATATATCGACTTAATTTATTTATTATATTGTTACTTTTTATTTCGTAACTAAAGTAAGTCTCGCTTTAAAGTGATCAAAAACGTAAGAGTTAAACGTGACCTTGCCTTTGCAAGTCCAAATGTTTAGCAGTCAGCTTGGTAGGTGGTATAATGTCAGTGCCAAATCCAATCACCACGATTCACTATTGTTATAAAAGTACAAGTGAATTAGAAAAAATTACCAGTGTAGTTTTTTTTAGAATAAGGGTGACAAACAAATACATAGTCCACCTAATGGTACGTAAATGCTATGTTCGTAACCATCTACATCTGTCTTCCGATGAAGAATTAAAATATAGATATGTTGTCACCTCTGAGATCTAAGATGAAATGCCTCGTCTCCAGTAAAAACGATCTCCTCGAGCCGACCTATTCGTATTTCAATCATAATATAGCTGCAGCGTGGCTTTACCACGTGTTAAGGTGCCCAAAATTAAGGTAGGAGTTCAGTAAGTCACTCGGGCTACAACGGCTAAATCCAATATTCCTACGGCGTAGGATAGATAAAACTTTATAGAGCGACAATAACTTTCACAACACTATAAAATAGAGAATGTCCTTTGCGCTCATTTCACGTAACATTACACGAGTTGACCCGCACGTTGACCGCCACATACGTGATATATGGTCCAAGGTATAAGCGTATATCACGGTCATGATATTAATAAACACACACACACACACACACACACACACACACACACACACACACACACACACACAACACGCACGCACGCACGCACGCGCACACACACACACACACACACACACACACACACACACACACACACACACACACACACACACACAACATAAATTCAATCACAGATAGTACAATATACAAGTACATATATTTCTGGTGGATAACTCCTGTTCTAATTTATCGTAGATCAGTCTTCTGCCAAATAAGAATTCAAATTTGCACGATTTAGAATGGTTTTGACTATCCATAAGATTAATAATTAATAAGGTATGTTTTATCATGCTTTATAAGTATCAATTGACTTCAAAAATGTGGTTGAGGTTTAGGGTGTCAACTAGAGTGTATGTTTATTTTTGTATGTTGGTATAACATATACATACGCGATATCTTCGCAGATTGTACATCGATTTTCATAATTATTTTTTTATTAAATAGGCTTTACCTTAAGGGTGGCATCGTTGAATTTTGAAGAAAACATACTGCCCAAAGAGTGTAAAATAGGAAAAACGTTTCATATTGGACTATTAAAGGAATATCACATGATATCATATGATAAATATTTACATGATATATATTATTTTTCTTAAATAGGCTATAATCAAAGTATGGTCCCATATAAATTTGGAAAAAACTTCCACCCCTAAGGGTTGCAAATAGATAACTTCTTTTTTAGCAATTTGAAACGGTTTTTACTTTTTCTAAAATCATTATTATTATACACTCAAATATGTAAGACACTTTGTTGACAAAAAATTTTGCAAAGAAAATAATCATCTCAAGGACTTGTGAATTTCGCCATTAAACTAAGCAGTGTACGAGTAGCAGTTTTCTGTCCTACACTTCCGCTCATTTACGTGGTAAAGTCACGCTGCAGCTATAAGGGCTGCAGCTCGAGTGGGTCCACCCGACCAGCGTAGGTCCACACTATCACAGTATCTTAGCGTGAAACAGCTGAATAATGCCGTTTCCTATAGTGAGAAGAATAATTTCATCTTTTTGACGTGGTAGAGCCAAGCTGCAGCTATATTATGCTTGTAACACGAATGGATCAAGTTGACCAGGGTAGGACCACGTTTTGACGGAATACCAGCGTAAACTAGCGGCTTTATCCTGCTGTGTATCATACGGCGAGTGTTCATAACCGAAGACCCTTTTTACTGGAAATGAGAAATTCCATCTTAGTCTTCAGGGGTGACAACGCATCAGCATTTTTATTCCTAACTGAGGATAAATGTAGATGTCTATGGGTCACAGCATCCACTTACCATCAGGTGGACCGTGGGCCCATTAGTCACCCTAATTTCTTTTAAATAAACAAAAAAGTCTTAGTTTCCAGGGGTGACAATGCGACCGCATTTTGATTCTTAATTGAGGATAGATGTAGTGTCTATAGACCATAGTATTTACTCACCATCAGGAGGACTGTATTATCATTTCTTATCCTTATTCTACATACAGTAGAAATTGGAATTTTGTTGATACACCATTTACACGACAGTAAAGGAAACTATCATCTCCAATTAATTTCAATTTTGCCAATAACTTAAGTAGTTTGGTAGACTTTTTATGCTCCATTACACCTCAGAAATGGAAGTTTATTTCTTTATTTTGAAAAAGTAGCTAGATACTATTACCGCAGTAGCTAGTTTGACTAGTTTTTTAATTCTTAAAGAAATTAATCTACTATACATGAAAACCTTCCTCGATTCATATTTATTTTTTCAATTTACCAGCTTAAAATTCAACAGTATGTTTTAAAGTGAGAATACAAACAGAAGCGGATAATCTAGTTTCTGATGATGTTAATGCTGTAAGTCTGTAAGACTTTTACAGCTTCATTGGCCTCAGGGCTGTAAAAGGGTGAATTTAAATCATTCCGTATCGTTACTTGCGTGACGATGACTCCTATGACAGTTTACAGTGCACGTGGGTGAGTTATCTAACGACCGTCCAAGCAGGGGGTGTAAAACAAAAGCGAAGAAGCGACTCTGTCTATTTATAGAGAGACTACTTGCATCATTGAATCGCGTCAGTCTATCACTTGAAACATATGACAGCACAAATGATGGTGACGATTACGTCGACGAAATGGGCAGATTTTTGCAATGCCTCCGGCACTCTGATGCCGTGAAACTGATGACCGGACATTTACCCGGCATCGGCGTACGATGTTGACCGTATATCTCGCAGACAATAAACGGTTAATAGGCAGTCATTTAAGGAAAGTATGGCATTTTTATTTATAAGGATATTTTAAGTTAAACTAGCATTTTCAGATCGACTTATTGAAGAGAAAACTTCTTTACAATCGTTGTGATATAAAACAAAAAAGCGATACTTAAAAGAGATACCTAAAATGTTAATATTGTTACGAGGTTGAGCAACACCAATTTAAACTTAAAATACTAGTAATTAACCACACTGATTCACTTTATTTCGCTCTGAAGTTTCGCTTGTCACTGCCCGCTCCTAAGACATTCTCGTCCCGAGCATTATCGGCCCCATAATAACACGCCAGGCGATCTACATGGACGATCTTAGGAGTCCCTTTTGCGCCTTTCTGTATCCGGTAGGTTACATCGTTGATCCTGGTCACAATCAGGTACGGGCCGACCCATTTAGCTTTGAGCTTAGGAGATTCCTCTTTGCTGCGGGCTGGATTGTGCAACAACACTAGTGAACTTTTTTCAAACCCTTTGTTGTTAATTTTGCGGTCACACCGGGTTTTCATCTTTTCAGACATTTGCTGGCCCGATTGTCTGACGTGCTCATAAATGTCATTCATTTTGTTCCGCAAGTAATTTGCATAATCGGTTATACTGCGTGTGGCATCAGGTGGTATCCCGGTGATCAGGTCTGCAGGCAGCCATAATTCTCTTCCAAAGTTTGCGAAAGCTGGTGTCACTGCTGTACTTTCGTGCTTGTCCCAATCTCGTTGCCGATTGTCTACAACTTATGCGAGGTACCTCTCCAATGTCTGATTAAATCGTTTCACCATTCCATCAGATTGCGGGTGATAAGAAGTCGTTCTTGTTTTATGAGTACCCATAACTCGGCAAGTTTCTTTGAATATTTGAGACTCAAAATTCTTTCCTTGATCGCAGTGAATCTCTAAAGGTACTCCAAAACGACAGAATACTTCATGAACAGTTTATCCGCAACTGTTGAAGCTTCTTGATTTGGAATGGCGAAGACTTCTGGCCACTTAGTGAAGTAACCCATCACAACGATGAAATACTTGTTACCGCTTTCACTCTCCGGAAACGGCCCCGCCACGTCAGTGGCTATTCTCTCCCATGGTGCACCAACATTGTACAACTTCAATGCACCTCTATTACGAGTCTGAGGTCCCTTTACAGCCGCACAACTTGTACATTTGCGACACCAGTCCTCGACATCGTTTCGACAGTGGACCCAGTAAAACCGTTCTCGGATCTTCAGTATAGTTCGTTTAACTCCCAGATGGCCTCCTGAACAATCAATATGGTACAGGTGTGGAACATCCGGTACTTTAGTATTAGGGACAACTGTCTCCCCGAACATTTTTTTTTATAGAAGAGGGGGCAATCGAGCATGTGGCTCACCTGATGTTAAGTGACTACCGTCGCCCATGATCAACCGCAACACCAGGGGAATTGCAGGTGCATTACCGGCCCTTTAGAAAGGAGTAAGCTCTTTTCTTGAAGGTCCCCAGGTCGTATCGGTCCGGAAAAATCGCTGATGGTAAACTATTCCACAGAGAGGTTGTACGCGGAAGAAAACTCCTCTTGAAACGTACAGTGGTGGACCGCCAAGCATCCAGATGGTGTGGATGGTATCGGGACGTTTGCCGCGTAGTGCGTTCACGAAATTTGGCGGCTGGGATTAATCCGAACAATTCCTCAGAGCACTCTTCATGGTATATGCGAAAGAAATTGCAAAGAGATGCAACATCTCTTCGCAGTGCCAGTGAATCGAGCCGATCGGAAAGCACTCGGTCATCCATCCACTCCATCCTGAAGCAGTAAGCTGTCCCATTGGGACCAATAGCTTTTAGTGGTCGAACTCATCGCTGAGACGTCGCTCCACTTGGGCTTGGGAGCACTGGCCTTCATCAATTCTAGAATCGGCTTGATGTCCGGATCTTCCCGCTGTGCATGTAGTAAGCTGTCCTTCCACTCGTTGCTGAGGTGGTCTATCTTGAGCATCCTCACGGATACTACTTCCTTACTCTCTTGCCTAGTACAATGGTTGCAATCTTCAGGACAAGGTCTTCTTGACAATGCATCTGCGTTGCCGTGAGATTTCCCGCTGCGATGTCTGATAGTAAAGTCGTATTCCTGCTGCTGCTGGGCGGTGATGTTAGCCGCACTTCCCTTCTGAGATCGTTCACCTTCCCTTTCTAGGGTTCGCTTAGGGCAGCTGGATCGAAGATGGCCCCTTTCCCCACAGCCATAGCACCTAGGGTTGTATCCTTTATTGTGGTCGCGAACCGTAACTGCTGCAGCCTCCCTAGTGTGAGGGGAACGATGATCCTGCCGCCGCCAGGCGGTGCCGTTAGCTGCACTACCCTCTCGAGATCGATCAACTTCCCTTTCTAAGGTTCAATTAGGTACTAGATGGCACTGTTGGTTAAAATATTAGTCATATAATTTTCTGGAAAGCTCTCCTCGCTCTGTTACCCGACATTAGATGGCGCTAGTGCCAGACGTTAACTTAGGTGCGCAACAATATATATTAATAGAATTTAGCCTGCGAGAGAAAGAGATAGAATATTATATTAAATTAGTCGTGTTTAGGCCATCTAGCGTCTATTTTATGTAACACCTTGTGATTCAATGAATTTTTGTTCGACAAAATGACTTTATCTATAAAATGAAATTTTACTCGAAAGAAAATATTCTTATAACTTATTACACTAAAATATAAGCTCTACTTTAACATATCCTATTAAATCAATCGTTTGAAGTGAAATATTTTTATTATATATTTTTATTTAATTTGAAGGTTTCACTTCTGGTCTTTTTATACTAGTGATCACCATGTGGTCGAAATTCAACCGTAATTAATGACATTTTTTATGTATAAATTTTGAATAAATAAATAATAGTTTGTTACTGAAGGGAACAACTAATTTAAAGCAATCACTGAGTCAGCTACAGTGCAAGAGCGACGATTTTGTCACTCAATTACTTCTCAAGGTTGTCTGCCAAGATTGTGAGCAATGTTTAATTTTGAAATGTGGAGAAATTTACTTAAATGAACTTAAATGAAAACGTAGGAATAGGGTCTGCAAAACAAACAAAGAGGTAGGATATGCAAAGTAAAATAACACGCTGAAAAGCATTTTATCTTTTTTTCATCGAAACGTCTATGCATATGAATAAAATATCGGTGTCTGTTTGTCATTCTAAAGTAACATCTTTTTACTAATTTAAAACATATGTATACCTATGTTTATATACGGTGTGTCCGGCCACGGACTAGCGATATTCTAGGTACTTATAATACAGCTATTTTAATACAAAAATACACTATACACTGAGGTCTAATCCCCTCCCCCTCTATGTGGCGGCCATTTTTTTTCTAGAAATATTCTCTACGTGTTTACAAAAAAATTCTAATATCTTAAAGTTTTGGTCTACCTGAGATAAAAATTGGCTCACTCGAAGGGCAACAATATTTTCTATTGTTTACAAAAAAATTGTTCGCTAGTCTCCGGAGCAGCAGGCGTCACTTTTCATTTTCACATTCTTTCTCAAAACTGATTATATATTAAAAATAACCTTTTACCATCCTCATTGTATTTCAAACAGTAGATTTAAAAATATATCAGCAACTTGAAACTTGAATATGCAAAATTGCACTCCGCATGCATAAATCAAATTGATACCGGACGTGATGTGCTGACGCTTTCAATACGTACACTTAATGAAATTTTCAGGTAAGGTTTGTTTGTTTTTAAGCTCAAGAATATACAGTCAATTTTTCAAAAGATTTAAAAAGGCGTGATAAATAAAATTCTAATGCTGTCTTGATATCGATCAAAGCAGAAATATAAAGTGATTTAAAAAAGAAATAAAGCACCTAATATCTCTTATAATTATTATTATCCAATACTAAAACAGTTCAACCGTGGTAACTCAGAGGCTAAGCGTTCGCTGTAAATTTCGCAGTACGCAAGCGACCCGGGTTCCATCCCCGCCGGCATTAAGAAAGGAGGCATTTAGCCTGTTTTCCTGAAGTAACCTTAATCTCTCTCACGCAGCCGCAAACTACGTAGCTCACCTCCATTGCCTAGCGGATGAAAGTACATAAAAGTACATAAAATTATATAGTTAACATCCATTTCTGATTAAAAACCTTTTTAACAGGAAAACAATCATGGCATTACATCTTAGCTCTCAGGGGTAATAACGCATATCCAATTTGTTTCTTAATCGAGGATAAATACAAATGTCTATGGGCCGCAGCATTCTCTTACCACTTTGTGCTCCCTTATCACCGTTATTCTATATTAAAAAAAATATCAATACCGACTCCATTAAACAAAAGGAATTAAAAGATAAATACAATAAAATATCCGAGCACAAAAGTCTGTTTTTGTCACTAATAAAATAACAAAATATTGTGATGTGTAATCAAATAAAAAAAAATTGAAATCTAAAAGAAAGATCCTTTTCCAGAATTAAAAATTAAAACTGACATGACTTGCGAACTTTTCCTTTCTATAAATTTTTCAAGTATTCAAGTGTTTATTTCAAACATCAAGAAATATATGGAACAGATTTATCAAAGTTTCGATACAGACGTTATAAATAGAAATCTAATGCAAGCACTGAATTCAAGCACAATCCATCAGAACAAGGCGGTTCCCTCCACTTGTTTTATAACGGAAAGTATTTTTCCTAACACCACCTGCACTTGCATTTGTTACGATGCTATTCCAGTTAAATAATATTAACGTTTAATATTGTTAAAATAAATTTATAGAAGAACATATTTCTCGAATATTTATATTTGAAACACAAATAATCGTACTGGCCACTAAGTGATGGAGTAAGAACAAATAAAAAACATATTGCGTTTTTTTTTTAAATAAATCTGAAGTAGTGTATGTTACGCGTGTATCTAGTTAGTTTGTGGTAATTGTTTTTTGGCGGGAACTTGGTTTGTGGCGTATTGCTGCTCCTATATTATTGTTTAAATAATGGTTTGAAGTGTATTTTGATACGTAAAAGTGGCGCGATTTTGTGATAAATAGTACATTAAAACAAAGGTGAGTTTTTTCTTATAATTTATTACATAAAAATTATCATCAAAAACGATTTGGTATTGGTAAATATATCGCATATTTGCATAAATACACAAAACCAATACAGTCGAATTGATAACCCGCTCCTTTTTGTAGTAGGTTTAAAACTAAGGATATTTTAGCTCAAAATTACTTCATCCAGGTATAAATAATTTGTACTTTTACTTTTTCTTTTCCATTACGACCGAACGTATATAAGTTATTGCACGCCTCCTATGTGAAGCGTTGAGATTGTACTCTACTCTCACCTAATAGAAATCTCATAATAGAATATCAAGAATCACTCGTTTTCATGTTTCTATTATTTTTAAAAGTAATTTTCTGTATTTAGTGTAAAAACAAACGGATTAAAAAATTTTCGATGGCGTCCAGATGTCTGTATGTATGGATGGCGCACGATTACAGTCAGTTAGAATTAATGTTTCAAAAAAATTCTTTTTTTGTTAGGTTTAGAATCTTAAAGCGGTACCCTGACCAAAACCTGGCAAAAGTGCGTTTTTCAGAGACTATTATCTCATTAGTTATGAGAAATAAGCTACATCTAAAAGCACATTATTAATATTCGATGTCCTATCATCACATTCCACGTTCTAATTTGTTTTTATGTGTTATGAATACATTTAAAATCTACTTTTAAAAAATGACAAAAATTATTGATTACATGCATCTGTTGCTAAAGGAAATGCTCTAATCATTTGAGAATTACACTAATGGAGAGATAATTTAAAAATCTATATTCTACACGTTTTATTTAATTTCTTAAGTTCTCTTATTTCTTTTAATTGAAATAATTCCAAATATTCGGGCGTATTTTTCCGTGATATATTGTAGCGACAGCGCGTGGATTGTATGGAACCGAACGCTCAAGGTCTCTCGCTAGGGGAACCGTCTTAACGCACAGGTGCCTTTTAAAAATTACTGAGTAATTTTTATAATTAATGAAAACGTAAAAAACAACTGGTATTTTTCTACAAATATAAATATTCTTTTCTAAAAATATTCTCATGGATCTCTTCTTTCGTATTAAATATGGAAAAAGAGATATTTTTCTTTTGATATAATCAAATGAGATTATGAGGGTTGCACTTTAGAATTTTCCAAATTTTTTACATTTTATGCTCGATTAATTAATTTTATTTACAATGGTATAGTGGCGGATTAAGAAATAATACCCACTATCCCATATCATGCCGCGGGTGTCGTAAGAGACGACAGAATGAAACTAAGGCAGGAGATGGTCGACAACATTTCCCTGATAACAAACTTTAACTACTCGTAACTGCGGTTCCCAAACCGCCTGTTAAGCGTGGCAACGACGGCTAAATCCCCTCTTTGAGGCAGTCTATGGGAGAGGCTGGATTACATTTACATTGTAATGAAGAATCGAGTAAAAATCCTAAATCTAAACAGCTCTATTCCAAAATTATAATTAAATTAGTAAATGATCTATATAAGCCGTACTAATCATATAACCTAGATTAGGATGCAAACGCAAGTGTTTTTTTTTTTATAAAGATTAAGGCTGACAAACAAGCACACAGTCCACTTGATAGTAAGTGAACATTTATCACCGATTAAGTTTCAAAATGCAGATGAGGACTAAGATGGAATGCCTCGTTTTTATGTTCCCCGATCGAGCTGATCCATTCGTGCTATAACCATAATGTAGCTACAGTACGGCTCTACCAAGTTTTCTAAAAAATAAACTTTACCAGTCCTATGCAAACTCCACATGTGTCATTGCAGAATACTATAGCGTTAAGTATTTTGTGACTTTGACTTTATTGAGCATGACCTCTTTTGAAAATGACTTTTCGAATATAGCAATGAAATATTACGCAGTGATGTTTTTTGAAATAAACAGAATAGTTCTCAATATTTATAAATAAATCTACTACCTGAATTGACTCCCGAAGGCTTTGAGTGCACTTCTGTAAAATTTCTGCAAGTGTTTATTTTAAAACTTCAGGAAAAATATGCAGCAGATTTATCAGACACTTCAGACTGACGTGATAAATTGAACTCTAATGCTAGTGCAGTATTCAAGCGCGATCCGCCAAAACAACAAGGTGCCTGGAAATGTATACCGTATTTATGTTCCTTAAGATTACATTTTTAGAGAATTGACTCCTTTTTATTACGATGTTATATACTAGTAGCATACTTTTATATTGAATCAGATTTTTCTTCACCGCTGACCGTATCCCTTATTGCTGGCCGTATGGGGACCCTCAAGGTCGCTCATCGAGTGGAGATTCTATGCACTACGTGATAAATTTAGAAATGAGGATGTCCGCAGTAGATCCAGAGTGACTGTCATAGCACAGCGGATTAGTAAACGGAAGTGGCAGTGGGCCGGCCATATAGCTCGAAGAACCGTCAACCGATGGGGGAAAAGGTTCTCGAGTGGCAGCCTCGTAACGATAGATGTAGTGTAGTGACGACTTGGTAAGACATGCAGGAAGTCGATGGATGCTGGTAGTACGGGACCATCTTTCTGGCATTCCTTGGGGGATACCCATATTCAGCAGTGGACTTGTGAAGGGCTGTAATGATGATAAAGATTTAATTTAGCTGTATTATAGTTGTAGCACGAATAGGTCGGTTAGACCGGGAAAGGACCACGCACTCAAAAATATGCCAACGTGAAATGGTAGCTTGCTTCTGTGTATTGTATGGTGAGTGTAGAGAAAAGAAGACGCTTTTTACTGGAAATGCATTCCATTTAAGCCTACGTGGTGACAGCGAATATGTATTTTGGTTCCTAATCGAGAAAAGATGTAGATATCAATGGGACTCAGTCTTCACTTATACCAGGTAGACTGTGTGCTAGCTTGTCACCATATTTCTATAGTAATGTCCTCCAGACTAAGTTCGGCCAGGACGCCAATCTGAACGGAGATTAGCCATTTGCCCAGGATAGGTCTATAATGCACGAGTTGTTGCGACCAACGGCTCTTTCTGATGCAAGGGATGATACACCACCAACTTCCTGACTTCTAGCTGCTACATAGAATATCTTGACGAACAACTCATTAAATGATTATCGCCCGAAATGGGACTCGAACGTGAATAAATATTCTGAGGTATTCATAATGTGAACTTTTTTTAGTTGTTTATAAATTCGACCTTTACCATTAAAAAATAATTTTCCTTACCCTTTTAAGTGGACTGAGAAAAATTTCTATCTTAATGCCTTCTAAATATATATTTACAATATAAACTTCAACCCCTACTTTAAATTTCTTTTCTCTAAATTTAGGTCGGACCACCCTTTCACAAAAATAACAATACGAGTAATTATAATAAATTATTTTATTTCAGACTAGCTTTTCCCCGCGACTTCGCCCGCGGAGAATTTACTACGATGCGATTTCATTAATTTTAATATTATACGCGGAACTTTATTTCTTTTTCTAAATTTAATTTTCTAAAAAAAAAAAATTTTTATAAGGTGCCTCTTATAACATCAGCTATCCCCCAGTCAAAGTCCCGTCAAAATCTGTCCAGCCGTTCAGAAGATTAATCGGCACAAACAGGCAGACGTACAGACAGAGAAACAGACGGACGGATAGACAGACGGACAGACAGAACGACAATTTTTTTAAGAATTTTGTTATAAGTACCGTATATACTTTCATATGCATTTAGTAAAAATCTATTATTTTGACATTACAAACAGTAGTTTAAGTCTTTAAGTATAACTTAATTTAACAAAAAAGGAATTTAAACACACACCTAGTGCACGCCTCGCGCTGCACCTCATTCTTTATGAACGACCTCGTCCCAGATCCATATGTCATACTGGCAATACGCACTGTGATTGTCATTGTTTAATAAAAACAAATTTTATTAAACTATGACAATCACAAAAGACGTGTAAGACAGGGTGACGTTATATCACTCTTTACCGCTGCATTGGATAACGGATACGGTATTAACATCAACATCACTCATCTTCGATTTGCCGACAAATTAGTCCTTAAGGCAGAATATCTTTAGCAGATCTAAGCACTATGCTCAATGACCTCAATAGTGTCTCCCAACGGATAGGTCGTAAAATGAACACGGACAAAACAAAGACCATGTGTAATGTTCATGTGACACCTATGCCGGTAGTTGTTGGAAGCACTAAGCTCGAAGTTGTTGACGTGTATGTTTACTTGGGACAAATAGTCCGACTAAGTAAGTCCAACTTCGACCGAGAGGTCAATCGACGGATTCAACTCGGCTGGGCAGCGATCGGGAAATTACAACACATCTTCTTGTCAGGTATACCTCAAAACCTGAAAACGAGATTGTACAAACAGCGGTGTTACCAGTGATGACTTATGGATCTGAGACGTGGTACTTCATTGCTGGCCGTATGAGGAAGCTCAAGGTTACTCTGAGAGCTATGGAGAGGGCTATGCTCGGGATTTTTCCTCTTGATAAACTTAGATGTAACCGATGAGGATTTACCGAATTGATTTTTGACATATTTAATATACTTGATTGATTTCCGCAAAGTAACGCCTGATTCTATTAATTTTCAATATTATTCAATGTTTTTGTAATTTGGATGAGCCTTTGTAATTCTTGGATAAAATTTTCCTACTGCTATAAAATAAGTAAATACAAAGTAGTATTCCCCTATCAATTTACAAAACACGACAACACGTCCTACAATACAGTATTTAAATCACGCAACATTACACCGCCGAATCGGCATTTCTATATCTTATTGAGACTAAACATTCCGCAAACTGTGTGCAAATGGAGCTATCGACGCCACCCTTGGCCCAGGGCCAGACGGAGACGGCTGAATAAATATGTATAGGAAACCACACCCACAGGAATTGTGCGGTGTAAAATAAAATTGAGCCGCTTCTAAATTCCAGTCGTATTCAGAATTCTAGCAAAATGTCAGTGTAGTTGAAAATTTGGTTAGTGTGGGGTGAAAAAGAGTAGAAATATTTTTAAATATGGCATAAATAAATGAAAGAACCTCATGTCCATATATTGTATGTATTTATATGTATTTATACTATTATTGAGAAAAGAAAATGCATAATGCTAACATTCAATATTAATTTTATTTATTGCAATCATATTGTACTACAGCTTTGATATCCTTACTTTCAATTTAAGTGACCCATTTGAGTCCTATTAAGCATTGTAACAGAAACAGCAGTTCAAGAATATTGTATATTCCTTAACATCCTATGATTTAAGTGACTGCTTTTGAGCTTGGCGAATCTCTTACTGGTTACTGGCTTAGTCTTTTATCAGCGAATCTGACCACTACGAACATCGTTTGTTTTGTTTGTTTGTTTTTTTTAGTACAAACAGTACATAACTCCCAACAATTTTACAGAAACTTATAGCCGTGGTAGCTCGGGGGCTAAGCGCTCGCTGTAAATTTCACAGTACACAAGCAACCCGGGTTCGATCCCCGCCGGCATCAATGAAATTGTTAACTGCAATTTTAAATGCTGATTTACCACGTGCTCGGCGATGAACGAAAACTTATTATTATTAAGTAATAATTAATATTATGATATATTATTAACCGTACGAGTATCATGACTACATAAGAAAAACTATTGGCACCCTTTCTGATCTCGTGCATATCGTAAGACCAGAAGCCGTACATTCATAATCAGCCTGCGACAGTCCCCTACTGGACATAGGCCTCTACCAAGGCGCACCACTTAGCCCGATCTTCGGCTTCATGCGTCCAGTTGGTGCCAGCTACCTTGCGCAGATCGTCGCACCATCTAGCCAGTGGGCGTCCCACACTACTTTTACCGAAACGCGGTCTCCATTCCATGACATGCATACTCTTACGGGCTTCTGCGACATATGCTACCAGCCCATTGCCACTTCAGCCTGCAAATACGGAAGGCTACGTCGGTGACCTTGGTTCTCCGGAGAATTTCTTCATTACGAATCTTATCCACCAGAGGAACACTGAGCATAGCTCTTTTCATCGTCCGCTGGGTGACTTTGAGTTTGTGGATCCGTACAACCCTCTCGCATTAATACTAGAGATTCCCAAACAGGCGACAGGAAGCATCACTACGATCGCCTGTCTGCCTGCCAAGCTTGGCAAGCACGGTGAATCCTTTCGACCATTGGAGAGGCACATGTTTGTACCGAAATTTGCCCATTTTCATGGTTTGGTGGGGTTTCAACCTCAAAAATATTTTTACTAATATGTAAATAGGGCCTATACCTTTACTTAGTTATTTTTTTTTCAGTTATACCCAATTATATCTATAAATATTTGATTGAAAAAATTGGGAAAAAAGGATACGTTTAAAGTTGCTTTCGCTGTTTCTTCTCCGAACAAAGGTTCTAACGGGTTGCCAAAGAATTAAATATATTTAATTTCATTTCATAAAAAAGTATTATGATTAATGAAACTTACTGGAGAAGCGCTTTACCATAATACTTATCTCAACAAATTTTAGTAAGATTTTTAAATAAAAAATGTCTTGGTAAATATGAAGGAAGTTCTATATGCATACAACTGCTACATAGTTTTAAATGATGATTTTCTGGAAATCTTATATATTAATATGCGAAGGGAAATCTTTGTACCACTTTTTAAGCATTTTGGGCACACGGAGAAATTTGAGATTTGGCATAGTGACTTATTATGGAGAATACATTAAATATAATAAAAAATGCATTGCTTAAATTCATACTGCCAACGTCAATTGTCAAACACATAATAGTCTATGGTCAGATAGTCGCACAGAGTAGAGGTTGACGCCAAAGAATCTTAAAATGTTTACTCATGGATTGACTGAATGAGCTGTAAATTGTGTGTAATCTTAATATATACAAATTACGTGTCACGTTGTTTGTCCGCGATGGACTCCTAAACCACTTAACAGATTTTAATCAAATTTTCATACCGTATGCAATTTGGTCTAACTTGAGAGATGATAGTTTTTTTGCCCATCGGTGACCCACATTTTTTGTGAATTTAAGTATTTTTAATAGGACATGACAAAGGTCGTCGAAAAGGGCAGAACAACGTCTGCCTGGTAAGCTAGTTTCTTATACTCCTTTTTAATGTGGAGTGTACGTCGACAAAATAGCGTTTTATATGGGATTTCTTTAAATATTAATATTCAGTTCAAAGCATACTATGTAGCGTACATATATACTGAAAGTAAAACAGACAAAAAATAATATTCGTTTGTTCGTATTTTGTACGCTGTCACACCGTTCGTCAGATTGCGGTAAAACTTTGTCAACATAATGCTTGCACTTGCGCAAAGGCACTGTGGTGACACTCCCTGTACGTGAGAGCTTAAGCGCCGGTGACCTTGAGTTGAAGCGTGTAACGCTAGGGTTGATATCAAACCGAAATGGAATATTATAGACTTATACCAAAGAAGATAAAATAGTAGGTATGTGTTATATATTATGTAAACCTATGTATTTAGGTAGTGAAAGATACGTTCAATTTTAAATCAACTTTTATTAAATGAGAAATATTAAAACTTCCGACAAAACCAAATATGCACGACAGTTCATGGTAATCTTAAATAATTAACCAATACTTAGTATTTCCATTAAAAATAATCTACTCTTATATATTTTTGAATTTTTCGATTAATTTTTTAATTTTCATAATTATTTCTAACAATTGCAAAAATTCGTAGCATGTATATTTTTTTTAGAAAATCCAAAGGTATGCAGGTTTCCTGGGACGTGGCGGCCAACAAATTGCTCCCTATGTGCTGATGAGATAAGTCATTTCTATTTCTAATGAAATAATCCATAACTACAACAATGAACAAATACAAGAACTCTTTATAGATATCTAAAATCTCTTGACTCTCTAGTGGTATTTTAATAGTGTATATTTCAGTTAATGTATTATAATAAAATTATTTACAATATTTTCGTTGGCTATTTCCCCATAATTCTTGTTAAGATCATATCGACTTTCATTAAAATGAGTTCACATATTTTTAGGTATCATAAAACATTATTAAAAATTAAACTAACAAAACAAGGGCCCTTGTCTTGTGCAGTGGAATTTATTTTATTTCTAATTACTTAAAATCACTTTCAATAATACTTTACTTATACATATACTATAATATAATTTATTTAATCACAACATTAATATTTATCAAAGCATATAAACCTAGCATACACGGCTATAAAAACTAATAACGTTACTTGGTAACATAAACTTAATACCTACATGAATAGAATAGTAATATGTACATTAAGATATCAGTAATATTCATATATTAATTGAAATATTATATCACTTGCCGAATATATTCATATTAACTAATACTGACAAATATCGGTATTACTACTAGCCCTCGGCCAGGGCAGTCGGCGACTGCCCGTTCCACGCCCCGCGCACCTCTCAAGGCCCCCGCACACATCCAGACACCCACACATAGCCGCAAGCGATTTTACATGCACACATGCTTAAGTGTCGTTTCTTTTCGCGTAGTGTATATATTCTTTGGCAAAGGTCAATTAATATAATAGTACAATTAACTTACAGTATGTGGCGCGCATATTGTACCAACGAGTTTATTTCACAGTAATATATATCATTCTGTTTCAATGAATGTATTATCATTACCAATAAAATAATATTACTAACATATTTCCACAATCATTACTTTCTGTAACGCAACTCGCTTGGTACCGACTACTATACAAACGTATTCTTAAAAATTTAATTATATGCGGTTGAATTTTGATCACTA
Source organism: Parnassius smintheus behrii (assembly GCA_036936625.1). Taxonomy (NCBI): domain Eukaryota; kingdom Metazoa; phylum Arthropoda; class Insecta; order Lepidoptera; family Papilionidae; genus Parnassius; species Parnassius smintheus. Next base: position 2,948,801 of record JAUPFT010000031.1, read on the forward strand.
ACATGTCTCAAATACGAGGGCGGCGGCACTGATAATTTCGGGAATCAAGGAAGTGACACAATATAACTATTTAAAAATATATTTATTGCTTTTCGAAGTATTCTCCGAGAAATTTAACACATTTTTCCATACGATGGAACCAATCATTGAAGCAACCATTCCATTCGGAAGTTGGGGTCTCCAAAATGGCCGTTTTGTAGGCGTTCACAGCTTCTTCAGGTGATGAAAATCTCTGTCCACGCAATTTATTCTTTATTTTAGGGAAAGTATAGAAATCATTGGGGCTTAGGTCGGGGCTGTACGGCAGATCGTCTAATAATTCTATGTTTTCTTGCTCTAAAAACTCTTTTGTTCTGTGTGCGGTGTGAGAACTCGCATTGTCGTGATGGAGGATGATGCGGCGGTTGCAGTTCTCTTTACGGAGTTCAGAAACGACCTGTGGCAAACAAATGCTAGCATACCATTCTGCATTAACGGTTCTTTGTCCCTCAAGAGGAATAGTCGTAACATGGCCGGTTTTGGAGACAAACGTGGCCACCAATTTTTTTGCAACACTCCGTGAACGAACAATTTTTGTTGGCTTTAACTCATTTTCGAACACCCAAACTCGTGACTGGTTTTTTGTTTCGGGTTCGTACGCATATATCCAGGATTCGTCACCTGATACGATGTTGTATACAGCATTTGAGGATCCTGCGTGGAATCTTTAGAGAGTTCTGACGCACTAAGTAACGCGAACCGCTTTTTGCTCTTCATAGAGCGAATGCGGTGTCCATCGGGAAAACAACTTTTTTACACCTAATTGTTCATGCAAGATTATTTGTATTTGACTCATGCCAATGTCTAAAGTTGCCTGAATTTCGCGGTATGTCACATGTCGATCTTACTCAATCAGCTTACGCACAGCATCAACGTTTTCTTGGGTGACTGCAGTTTTTGGACGACCTTGACGGGGATCATCACTGAGCTTGACACGTCCACGTTGATATTCAGCAAACCAGCGATGAATTGTGGTTTTGGATGGGGCTTCATCACCAAATGCAGAAATCATCCGGTCAACACACTGATTTGTGTTAAACCACTTCGAAAGTCATAATAAATCATCGCTCTTGAATTTTCTCTAGCAATTGACCATTTTCTCAACGACTAAACAAGCTTGACAAAACCTTGTGACAAGACCGAGAATCTTTTTTTAAATAAATAAATGGTATTCGATATTTAAAACCAAGGAGTTTTTAATTAAAAAGATTTTAATATGACAGGAACAGTGGAAATATTCCATTCCCGATACTTTTAGTGCAGCCTAGGTATAAATCGGTTCAGATTTTAACTAAAAAAAGGAAACACTGAATTTAAATTACAAATTTATAAATCTTTTTTTCTCTAAATTATATCATTGTAACAAAAATCAACATTGAAGTAGCTTCCAGCTTTTGCAACAAAAAAGAAAATATACTAGGGCCTCAAGAACTGGCAGGAGTGGCGGAAAGCTTGCCAAGATTTACTCCAACAGCGTGATTACCGTCGCCTACCTCGGCGCTCGAGGAGTGAAGGAGTGTCCTTCTTATCGACGGCTTGGGTTCCCGCCAAGTTTATGGCTGCCCCCAGCCCCTGAAGTACTATAAATATATTTATTGGTTAGTGGCGCGCACATCCAATAATACATAGTTATTATATACATATATTTGTAACTACGGATCAGTGTTATAATAATAGCGCAGCTTTATCTATTACGTATAGGGCCATAAGAGCTATTTACAACCCTATACCGAGAGAATCTCTTAGAGAAAAAAATTAAACAAATAAATATGTTAACTTTGGCCTCTCAGTATATCTATGAAAATTTGATGTATGTTCACAAATACATAGGTAGTTTTAATTAAAAAAGTGATATACACACTGTAAGCACTAGGAATATACACAAACAAGTGATACCAGTTTATCGACTCCACAGAGTCAGTAATTCATTCCTGGGGCTATGTATACACTATTACAACAAAGTCCCAGAAAATATACAATGTCTCTCTATTACCAAGTTTAAATATTTAATTGAACAAAAAGTGTATAAAAAGGGTTGTTATGATATAAATGAATACATGGTTGAAAATAACCCATGGGAATGAGGTGATCGCTTCCAAGCTGTTTCTGAAATAAATTTTGTAAATATTTTGTGACCATTGGCATTGTAAAATTCATTTAAAAAAAGTCCCACTAGGTTTCTTGCTGATTCTTCCCAGGACAGAGGTTATTTTTCGAACCAGTGGTAAAGTAAAAAATTGACTTTCATTAAGAATTACTATTAATCTATATTGAATAAAAAATTATTCTTTTCTATTCTATTCCATAAATATCATTGAAGTATCTGTTTTTAATATCCAAATAATGTCTTTTTTTAAGATACTAGAGGATCAGAAGTAAGATTGACCTTCATCTATCTGATAACCGGATGAAAATTATTTTTTATTAAATTAAATATGTTTCTAAACATATATTATCAATAGGGTTGCCTAGAATAAATATGTTCATGGATATAATTAATTAAAATTTTTATAAATTATTTCTTTCTCAAATTTCACCGACTTGCTTGCCAAATTAACTTAACTCCAAGGGAAGCATACAATATACACAATATCTTTATCTGGTCCCCAATACCTGGTTGTCGTGTACAAACAGGTAAGTTGATATTAATAATAACACTTATCTGTTAACCAATTGACAGATATATCAATATGAAGGCAATTCATTTCGAATACAGTGGTATAGGGTTGCTTACGAAAAACCGTTTATAAATTACGGATGTCGGGGTTCAAACACCGACGGCTTCCCGACTCCGAGCTGTAGCTGAATGTGATGTAAATTTCTTGTTTGCATTGATTTGAAATCATTTTTTGTATTACTTTGTAGTAGGGTTTTACTTTTTATAAAAAATCATTAGTTTTACTCTTTTGAGTTGACCAAGTAATATTACAATTTAAAAATGTCGAAACAGTTTATATTTTAAACTTCAAATGACAGCGCAGTGGATACTTGCTCAGAAATGAGACGAGGCCTATGCTGCAGTGGGACGTATATACATTCTAAGTTTACTTTTCATTTTACTCCATCATTATTAATAAAGACGACACGATATTATAATTGTAGCACGAATGGGTTGGCTAGTCCGGGGTAGGGTCATGCTCTCACAGAATACCAGCGTAAAATAGCAGCTTAATATTGCTGTGTTTCGTATGGTGAGTGTAGATAATGAGAGAACTTTTTTACTGAAAACGAGGTATTACATTTTAGTGCTCAGGGGCGGCACCGCATTTACATTTCGATTCTTAATCGAGGATAGATGTAGAAGTCTATGGTCCGCAGCATCCACTTACCACCAGGTGTATATATGTGTTCGTTTGTCACACTTATGCTATAATAAAAAAACGATTATGCCATTCAGCAAAAATTGTCAGTTTAATTATTAGGTCTTTACGTACGAAATTGCCGTTTTTTGTGAAATGAGTTAACACAATATTTTCCTATATTTTTTTATTTCTATAAATCAAACTAATCACCGATGCAATCGACACATCTTTTTCAATGTAGTAGCGGTTTATTGATGCATTTCTTGAAGAAATCAGCTGGATGGGGAGCAACAAACTCTTCAAAGGCATATTGAAAAATTTGTATTGAATTTCTTTCTCTCGGGTATTGAATTTTCTTCCAGCCAAAAATTTATCCAAATTCTGGAAATAGTAGAAGTCTGTAGGCGCAAGGCCTGCGAAGTACGGTGAATAAGAGCTTCCAACCCCAGCTCTTGTAAACTGGAGACCGCCTGTTGTGCAGTATGCGTCGCACGTTGTCGTACAAGGGCAGTGGAGACGAGTGATTGACCAAAACTACTTGGAGACGTTTTCTTTTGTTCATAGAATAGATTCTCCATCATTATGCTCAGTTCTTCACAGGTTACATCTGCAGTAATGCTCATTCCGTTTAGTAAGAAGCGGTGATGAATTATAAAGGCCTTGACCACCAAACAGTGACCATAACTTTTCTAGGGATAAGTTTTCAAACGACGAGCGTTGTTTAGGTGCTGAACAATCCAAGTAAAAATGCGGTACAAAATTCCTTCGTTTGTATGATTGTTGAACAATGCAATACACGTCTCGACGCATATTTCGCGTTCGAGCTGGCGATCATTGAGTTCGTGGGGCACCCATTTTTCCAGCTTTATACCTTGACGCAAATTAACCAATAATATTTTGATACTGACGTGAAAGCTTTTGCTAATTTTGTCGTAGATTGAGTATCATCAGATTTCACAATCGCCTTCAATTCTTCCATGTCGACGAAAGTTTTTGGATGACCATGTGGTTCATTTTTCAGGTCGAAATTTCCAGAATGGAAAGGGGTAAATCAATAAAAAGGTGATGCGTTCGTTTGTAGTATTCCGTTCCACAAACGTAGTTGATGTTGCGTGCCGCTTGTGCCGCGTTGCTGCCACAACGGTATTCACATTCCATAATAACTCGTATTTTTAACGTATCCATGATAATGAAAATTCAAATGTTCATCATCATGAATCGTTGAGCCGATTTAAATGCGATTAAAACATAACATTAATCAATAAACAAACGACTAATTTTGAAAAAAGAATTACATGTTTTTAAAATAAAATTTATTTTAAATTAGAATTCTCAACCAAACAAAATTAATTTTGATATGAAATTATTAGTACTGCAGAACGGTAATTTCATAGATAAAGGTAAACCTATAATAAAAAAATGTGACATAAATAAATGCGTTTTTTGTCTTACTAAAGAAAAATATTAAAAAAAACCATTCATATATACCTACCACGTAAAAACAATTTCAATTAAATAAAGTATTTTTATTATCAGTAAAACCAACAAGACGGGCTCAAGTTTCATTAACCAAATGGTTGATCGTAATCTACCAAGATACTGCATTGCAGAGGACTTTAAGCAACGTTAAAAATCGCACTTAGTAATATATTTAAGGTATAATTACTTTAAGTATAGAAACTTCAGCAAAGTAATCAGTGGGGGATTGGGCGTCCCCGCAGTCTTAGGTGAAACTCCCAGTGGCGAATAACTCTATAGAAGAGAATTAAATAATTTTTATCCGATATATATATCCGATATATATAATATAATGAGAATACATATAACAAGAATACTTATTGAAAGTTATTGAAGCTTTACAACTGGTTCGAAAAAAAACGTCTGTTCTGCGAAGAACGAGCAAGAAACTCTAAGGACTTTTTAAGACATTACGGTATAATATTTTGTATAATCAAGTACGAAAGCATTTAGTGGTAGCCTTATTCTCAAGGTTTTTATCAATCATCTTTAATACTACAATATTTATAATTGAACAATTTTTTATAAATAGGTCCTGCATATTTTCTGGAACTGTTGAAAAGGTGTAACATTGCCCCATGAAAGAATTACTGATCCTTTGGAGTCGAGTTATTGTTATAACTAGCTTGTTGCTTCCTAATATTTGCTTCTTAATATTTATAATATGCACCACTGCTTTTAATATAACTATTTTTTGTGTACCTACATACATACAAATTTCGAAAATATACCATAAATCTAAAAAACGCCATATTGATAGAGCCTACCCAAGCTAAGCTCGGGCGGCGGGGCTAATCATGTTATATAAATACTTAATGTACTACAATTCATCATCATCATCATCATCATTACAGCCTTTCGTAAGTCCACTGCTGAAAATTGGTCGCACTCAAGGAATGCCACAAAGCACAGGCCTGAGCCACCTGCATCCATCGAATTCTTGCATGTCTTATTAGGTCGTCACGCCATCTAATGTAGGGTCGCCCTTCACTTTGCCTTTCGGTACGAGACTGCCACTCAAAAATCTTTCTTCCCCATCGGTTGTCGGTTCTTCGAGATATATGGTCGGCCCATTGCCACTTCAACTTACAAATCCGTGGGGCTATGTCGGTCAGGCTAGTTCCACTGCGGATGTCCTCATTTCTAAGTTTATCACGCAGAGAAACCCCGAGCGTAGCCCTCTCCATAGCTCGCTGAGCACTGGCAACACGCACTGGTTGTACAATCTCGTTTTCAAGTATTACCATAATAGTATATAAGTATACCCCATACCTGACGAGAAGATGTGTCGTTATTTCCCCAACGTTGCCGTCCGAGTTGAATACGTCGATTGACCTCTCGGTCCAAGTTGGACTTACCTAGTCGGACTATTTGTACTTCAATTATTTGAACGTAAACTCCGTATTCAAAGAAGACATAAACTTAAAACGATAGTTGATCCTTAACTAACATTTAAACTATCATATAATGGGGAAAACATGTGTTGGGTACAACACCAAATTGTTGGGGCCATCATAGGATATGATCGCAAACGACAACGTTCTGGGAAGTCTGCAGTTTGCGATCATATCCTAGATGACCTCAACCATTACGTCAGATTTGATAGACCACAAATCCTTGCGAAAGAACATCGATTCCTACCAAGGATGATACGTGAGGCTATTGAAATTAAAAAAACATCCTAATTTCAATAGAGAAGGAGGCTGGCTACTACCACCTGCTTGGGACCCTATAATTAATAAAATTAAAACTAAGCCCTACCATACCGCTGCAAGACTTCAAAACACCGTTCATTCTGCGTAGATCGAACCAAAGATAATAATTAAAAAGCTGAAGGTACTCCGGGTTAACGTCAGTCACCTCAGTCCCCCGTGACCATGGGTGCTGGAAAACACCCAAAACGTCGGGTATTTAAAATAACATAAATAAACACGATAAAATCTGTAAAAGTAGGTTGAATCAATAAATTGCACAAGGACGCACATCCAAACCCGGGACAATTATTTGCAAGCCATACACATACGTGTTCCGTACGAGATTCGAATCCGCGGCCCCCGACGCAGCCACTAAACCACTGCGCCACGGAGCCGTCAAATTGTTTTTGGCCTGACCCGCGATTCGAATCCGGAAACTCATGGTTGGCAATCGTGTTACGTGTAACGTGGCAGTGGTGGACAAAGTGGTGTTGTTTGTCACAATTATTCTTCATAAAAGTACTTTTATATCAACCAGCATGTGACAGTTCTCTACAATAAGATATTTAATGTAATAAAAGATTCTTAAGACTTTCTACAAAGCCAAAGCGTGAATGTCTAGATATCAGATTTAAATACCACTTAATCGTTATTAACCACTGTTATCGTTAATTAAAGTAGCAAACTTATATCTTACAGAAAGTTAAATAAAAGTAAAAACAAATGTGAGAAAGTATTGCGCTGTAATTTTTTTACGAATAAGAAATATTTTTTAATATTAATTTATCTTGACGTAGAACTTCATAAAATTGTTCCGTTTGCAACATCTGGGCTCCTTGAGACGCAATCAAATTAAATTCTTATATTCAGACATCTCAGAAGATTTGCATTGTCGACCGCGCTAGTCGCTGTAGACGTCGTTAGGATTAAAGTGATAAAAAAATCGGATACATAATTAAGTCGCCTATTCCCCGCAGAGGCGGCTGTAGGAGCATCTCATTACGTAAATTACTTTTACACGTCACGATACGATAACGTGACGATACGTTTTCATCCAATGACAAAATAAGATAAGTCTATTGTCACCTATTTTACTGTAGAAATGATACTGCAAATATGGGACAGAAATAAAAAAATAATGAGAAATAAAATATTCTTCGTTACACATATGGATGAATTATTAACTTCATTGTCATTAAATCCAGACCGTCGACGCAATTCGCGTATTATTGCTGCAGAACGAATTGTTCTACGCCTGGACCGCCTTTACTGGGAAAGGACCACGCTTTGTTATCTTTCATATGATGCATGACGAGAAAATAACAGAAACCATAAAGATAACAGTACAGTGATAAATGCAGCAACATTGTTCTTACGTTTGACGAATGTGGTTTAACAATGATTTCTTATATTTACGGAAATAATACGCATGGGACAAAACTAATTTTACGGATTTTGTCACGTTAATTTTTAGTTTTCCGATTCTCGACGTTTCGAGCACTTTACAGAACCCATGGTCACGGGGGAGACCTAGGTGTTTGACGTCCTGATGTCATAGTTAACGAAAGCTATCTTCAAATTTTATTTATTAATCTTTGGTCCGATCTGAGCAGAACGAGCTTACCATGTCTTGAAATCTTGATTGAGCATACTACATGCTTGAGTTTGTATTTAATTTTATTAATTATGAGGTCCCAACAGATGGTTGCCCCCAACCATTTTCTCTATTGAATTTAGGATTTTTTTTAATTTCGATAGCCTTGCGAATCATGTTCGGTAGGTAATTATAGTTATCAATTTAGTCCACGAAACATTTTAGGCCACTCATATCTGTAAAAATTATATATAATTACTCTAAGATAGAAATACTACAGACGAAATGTTTTTTATATGGAAATTGTATAAGAATAGTAGTTAATGACGTCATTGTATCCTATAATTAAATAAAAATAAATAAAAGTGGCTGCTTTAATAACTACCTTTTAATGCGCTCAGGAAGCTGTTTCAATTTTTGGTCTGTGTGTTCGGGCTATTAACCTTATATTTTTCAAAGAACCTACATAAAGCAACGAATTAAAATTTTATACCGAAGTAATTTTTTAATGATGATTACTTTTAAAATTAATTAAAAACAATTGTAAATACACTCCATATAATCTATTATCAATTAAGTATACGATAGCATAAATACTCCGAAAATCGTTGGTAGTAAAAACACAGTCTCGTCGCACGGTAAACGGGTAACGATCTGACCGGATCGGGGGATCATTTTCATAAATAACGAGACGCCGGAGTGGAGGTTAACGATGTTTTTAACGATTATATTCGTTATCTACCTTTATTGGTGGGGACGTAAATGGGGGATTTTTCTCGAACACACCGCAACTTGCAACTGGATATTGGGATAATTTTAAAGGAAGCTTAGGTCGATGTACTTATTATAAAATGTTAAGATAAAATAAAAAAGGTTTGGAAAAATCACAAAGATAAATAATATATTATTGCAGTAAGACATTGATAACATCTTGATATTGTTTGACTGAGTACAAAGATGTGTTACAATTGCCAATCCGGGTGCAAAATATAACATGGGAGAAACATGTCCAACGGTGATTTTATGAGCAGCCGATAAAGAGCCGTGTAGTGGCGGTGTAGGAATATCCACTTCTCCATATTAATCCGTGGCAAAGAACCTGAGATGGGCAACAACACCTGCCAGGGGCAAAAACTCTTTAAAATACTAAACTGAAAAAAACATGCTGTGAGGTGCTCTTTCTTAGTCTTCACAAGTGACAACGCATCTGTGGCATCGTTGTTTGATTTTGGATGCTGTATTCAGTGGCAACTCGCCACTAAGTGGACTAGAAGTTCATATATCACTTCTTTCGTTTATATAAAATATGATAATTGAAATGGTTGAAAATAAGAAAGATCCAGAAAACGATTTTAATTGATCCGAATTAGCAGCAAAGCGATCATCAGCTGAATACTATCAACAAACTGTTTGAATTTATTTGTGACATCGGAATGAACGAGTATTGTTTAGTTGGCTGGCATCCAGATCAAAAATGAACTGCGAAAGAATGGACCACTACTTGTGTTGAAGCGATGCGAGATACTGAACGTATCGGCTGCGATAAATGTTGGCAGTAATAATATCTTTCTTGTAAATTTTTCACGCTATAGTTTCAATTGTTTTGCGTGTTATTTTATTTTGGTTTATTCATACAGTTTTTTTTTTTAGTTTTTTTTATAGCATAGGATGACAAATGAGCACACAGTCCACCTGATGGTAAGTGGTTGCTGCGGTCCATAGACATCTACATCTATCCTCGATTACAAATCACCCGTTGTCACCCGTGAGGACCTCATGCCTCATTTCCAGTAAATAGGGTCTCCGGTTCTCTACACTCACCATACGAAACACAGCAGCATTAAGAGGATATAGTAAGTCAGTTCAAATTCTAATTTCGTCCCCACTTCCCCGCGCGTCGTATGCTATGTACCAACATGTTTGTAATCACTAATACTGTAAGTGGATAGGTCGTTAGATACTTATTTCATTAGGTTTATCATATTTATGCCTGTTTCTTAACGCCAACCCAGTCGCTTCTTATTTTTATCACGGTTATTTCCCATTTTAATTTTACGTCGTCTTGTTGCGTAATGTGTATTTTGATCGTAAGCGACACAACTTCTCCCTTCAAAAGCCTAAGCGATACTAACGGGGCGACAGGAAACAGGAATCAAGCTTCAGGCGCCGATAGTTTAGGTAATTTCTTTTTGTTTCTTTTTTCTTACAGTGAAAATAATGGTTATTTTAAAAAAGTAAATAACATAAGCACTGCTTTATAATTAGTTCAGTTAGTATGCAAAGTTTCATGATCTTATTAAAAGTATTTTATGAATAACAGCGGTTTATTGTTCAGTTTGGAGGTAACTTTGGATTTTTTTTCTATCGAGAAAATTTTACGTAATCGTGTTTTCGTCTAACATAATCGTTAACATTAATCCTCAACTTTACCATATATTTATTTCAAAATTAATGCCACAATACTTTCGGCATAACGGAGGATCTTGCTAAGCCATTTCGGGTTATATTTCCCCTTAAGCTACTATTTTACGCTGGTATTCTGTGAGAGCGTGGTCCTTCCCCGGTCGAGCCGACCCATTCGTGCTACAACTATACTAATAATATAGCTACAGCATGGCTCTACCACGTAAGAATATTATATACTAGAAGTTCTGATAGTTTGGGAGTAGGAATTGACCTATAAAGCGTTATCATGTAATTATGATTTTTCTATTAACCGTGATGCTGGTGCTGTTTGAATATACGGCTCTTAAAGCTGCACCTGACTCACGTCTGTAACTTTGAGGTCCTCGTTTACGTAGGAGTTATACAAAAAGTACTTTGATCTCATCTGATCAGCTTGATCCAGATAAAATAATTAAAATTTGATTGTGCATGAGAGTTATACTATCTCTCTACATATTATAACTCTCATGTCAATTCACGCCCTCATACCATCAGTTCTTCTCGATCCAAGCAACAACATCATGCGGAATGGACGATAGCGGTATAGCGCGGTGGCTGGTCGATATAATTACTTTATAAATAATTCGCACTTAACCATTTTTTACAGAAAACGTCATTATCAAAAACGAGAATCATATAATCGATAAAATGACTTTTCGATTGAACCACCATTGGAAGAAGGAAATAAACGCCACTTTTTGACGTGTGTACTTTTTTTACAGTTTTGCAATTATTAAACGTAGCGCTACACTTTGAGTTCAAAAAAAGAAATAAAACACCCTCAATCCATAGAGTTTCATGCGATCAAAAAAAATTATCGGAAGAAGAAAACAAATCCGTCTTTTATTTCCTACTTCCAACTGTTAAGCCTACGTTAATAGAAATCAAATTTGTCGTCTGTTTTTTTTTTTGTAAGCTGGATAAATGTGGGAGACGCTATGCTAATTTGCCGCTACTTTAGTTGTATCTAAGACAACATAACGTGAAGACGTATATTGTTTTTGTTATTTAAAATTTAAATGCAACATGAGTATAATAGTCCTATTTTGACTGCAAATAGTAGGGGCTATTATATATTTATAGACATGTCTTCAGAAGTCATACTTAATTTTAAAAATTCATGGCAGAAATATTATCAAAAAACCCCTGCAAGTGATTAGACAAGGCAAAAAAATTTAAAATCAATCACAATACAGAAGCTTTGAGTACAGTTCCAGTAATAATGGTTACTTAACATATTCTGCATTTATCGATGGTTTCGTTAAAGCTACATTTTTACTTAAGAAACCTTCTACACACCCAGAAATACAACAAACTAAGCCACATATTTGTAAAATACCCATAAATTAGAAAAATAAATGATATACGAAAAATTCCCCAATATATACCCTATGAATTTAAATATTTTACGATATTATTATGATTTGGCCTACTTCAATACCCGAAGTCGCTAAAATAGAAGAATAACCTTCTTCTATTTCAGCGACTTCGTGTGTGAATTAATTAAACAAACAGTGTAAACTAATTTTTTCAATATTTCTAATAAATAAATATGTTTTGTCATTACTTTTACTTTATTTCAATAACTATTGTATGCTGGTACATAATAAATTGGTAAAAGGAAAGTAAATCCAAGAAGTTTCGATTTAATTAGCCTAACTAGCTACTATATCAGCCGAAGAAAGATTAGATGTCTCACCAATGTTGAGACAGCTAGATTAGTTTATTTTAGTTACTTTCATAGCGTATTGTCTTATGGATTCTTACTGTGGGGTAATACGACTGACATTGAAGTCATGTTTGTTTTGCTAAAGAGAGCCGTACGGGAGATTTATAACTTAAATTATAAGGAGTCCCTTAGAGAAAATTTTTAAGAAACACACTTATATTAACTCTGGCATCGCAATATATTTATGAAAACGTAATATATGGACATAAAATATAAATAACTTTCATAAGAATAAAGATGTTCATACTTTAAACACTAGGAACAAACATAAGCTTGTAATATCAGTTACTAGATTCTACAGAATTAGCAATTCATTTATGGGGCAATGTATACGCTTCTACAACAAAATCCCAGAAAATGTACGAAAATTGTCATTAAACAAGTTTAAAAGGTTATTTTAAAGAAAAATTGGACAAAAAGTGTTATTATAATATCAAAGAATATATAAACCATGCTGGTTCTATAAAAATCTATTCAAAAATTGTACAAAAAAATTATAGTAAATTAAAATATTTATTATATGAAATTAGACATAAAATCAAAATCTTTACTTGTTATTCATAATAAAGTAATGGAGTGAAGTTTGCCAGCATCTGTGGTTGCGCGGAAAAAGAAACGGGTACTCTCACATTTTGTTTTTTCGGTTGGTTATTCTTTACCAGTGTCTCTTTCCTTCCTATCAACGCATTCCATTCCACACGCACTGAAAGGGGGGGGGGGAATCTAAACGATATAAGAAGTGCGCTCCGCCGAGATGGAAGTGGAATGGCCATATAAGGACGCCCGCTGCCGCCTTTCCTTCTTATTGCATCGTAGTCGAAGAGAACCGCTAGTTTTGATTGCACCTCTGTGACAGTCGCGCCACAGAAAAACATTCAAAAAAATCATTCATTATTCATTCATTCGGCCAGACTTATTTGTAAATTATTAGAATTAATATTCTGTTCAAGTCTTTCATAAGTTACATGAACCTATAACTAAACTAAAAAGAAATAAAATTGTCCTTTTAAGTATCTCCATTCTTAATTTTTGGATTAATTTCCTTCTTCCGATTGGTGGTTCGGTTTCAGTTTTAATTTTTAACGTTCTGCTAGAATAATATTTTTCTAAATTATATCTATTCAATAATGCATTATAAATATGTTTGTGATCCAACGGTAACTAATGCCGTAAGCATGCCAATGACAGTTAGACGTATGCCAAGCACTAATAGTGATGGCAGTAAATAATATATTATTTTAGTCGACAGTCGATAATTTATTATATTTACTTTCTATTATTCACACTTCAGAGTTAAAAATCAAATAAAAGTGTTTTCTTTCACGGAGAAGCTAATTCATTGCTTTCGGTCGTGAGTTTGAATCCCGTTCGAAACATGCGAACGTATGGCCTACAAATGATTGATCTGGGCATGGATTTGTATCCTTATGCAATTTATCCTACTAAGAAGTAACTGTTAAGTTATAGTTTATATTCTTAGTTATCCCGTAAGTGTCGTAAGAGGCAATAGAGGGAAATTAAAAAGTAAATGGGTTTCCTTCAATTCCTCCAGTCTCAAACAAGTATCCAGCTTAACTAATCCATTCATCACTGCATCATAGACTATGTAAAATGTATAAAAAATAATATAGTAAGGTATACAGTTATATAAATTGAACGACCTGCACTGTCTGCACTTTAGGCAATCATTACGAAATAATCAAAAATCACCCTTTATTTTTTATTTTTACTGAAGTTTTACGGAATTTTATTACCTTTATAACAGTACGGTAAAGTCCACTTTTCGACATGGGCCTTCCTCCTCAGAAAGAATTTTCCCTAAACGTCATGCTCTGCATGCGGTTTGACAATAGCAGTACCAGACGTCTCGCACCTCGAAAACTACTACCTCATACCGGTCTACGTACGATAGATGTCGACATTAGAACAAAATTTACTAGATGAAAGAACTTCTTTAGTGTATAGCAGTGCTTCGGAGTAAGCATCGCACACATATTTGAAGGGGAAAAAGCAGGATACATATTGCATCCGAGCTGTAAGTTAAGAGATTCAATTTAGCTAGCTGTAATAAATTTACAGATCACCGCAAACAGATAACCGGTTATTTGACATATGGGTTAATTCATGGCAGTAGACATTAAAGGAAACCTTTTACTTATTGGTGCTTGCTTATAAACGAAATAAGATGAGCTTAAAACAGTCTACTGAATCTATAACTAGGAAAACATAACCTCAAGCTGACTTTTGATAATTGATTGTGACTTTTAGCTTCGCAGAAAATAGAAACAGTTGACCTCTCTAACCTTTGCTAATTCAATATTTTTATTTTACTTCTCAGAAGTCAGCTCCCAATAGAGTGATCGGATAGGTGTTCGTGACATAAATAGCAATTAAAAATAGGCAACCAATTATTCGGCAGTTATGTCTCAAATACTTTATCGGATGATAAATAAAACGGCCCTTAATCGGTTGTTCAGGAAAATGATAATAAAACAATTCAATAAGACGCTACCGGTCTCTCGTTGTCTCTGTTCGATTTCAATAGAAAACTTTTCAAAGTCTGGTCGATAAATTACTCTTGGCTATATCGATAAACATAGAATGCAACGGGCGTGGCTCAAGCGAACGCATTAGTCGGAGTGAGATGCCGTGGCGATAGGCCAAGTCGGCGCGATCTAGACATCGATATATCGCGTTGCGGCACTAATGTGCCTCGAGCATTTCAGCTTTAAAAATTGTTTATCGCTATTGCAGCACGTTTCGTAACGCTCGACTGAATTATTGCTTATTGTAGCTACGTTATGTGATACTTGTTTCAAATATATTATGATTAATAGCGTTTTATTAATGTTGTATTTAATATGAATCCAATAGTTTAATAAAATATTTTATATTTAGTAGATTCCTTGGCTCATTCTATATTACTACTAGTTAAAACATCTATTATAAATTCGATTGCTTTTGTATTTTGACTGTCCCATTGTTTTTTACATTTTTTTTCTTCTTGCAATAATAATTTTTGTCAATCTTTCCTCATTAATTATTTCTACGTGTCAAACCCCCGAAAGATTGTTTTTCTGAAACTTGGTCACAAAATCTTGCAAACCTCACAACACGCACATCCCTAATATACTACTTAAAGACCGCATTGCCACGGCATTAATTTAGTACTTACGATCTTTTGCCACAACCAACTTCAACTACCAATTAGGGAAGTATATTAAAATGGCAAACTTAGTGCATACATTACTACTATGAATAAAATAAATAATATACAACATGTTACGTAAATTATATAAAAGAAACAAATAAAGTAAATCAATGCATAAACATAATGAATGCGATAGTTACATATAACATCTATAAACTAATACTAGTATAATAAAATAATTATGTAAATATACACGTTGTTTATGAATGTGGATGGATCTAAGAGTAAAAGGTCTAGGAAAAGATGGATATACTGTATTAAATGAAACTTATTTATGGGGTTTTATCGCGTTAAATTTTAACTTCTAAATTCTCGACGTTTCGTCATCATGGTTACGGGTGAGAGGACATGAGGTGTTTAACGTCCCTGTGTCGCCCGACTACCTTCAGCTTTTAAATAATAATTTTTGGTCCGATCTACTAAAATCCGTAAAATGTGTTTAGATAAAGTTTATGAGTTTAGTTAATAATTAATTAATATGTACTTTTCGCGTTATTATATAATAGTATAATATATAAGAAATCATTACCTATGTATTAGAGAGTATATGAGTTATGTAAGAGTGAGGGAAGAGATGACGACTGACAATCTGTTATGAAAGAGGAAGTCATGCTGTGCTGACCCCAAATAACTTGGGATAAGGGCTGGAAGAAAGAGATAAAGAAATTCTCACTGAAAACAGGCCGTAAAACATGGTCCGGCGTCATCTGCATACATCGACTGCATATCTTAACGGCTCGTCCCTCCATTTAGTGGGGGCCGCATTACACTCAGCTCAATGGTATGAGACTCCCACTCAAATCTTTCTTACCTATCGGCTGTCAGTTCTTGAACTACACAGGGCTATTTTGCAATAACTAAAAATAATCAAATTTGCAGAAAAGAATAAGTAATATAGGCAAATGGTGAAGAAAAATTAATTTAAATAATCTTAAAAAATCCGTCTGCTTTGTCTTTTGAAAGTAATTGAAAGTACGTGGTAACGCATTATTTTTACTGATTTTACTGCGCACGCACACACTCGTAAGGGTCGATTGGTAGGCAAAATCATTATTTTCCATAAATCACATTCATTTCAAAATCCAATTAAAAGTAGAAGTAGAAGTAGTAAGAAGCCTTATTTACTCGCCTTTTAAAAACTGCAATAGTCGTATATCATTGTTTATATGTTTGAACTTAAGTTTAAAATTTGGCCACTCATTGACAAATAGCCCTGTATAGCAACCGGATTGCTATTTCAAGTTATTGGGCAATGTCGATGTACTTTAGTCTCACAGTAGATAATATCTTCATTTCGATTTTATATGTATTCTAACAAAAAAGCAAGCCTTCTCGGCTTTGCATGGTTTTAATCTATCAATTTCATTTATTTAATCATTTAATTTTTCAAGTTAATGAAAGACAAATTAATTTATCAATTTTTCGTTTACAAAAGAAAAGAAAAATTACACAAATCACAATTTTACAATTTGATTTTCTTTCAGTACAAAATACAAAATATGCAAATAGTGATCTTTGACTTCTGTGCTGGGATAACCTTTGTTACAGGAGTCAAATCTCCTAGGTTTTCGGCTAAAATATAGGTTAGATCACTTCTAGCATTGCTCTCTGTTCGTAATGTTTCATCATTATCAGTTTGGTCATTCCGAAGTGTAGTTCACCCTGCCGGGACTTACAAAAAATTTAATAAGGGTCTTCTCAGCTTAATAAAAGACAGTTAATTCTATATTATACATAGACATCTCAATTATTTTATTTATAGGTATGAATATGGATAATATTGTCTAAACAATGATAATCATTTTGTAGTATGAATGTCAATATATAGGAATTTATGACTACATTTCATACCATATCAGAAAATACAGCGGGAGCCATAAGCAAAACTTGTTTGAAATTCAATAAGCAGGAAACTAGTAAAACTTTGACATTTTAGTTTACAGTTGGTTGTCGCATGTAGGTGACGCGAACTTTTTACATCCGGTAGGAATTTTGGCGTCGGTGCTTGAAATTTTTATTACCAGAATCCTTGTTGAAATTTTCAATTTTATCACTGACACTGACTATATGTGTACAAACACAAACAAACTCATAACAACATTGTTGTGTTATTGCGCTAATGTTGCCTGGTACTTATGGTAATTTTAATTTTTACCCTAATACAACTTTTAAAACACCTTTTAACTATTCTGACGCATAATATGTTATAATTTATTTATTTTCTTATTAAGTTTTTTTTATTATCTTATTAAAATAGAGATGAGATATATTATACTCGTATTTATAAATAAAATTGAAGTGTCTGTCTATAATGACAAAATAACTACTATTTGTATGCGTTTGGACATGTATTACTTTAAAATGATCTGTCTCTGTCTGACTAATCTTCGAATAGCTGAACTGATTGCAATGGAACTTCACGAACATATAGAGACGAGTAATTTAGGCTACATTTTATCTGAAAATCTTTGTATAAATTTAAAAAAAAAATGATCATACATCTAAATAAATCTAATAAATCAAGGAGTGACTTGATGACGCAACATCTAGACTAGTAACTAATAAAGTTACAAAAACCGGTACAAAATATTCACACCGTTACGCAAG
Organism: Parnassius smintheus behrii; assembly: GCA_036936625.1. Taxonomy (NCBI): domain Eukaryota; kingdom Metazoa; phylum Arthropoda; class Insecta; order Lepidoptera; family Papilionidae; genus Parnassius; species Parnassius smintheus. The sequence continues at coordinate 2,966,940 of JAUPFT010000031.1, forward strand.
TTGAAAGAAATTTATCTATTCCGTAATATGTTGTAAAACCAAGCTAAATTGTATCTCATATCAATTACTTGTGGTACCTTTTAAGCAAGAAAATCTAGGGAAATAACTCATTAATTACACTAACTGTAATTCGGGCAAGCTTGTTACATTGTTAAGTTAAAATATGGGTAAATTTTCCACAGAAATTTGAACACAAAGTAAGCGCGAATGATTTTTACACCATTCATGAAAATGTTTTTGGAATTCAAAGGAATATACTCACGATTCACACGTGAAATGTTTTAATTTGTTATTAACTAGTACTATGTCGTAATAAGATGCATTCAATACTTACCCTAAAAGATCCAATTTAACTAAAATTATGACAGAACAAAACAACAATAGAACACACAATGTGAAACAGTGTTAAAATAATGAAAGCCATAAACGAATAAATGCGCTGTGTCCACAAAATGTATAAGGTTGACTACGTTCCCGAATTGTGTGCCTAACTATTTGAAGTCAATTTAAAGTTTTTGTGTTGGTAATAAAGTTCAAAATGTTTTGCAGGTCCATTAATTATATAAATTTGTTATTTTCAACTGTATTTTCAATGTGGTAAAACTTATATTTGTATAGTAGAGATAGCAGATTGCCCTCACAGCTGTGAGCTCCGATACCATCGCATTTGAATATGGAATGATTTGAATTAGTTACTAGATGAGGCAGAGCGTGGTCTCCAGGGATATACGAGCGTAGTAGTACTTAATGAAAATTCATAATATTGTACAAACACTTGTACTGCTGAAAGTTTTCAACTATAATGGAAGTACTTTGCTCCACATTCCGGTATGCTGTTTCTTGCAACATTTGGTGCCGGAGAATTACTGTTTCAATTTCATTGTTTAATTGACTTGATGTTTTGTATAATAAATATGTATTATTTATTATTACACATAAAATGTTTAAAAATAAATAAATATAACGTAAAAAATAAATAAAATAAAACGATGCTTTACTTGCTTGTTTATTTAACAATTTATGATACACAATATACATAATATTAAATTAGTTGAGTATAAATCATCCATTCAAATAACTTTAAAAACTTTTCAAAGGTACTGAACCATTTAAGCTATGCTAAAGAATGAATACTGTATGATTTTTTGTAATAATTTGGGCACAGATCAAAATAAATAGATATTTCCATATATCAAATTTTGGAATGAGTGTAAAACCTAGGTAAAAATTATGCTCAACTTATTTTAAGAATATGTATTCACGCACACACATGTGTGCGTCACGCATGTGTGTCACGCACACAAAGATGCATATTTGTGTGTCTGGCAGTAAACTTTTACGGGATGTTAAGACTCGTGTCAAGAAGTTGATCACGGTTTCGGCGTTACTTTAAATGTATACAACGCTCTCTTCATTTTTCTTTGCTCAATTCTTTTTATGCTTCATTATTTTTTTTCTTCTCAGTTCTCATGAGTTTAATGAATTTCAACGACGGATACTATAATTTTTAAAAATTTTCCCTCACAGTGCTAAACCAGGATATTTTAATGGAAATACATTTTTTTTATAATCTATATTCACGTTTTTTTTTTCATTTTTGTCAAGAATTAATTTAAAGATACTCAAAGTTTATTGAACATCGGTAACTTTTAAGCATTTTACAATTAATAAAGTCATTTAAATTTCTCTTTCAAATTTTAACAAAAAACAACGAATACCACATTATTGAAATCACCGCACACGATTTCAAAAAGTCATGGCTAGACGAAATTTCTGTCGTCTAACGTAATAGTATCTGAATTAGTCCATTAGAAATCGACAGATATTAAAATTATTTTTATAAATGTTCCGTTTTTCTGAGTATGTAATACTATTACCGTAGTATTAGTGTCGTAGGTGACGAATGTAATTTATAATTTTTATAATAATGACTTCTTATATTTACGACTCTGTAGGAAAGGGACGTTCCTAGGCGAAAGTTTATCGACCAAATTGGCGATATATTGAAAACGGGCCAAATTAGGAGTACCCTTAACCGATTAGCGTGTATGCGTAGGTGTATGGATGTGGAGGAGGCGAGAGAGGTGTGTCAAGATCGTGCCAAATGGAAGTCTGTAGTCTCTGCCTACCCCTCTGGGTGACTAATTTTTCGAATTTTATCGCGTTTAATTTTGAATTTTTATTCCGTCGGGAATGAAAAAATTCCACTTAAAACAATTTACAGAAAATGTTTACTCTTACGCGCCACTCATATGTGAACTTTCATATAGCGACAATGTTAGATGATTTCATTTCGCATAACAATTAGAGAGTCTAATTAACATTAACTGCTAACAAAGTCGCATCTAGTGTCTCTATATCCAGCGTAAGCTGCAACGTTTGGAGAACATTGCTCGGTAGTTGCCTGCTTCTGATTACGCCGCGTTTATTTTGGTCTAATTATACGGCGTGTTTCGTTATTCTATTGTTGAAAACAGCTACTTATTAAGACAATGTTATTATTATTAAAAATTATAGACCACTATATTTTTATTTACATTTTCGTATAATGTTGAGCATAGTGATCAGAGTACCTTATTACGTTGTCAGGGATTCGAATGCCAATTGGATATAATCATCTACTTTTTTTTCTTTTTAGCGCACTCCTGGATATTGGTATCTCCCGTTGTTGTGTGGATTAGCTTGGATGATGTTTCCCGTAGTCTATCTGAACATTACGACATTCGTCGCTTAGATAAGATTGTTTTATGGCCATCTTTCGGCTCGAATAGATAGATTGACATGTTCGCGTTTAAAAAAACCGATGGCCTCCGGGCGTATTTGTGTAATTTCTTGATAAATACTAAAGGATTGGGAAATCTAATGTTGAATATCATTTGATATTCAACATTAGATTTTCCAATCCTATCTCGTAAACTAAGCATCATAAAGACGTTGGATCAGAGTACGTTGCAACTTGTTTGTTTTTGCTTTTCTATTAAAAATGCAGAAAATATTTTTTTTATCATTCCTCGTAATCTATTATTATATGATACTTTAAATAAGATGTTTTTGTCGTATTTTTTATATCCTGCTATGAACCTAGTAAAGTTACAAGCAAACAGATAAAGCTTATCATCATCATCATCTCAAAAGCGCATTACAAGTCCACAGCTGAACACAGGCCTTTTCCAAGGTATTCTGTGATCATTTATTACTGGTTCAGATTATTCTTCCGAGTTGGGAAGAATCAGCCAAAAACCCAGCGGTACTTTTTTGTTAAAGTTAGTGGCTGTATCGACACACACACACACACATACACACACACACACGCACGCACGCACGCACGCACGCACGCACGCACGCACGCACGCACGCACGCACGCACGCACGCCCGCACGCACGCACGCACGCACGCACACACGCACACACGCACACACGCACACACGCACACATACTAGAATTAATTATATGACACCTATGATAGTCTGTGGTACCTATGGTCATCGGTGGAACACAAGATAAGCTGTGTTGAATTCTCTTCTGTACGTGGTGGAGCCAATCTGTAACTATATTATGGGTGTGACACGAATGGATCGGCTCGACCGGATTAGGACCACATTCCCACACTCTCCAAAATAGCAGCATCAAGCTGCTGTATTTTTTATGGTAGGTGCAGAGAACTGGAGACTCTTTTTACTGAAAATGAGGCATTCCTTCTTAGTCGTCAAGGGTGACAACGCATCTACATTTGGAATCTTAATAAAGGATAAATATAGATGTTTGTGGGCCCAGTATCCACTTCTCATGAGGTGCACTGTGTGCTCGTTTCTCACCTATAATCTATAACTAAAAAATCTTTAAAAAATAAACATATTGTTTTTAAAATAATTAAGCCACTTAAGCGCTAAAAGATAAAAACTCCCTGAAAAGTAATTAAGAAAGTAAATTATCATCTCTTCAAAAACTTCTTTTTTACCAAAGTAAAAGCTTGGAGGAGTGCAAAGAAACATGACTTTTGCGGTGCACTAAGAAAACAAATTGCATTAAAATTATTAGAAAAACTAGAAAGAATTTTTAATGATGAGCTTAAACCCTCGTAGCAAGACCGTGCATTTTAATTATTAAAGAAAATAGAGACGTGAAAAGATCTAACACTTTTATAAAGTAAATATTCTTTTTTAGACTTATAAAGCAAAATACATTTTTTAATAATATTCAAAATAAACAAAAGAGACAAACGAGAACACAGACAACCTGATGATAAGTAGATGCTGCGGTCCACGGAACCCTTCATATATTGTGTAGTGACGGTGCCGCTACAGATACGTATGTCATAGATTAAGAAGCGAAATACCTATACATGTATTTTCATCTCTGAGATCTATATTCGAATACTTATAATGTCTCGGTTACCAGTAAAATAAGTGTCTAGTTTTTATCACTCACAGTAAAAAACACAGCTACATCAAAGTACATCCTACGAAGGTAATTTGACGGTATCAGAATGTCCACTACCCTACATCGTTCTGCAGGGGCCGTGAGAGGTGACAGAGAAACCAACCAGGAGATGGAAAGCAGCGTCTTCCTAGCGTAGCTGCTATGGCTAATATCCCCCCATGAGGCATTTTATGAAGAAGGCCTACGTTCAGCAGTGGTCTGTGATAGGTTGCTATAACTGATGAATAAATAAATGATCACCTAACATTACAGAATAAATTTACAGCTTAGACACGTCCCACTGCTGGGCACAGGCCTCCCCTCATTTCTGAGAGAGGTGAGTATAGGACGTGTCCACCGCACTGTCCCAATGCCAGAAGGCGAACTTGGAAATATTTTGTATCTTATTTCTCATACATGCAGGTTTCCTCACGATGTTTTCCTTCATCGCCGAGCACGTGGTAAATCAGCACTCAAAATTGCAATTAACAATTTAATCGGTGCCGGCGAAGATTGTACCCGGTTTACTCGCGTGCGCTATATTAAGATACTATATTATAATTAATGTTTAACTATTATTATGTTATATTAGCGATCTACCCCTTCTTCGTACGGATGATTTCTAAATCTCGACCATGAATCTGGATCTTGATGGATCCACTCAAACACACGCAAAAATCATCTAAATCGGTCCAAACGTTCTCAAGTGATGACCTCGCATACATGGTGCAATTGATTTTTATTTATAATGAAAAAAATAAATAAAATTTTTAACTAATTTTAATCCGACAAATATTATAATCTCATATCATCCCGTTGGTGTCGTAAGAGACGACAGCGGGAAAAAAATCACGAGATGGGCCAGCAGTCTTCCTATTAACGACTATAGTATCTGACAGTAATATGGTCGTATTATGGTAACTTTCTTATATTGATTAAAACTACTTTTACGGATTTTATCGCGCTTAATTTTAATTTTAATTATTTTTATTTTTAATTCCCGACATTTCGAGTGCTCTCCAGCACCCATGGTCACGGGGGACTGAGGTGACTGAGGGACGATAAAATCCGTAAAAGTAGTTTTAATCAATGTGTTGTGTTTGCGTAAAGATAAGAAATCATTAACTTTCTTGTAATTAAAAACTACAGCCTTGTTTGCATAGATGGCTTTGTGGTACGATAGCTCTTCATCGGTCATTCAAATAATAAAGAGTCCAAAGGGCGCTGCTTTATCGACGTTATTTTGACAGTTATCATTTACAGTACATATTTTAGTCGATTTTAGTATGGTATAGTATTGATAGTTTTTATTTAAGTTGATTTTGCGAAGTGTTCGTAATATTGCATAAGCTTGCTTATTTTTTTTTTCTTTATATTAGTTATAGTATACGACTTTGTGTTTTTGTATGTGTCCTCTTCCTAGTTTCGGTTTTTAGGGCGGCAAAGCTTAATGTGACAATATTACTCTCACGTACCTTAAAAGTAAAATACTGCGGCTGCCAACCCACTTGCCAAGCGGGGCAACTATAACAAATATACCTCATGTGAGACAATATATACGAGGGGCCTCTGTTCGGCAATGGACTTTAATACACTGTAACTGCAACTGTAAAAATTTTAATGCTTACTGTAACATTTAACATTACCATAAAGAATATATTAAGGCTAATTCGATATACCATTCTACAAACTTACAAACCCTACAGTTATCTTCGTTCTAAGGATAAAACCAACCTGGAACTGCCAATAAATTCCTATCACCGTCACCATATAACACCACCCATTACTTACAATACATATAACTTGTCCACTTATCGCAACACTAAGCCGTTTTAGTGGGACTGCGGGCAGGTCGAGGCATGTTCGCCCCGCTAATTTATGTTCAACCATGTGTTTTGGCACCAAGCCTGACCTGGAATATTGCGGCAACACGGATTCGAGCGTATTTATCCACGGTAACAATAGAAATCCAAGCTCGGCGTTGGACAGGTGGAAATCGTAGGAAATTTAGTACGTAATAGGCTCTTGGGTAGTCTGATTTTTATCTTATCTTAATCTATACGTTTTTACCACTTTGTACTTTAGCGACAACTTCAATTGAGAATTTTTAAGGGCTACTATGTGAAGTGCTTAAACATGTTATTTCTAATAGTTCGTTGTGTAAAAGAAAATAATATCTATTACGAGTATAGGAGTCGCAGGAAGGGTAATAATACGCATATTACTTGTTGTTTACTTTCAATAAGTAAAGTAAGTAATATTGAAACGATTGCAATAATTATTCAATAATATATTAAGGCTAATTCGATATACCATTCTACAAACTTACAAACCCTACAGTTATCTTCGTTCTAAGGATAAAACCAACCTGGAACTGCCAATAAATTCATATCACCGTCACCATATAACACCACCCATTACTTACAATACATATAACTTGTCCACTTATCGCAACACTAAGCCGTTTTAGTGGGACTGCGGGCAGGTCGAGGCATGTTCGCCCCGCTAATTTATGTTCAACCATGTGTTTTGGCACCACGCCTGACCTGGAATATTGCGGCAACACGGATTCGAGCGTATTTATCCACGGTAACAATAGAAATCTAAGCTCGGCGTTGGACAGGTGGAAATCGTAGGAAATTTAGTACGTAATAGGCTCTTGGGTAGTCTGATTTTTATCTTATCTTAATCTATACGTTTTTACCACTTTGTACTTTAGCGACAACTTCAATTGAGAATTTTTAAGGGCTACTATGTGAAGTGCTTAAACATGTTATTTCTAATAGTTCGTTGTGTAAAAGAAAATAATATCTATTCTTAGCAGGAAGGGTAATAATACGCATATTACTTGTTGTTTACTTTCAATAAGTAAAGTAAGTAATATTGAAACGATTGCAATAATTATTGCAATCGTTTCAATAATATCACAAAATGGTGGTAGCATATCCCTACTACCAATCAAAACTGAACCTAGCAACATTTTAAATGTGTAAGAATTATACAATCCAAATACTTTTATAACATGAAAATAAGCAAAACGCTGTTATAAATATTACTGATAAGTGAATTAATTACAAATGTTGATAAAATCAAAATACTTATATAATTGTATATATAACGTAAATATCTCAAATTCTAAATTAAAAATAAACTGAGAAAATTATCTATGATGATTATTATGACAATGAATAATAATATGTGATACTTAAAAATAATATAAAACCAAAACGATAATTATATAATTATTAAGTACTTATAACGATTCATAATAGATATTATGTAACAATCACTGATAACATATCATGATCTCAACGTATTCAGAATCGAAAATAGTTTTGTCTTTTACATATTTGTAACACTAGGCCTTCAACTACCACGGGTCAGCAAGGAAGGGAAATATGAAGAAACCTGCATTTCATATATATATAATATATATATATATATATATATATATATATGTATATATATATATATATATATATATATATATATATATATATATATACATATATATATATATATATATATATATATATATATATATTTTATAGAAGAGGGGGCAAACGAGCATACGAAGGAGTAAGCTCTTTTCTTGAAGGTCCCCAGGTCGTATCGGTCCGGAAAAATCGCCGGTGATAAACTATTCCACAGAGAGGTTGTACGTGGAAGAAAACTCCTTGTGAAACGTACAGTGGTGGACCGCCAAGCATCCAGATGGTGTGGATGGTATCAGGACGTTTGCCGTGTCGTGCGTTCACGAAATTTGGCGGCTGGGATTAATCCGAACAATTCCTCAGAGCACTCCCCGTGATAGATGCGATAAAATACGCAAAGAGATGCAACATCTCTTCGCAACGCCAGTGAATCGAGCCGATCGGAAAGCACTCGGTCGTCGACGATTCGAGCCGCTCTGCGCTGGATGCGGTCAAGTGGAAGGAGCTGGAAGAATATATATATATATATGTATATATATATATATATATATATATATATATATATATATATATATATATATATATATATATATATATATATATATATATATATATATGGGATAATTTAGCAATGAGTAGTTTGTTTTTATTGTTTGTTGTAGAATATTGACCTCCTTGGATTATTGAACCGAAAATAAAATTGTAAGATGTCATTTTAAAAAAATGTCATTGTAATCAAGATAGTAAGATGTAATGTATTTTTTGTGATTTAATGAAAATAAAAGAAGCAGTATAAAAGTGAGTGTTTCGTCTCAAATTCTTGAAATATCACCACAACTTTGGGGGCTCGTCCGGGATCGCCCAAAATTTGAGGCGAGACGAAGACTAAAGATTCGAAGATTTATTACAACGTTTTGGAATTTGGATATGAAAATTTATTTTAAGGACTGAAAACTTAATGAGTTCAAATAAGCTGTCATTTTGCACGACTAGAAAAAGAAAGACTAATAGTAGTTTGACAACCACAATGCCGCCGAAGAAAGATGTAAAAGAAAGTGAAGATGAAGGGCAGGAGTTAGATATACAGATTTCATTTAAAGACTTGGAGAAGTCAATGAACATTTTTACCGGAGATGACACCTATCCTATTGAGACATTTATTGATGAATTTGAAGATACTGCCGAAATTATGAAGTGGACTAAAGTCGAGAAACTGGTCTATGCAAAGAGACTTTTAGACGGTACTGCCAAGCTATTTTTATGATCTTTGGGAAGAGTAAAGGACTACGCGAGTTTGAAAAAGTCACTTAAGGAAGAATTTGGTCCCAAGATTAATAGCGCAATCATACATAAGAAACTTGCATCGCGTAAGATGAAGAACGATGAAACTTACCAACAATATTTCCTGTCTATGAAAGAATTAGCACTTCATGGCAAGGTTGAAGACGCTGCGCTGATTGAGTATGTCATTGATGGTATTCGTGATCTAGAGACCAATAAAGTTATTTTATATGGCGCTACAGACATAAAGGATTTTCGCAGGAAGTTAGAAATCTACAGTGCTTTTAGAACGAAGGTGCCTAACAAATCGGCACAGTCTGGCCAATCACATGGGCATCATTCAACCCGTAAGATGACTCATGTAAAAAGATGTTACAACTGTGGCGAACTGGATCATCAATCGCCCACCTGTCCAAAGGGAGTCAAATGCTTTAAATGCAATGAATTTGGTCACAAATCAACTGAATGTATAAGCAAACCTAAGAAGACGCTGAAAATTAGAAATAAAAGTGAAGAAGAGAAAGTACCCTACAAAAAGATAAAGATTAATGGTAAAGAATTTGTTACCTTAATAGATACTGGAAGTGATATTAACCTCATAACAAAATCAGAATTCGAGAAGGTTAAAGAGGGAATTAAAGATTATAAAACAGAATCAACGTGTATAACAGGAATAGCCGAAAAACAAATTCTTACTGAAGGAATGTTTACAGCCAATGTTCAAATTGACAATTACTACACAGATGTCAAGTTTCATGTTGTAAAAGACAACGAGATACCGGTAACTTTACTGATTGGAAATCCTATCCTTAAAGATTTCGAAGTGTGTTTCACTCCTGAAGGTGTCTTTATACAAAAGATTATGCATCTTACACTTCTAATGGAGGAAAAGGATAATGAACAAGAATATAATATAGGAGATTCTAAATACGCGGAAAAGATTCGTAAGATGTGTGAAGAGTACAGACCTAATGAAAAGAAGAAAGAAAGTAACGTTGAATTGAAAATAATACTTACCGATGAAGAACCAGTTTTTCTGAATCCCCGACGTTTGTCACCCTTAGAAATGAATGCCGTGAATATGCAAGTAAAAGAATGGTTAGACAAAGGAATAATCAAACCTAGCAAATCTGATTTCGCCTGTCCTGTAGTTCTGGCTGATAAAAAAGATGGGTCACGTAGAATGTGTATAGATTATCGACGATTAAATAAAAAGGTAATTAAAGAAAGATTTCCCCTACCTATAATAGAAGACCAGATAGACAAGTTGAAGGAGGCCAAAATGTTCACGTCCCTTGATCTGAAGAATGGCTTTTTACATGTGAAAGTACACAAAGATAGTCAAAAGTACACTTCATTCGTAACACCCCAAGGCCAGTACGAATTTCAAAGAATGCCTTATGGATTATGTACAGCGCCATCTGTGTTTCAAAGATTTATTAACGATATCTTCAGCTATCTAATTACCGATGGGACACTGCTAGTGTACCTTGATGATTTAATCATACCCTCGATAACAGAAGAAGAAGGAATAAGTAAGCTAGAGAAAGTATTTAAAAGAAGCGAAGAATTCGGTCTAGAGTTTAATTGGAAGAAATGCCATTTTTTAAAGAGGGAAATCCAATATCTTGGATACATTATTTGTGACAACGAAGTAAGACCGTCTCCAGAAAAGATTAAAGCTGTAGCGAATTTCAAGAAACCTAACAATATAAAAACTGTGCAGTCTTTCCTTGGGCTGACAGGGTATTTCAGAAAGTTTATAAAAAACTATTCCCTGATTGCAAAACCGATGACGGATTTGTTAAAGAAAGATGCTGTATTCAATTTTGATGAAAGGTGTGAGAAAGCTTTTATAGAATTGAAACAAATATTGTGTAACTCACCAGTTCTCCGAATATTCAATCCAGATTTAGAGACAGAATTACACACCGACGCAAGTACTGACGGTTATGGAGCTGTTCTTCTACAAAGAAGCCCTAAAGACAATCAATTTCACCCCGTGCACTATATGAGTAAAAAAACAACTCCAGCTGAAAGAAAATACCATAGTTATTACTTAGAAATTTTAGCTATTGTTGCTGCCATAAAGAAGTTCCGAGTTTACCTTCTTGGGATAAAATTTAAAATAGTTACAGATTGCTCTGCGCTTACTATGACACTACAAAAAAAGGACTTACCACCTAGAGTCGCTCGTTGGGCCCTGCTTCTAGAAGAATACGACTACAAGATCGAACACAGACTAGGAACACGAATGAGACACGCCGACGCACTGAGCAGATATTCTATCTGTATGATACTTACTGAAACTACAGCTCGTTTAAAGAAAGCACAGAATGAAGACGACTATGTGAGACTGATTAAGAGAATTTTAGAAACAGAAAAATACAAGGATTATATCATACAGAACGAAATACTATATAAAGAGAAAGATGGCAGTAAATTGATTGTTGTGCCTAAGAAAATGCAGTATGAGATAATCAGGAAAAATCACGAAAAAGGACATTTTGGAATTTTAAAAACTGAAGAACTGATTAATAGGGAATATTTCATTGAAAATTTAACTGAAAAAATAAAAAAAGTCATAAGTAATTGTATTGAATGCATTCTCATGTCGCACAAAAGAGGTAAAAAAGAAGGATTCCTACACCCGATAGACAAAGGTAATGTCCCACTGTCGACATACCATGTGGATCATCTAGGACCAATGATTTCGACTCACAAGAGTTACAAATACATCCTTACCGTCGTGGATGCTTATACGAAATTTACATGGATTTATCCTGTTAAGACTTTAACCACGGAAGAGACTTTAGAGAAACTAAGACTACAACAACAAACCTTTGGAGCACCTGAAAGAATTTTTACTGATCGAAACGCTGCTTTTACTTCAAGAGACTTCCAGGAGCATTGTAAGAGTGAGAATATAACGCACTATACAATTACCACCGGACAACCCAGAGGAAACGGCCAAGTTGAGCGCATCCATCAGATTATCATAGCCGTGTTGAGCAAACTAAGTGCTGATGACCCGACTAAATGGTATCGCCGTGTGTCCAAAGTACAACGATGTTTGAATGGAACATACCAAAGAAGTATAAGAATGACACCATTTGAACTGCTTTTTGGCACTAAAATGAGAGATAAAGATGATGAACTTCAGAAATTAATAGAAGAAGAAAGCATACAGAATTTTAACGAGAAAAGAGAAGAACTTAGAAAGAAGGCCAAAGAATCTATACAGAAAGTACAAGAAGAAAACATAAAAAGCTATAATAAAAAGCGAAGGGCAGCAATACCCTTTAATATTGGAGATTTGGTAGCCATAAAAAAGACACAGTTCTCACAAGGGAGTAAATTATGTCCTAAGTACTTAGGACCCTATGAAGTTGTTAAATGCAATTCAAACGATCGTTATGTTGTAAAGAAGATTGGTATCAGCGAAGGCCCGATTAATACAACCACCTCAGCTGATCTCATGAAGCCGTGGATTTCGCCGGAAGACGATTCATCTGGGTCAGATGAATGATCAGGACGGCCGTGTGGGATAATTTAGCAATGAGTAGTTTGTTTTTATTGTTTGTTGTAGAATATTGACCTCCTTGGATTATTGAACTGAAAATAAAATTGTAAGATGTCACTTTAAAAAAATGTCATTGTAATCAAGATAGTAAGATGTAATGTATTTTTTGTGATTTAATGAAAATAAAAGAAGCAGTATAAAAGTGAGTGTTTCGTCTCAAATTCTTGAAATATTACCACATATATATATATATATATATATATATATATATATATATATGTATATATGTATATATATATATCCTATACTATTAAACGAGCAATTCTTGTATATATATATATATATCTATATAATCGCGATCTCGGAAACGGCTCCAACGATTTTCATAAAATTTTGTGTGCAGGGAGTTTCGGGGGCAATAAATCGATCTAGCTAGGATTTATTTTTAGAAAATGTCTTTTTGTCCGTGTTTTTAGGCAATGAAAAACTGCTATAATATCGTTAGAATAAGAAGGTAAATTTTGACGGCTTATTAATGATTACAAATAGCTTAATGGTATATTGGGCGGTCACAAAATCGTAATACCATGGTTCGAGCCCAGACCGGCCGACCGACTTTTTTTTATTTTTTTTTAAATTCCTTTCTTTTTTCTGAAAATCTATTTTTTTCGAGCCCTTTTTTTAGTATTTTTTAAAAACACGAAAATTTAAATTAAACTAATTGCACTCATGATTTTTTAATCAAATAAACAGTTCAGTTTTTTTCTATTATGTCGCTACGATCAATAAATATTATTCGTATTTCATCAGTATGTAATTTGTATCTAAATATAATTTCCAAAACACACGAATCAAAAAAAAAACCGAGCGAAAATTACCGAGCAAAGCTCGGTCAACCGGGTACTATATTATATATATTCTTGGAATAAGTACTGTAATATCAGTATTACTTCACTCAGCACACAATGCTAAATATTTTACAGTTACACAAAACAGAGGGTAGCTGTATTCCACATATTAACGAAAAGTACAAAAAAGCGGATGTATCAAGAACCGTAATAATATTAACATATTTGGAAGGCATGTGAAGTCCCACGACATCAATTATACATTTAGTCGTGGGTAATCTGAAGTCAGTCAACACGCAATTGAGCTTTGCGGTGGACTTATTATTCCATAACCCTCTCAGTACCTAAGTTATATCAAGAGTGTGCCTATCAGCGGGCATACTCGTATAAAGGCTGTAACTTAATACCACCTTTTTCGGTTTTCAGTCTCAGATAATTATCTGAGACTAATTATAATTAATAAGATACACCGCTTACGGGTAAGGTTGAGTTCGGTATAAGTTTTATATTTTAATTGCAAAAGAAAGTAACTGTATACTAGTGATCCGCCCGGCTTCTTATGGGTGATTCCTGGATCTGGACAACAGCGCCACCTCCCGGACTAATTGTGAATCTAAACCATCCGCTCAAACCAACAAAAAATTTATCTAAATCGACCCAGCCAGTCAATCACACGTGCGGAAGAATATGCCGCATTCTTAAGAGTTTTCATTCATTGAAATCGGTTCTTTATCTGCGAAGACAGTATGAAATACCTGAAACAATTTTCCTCCGATATGAAACTTTTTTACCTATTTTCCACCCTTAGGGGGTATGTTTTCTTAAAAATTTAATGGAACTGTCCTTTAGGTAAAGCCTATTTAATAAAAAAAGAATCATTAAAATCGGTTCAAAATCTGCGAACATATCGCCTTAACATACAAACACTTGAATTGAGAACCACTTCCTTTTTGAAGTCGGTTAAAAATTGGCTTTTACTCGTACATGAAGGTTAATAAAACAAAAATATTACAAATTGAAGTAGACCAGCAAATATTCTGTAACGAATATTAGCATAATCGCATTCATTCGTTATGATTTATTTACAGCTTACATAAAATATGGCCGACGTCGTAAAACTCTTCGGGAAAATTAGTTTTTTAAATTACGATCCAACGCCATTTTTAATTTGCTGCCTCTGTAACCTGTAATATTTATACATTTTAAAGAAAATTTTGATTAAATCTAAGAATAAGTGGAGGTGCTTTCTTATTAGACGTTTCTTTTTTTTCAGTAACAATAGCTACTACTTGAAGTAAGGGCGCCGTAAGAAATATCATTCCGAGTGTATCGTTAGAGGCGAGAGCGGGTAACTGAAACAGGAGACAAAGAGCAGCATTTTTCTTATAACAAATCAACGTAATATAAAACTAGAATTGACAACTCGTCTGCCAAGCGTGGCATTTTGAAACACATACAAAAACTTTTTATTCAATATAGATTATAAATAATACTTATTGAAAGTCACTTTTTTATTTACCATTATAGCAAATATCCCTCCTGTAAGGCAAACTATGTATGGGAGGCTTATGTTGAAAACTTTAATGGGCTTTAATGATGATAATGAGGAGGAGTGGCAACTATTGCAAATATCCACTCTAAGAAGCTATCGGGGGGGGGGGGGGGGCTATGTTCAGCAGTGGACTTTGATAAGCTGTAGCCTATATTATTATTAATGAAGTGAACCTCAAGTTATTTTGTTTGCTGTGTCGCCATTATACATACCTTAATTTTTGATATGCAAGTTTAATAAAATATAATATACCCATGTATTATTTAGTTTTATGTTATTATTATACACACCTATTTTATTTTTTAATCTCTCCATCACCCATAAGGTAACTGGTACAGAATACTACTAAGGCATTAAGTCCGTCTATATATCATGTTGTATGTTAGTAGTAGTTTTAATAATAATAAAGAATATACCATCATCGTCGACTGTCAACTGGCTCAAGTTACCGTCAAAATCTCCCAAAAACTTCGCAATCAAATACAAATGCGCTATCATAACTGTAGAATAAGATAATCGCAGACACTCACATAGCATTACTAGTACTTATCGTTAGGTGAATTTGTAATCAAGGACTGGTTTAAAATAGTATATTTACAAGTTAACGCTATCAGAAAACTGTCTCGTGTTCTTCTATACTCATGATAATTATGAAACATAGTAGCATTACACTGCTATTTACGTTGGTATGTAGCACGAGCGTCCTTTGCTAGTCGAGCAAACCTATTTGTGCAGGAGCTATTACAAGAAATAGCATAACATTAAAGCATAGTTTTGCACAAATATTAACTGCATAGGTAGTTTTAAGTTAGAACTGTAGATCCTGTAATCAACGCTAAAACTGAAGCTAAAACTGTAGAGCAAAGTCGACGTAAACTTTTCTTGATAAGTTAAACGTATTAGCTTTGACTACCTATCAAAAGTCAAGTGGTAATATTAAATAGTTGTTTTTTATTATTATTTTAATAGTTATTAGGAAGACGCTGATGCACATATCCTGGTCTCTTTCCCTCTATCGCCTCTCACGGCACCCAGGGGACGCATATCGTCCCGTACGTAGTGGATATTTTTACATTGACACTACACGGTCGACTTATGTAATTTTATCCAATAATATATAAATTTCATTTTCCTTGTTCTATATTAAACTACGTCTCTAAATTTAGGAACAAACCATTATTAGAGTGGTGACTTTCATTCCATATTTGGTATAGGTACTAGGAATAAATAAATTTCTGACGTCAGACAAAAACGTCCATTTCATCTCAAATACTCTACGGCGTTCACTGTCGCTTCTTATTCTACCCCTGCAAATGGATTTCTTTACTTCGTTTTAACACAGACTATAATGTTTACCTTAAACCTCAAATTACCTCAGATTGTTTTACATGGGCAACTCAATAAATTAAGTAGTTTAGATGAATAGTTAGGAATAGTCTACGCATGTTTATACGATGACTTCATGAATGTTGATAAAACAAAAGGGTAACGCTTTTTTCAAGCAGTGCAATATAAATACATGCTATGTAGAGATTTTGCATTAAAAACGTCACGTTGCGTAATATATTTTTTAAATTTATAAAAACACGTTTCTATCGCAAATATCGTATAGCTACATATTAATAAAATTAAAGTGTCCGTCAGTGTCGTCCGTCGTCGTGTGTTATGGAAATAGCTAGCTTCTGTTAAGATCACGGGCCTACTCGTGTTTGCATGATATTAAGATAAGAAACAATCATATTATTACACATTATAAGTGTGGCTGGCTGTCTGTACGTTGTTTGACTGTCCGTCTATCTGGGCTAATCTTCGGAATTCTTTTTTATAGGATAAGGGGTGATAAGCGAGCACATAGTCCACCTGATGGTAAGTGGTTGCTGTGGCCCATAGACATCCACATCTATCCTCGTTTTTGAATCAAAATGCAGATGCGTTGTCAGCCTTGAGGACTAAGATGGATGCCTCTTTTCCAGTAAAAAGGATCACCGTTTCTCTACACTTACCGTATGAAACACAGCAGCATTAAGCTGCTATTTGACGCTGGTATTCTGTGAGAGCGTGGTCCTTCCCCGGTCGAGCCGACCCATTCGTGCTACAACCATACAATCAATATAGCTGCAGCATGCTTCTACCACGTAAAAACCTTGACCTTTGCTTGAACGAATTGTGACGAATCTTTACAAATCGAAAGAGAGCGTAGAGGGATCTAGGCTGTATTTTATCCAAAAAAGTGAATATTAAAAAAAAGAAACAAAAATTTGGTAAAATAAATAGCCTTTTAAGTTAAATGTTAAAGTTACGGCCTATACATAACCTTTATACATTCCACTGCTGGGCACAGACCTACTCTAACTTCTAAGAGGGTTTTAAAAAAACAGTATTCATATGTCTATACAAAAATATTTCAAATTTAAAATAAAAAGTAAAGTTACAGCCTATATACGTCCCACTGCTGGGCGCAGGCCTCCCCTAATTTCTGAGAGGGTTTCAAGTTTAGCGCCACATTAATTAATCCTATTCAGGTGAAGCCGGGACAGGTCACTAGAATTCTACGAGTATAAATGTTTACCATACAATAGATTTAACTAGATTATAAATAAGTTGATCAGAATTAATTATAATATTGTTATTTAAAATAAATAGCCAGTAGTTACGTTTTGAAAGTTATTGATTCGGAAAAAATCTGTCCTCATAGTGGTAACTTTATATGGTAGATCTTTACATGCTGAATGGATCGCTGCGGCCGGGGCAGGACTGGTGGGACGCGCTCTCACAGAATACCAGTGTAAAATAGCAACTTAATTAGTTCTGCTATTTTGTATGGTGAGTGTAGAGAACCGAAGATTTTTTTTTATTAGAAACGGTTCATTCCAATTTAGTCTTCAGAGGTGACAACACACCCGCATTTTGATTCTTAATCGAGAATAGATGTAGATCTCTATGGGTCACATCATTCACTTACAGGTAGACTGCGTACTCGTTTGTCACCTTAAGAACCCCGAAGTATTTTTGTTAAAAAAAACTGACATTATATTTGTATGTAATACAACTAGTGATTTGATCCGCTCGAGTGATTTCCGTATTTTGACAGCAGCGCCATTTACCTGGCCCAATTATAAATCTAAACTATCCAGGAATCCACTCAAACACAATTATAAATCTAAACTATCCAGGAATCCACTCAAACATACACAAAATATTTCGTCAAACGCGATCCAGCCGCTTAGGATTAGTTAAGTGTCAAAAAACCTATAAAAGAATATATATATATATATATATAGCGAAAACATCTTGGTAGTTATCTAGTCGAATAAAATAAATTAACAGCCTATATACGCCATATATACTCCTGGGCACTGGCCTACTATCATTTCTAAAAAGAGTTTTACGCCAAGAAAGTTTTCACCGCCCTTATTAATTTCTAAGACATGCAAGTTTCCTCACAACGGGACCCTTGACCGTTGAACACTTGTTAAATCAAAACTTAATTTTGCGATTAACAATTTCAATAGCACCGGCTGGTAACGAACCCGGGGTGCTTGCGTACTGTGAAATTTGTAGCTAGAGCTTAACCCCAGAGCTACCACGGTTCAGAGCTATAAATTAAATGTAACATAAGGTTACAAGAAGTAAAATGTTATAAAGATTGTTTCGGAGTGAGCTTTTTTATTTAAGTCAAGTAACAAATGAACTTACAATCTTGACAGTAAATGGCTTCTGAAGCCAACTTCAAACAAAGAATAGTAATAGAATAGATGTCTTCTAATTCAACGTCCACCTTTAAGGGTGGTAAAATAGTGGATAAAGCTTTTACGAAATAATTTAGACGATAATGAGATTCTTATATTACATAGTTCACTAAAAAGGGTAAAAACATTAAATAAAGTAAAAGCTAATTTCTAATAACTGAAGCCCTTTTAGTCTTCCATACATTTTGTTACCTCTGCACCGAATTTAGAATGTGAATTTTTACATGTTAAGACCACGCTACAGCCCATGCAGCCATAATAATTCTAGCACGAATGGGTCGGCTTGACCAGGGAAAGACCTCGCTCTCACATAAACCAACGTAAAATAACAGCCTGATGCTGCTGTGTTTCATATGATGAGTGTTGAGAACCGGAGACTCTTTTTTCTGGAACGAGGCATTCCGAGTTAGTTATCAGGGGTGACAACACTTCTGCATTTTAATTCCTACAATAACATAAACACTCACGCCTGTCACCCAAATGAGGAGGCAGAGACTACGGACTTTCATTTGGCACGATCCTGACATACCTCCCTCGCCTCCTTTACATCCATATATCTACGCATGCACGCTTATCGGTTTAGGGTACTTCTAACGTGGCCCATTTTCAAAATATCGCACAATTTGGTCGATAAACTTTCGTCTAGATGTAGGGCGTCCCTTCCCGGCTCTGCCGTTCACATCTGTCATATAAATTTGCTTTGTCACTCTTTCCTTATTCATTCTTTCTACATGACCAAACCACCGAAGCATTCCTTTCTTAATCCTGGTCACAACATCATCCTGCATACCATATTCTTTGATTCCTAATCAAGGATAAATTTAGATGTCTATGGGCTACAGCATCCACTCATCATCAGGTTGACTGGGCTCGTTTGTCATCTTTATTTTATAAAAATAAACGCCGCTAACTTCCTGAGGCTGCTGACGCACCTGCAATTCCCCTGCTTTTGCAGCTGTTAATAGGCGGAGGTAAATATTTACCAACAGATCTATTCTATAAACAAAAAAAAAGAAAGAGAGGAGCCTGGGTTCGATCCTCGTTGGCACAAATTATCACAATGATTACAATTATATGTGTAAAACTAAACTTTAAAAATATCTGTACAAATTCGAACAGCTATTATGGATTGAACTCGTATGTTGCTCGCGTACAACTTGTAACTTAGTGAACGTAAACGGCATAGATTTTTAGACTTAAAGGCTCACACAATGTCACTTACAAATACAAAATTAATTACGAAAATTTAGCACGCAGCTTGTGGGACACACCGCAAATATTTCACGGTCTAACGAACCTCGTCCTTCTGCAAACCGTTTTATAATTATTTAAATTAATAATTATTTTCTAAACATAACTTTATGTTTGAAAAATTAATAGAACCATTTTTTTCTGTAAAACTCATTTGACAAAGGAACTTTTTGGTTAATAATTGTCGTTTATACGTGGCAGAGACATAGTGCAGCTATATTATGGTGGAAGCACGATTGGGTCGATTCGACCGGAGAAGAACCACGCTCCAACACAGTACCAACGTGAAATATTAGGTAATGCTGCTGAGTTGCGTATAGTGAATATAAAGAACCGGAGACCCTTATTCCGGAAACGAGACATTACACTTTAGTCCTCAGGGCTGACGAAGCATCTGAGCTTAGATTCTTAATCGAGGATAGATGTCTATCGGCCATAGCATTCGTTTACAATCAAGGGAACTGCTCGCTGGTCACCTTTTTCTTTTAAAAACTCCCGTAGGTACTCGTGATTGAAGTTGACGTTTTCAGAGAAAGATATTACATCTACTACATACAAAAGAAAAATTAAGAGTATTTTTATATAAAAACCTTAAAAAAACTCTCGTTAGTAGAATCCTATTATAATGATATTAATACCACAGGAATATTTTATATTTTAAACGATGGCATATTTTTGAATAATACGGTTCCATTATTAGTCGGGAGTTGATCACACGGTGAGGCAATATGGAAATGATTGCCTGCTTGAAAACAGGAAATGCTCCAATATATAAGGAAAATGTGGCCCTATGTTTTTAATATAATCTCCTGTTTCTGTGAATGTAAAGGGCATTAACATTTTTACGGTTATAATAAAAAAATAATAACAAAATCTAATAAAAACATATACAAGGTGTGTATTACCGTTATTGTTACTGCTAATTAAAGTCCACTACTGAACGTAGGCCTCCCCCATAGACTGCTCCATAGGGGGGACATTTGCCATAGTTTCCACGTTTGGCAGTCGGCTTAGTAACCGCAATTTTTTACCTTTAATCGGATGACGCTGTTGCGCAACTCCTGTTTTTCCCCCTCTGTCGCCTCTTCTGTCACCGAAGGGATATGGGGGTAGTGGATATTCCCATACCACCACTGCACGGTAGGTGTTTGTAGTTATTTTAATCTATCAATCAAACAACGTAAAAAAACACAAGGACTGTGGCCGAAACCCTCCTGTGAGGCAATCTATGAAGTAGGCCTATATTTAGCAGTGAGCTTTTAATAACCTGTAACGTTAACGACTATGAAAAGCTTAATGAAATAAACGAAAGTCATAAAAGCTGTGACATCGGTCCTGTCATAAGAAAGAATAAAACGGAACTTAACTTTTTTTTATAGAATAAGAGTAACAAACGAGCACACAGTCCACTTGATGCTAAGTGGATGCTGTGGCCCATAGGGATCTATATTTATCTTTGATACGAATCAAAATGCAAATGCGTTGTCACCCCTGAGGACTAAGATGGAATACTTTGTTTCCAGTAAAAAGGATCTCCAGTTCTCTACACTCATCATACGAAACAAAGTAGCATTAAGCTGCTATTTGACGCTGGTATTCTGTGAGAGCGTGGTCCTACCCCGGTCGTGCCGACCCATTCGTGATACAACCATAATGTAGCTGCAGCGTGGCTCTACCATTCATACTGTCGAAGTCCACCGCTAAACATAAGCTTATCCATGGATCGCCTCATAAGGGATATCTTTGCGGCGTATTCCTAGTAGTCTGGTTTCGTCATAGTTGCTAAACTTAGTAGGTTAGTAGGCAAACGCAGTTTTTTTTTTCAAAAGATGCTGTTTAAGTTTCCCTCTTTCTCCTCTTCCTACACCTACGGGATGATAATCGATAGTACTCGTAGATCTCTCTGAAATAACGCTGCACATTTTAAATTAATAAGCACCAAAAATATTCGAAAACTCTTATAAATTTAAAATGAAAAAAGTATCCAAATTGCAAATACTTCTGAAGCGATCTTACATTTTGTTTTCCCAGTTTCGATGATTCGATTCAGTCAATTTTGAGCCTTATCATAAAGTGACAAGAATTATTTCTGTTGTAAAAGAATCGTTATGCTCGGATGTGCAATTTCTATAACTCATTCTGAAAAGAAACTTGAATTTTTATTGAAATTGTAAATGTATCGAAGTTGAGGGAAATCGCTTTGCTGAATGATTTACTCCAAAACTTTTCGATGTGTACAAAGTTCGGGAAAATTTGTCGAGCCAATACAATAAGCATAATATAAGAACTGTGTCTTAGAACTTACTAAAATCTACAGCTTACTAAAATCTTTAAAAATAAATACATAGTATACTTTAAACCGAGTTGAAAGAACAAGAAGTTTTTTTTGTATTCTACGCTTGTACGTATAGTTTTTACCACGTTTTTACTAACTTGCTTTCGTGTAAGTCCGGTCGGGTCGAACTTAGTAATTTATTTTAAAATAATTTTGCGGTAAGCTAAAGACTTGAACATTTTTTAACGTAGCTTATAATTAGAAGATAATATGAGAATATTAAAAATGTGGTGAATTCAAAATTTTTAATACATGGATTTTTTTTTTAATTTTAATGTATGTTTACTGATTTCTTGGAAATGGCTGAAACCATTGTAATGATTCTTATTATATTAAATAAAATGTATTTGAGGGGGCTTCCTATAAGATTAAGTAAAACATTTCACCCTCAGGGGTGGCTAACTAGGGGTGAAGTTTCTAACGCAAGTATTTAAACGACATTCAAGTTGTTATTTAAAAGTTATATTCCTTAGTCAAAGGAGTTAAATAATTTTTATTGAATAAGGGTAACTCATAAGCAGACAGTCCTCCTGATGGTAAGTGGATGCTGTGACCCTTAAACAACTACACCTGTCATCAATCATAGATCAAAATATATGCCTTGTCACCTCTGATAATTAAGATGGAACAACCTGTTACTAATTAAAAGGTCTCTGGTTCTCTACAACACAGTAGCATCGACCTGCTATTTAATACTGATATTCTGTGACAGTTCGGTTCTTCCTACGTACATTCACTGATTTGTCGGTAACGGTTGAACCCATTTTTATGATTCTACTGATATTACAGAGGTTAAACTTCAGTGGTTTTTTATTTATAATACATAAAAAAGTAGAGCTTCTTCCTCTACCAGTTGAATGGCCCAGTTCAAGAAGTCCCTAAGTGCTTTTTTCTGTTTTGGAATATTCACACATAAACTTTTATTTTGGTCCTTGAAACGATATTTTAAAAAGTTTAAAATTAGAATGGTTGTCAAAGAATAAAATATAGGAATTTATTTGAAAAATATAGTCTGATAATCTTAAATGTTTAATTTATAAAGAAAAATACTAAATTATTTGAACTTAGAAAAAACCTTTTGGACAGATAATTAGGTCTTATTATATTTTTTATAATAATAATAATGAATATTTATAATTGGATTTTTTAAAACTGTTATTGACTAGTCTGATATTAGTAAAATAGCTCAAATACACAAAACAAAGCTTTTATTCTTATCGGTGGGTGTAATTTTTTACGAACTAAAATATCAAGCATTTTACTTATGTCTAAAACATTTTATTTTATTTTATAGATACTATATAATAAAAAATATACATATAATATACATATAAGCTATTAGGACTCATCCGCTTGATCTTCAACCGAAAGATTACCCTAAAATTCAGTTATTTATAAAATATTTGTATAATAATCTCACAAATGATAAATTTAGAAATTATATATAAGGACTAGGGTTTTTTTGGACCTAGAGATTTGTTATAATTACATCGCGGGACTAAGAGTCTAAGTTGATTTAAAAATACAGTACGTAGGAATGTGTTAAAAATGAAACAAATATAAGAAATATTGAATAAATAGGCTAAACCCCCCCCCCCCCCGTGACCATTGGTGCTGTTAAGAGCTAGTAACGTCGGGAATATAAAAAGTTAATATACGCGATAAAGTCCTTAAAAACTAGTTTTATTTAAATAAATAGTTATCGCTTAAAAAACGATAACTCTAACATCAAAGTTTTTTCCGGCGATTAAATGTTTTTTATCTCGGTTTATATAGAGAATTTTAAGAGGGCATATGCGTTTCGCGTCGAAAACTACATGTTTTATAGCTTTTCCAAAGGCGATATCGTAATGACGTGAGGAGATTATTTGCTGAAAATTAGGGCTTTAGAAAGATGAAGTATTTATTTAGTACATAGCAGTGCAAAATCATAGTTTTTAATGACGGTTTTTTAGGGCGAAGACAATCCCTTCACTGTGTTTTACGAAAATATGCATCAGAGTTATCTTTCAGGTTAAATACACCCATTATTATAAGCTAAAATACTATATTTTAAGCGTTATTATAATGAAATATATAGTCTTTTAGGGTATAGCAAAACCTAAATTACGATAATATTTCGATTTAATATTATAAAATAATATTATAAAATCACCAAAACTGTCTACTTCAATGTAATTTTTTCCATGTATTTGCTTATAAACATATCTATTTTAATTATTTTATCAAAATACATGTAATGTTAAATATCCAAAAAAAATTTTATCTCGTTTTATTTTGTCAATTATTTTATATAATTATTTTAAAAATACTATAAAACATCATGCGCAGCGCAGTAGTGTTGCCGTTTTAGCGACTTTCTCGCTAGATCTAGCGGATTTTAACAACGTTTAGCGGATAAAAAAATCGCTTTAGCGAGGAATAATTATTTAGCGACTTCTAGCGACATTTGAACATTTGAGATGGCGACTTTTTTATAAAGTAATTCATTTCAAATAAGTCATTTATCATATGTCCAATTTTGTAATCCACCGTTGGTAACACTGTATATATTATATAATTTCAAGAGAATTCCCGAACATAAACTAACAGTTCAATGTTTATTCAATTTCATCTGTTTCGACCTTAGACCACGGTCTAAGGTTTCGACATACAAAAATGCTGCAAGAGTAAACTTATTCGCAGATTTATGTAATTTTGCAATAGTAATTATTATTTTTTTTTATATAGAAGAGGGGGCAAACGAGCATGTGGCTCACCTGATGTTAAGTGACTACCGCCGCCCATGATCAACCGCAACACCAGGGGAATTGCAGGTGCGTTGCCGGCCCTTTAGAAAGGAGTAAGCTCTTTTCTTGAAGGTCCCCAGGTCGTGTCGGTCCGGAAAAATCGCCGGTGGTAAATTATTCCACAGAGAGGTTGTCCACGGAAGAAAACTCCTTTTGAAACGTACAGTGGTGGACCGCCAAGCATCCAGATGGTGTGGATGGTATCGGGACGTTTGCCGCGTAGTGCGTTCACGAAATTTGGCGGCTGGGATTAATCCGAACAATTCCTCAGAGCACTCTCCATGGTGTATATGCGAAAGAAAATACAAAGGGATGCAACATCTCTTCGCAGTGCCAGTAAATCGAGCCGATCGGAAAGCACTCGGTCGTCGACGATTCGAGCCGCTCTGCGCTGGATGCGGTCAAGTGGAAGGAGCTGGTACTGGGGAGCCCCAGCCCAGAGATGGGAACAGTATTCCATGCGCGGCCGAACCTGCGCCTTGTAAAGTTGCAGGCGGTGTGCCGGCATGAAATACTGTCCCGCTCTGCTGAGCACGTCAAGCTTTTTAGAGGCCAATTTGGCCTTCCCTTCCAAGTGACCACGAAAGTGCACGTCACTCGATATGTCGACGCCGAGGATTCCGATACTGGCTGAGGCAACAAGGGGAGTGCCTTGAAACTGAGGAGATACGACAAAGGGGTTCTTTTTAGCGGTTAACGCGCAAACTTGTGTCTTCTGGGGGTTAAACTGGACTAGATTTAGTCGCCCTCAATCCGAGTCTCTGTCTGACGTTTTCCCGAGAAATATTGGCTCGGCCGGTGTAAAGAGCATCACCAGTGCTATCATCTGCATAGCAATGAATGTTACGGGTTTGCAACATATTATTGATATGCAGAAGAAACAGCAATTAGTAATATTATGACTACCGCACTCAAATGCAGAATTTGAATGCGTATTTGGTGCTATGAATGTAGTTAAAAGCAAACTGCGAAACAAGCTATCAGAAAAAACTTTAAATTCCATTCTTCTGATTAGAAATCAGTTAAGGATTAAAAAAATAATTGCGCAACGGATGATATTCACAAAGATGTTGGCAACCAAGTCTATAAAGGCAAACCAAAGATGTGAACTGGAGACACTGGCGAAGCTTCAACTTCCGCTGAAGTTCTTTTTGAAGATTTGGATCCATACTTCGCTATTATATTTGAAATTTAGGTACAAGAACGAACTGAGCTTTTAATAATATGACTAATGTTTAAACGTAGTTTAAAGATTTAAGATTTATTTTTTTTCCTATATTTTTTTATTTTGTACATGAATAATTTTTGTTTTGGTTGTCATACCAATAATCTACACTATAAATAACTGATTTATTTGAAATAGAGTCCGCTC
The DNA here is from genome assembly GCA_036936625.1 of Parnassius smintheus behrii. Lineage (NCBI taxonomy): Eukaryota > Metazoa > Arthropoda > Insecta > Lepidoptera > Papilionidae > Parnassius > Parnassius smintheus. The sequence goes on from JAUPFT010000031.1 coordinate 2,993,493, forward strand.
CTTTTAAGGTTTTACTGAATTTATAGATTTAGATTTTCGGTATTCAATGACCATTAGGCAAGATTTTTCAGTTAACCCAATGGTACCACGAAAATATATCTAGGGACATCTAGCGGATTTTAAGAAAAGGCAAAATCCTGTTTCTGGCGGATTTTTTCTGTTAGTCTAGGGACTTTAAAATTTGTAGAACGGCAACCCTGCAGCGCAGTTCGATTCAGTACGCTCCGGGTAATCCCAACGACAGGACGTATTACTTTTTCTCACCGACACCGCGCGATCGCGTTGATACACCGATAGGGCTATACTACACCATACTATAACTAGATACCTATAGCACCATCGAGCATTTTAAACGATTCAGACTTTTATAAGCGATATTTTTGGTAGTAAGTAATTTTGAAATATGTTTATGATTGTAATATTTAAATATTAAATGATGTAATGGTGGCAAATTTTCATTTCATACATATTTTTTTTAGAAATGAGTAATTGAACGTAAGCAATTCGGATCAAGTAAAAATACAAAATCGTTGGCTTTCACCTTTGACTCCGTGGCGGAGTGACGAATCCTACATGGAACAAAAATTTGTATTACCTACAAATAATTGTTCCAGGTCTGGATGTTTGTCCTTGTGAAATTAATGTATTTAAACTGCCCCAACGATGTATGTACTTAGGAAAAATTTCTAGTGTGGAGATAACGTTATGATTAAACAAAGACATGCCATCAAAAACATAACTTGTAAAATAACCAAGTCTCGCAATGATGATACGGCCGTGCCGCTGTTTTGGTCTACATGGCGGGGGCACTACCGTGCCCCCAGATATAAAACATACGAGCCGTGCTTGAGTTGAGTAGCTCAAGGGCGTAGTGCTCACCGTAAACGTGAACAATCCGGGCTCGATCCCCGCTAGTGTTGCCAGGTGTCCCGATTTGCGCGGGACGTCCCGATTTTCAAGGGTCTAGTGACACGTCCCGATTTTCACTAACCTTCTTATTCTATACTTTAATCCATAATTTTGACAGCAAAAATGATTATATCTGTTAGCTACTACCACATTAAAATATTTTTACTACAACATTGTCTCACCAGTCGTTCAAAAATGTTTTAATTTGCCTAAAATGAAAAAAATTGCGTTTTTACGATGTTTGGATGAAAAGTTATTCGTTCATGAGATCAGACTCGAGTAATAATTATAAAGCACAAAAGTAAAGTTACAGTCACAATTTCTCGCATTACTCGCATACTGCGATATTGACAGTTAGCGTTGACCATCTGAGCTACCACGGCTCTCAATAAAGCACAAAAGGCTACAAAGAAACCTACATTTTGTAGTCATTCTAGTTGTTCGGATATGAAAACCAAATCCCCGATTATTTTTACCTTCCGTCCCGAAATTTTATTTACTAGACCTGGCAACACTAATCCCCGCCGACACTGATGAAATTGTTAGTTTGACGAATTATGTTTACATTATGAAACAGAATAAAAGTTTATCAAATGATATATATTTTATACAATACATATTTTCAATTAGAACATATACATATTATAATATACTCAATAGGGTGAAAATGTAAAGCCGACTTCAATTTACTAAAAGAATACCTAAAACAATTTCCACATATTAGCCTCCGATTTCTATACACTATATAAGTAAGCCATTATATGGAAATTATTTTTTTATTATTTTAGTTCCAACAGTATCAAAGACAGGTATATAATCAACGATCAAAGTGATTCGTAGTCGTCGTTAGGCAACTATTATAGCCTCACGCTCGCCCTGACACGCACACAGAGATAACATTGTAGTGTGCGTCATTATTACGCCGTTCCAAAGCGATCGCGTAGATTTCGACTTGGACATATTTGAATATGCGCTCTTAAGAATTCATTCAGTTTCCATTAATTTAATTTTAACAAGTATCAATTTTCGAGCGTCAAAATCGTGTCTAAAATACAATTTTTGTCCAACATGGTCATAAAAATATAAAATAATTATTACTACTATCGCCTATTCAAGTAATTAACGTATAATATATCCTACAACGTTTTGTCACTTTGAATTTGTATATGAAATTAAATGATTGCCAAATCTTTACGTTCAAATGAAACAGCGCCTTTATCGACACATCCCTTTCACAGTTGTAACATGGTACGCAATTAGCTAAATGAGATATTGGTAAGTAATGTGCAGTATACGGACGTTACTTACAAGTTCAAGCTATTTGAAGACACTTAAGCATATTATATTAATTACATTTAATTTAAACTGAAGAGTCGTTTCTTAGCTACGAGTTAAGTTCCACAGCGGTCCGTTCTCTCTGCAACTCTTTGCCGGCTGCATATTAATGATATGCTCATTCCCGGTAATTATAGGTATGCAGACGATAGCACAGTTGTGGAGAGGTACAAGTCGCATGCTTGGTTGTGTGTGCGAATCTCTCACTGCATGCATTCTCTGAATGGGACGACGACAATCTCGTGAGATTCAACGCCTACAAAACACAAGCGTGTCTTTACACCGCTAAAAGGAGCCAGTCTACCCTGGCTCCTACTTTCCTGAATGTATTCTTGGTGTACGCTGACTACCTACAATTGTTAGCGTATGGGCGGTTCATAGAGACGAGGGCTAAAGTAGCCGCAATAAGGCTAGGAGTCCTGCAAGAGTACAAGTGAACTGCACGTCGGAGCAGCTTTTAACATATGGGCTGGTGACGCAAAATGCCACCTGGCAGCATTAAACTCAGTGGAAGAACGTACTAAGAGGCTCATTGGTAATCTTGATTTGGTTGAGAACAATCTTGTGAGCCTCTAGCACAGGTGCAGAGTAAGAGAAGAACCAACCTATCGGTATTCTATAGGATGCATTTCGATGAGTGTGCGCAGGAATTACAAGGTTTATTTCCCCCTCTCCTTTCCATCATCGGTTAACCAGGTGTTCGGCGGGTGTTCACCTTTTTTTTACCTATTTGTTGTGATTAGAACCAAATGGTTTGCTTTGTTATGCATACATCACAGGAGTGACTTTTGATGCACCACTTACCACCAGATGGGGTTTTGGTCAAGCACTGGTATATAATTAGTAAAATTGTTATATTACATTAATAAAATGGTTCTGAATACAAAAACGTATAGATAGGTATACGTGACAAACAAGCACACAGTTCGACTTATAGTAAGTATATTCTGTGGTCCATGTACATCTGTATCTATCCTCGATTAAGAACCAAAATGCAGATGCATTTTCATCCTTTTGAACTAAGATAGAATGACTTGTTTCCAGTGAAAAGAGTCTCCGGTTCTCTACACTCACCATACGTAACGCAGCAGCATAAAGCTGCTATTTTAAACTGGTATTCTTTTAGAGCGTGCCTCTTCCTCTGTCGAGAAGATAATATAGCTGCAACATAATTCATTACAGACCTTCACAAGTCCACTGCTAAACATAAGCCTCCACCAAGTAATGCCAAAAAGCACGGTCCTAAGCCACCTGCATCCATCGAATTCCTGCATGTCTTACGAGGTCGTCACTCCATCTAGTGGGGGTTCGCCCTACATTTCGCCTACCGGTAAGAGACTGCAACATGTCAAAATATATTTTATGCGAAACGTTATTATAACATATAATTTTATGATGAGTTCGTATTCACGTCAATAAATATACCATGACAGCGCCTGTCACCGAAACAACCCGCAAAATTGGTGCGAAAACTGACAGCGCTGACATTTGTGTACTGTCACCCGTTAGTGGTGCGTATATTATTTGTCAACGTTTTTCTTTGGTTTGATCGAACCATTAAAAAAGTTTACTTGTCACTTGCATGACTGACTTGACACTGGCATAATATTATGAATAGAAGCCATAATTTAAAGGAAGAAGAGATAAATAGTTATTCCTGTTATCATATTGCGCTTGGTACTGACAAGTATTAGAATTTCAGAAGTTTCAGATTTTCTAATGTCACATGATATTCAATCCCAAAAATATTAAAACATAAACAGTTAATAATTCATTTTTTACGACGTGGTAGAGTTATGCTGAATCTATAATTTAGTTGCAGCGTAGCTCAACTTAACATATAGCGAAGTCAGAATTACCGCAGCAGTCCATTCAATCCAGCATTGTAGTAGTCATAAATTTTCACTTAGTTAAACTCTTGGCACGGCTGAGCCGCGACTTGCGTTCCTATGTCGCAGTGGAGCTGGGCACGTCCTTTGTCCTTACTGAAATATCATCACGCTTTAAGGACTAGCAAAATGATATGCCGGATGGAAGTTATTTGTCACTACAAAATTGTGAATTGGGTTGGAATTTTTGCTAAATTAGTTTAACTGGATATTATTTGACTGACTTTTATTGTTGAAAGCAAGGGATTTTATCATGATAGTTCCTATGCGTAAAAGACTTTATTATCCCATTACGTTCCGTGGAAGCCGTATGAGGTTGTATAGGCTGCCTCTTTGGTTTAGTTGTCATAAAAGTGACTTATTATATTGAGGTTCCGGGTTCAAATCCTTGGTCGGGTAATAATCCATAATTTGGTTTTTTCTGACAAGAAATTGAACGGAGTCAGGAAGTTGATTGTGTTACACTCCCTTGCCGTGAAAAGGACTTAGAGCAGTTGTTCCTACACCTGATCTCTCCGGTCGTGTCGGATTACCGTCCCGACGACATATGAGAATAGGAAAATGGAGACTGCACCAGTGCATGCGCATTCATAAAAGCAGACTAATTCAGTCCTGCGCAAATGGCTAATTCCATTAAATAAAAATTATTCTATTTTATTCTATTGAGACGGAATGCCGTGACCGATATTCGATCCGGAGGACATTATGAGACGACTGTGGGAAAAACCAAAGAAAACCTTGTGGTATCCTATAAATGGTAGAAGTAACATCCTATCCTATAGATAGTGATATGAGACGTCTGACACTGTGATCGTCAAGCCCTTTGTCAAGCGTGAAGATTAAAGTAAATGATAAACGAGTGATGAAGAACAACAACCAACCCGTTTGCCGAGAGAATCCACTACCTATATCATCCCGTGGGTATTGTCAGAAACGGCAGCGGGAAACTGAAAAATTTGATGAGGAGCAGCATCTTCCTTACAAGAAATCAACCTAATGTAAAACTGGAATTACTAACCCGCTTGCCAAGCGTGGCAACTGTGGCAAATATCCTTCCTATGCGGCAATCTATAGGGGTGGCAAATCAGCAGCGGACTTTAATAAGTAATAACGAAAGAACAAGAAACAGAATTTCATATTCGTTCATTTCGTACACGAAAAGCTTTGTCGAAATAGATAGAGCTTTGAGATGTCGGAAACAGTTTTTTCTGATAGATTTGCACTCAAAAGTAACAGAAACATTTTATTTTTGGGAGCTTTAAACGAAATACGTGTTTCGGTAATCAATAAAATTAAATTGATTATTATTCAATACATTACAACATGAGCGTATGAGGTGTGCACTCTTGAATTGTCCAAATTTTAATAATCAATGTAGCTAAAGTCTATATTATGTAAAGCTTGAAGCTTCTATAACCGCCAACGTCACTCACCGTAGTCTATTGGGAAGACCGATTTAGCAACTTTGGCACATTTTACATACAAATCCAACCAGCTATATGATCTATTTTCGCTTACGCTTTGTAACTTTTGCGTATACTGATAATGCCTATGAAAGATTAGGCCCATCATTGTTAGCCGGCAAATGTTACCTCATTTATGATTAAAATATCAAAATTTTGGATAAACTACTTTTTCGGATTTTATCGCGTTTTATTTTACTAGTAATAATTAATTCAAATGATGTATACCCGAGCTAAGTCATTCGGGTAGGAAGACACTGTTAAAGTTTTCGTAGTGGTAAATAAGCGTGTCAAAAAGGAGCTTCGCTTAGTAGCGTAAGTTATTGTTATAAGAAATTTTAATATTATTTATTTTAAAGTTAATAAATTGCCAACCCGCTTGCCAAACGTAATGATTCAATGATTATGTTATCTTTTATAGAATAAGGGTGACAAACGGTCACGCAGTCTACCTGATGGTAAGTGGATGATGTGGCCTATAGACATCTATATCTGTCCTCATTAAAAATCTAAGTACAAATGTGTTGTCAACCCTGAGGATTACTCCAACTTAGGACTACTTTGACGGTTCCGTGTCACAGGGGCTCAGCAATGAGTTACAGCGGTGGGGGCCACCATGAATATTATTCTTAAAAAGCTTTTTATGAACAAGATAGAGGACAAAAATTTTAATTGTATTTTCCAATATATAAATTATGGTCGGTTCAACTGGGGAAGAACCACGCTCTCATAGAATACCTGCGTCAAATAGCAGGTAAAAGCTAATGTTTCGTATGGTGAGTGTAGAGAATTGAAGACCCCTTTCACTGCATATGAGGCGTTCCATCTTAAGACGACACATCGAAAAAGTGGCTCTAGGCTATCGCCGTCCGGCCCGTGGTGCTGCTCGACGAGGTGGGCAAGCTCTTTGAAAGAATCATTGCAAACCGCCTCGCCGAGCACCTCGCGGGGACGGGGCCGGATCTTGCGGAACAACAGTTTGGTTTCCGCAAGAGGCGCTCTACGGTGGACGCCATCATGCGCGTGAGAGCCCTCACGACGGGGGATGCAGTGGCCAGAGGGGGGGTTGTCTTGGCGGTGTCTCTCGACATCGCCAACGCCTTCAACTCCATGCCCTGGAGCTGCATTAGGGAGGCACTCCGGTATCACCGGGTGCCGATCTATCTCCGTTGTATAGTCAGAGACTATCTGATGGACAGGGCCGTCATCTACCCCGGTCGCAACGGTGAGTGGAACCGGCGAGAGATGTCGTGCGGTGTCCCACAGGGTTCGGTTCTAGGGCCACCTCTGTGGAACATCGGTTACGACTGGGTGCTGCGCGCCGACCTCCCTACCGGCGTCAGCGGTAGGGAGGTCGGCAAGGGGGGTCGTACGAGGCGGCGGCGGAAACTATGACACGCGGGGTTGCGATAGTCGTTGAGAGAATTCGGCAACTGGGTCTCGAGGTGGCTCTGCACAAGTCCGAGGCCATGCACTTCCATGGTCCTCGGAACAGGCCACCACCGGGATCCTCAGTGATGGTAGGAGGGGTGTCCATCGGCATCGAGTCGACGCTGAAGTACCTAGGACTCGTCCTCGACGGCCGATGGAACTTCGTTGAGCACTTCCGACGTTTGGCTCCCAAACTGGAACGGACCGGGGCTGCCTTCAGGCGGCTCCTGCTGAACCGGGGGGGGGGGGGGGGGGCAAACGCCTCCTGCTGGATACTCTACGCGGGGATCGTGCGGTCCATGGCCCTTTACGGGTCCCCGGTGTGGGCGCGTGGTTTGGCGCGGCTTGCCGTCCACCATCTGAACGCGCCCCAAAGGGTGGTTGCCGTTAAAATGGTTCGCGGCTACCGCACGATCTCCCGCGAGGCGGCGAGCCTCCTTGCCGGATTGCCGCCATGGGATCTGGAGGCGATAGTCCTCGCGCGCCTGCACGAATGGCGCGCGGAGGCACTATGCCGGGGGGAAACCCCGCTGCCGCGGCAAGTTTTCGCGCAGCGGGCAGACTTCCGGCGTGATCTCATGGCGACATGGAGAGAGCGACTGTCGCAACCCCGTGCTGGGCACGCCACTATAGCGGCGATAAGACCCCTCTTTGAGGAGTGGCTTGAGAGACGCCACGGCATCCTCACCTTCCGCCCGACGCAGGTCCTCACCGGACACGGTGTGTTCGAGAGGTTCCTGCACCGAATGGGGCGGAAGGAAACGCCCGGGTGCTCCCACTGCGAGGATAGACCGGAGGACACGGTGGAACACACCGTGGAGGTGTGCCCTGCTTGGGCGGAGCACCGACGTGTCCTCGTAGCGGCGATAGGCGGCGGCGACCTCTCGCGTCCGGCCCTGGTCGAAGCCATGGTCCGGAGCGAAACGGAATGGGACGCCGTCACCACCTTCTGCGAAGCAGTGATGCTAGCGAAGGAGGTGGCGGAGCGGGAGAAGGAGAGAGCAGCAGCTTTCCTCCCGGGCCGTCGCGGGAGACGCCCCGGGCGTCGGGGGCTACGTCGAGGCCCCCGGCCACCGTAGGCGCGGGCCTGTGGACGGCGAGCAATGGGTAGCTCGCCGTCCTTCCATCTAACGACGACAGGCCGTGTCGACGGCGCGTTTTGTTCCACGCACGCCTCAAAGAGCTGTCAGCAGCGTGAAGGGGCCCGCAAGGGCCGACGCCCGCCGGGGCTGCGGGCTGTTCGAAAGAGATACCGCGGCTCCGGAACGTAAGGGCACTGAAGGAACACGGATGGTTTTTAGTCAGTAAAAGTCTGACACTCCCTTACGCTCCACCCAGAGCGAAAGGCGTCATTAGATGATTTTCCATCCGCAAAAAAAAAGGCTATCGCCGTACTGATCCGAGTGAATACATAATTTCTATAAACACTAGAAAAAACGATGTCATAAGGTCTAAAATTGCGTAGCGCCCGCGACGATTAAAAGCGCTGAGAAATTGTCAGAATCTTAAAATATATTTAAAAAAATTATTGATTTAACTAATCAAAATAATGAGCAAGTACATTATGAATATTGATGTTATGAATATATTTGAGTGATTCCCAAGCATATAGATTAAGTAATTTCGTTGTAATTTCAGCTATAGTGATTTTTAGAGGTGTTTTCGCAAATAATTATGATCGAGTCAAAATTATACAATCGTGTTTTTGAACAAGCAAATTCAAGACATAGACGTGAATATACCTATATCAAAGTTCCACTTCAGTTAGTGGTGTCATAGTCCTATACTATTCGATGAAAGGAGGTGCATTTTTTCGCGGTGTCGCCTTAAACCTCAGGGGTGAGAACGCATTTACATTTTTATTCTTAACAGATGATAGATATAGATGTCTATCGGTCACAGGATCCACTTACCATCATGTGAATTTTGTTCGTTTGTCACCGTTATTTTATAAAAAAATAAAAATGAATTTCATTTATTTCTATATTGGCAGCACTGTTCTCGTGACGCTCCCTAACAGCCTAGCAGCAACCGAGTCTAAAATCAACCTGCAGAATTAAAATCCAACAGTATCTGGGTATGTCAGTATGATGGTAATATCTCAATTACATACATAAAGTGTAATAGAGATATTACCCTCGCTCCGTGTGGCATGTTTCAAATTAGTGCATCAAATAATTTCGGTGATATCCGCCTGTAATGGACATCAAAGCGTATGATACCAAAATTATGTAATCGGATGTACATAAATTATTTTGACTATACGCCGTAGTAATAGGAAGTAAAAAGCTCTTTATTATGTATTGTGTTAGTAACGGTGGATTCTAGATAATACCTTGATAATAAAAGCTGCGGTTCTATATAGCATATTATGGTGAATTGAATATTAGTCTGTACAAGAAATCGATGGATAATGTCTATGTACATCAGATGATCTATATTCATCGTGAATGTGAAGGGATATAACGATGGTGGATGATGACGATGATGATAATGAGAAGAGAATATCTTTTTGAAATAAAAAATAATATCTTCTCATTTTTAAGGCAATGCTTAACTTAAATCCCACATGGTGGTAGGTCGTAATGGAGACCTATATATTGAATCGCGCTACCTTAACGTAACAAGAGCTTATTGATTAAATAAAACAAATTTTACGGATTTTATCGCGTTTAATTTAACTTTTTAATTCCCAACGTTTCGGGTGCGACCCATGGTCACGGGGGGGGGGGGGGGGAGACTGAGGTGTTGATTATGTCATAGTTAACCCGGCTACCTTCAGTTTTTGATTATTAATTGTTAATCTACGCAGAATGAGTTTAAAGTATCTTAAAGTCATTCAGTGGTATGCTTGGGTTTAGATTTTTTAATTACAGGATGTACTGCTGTAAAAAAGTTTCATTTGCTTGTAGTATTCGCGTAAATATATCAAATGAAAAAGCTTATTGACGTTTTCCTTGAAGACACCTCCCTATTTTTATCGGACGGAATAAAAGACGTCGATAAATTATTACTAACAACAACAAAAAAGTCTTTCATATTATGAAAGACGAAGAAAACTGTTTGATTCGAATGCATGGAACACATATTTGGAAAGGGTAATAACCCGGGTTCGATCCCCGCCGGCTCCAATTAATTTGTTAAGTGCAAACCCGCATGCCTGAGGAATTACATATTTAAAGGATTTTATCTAAAGTCCTCCAACGCCTACGTACATTGTGAGAACGATGAGCTAATCGCTACGTAACTCCCTCAGAAATAAGAGGAAGCTTGTGCCCAGCAGTGGGACATATAAGCTATAGCTTTTCACTTTATATATTTGTGACAGACATATATAGCTCGCAAATAATTCCTGAGCATTATAGGAGCTAGTTAATATTACAGACACTTCAATTTATTTATACCTTCAGATTTAATTACATAGCACTCACTAAACTCTACACAACACAACGCTAAATTTAGTTTAATGAAGCAACACTAATTTCAAATGTCACATACATCAACGCGTCTTCCATACACACGAACAATCAAATCAACCGCGTTGACAAACAACACCCCTCATAAACGCGCCTGTCAGCCGTCAGCGTTCACCGCCGTTAGTTTTGGCGCCAATTTTGCATCGCTCTTGTGACAGATATTGTCAAATCGTGTTCAAATTTTAACCAAGTTCCAAAACCGAGAAGGTTCCTTATTAGACGCGTATGTTAATTATGTGTACCGGTATCTCGGATATGACTGAACCGATTTGATTTTTATTTTTTATTTATTTATTAGGTAGGATTAAGTAGTAAGTGGATAGTGAAAATTTTAAGGAACTTATTTAAACGACAATCTAGTTATTATCTTGAACTTGTAATATTCCTTAGACAATTAAAAAGGGTATAATAATTAAATACTTTGTTTTCTCAATCTCCTGCTCTCTCTCTCTTTCTCTCTCTCTCTCTCATCATTTTTATATTATTTTGTTTAAGGATGCAATAAAGAATAAAATAAATAAATAGCTTTGGTCATGGAAATCATACCTAAAGAGGATGATGGAATTTAGTATGAAAGTGCGGTTATTGATGGATCAATTATGGTTTAAAGTAAAATATCCACGCGGACGAAGTCGCCGGCCATAGCATTATAACGGAGAAATTCACGCTATATATTATACTGATTGTTCGATTGAATGATTATTAATGCTTTTGTGCGAGCCGTGTCTATATTTACAGGCTTATTTTTCTAAGAACAAATTTTAAACTTAAGTTCAAAGATATAATGATATACCGTTATTGAATTTTGAAAATACGAGTAAATTAGGCTTCTACATTTATTTGATATTATCCGAAATTGAATGAGATTTACAACGGCATGGGCAACACCTTTTTTGCTTACCGATCGACCCCTACGAATGTGTGCGTGCGCAGTAAAATCATTTAAAAAAATGCATTATCGAGCATTTTGAATTTAAAAGATTAGAAGGGACATACTCGTATGTTGTGATGTTTGAGATTTTTTTTAATTAATTTTCTTAATTATTTGCTTAAATTACTTAATCTGATTCGTTCTGCAAATTTGGCTAGTTATTGCGAAATAATCCTGTTATAATAGAATACAATTTTTGAAATACTTATTTTATAATACATGTAAGCATGTTTTAGTAATTGAGTTCAGTTTTGTAAACCAAATAAAGAGAAAAAAAATATTTTGTGGTTTTAGGGCAACAGGGAAACCACGCTACCCGCACATTAAGAAATTCTATCCTTTTATATTCTTGTTGAACAAATTCTTCTCCTCTACATCGTGGAGGCATTTCACATATATAAATTATATATGGACATATATCCGAACCCGCAATTATTTGCAGGCCATACAAATAATTGTTCCGTAAAGGATTCAAGCCCGAGGACCGAAGAACCTGGGTCAATAGCATAGCCAATGTATTACGGAGCTTTCAGTTAGGTATATCGTATTCAATACCCTCCTAAGTGTTGAAAAGCACTCGAAACGTGTGGTATTAATTTTATTTTATATTTTGTATATTATATACACGGTAAAGTCATGCTAAAGCTATATTACGGTTGTTGCACGAATGGGTCGGCTAACTGGTGAAGTACTACGCTCTCACGAAATACCAGCGTAAAATAGTAGCTTAAAGCCCTTTCCCTGTCCCATGAATCATATATGAATATTTCAGTTGTTTAACTATAGTGACTTTTCCGCGGACAGGGAACCTGTTAATGCTGCTGTATTTCGTATGGTGAGTGTAGAATACAGGATATCCTTTTCACTGGATACGTGCCATTCCATCTTAGTCCTCATGGCTGACAGCGCATCTGCATTTTGATTCTAGGTCAAAACTAAAGTGTGTACGTACCACAGTATCCACTTTCCATTAGGCTAGCTGCGATTTCGTTTGTCACTCTTACTCCATAAAAAATTCAAAGAATATCTTACTTATATCTAAGTTTCGAACTTCATAAGTTATGGATTTTGATTTACGACTTACGTCAACCTTAATCAATTTAGGCCTATAAAAGAATATAGAATTATAAATGATGTATCCCATTTCACTCTGTCCCTTGTTACGTTCGTAATAAGACAGAGTTGCCCAAATTTGACACATTATGCTCGCGTTATGACATTTTATCGTCTTTCGCGGAACATTTGACAAGCGGGCAATACAGCTATATTTCTTATGTAATTTATTTTTTATAAAGGGTCGGTCATTCAGCCAGATACTTACTAAGATTTGTTTTATTGATTTAAAAAAGTAAAGCCGAGTTTAAACAACTAAAAAAAATCACTTGCGAAATAATTTTTTTTCAGATATATTATTTTATTATTTTAGTAATTGTAGATTAGTTTTTACATTTTGTATAAATGCAATATGTATGTATGCTTTTAAGTGGAGTAAAGAATTTCAAAATCTCAATGTCTTCTAAATAATGCCATTAAAAATTCATCTACTATTTGACCACGCTTGGGTGTGGAATTTTTCCTGAAAATGTATATGAAACCATTCCTTAAGTACAAAATATTTAATAAAATAATAATCATTAAATTCGACTATGAGTGAATCATTACTATAATTCCTTTTTTATTTATATTTTGAAACACTAGGTTTTTCTCCTGTATCATAGCAGCAGTTTACATACATAAATTTCACAAGGACACACATCCAAATCCGGAACAATTATTTGTAGGCCATAGAAATACTTGTTTCGTGCGGAAATCGAACCCGCGTCCCTTAGCGCTGCAACTCATTACTAAGCCACTGCACCACAGAGTCGTTGAATAATTAAGATATTGAATTTATATTTAGCAATTCACGTAAAGGTTAAAGGTGAAACTTAAGATCAATTTTACTGAGTTATTTTTATAGAATATAGTTTTTATTGTAAAATTTTAAGTTAAAATTAATCCACTCAAGTCTCTGGATTGAAGCCAATTTTACCTGTGTCTGGCTGGCTGTATCTGACTAACGAGACTTTGGCGTTCCTCTGGGTTCCCCTTTGAATGGCTAAGATAGCGCAGGTTCGATGTAATTTCTGTATATTTTTTATCAATACATATCAAAAGTATTTACTAGAATATTAAAAATAAAATGCAGTGCCGGATTAAGCAAGTGCGGGGCCCGTAGCAAATTCTATCGAGGGACTCAATACTTTGTTTGCCACGTATAGATTTCATATTTAATGGTGCTTTAATAGTACAGTAGATAAGGCAATGTTGGACGTTAGAGTTCAAATGAGAATTCAAGTTATAATCAATTCATGTTCATTCGTTTTCGATAGTAGTTTCAATCCCAAAGCAGAACGATAATCATTATTTTGTTACGGCATCAGCATTGCGTTACGGGAAGTCTAGTCGATAAATGAGATTCCTGTGAAAAATCAAATTTAGAGAGAACTTTTTTCTGGAAATCAAAATTTCAATTTGTTATAACAGATAAAAAAAAACAAAAATAGGAGCATAACTTTTTGTTAATAACTCAATCACTAAAGGGTTTCGAAAATCGAAGAAGATATCCTCAAAGAGGAGGAAATATCCTCAAATTTCTTAATAGAAACCGGAACTATAACTACATAAGCTCTAACTACATTTTTATTTAATGTTGAAAATAGAGTTCTGCGCGGCTACTGTCACAAGGTCGCGACGACGCTTATTACCATTTAACACTTCGTGCAGATCCTAATAATAAAATTCTCAAATATCTTAAGAACGCTGGTGGTAGTCGATTCCACAGGGAAATTGTGCGAGGAAGAAAACTTCTTGTAAATCGCACAGTAGTAGATCGACAATGATCCAGATGTTATGGATGGTATCACAAGTTTTGTCGCGATGTGCGATGGTGAAATTGAGCAGCTGGAATTAGTCCGAACAATTCTTCAAAGCACTTGTGTACCCGTGGTAAATGCGATAAAATACGCAAAGGGATGCAACATTGATTATCAGTCCCAGAGACGGGAATAGTATTCCACATGAGGCCGAATCTGTGCCTTGTAAAATTGCAGGCAATGTGCCGGCATTGTACTACTGTCCCCGATCTGCTGTGCACACCTAGCGTTTTAGAGCCCAATTTGACTATCTTTTCCAAGAGACCACGAAACTACACATCATTCGATGATCGATCTCGACGCTGAGGGTTCTCATACTGAGACTGAGGCAACAATGGGAGTGAAATTCTGTGTTGTTTTCGCTTACTAAATAATCGGTTACCGATTGTCTGTCGTGGGTCAGATCAGTCTCTTCAGCACATTGGGGAAAGTTTACGAACGTAGAGGTTATTGAATCGCCTCGGATGTTCGCGCCGCATACCCCTCCACACCGCGTACATACCATACGTCGGCATCCCTAGGCAGTTCTCACCACCCAGAACATAGAACGCCACGAGTTAGCCGTCAGAGCTGGGGCCCGCCACCCCCTGTTCGGAAGGCCGTTAGATAACTCATCCACGTGTACTGTATACTGTCATAGGAGTCATCGTTACGCAAGTAACGATGCAGAATAATTTAAATTCACTTTTACCTGGCCCTGAGACCTATAAAGCTATAAAAGCTAAAAGGCTAACAGTACTAACACCATCAGAAACCAGATAAGTATATATTGGCGTATAGAAGATGGTCCGAGAGGTCATGACGCATTTTTCATGAAGTATTTGATGCATCATGAAACTTTGTTGAAAAGTATCAGTCCACTCAATAAACAGGTATTTGACTGGCCTGCCTGGTCTACCTGGGTACAAGTCGCAAAAATTCGCCCAAAAAAGTGTTTGATTGAAATAATAATAATGACTATCCATCAGCTAAGTTGAAAAAGAATTAAGAAAAAAATAGCAGCCACTTTGGAAAACCTTGACATAGTGGCAAACTATCCCAAATTCGTTTTTTTTTTTCAAAAATTGTTAAAAAAATGTTTCATTTAATCTGCCATTTTTACAGTGAGTTTATTATATATAATTAAAAAATACCACAAAAGGCCAAACAGTTTCTCCGGAGTTAATAATTTAAAGATATTTAAATAAATTCCAAAAAAGTGTTTAATTTAAATAATAATAATGACTATCTGTTAGCTAAGTTGATAAAGAATTAAGAAAAAAAGGGTAGACACTTCTGAAGCGGTTGTCATAGGGGCATACTGCCTCAAATACGTACTTTCAAATATTCCAAAAAAGTTGATTTAATCTGCACTTTTTACAACGTCTTTATTATACATAATAGAAAAATATCACAAAGGGCAGAGAGTTTCTTTGCGGCTACGACCTGACAGCCCGAAAACGCGTGACAAATTTTGATTTGTCATTATGTGCGTTAGCTAGTGATGTACATTTTACTTAAAGGACCATCGATAAAATGATTGTTAAGAAAACGGTAAAAAGATTAAAAAACTGTTTAGAGCACGAAACAAAATTCCCTCAAAAATTTTATTTTACTTTAATGCAAATTATTTTTTTGTTTAAATAGTACTTAAAAGGACTTTCGATAAATGACTGATACGTAAGCGGAAAAAATATTTAAAAAAATTAATTTAGTGTACGAAACTGTTCTCGGGAATAAGCTACACCTATTTGCCTTTTGTTAAAATATACAAAATTTCAATAATTTCTAAAGAGGTGAGTCTACCGATAAACTTAAGTCTTTGGGAACAAAGTCAAAAAGAACTTGAAGAAAATGTTTTACTTCCATGGACAGTTTTTCCTCGGATTTTTTTAACATAATGTTAAAAAAATAAAATATGAAGAAGTATCTACCTTTTTATAATTTATAAATTTTATATAATTGTTGCTTACGTTTTTAGAACGCAAATCAAGCATTTATTTTCATTCCTCCTTCTTTTTTGTGTGGGCTGTAAGTTCATCGATTCATTATAAACATTTAAGATAAATATCGATATAGTTGTGTTAATCCTTAGGGAACATGTAAAATATTTTGATGAAAAATGTTGTCATCAAAATCAATTATATTAACAACAATGTGACTCTTTTTTTAAAAGATATCATAATTAACAAAATGATTGAAAATATTTTATACATATAAACCTAAATAAAAACCATATAAAAATAAATATTAACCAAAAATAAACGCGTCATAGCAGTACGTCTTGAGAATTCACCTCAAAATTGCAACCATTACAATTTTGCAATCATATGGATTCTTTTTTCATGGGAGCTATGCTCGGAGTTTCTCTGCGTGATAGACTCAGAAATGAGGATATCCGCAGTAAAACCAGAGTGACCGACATAGCCCAACGGATTAGTAAGCGAAAGTGGCAATCAGCCGGCCGTATAGCTCGAAGAACCGATAACCGATGGGGAAGAAAGGTTCTCGAGTGGCAGCCTCGTACCGGTAGACGTTGTGTAGGGCGACCACCCACTAGACACGACGACCTGGTAAGACATGCAGGAAGTCGATGGATGCAGGTGGCTCAGGACCGTGCTTTGTCGCATTCCTTGGTGGAGGCCTATGTTCAGCAGTGGACTTGTGAAGGGCTGTAATGATGATGATTATGATGATGATGGATTCTTTGTATTTATTGACACCACAGTCACTCACAGAAGGTAGCCATTGGTAAATACAATTACTTACTAAAAATAACCTCTATTATATTCAAACATTTCTAAGCGGTGGAGCCACGCTGCAGCTATTCGTATATTTTGGTTGTAGCACGAATGGGTCAACTCGACGAACGACGAACGTCGAAACGGACAGGACCACATTCTCACAGAATACCAGCGTGAAATAGCAGCTTAATACTACTGTGTTTCGTATTCTAGAAATGAGGCATTCCATTTCATTCCTCAGGGATAACAATGCATCTGCATTCTGATTTTTAATTGAGGATAAATGTAGATGTGTATGGGCCACACCTTCCATTTACCATCAGGTTAACCGTGTGCTCGTTTGCCACCCTTAAAATAATATCGACTGCCTCGTTGGTCTAGTGGTTGTATTAGTGCGACTGCTGATCATGAGGTCCTAGGTTCGAATTTCGGGTCAGGCCAAAAAATCAATTAATGTGTTTTTCCGTCAATAAATTCTCAGTAGCTGGTCGGAGTCAGGAAGTTGGCGGTGTCTCACCCCCGTGCCTCGGATAGCACGTAAAGCCGTTGGTCCTGCGCGCGATCTCTCTCCGGTCGTATCGGTTTACCGTCCCATCGTATTACGAGAGTGAGGGAATAGAGAGTGCACTTGTGCCTGCACATACACTTGGGCACTATAATTCAGTCCTGAGCCGATGGCTGGTCTCCGTTGAGGCTGGCTGCCGTGACTTCAATTCGGTCTGGAGGACATTATTATTATAAAAAATACCTAGGAACACTTGTATACTTGTAACTACTTGTATACTGACTTGTGCCTACCTTTATTCAAAATCAGTTACAGTCATGTGATTTGTCATCCTTTTCTATCCTGCTATATTTTATAGGAATTATCTTTTCTCTTGCACATTATGGCCGCCTATTATTATCTTAAGTTTATGCTTAAAACCAATTAAAAAATAACGTGAAAAATGTGAAATACAATGAGTAGATAAAATCAAGTAACGACATTAAGTATGAGATTGAAGTGAACCTGATTGGCCCGATGGCAGTGAACGGTTGCGTAGAAAAGTGTTACGCAAAAAAATATTTGATATTAAATATTTTTAGAAAAACATGAGCATGAACATGTCGCATACCCTGTTCTCATCCCACATTACCCTATCCCACACTGCTGGTAATGAGCTCTTCGCAGAACATAAAAACTTTTCCTCAATCGCCAAGCTCGAAGTCATTTGGTGAAATGTTGCGAGATGTCTTTTAGCTCGAAAAAAAAACTTTCTTTCGTTCTATATACGAGGTAGTTATACTCTGATCTAATGAATCCCTAATATTATTTAAGGCACTTCCAATAGTTAACTTTAACCATGCCTACATGTCAAGATGAGGCGATGCATTCTTTGAATCCACGTGTCTTTTTAACAGTACTCCATTATATTAGGTTTTTCCTGTATCGTGGATGTATAAAAAGGACAAACATCCAGATCCGGTACAATTTTTGTTTATTATTATTATTTTATTTATTTTCTATACAAATTGCTATTCATTAAGAGTTTTAGCCCTGTGGTATTTAGCGCCGTTACCCAATGCTAAGCCACTGCACCACGGAACCCTCACTCTGGTGAATTCATGATCATAACTTTTCATGATTAGAGCCAAACAATTATTATACTTATTCATTTTTATAACCAATAAGAGATTTTTGAAATTACCTTCTACTACTACTAACTTCTTTTAAATTGTACAGTAGTGTACTGCCAGTCATCCAGATGATATTATGGATGGTATCGCGAGTTTTGTCGCGATGTGCGATAGGATGTGATAGGTGACATAGGGAAACTGGCAACTGAGGAAAAAACAAAAAACAGCGTTTACTAATACGATTGTCAAGCGTGTCAATTATGGAAAATATCCCCCTATGAGACAAACAATTAAGAAAGTCTATGTTCGGCAGTGAACTTTAATAGACCGTAATACATACGTACATACATAAACACTCACGCCTGTCACCCAGAGGGGTAGGCAGAAACTACAGACTTCCATTTGGTACGATCCTGACACACCTGTCTCGCTTCCTTCACATCCATACACCTTCGCATATATGCTTGTCGGTTAAGGGTACTCCTAATTTGGCCCGTTTTCAGTAAATCGCCAATTTGGTCGATAAATTACTAATTACTACTGCATGTATGTCTTACCAGTTCGTCACTCCATCTAGTGGGGAATGCCTTACACATCGCTTACTGGTTTGAGGCTGTCACTCGAGAACCTTTCTTCCCCATCGGTTGTCGATTCTTCGAGCTATATGGCTGACCCATTGCCAATTCATGAGTAAAAAATGAACTCAGTTCAGCAGTAAACCTTTGATAGGTTTTAAAGTCACAAACGGTTTCGTGCGTGACCTTACTTATCAGAATGAGGCAAATAATGACAGGGAACGCTTCGCATAGCTTTTAAGTTCATTAGTAGCCGAGTGCTGTATATAGAAAAATAATGTTATCATCTCCCGATCGTTGTTCGTTTCGTAACGAGGGAATGTTGTTATTGTATACTTTTTCCATTTTACTCATTATCCTGTTTGAGCTTCATCTTTACTCTCTTTCCAATTAGTGTCTGTTTCCATTATCTTGTGTTGCTTTTATTGTAACTAATTTATTTTTGTCTTATTTAAAATGTTAAAAGCAACTAATGCTTAATTTATATTAAAAATAGCAAGGCAGCAAGGTTGTCTAATTTATAGAGATCGTTTCTTAAAATTTTGTTAAAACTTTTAAGAATCGATCTCTATAACTAAAACGACGAAATATTAAATAATGTCCTCTACACCGAATCGTCACGGTCACGGCGGTAAGCCTCAATGGAACTGCGCAGAACAGGATTATATTGTTCGTTGGTGGTGGCGGTGTTTCACCTCCGTAAAAGACGTAAAGCCGCTGGTCCCGGCCTATATTCTTTCTGGTCTTGTCGGGTTACCGTCCCATCGGCTATGAGAGTGAGGTAATAGAGAGTGCACCTGTGCTTGCATACACACCTGCTCACAATTATCCTGACCTACGTAGATGACTAATCTCTTTTGAGAAAAGCCGCCGTTGTCTGAAATTCGTTCTGTGCGGGAATCTGACCCGCGGTCCACAGCGTCGTGGCTATGGTAAGCGGAACCGTTCAACTACTACGATATTACTATTTTGTTAATAATAATTAACTTAGTTGATTAAAATTCATTTATTGTCTTTTTGAGTATAATGAGTACGCTGGACTAGCTATAAACGTTTGTGCTGATTTCAAGCACCGCCATGTGTACCGGGAACTATTTTGACATAATTTGCAAATTGCCGTTGTTTTCCCGAAACGTTTAAGAGTATTTTAAAGTTTTAAACGAGAACGTATGTGTTGTGTAGTTCGGTTAGTATTATGTTAGCAATCAAATAAAGTTTATTTTATTACTAACATAATACTAACCGAACTATTTTTAGTAACAATGATATTGTAAAATATTTTACCAGAGGAGAAGTGTGGTAACAGTCCATAGAGCTACGCTGCAGCTTTATTATGAATGTAGAACGAATGGGTGGTAGGACCACACTCTCACATAATACTAGCATGAAATAGCAGCTTGATGCTGATGTGTAGAGAACCGGAGACCTTTTTTACTGGAAGCGAAGCATTCCACCTTAGTCCTCAGGGGTGACAATGCATCTGCACTTTGAATCTTAATCGAGGATAAAGCACCCACTTATCATCAGGTGGACACATTTTATAGAAAAAAAAGTAAGAGAATTTACTGTTTATATTAAAAAGTTAAAAATGAAATGTAACCAATTACATGTTTGGTTTTAAATTACCAATTTTTTTAAACAATAAAATTCTACTACTGTACTAAAACTTTGACTGTAAGGCATAAAGCTAGTGAATTGGCATCCAAACCAAAATGATTATGACGTCAGTAACTTGTGGTTTGATATCCTTTAATGTAATTTAAAGTTTGTAAATTTTTAATTGTCAAAATATTGTTGAAATAGGCATACTGTTTTGGCAGCACAATGATTTTCTAAGTTACGAAGACTGGAATGGTTAATAATTAATTATTTACAAAATTATAACATTTTTATTTTGTAGTTACATACCTACTTCAGTTTTTCTTACACATTGGACTTTTTTAGGTCTCTCCAATGAATCATATATACCCAATAATGAAACCCGGAACAAAACCCACTTCATAGTTACGAGGATATACATAACTAGACTAACGCAGCGTCGATTTTTGTTTTATATGAGATATAAAACTTGTATCTAAGTATTAATATAAGTACTCATTGATACATTTATTTAAATTGTATTATATTAAAATGATACATAAATAGAGAGATAGGCCTACGTAAAGGATTTATATCGATATATTTTGTCACAAAGTCCTATCTCAATTATTAGTTTCGCGGACGCTCACTTCTGCTATCAGCGCCAAAATGTTCGCCAATCGAATCACACGGTGTATGGTGTATTCCAGTCTAGTGTACTTGTATAATAGAGGTCAGTGAATGAGTAGTATTCACATACTCGTAAAATGTAAGAAATGAAAGACGCTAAGGCAATGGATTTACCATATAAAACTTAAACAACACTTACCGCCATGTAGGATTATAGTCAAACACTGTGTAATAATTACTTTCTTTTTATTTAAAAAAAACTTTACCTCCACACTAGGATTTTTACCTGTATCGTGGAGGCAGTTTACAAGCATAAGTTGCACAAGGATAAACATCCACACCTGGAAAAATTATTTGTAGTCCGGAATTCGAAACCCGCGGCAATTAGCTCCGCAATTAAATGTTAAGAAACTGCGCCATGGTGTCGTCTATAGTAACGAAAACAAATATACTCGTATACTCGTAATATTTTGAGGAGCACGCGTCGCGTGACTAGTTCATGTCAGTAATAACCAATAGTAACCATGATTTCCATTGTTCACAGTTAAACCAAAATCAGTGGAAGTGAGGACTGGCGATGGGAAGGTCCTGGCAGACGGTGCTGTTTTCGGACCACTCTTGGAGAGGACAAGGATCAACGTAAGCTGCGTTGTGAACGAGGGCAAACCACAGCCTAAAGTCGTGTGGTACTTCAACGGAAAGGAGATGCTGGATGGTAAGTGGGATACACAATGGATTCCAATAATAATATTTTTAGAATAGAATAGAATAGAATCATTTTTATTCAATGTAGATCACTAGTATACTTATTGCAAGTCCTTTACCACTGGTTCGGGAAAACCTTTCTCCTGGAAGAAACAGTAAGAAATCCAGGGGGACTTTTAATACTATTCATGTAATTATTAGCTCTGCATTGGAGTATTGTCAAAAACCCAATGACGATAAAAAGGATTACCGATACGTGTGTCAGTTATAGGTAATAAAACCAGATGCAATTTGCAAATAAAATTTTATTCAAATTTAATAATTTTCATATTCGACTTTTCTGAAGTAAAGTTATTTCTATACGTTTGAATATTGATTCTGATAACGTACTTAACAGGAACTACAGGGTTTTTGTTACATTTTTATTCAATAGGATAGGATGACAAACGAGCACACGATCTACCTGATGGTAAGTGGTTGCTGTGGCCCATAGATATTTACATCTATCCTCTATTACGAATCAAAATGCAGATGCGTTGTCACCCGTGAGTACTAAGATGGAATGCCTCGTTTCCATTAAAAAGGGCCTCCGAATTCGTACACTCACCATACGAAACACAGCAGCAATAAGCTACTATTTTACGTTGGTATTCTGTGAGAGCGTGGTCCTTCCCCGGTCGAGCCGACCCATACGTGCTGCAACTATACTACTAATATAACTGCAGCATGGCTCTACCACGTATAAAACATATAGTGCTATATTTTAAGGTAGTAAATCTAAAACAAATTTCCACACTTTTCTATAAATTTTAAATGATAAACAAACTTCGTCACTCTTACCATCGCCGCTCTGAATATCTTACATCTAGCATAAACAAGGTAGTTTCACCGTCCTCTCTAAAGGCGACTTTTTCTGGCATTTTTTTTATAGAACGAGCGTAGAACACTTTTTTGCCTGGCTGGGTAGGTACTTCTTTACCTTTTCCTTTTTTATAGTATAAAGATGACAAAGAACACACAGTCCATTTCACAGTAAGTAGTTGCTGTGGCCTATAGACATCCACGGTTATCCTCGATTAAAAACCAAAATTCAGATGTGTTACCAGTAAGAGTGGTCTACAAACATCAAACAAACTCTATTATTCAAACTTATTAAGCATCGAGGAAATTTTAAAGTCTCATAAACATGGCATCGGTACGCGTTCGCGTGGTAATGCTTCCATAGCGCACAATTTATTAGCTCGTTCCAGGGGCCCCAGTGCTTAATTGAACATAGAGTAATGTGCCATGAATTTAACAGTAACCGCGCCTCCGAAGACTGCTATATCTTTTGCTACGTATATTAACTTCATTTCGGTAATGTAAAGTGTATTTTATACGGATTAATGGAACGATGTTTTGTTTAAGGTTTGTGGCGTATTTAAAGATTTCATCGCACGCACAACTTGATATTTAAAGCATTTAAAATCTTATTCAATCCTATTTTTTTAAAGTGAAGTGACGAACAAACTTTCAGTCTATCTGATGATAAGTGGCTTATGAAGTCCATGGATATCTGCAACTAACTTCAAACAAGGGAAGCTACGAATGTGGAGTTAGCTCTGAGGTTGAGTGGTTTTTTAACGTGGTGGATCCACGCTGCAGTTATTCAGGTCATATTATGCTTGTAGCACAAATGAGTTGGCTCGACCAGCGGAAGGAATGCGCTCTCACAGAATACCGGCGTAAAATTGCAACTTAATGATCATGGATTTCGTAAAGTGAATGCAGAAAATCGGAGTTCCTTTTAACCGGAAACATGGTATTCCATCTAAGCTCCTAGCTAGCAGTTAGCTCCTAGCTAGCAGTTTGCAACGCATTGGCATTTCGGTTTTTATTCGAGAATAGATGATTATGTCTATAGGCCACAGCATCCTTTTATCATCAGGTGGACTGTGTACTTGTTTGTCAACCATACATAATTTAAAAAAATAAGATTGAACGCCTTATTGCCTGCAATCATACCGGCGCCCCTTTAAATCAGCATACAGCAGTGAACGCACAGCTGCAGGCTGTGAATCGTTATAGCTCAAAGTCTAAGTGCTCGCATTAGATTTTTTACAGTTCGTAAGCAACCCAGATTCGATCCTCGCCAGTACCTATGAAAGTGCTCATTTCAATTTGAAATATAAATTTTTTCGTCTTTTATTGTCTTTATTCAATATTCCTATGCCATAATTAGATTTCCGACATCCCTATGTTTTTAGTCAAATTTTCTATCCACAAATGTTATGTATATTTCATATTCGCATTTCATACAGTTCTTTTGTAGGTACATAATTTAATTGGTTTGCAAAAAATGTCGTGCTTGGTGTACCCACAGTGTAGGATATAGATTTTATTATATATGAAGCTGACATCTATGTAATACCTATGATCCACGAAACAAATGATGCTGATTCTGATTATAAAAAAAGACGTTACAATGGAGTTTTTCTCCTGTATCTTTGAGGCAGTTTACATTTATAAATTGCACTAGCACAAACATCCAGACCAGGAACAATAATTTGTGAAACATACATTTATATTCATTTTGATTTTGCAATATGCTTTGAGAAAACCCGTAATAATTAT
The DNA here is from genome assembly GCA_036936625.1 of Parnassius smintheus behrii. Lineage (NCBI taxonomy): Eukaryota > Metazoa > Arthropoda > Insecta > Lepidoptera > Papilionidae > Parnassius > Parnassius smintheus. The sequence continues at coordinate 3,018,283 of JAUPFT010000031.1, forward strand.
TAAAAACATTCTTGACAAATATAAACTCATCCATCATGCACTTGAATATCACGGTGGAATAATTTCTTCATAACCCCCTTAGAAACGGGGAGATGCCTGTGACCAGCAGTGGGATGCTAATAGCCTATAACTTGCTAATACTGTTATTTTTACCTTTGTTTACAACTATATCGTGTAAGCAAAGGTAAAAAGGTAGGTAAAGTAAGTATTTATCGTGAAGTAGCGGTATAAGAATATCCACTACCCCATAGCCAACTCGAGTGCAAAGCGTGGCAACTATGGCAAATATCCCTCCTATGAGGTAACCTATGGGGGAGGCCTATGTTCACGAACATATGAGCACAAATAGTTTGACTGGACCAGGGAAGGGCCACGCTCTCAAAGAATACTGGCATAAAGTAGCAGCTCAATGCTAATAATGTAGGAATCGGTGTTCTTTTGCAAGAATTCGCGGTCTGTCAAATCTGATTATTAGATCATTAAATAAATTAAATTAAACGCGATAAAATCCGTACAATTAGTTTTATTCTATTTATTACTTTATACGGAATATACGGAAATTTGCTAGCTCCACATTGAAGTGATATCAAATTAATGGCATAATACAAACACATAGCAAAACGTAGGTGCTTTAAGATTTGTACTGTTATGAGCTTAGGGTTCGTGACAATAAAAATTGCCGATAAAATTACCTAAATTAACACTTTAATTTACTTTACACAAATTAAAGTTAAAACACTAATAATTAAACACACTAATTCACTTAATTCCGCTCCGAAGCTTCGCTTGTGTCGCTGAGTTCAACTCTCACTCTGCCTCGATCGCATCTTGCGCCACCTATTTATTTAAATTAGCAAAATATCCGGAATGTTCAAGTAAACACGCGCAAGGTACCGAGAGTTCGAGTATAGATTTTCTAGTTCTTCGGGTGGCGCTGTCGGTCGAAAGATTTGTGATGTCATAAACTGCAACGCTCCCCTCGATCTCGTTCCTGACACTAGATGGCGCTAGTTGTGTCGTCGACTGAAGCGCGTAACACTACCCCCTCCTAAGACATGCTCGTCCCGAGCATTATCGGTCCCATAATAACGCGCCAAGCGATCCACATGGACGATCTTAGGAGTCCCTCTTGCGCCTTTCTGTATCCGGTAGGTCACATCGTTTATCCTGGTTACAATCCGGTACGGGCCGTCCCATTTAGCTTGAAGCTTAGGAGATTTCCCTTTGCTGCGGACTGGATTGTGCAACCACACTAATGAACCTTCGTTGAACCCTTTATTGTTCATTTTTCGGTCGTACCGGGTTTTCATTTTCTCAGACATTTGCTGGCCCGATTGTCTGACGTGCTCATAAATGTCATTCATTTTGTTCCGCAAGTCATTTGCATAATCGGTTATACTGCGTGGGGCATCAGGTGGTATCCCGGTGATCAGGTCCGCAGGGAGCAGTAATTCTCTTCCAAAGTTTGCGAAAGCTGGTGTCACTGCTGTACTTTCGTGAACAGAACTTCGATATGACAACAAAAACGGTTGTATGTGCTTGTCCCAATCTCGTTGCCGATTGTCTACAACTTTTGCTAGGTACCTCTCCAATGTCTGATTAAATCGTTCCACCATTCCATCAGATTGCGGGTGATAAGAAGTCGTTCTTGTTTTATGAGTACCCATAACTCGGCAAGTTTCCTGGAATATTTGAGACTCAAAATTCCTTCCTTGATCGCTGTGAATCTCTAAAGGTACTTCAAAACGACAGAAGACTTCATGAACTAGTTTATCTGCAACTGTTGAAGCTTCTTGATTTGGAATGGCGAAGACTTCTGGCCACTTAGTGAAGTAATCCATCACAACCATGAAATACTTGTTACCGCTTTCACTCTCCGGAAACGGCCCCGCCACGTCAATGGCTATTTTCTCCCTTGGTGCACCCACATTGTACAACTTCAATGCACCTCTACTACGAGTCTGAGGTCCCTTTACAGCCGCACAACTTGTACATTTGCGACACCAGTCCTCGACATCGTTTCGACAGTGGACCCAGTGAAACCGTTCTCGGATCTTCAGTAGAGTTCGTTTAACTCCCAGATGGCCTCCTGAACAATCATTATGGTACAGCTGTAGAACATCCGGTACTTTAGCTTTAGGGACAACCATTTGCAAATGACAGCTGTCTCCCCGAACGTTTTCCCATTTACGACACAGAACTAAATCCTGAAGCAGCAAGCTGTCCCACTGGGCCCAATAGCTTTTAGTGGTCGAACTCATCGCTGAGACGTCACTCCACTTGGGCTTGGGAGCACTGGCCTTTATCCATTCCAGAATCGGCTTGATGTCCGGATCTTCCTGCTGTGCATGTAGTAAGCTGTCCTTCCACTCGTTGCTGAGGTGGTCTACCCTGAGCATCCTCACGGATACCACTTCCTTACTCTCTTGCCTAGTACAATGTTTGCAATCTTCAGGACAAGGTCGTCTTGACAATGCATCTGCGTTGCCATGAGATTTCCCGCTGCGATGTTCGATCTCAAAGTCGTATTCCTGCAGTAGTTCAATCCACCTCGCAACTTGTCCTTCTGAGTTTTTAAACTGCAATAGCCATTTTAGTGCAGCATGGTCAGTTCGTAAGTGAAACTTTTGTCCCAGAAGATATTTGCTAAAATGCTGCAACGACTTTACCACAGCGAGCAATTCGCGTCTTGTGACACAATAGTTCCTTTCCGGTTTTGACAACGACTTGCTGAAGTACGCTATCACGACCTCTTGGTCACCACTCCGTTGAGACAGCACACCGCCAAGTCCTATATCACTTGCGTCTGTGTCAACTATAAATTCTTTGCTTGCATCAGGGTATCCCAAAATAGGTGTTTTGCACAGACGGTCCTTGAGCTCCTGGAATGCGATATTGCAACTTTCATCCCAGCAGAAATGTCGCTTCTCCTCGGTTAGCTTGTGCAGAGGTTTGGCTATATCTGCAAAGTTCTTCACGAATCGCCGGTAATAGGAGCACAAACCCAAAAATGCTCTAACCTGCGTCTTGTCTTTTGGAACCGGCCAGTCCTTGACAGCGGCGATTTTCTCTGGATCTGTGCGGGATACCTTCTTTCGATACTACAAACCCCAAAAAGTTAACTTGCCGTTGGAATAGTGAACATTTCTTCGGGCTCAACTTGAGGTTGGCACTCTGAATCTTCATAAGCACGCGTTTCAGGTTTTGAAGGTGTTCCTCAAACGTACGGCCCACGATGATGATGTCATCCAAGTAGACCAGACAGGCATCGCCAATTAGCCCGGTAAGTACAAGTTCCATCAGCCTTTCAAACGTTGCTGGAGCATTGCACAACCCAAACGGCATTACTTTGAATTGCCACAGACCCTTTCCCGTCGAGAACGTAGTTTTCTCCTTGTCCTTAGGGTCAATTTCAACTTGCCAGTAGCCACTTTTTAGATCCAGCGTGCTAAACCATTTTACTCCTGTAAGCATGTCCAGCGTGTCATCAATTCTTGGCAAGGGATAGCTGTCCTTCTTTGTAACGTCGTTCAGACGGCGGTAATCAACACAGAACCGCATGCTGCCATCCTTCTTTTTCACCAGCACCACTGGCGAACACCATGGACTAGATGAAGGTTCAATAACACCATCCTTCACCATTCCTTCAATCATGGTTTCCACTTCCTTTTCACGTGCTACCGGCAATCGTCTTGGCCGCTGACGGATAGGCAACTCTTCACCTGTGTTTATTTTGTGTTGAACTAAACCAGTCTTTCCTATGTCAGCATCGTTTGATGAGAATACATCGGCGTACTCGAGTAACAACTTCGTCGCCTTGACCAATTCGTTCTGGGACAGAACACTGCGACAGTCTTCCAAAAGTGTGGTCACTCTCGTTTCTGCATTCTTGCTGGGGTCTCACTCGATATATATTGGCACCGACGTAACCAATCCACTTCCTCACAAGTACCAATTAATGTGCTTTTTTCTATAATCTGGTCCCGGTCGCAAAGGTTCAGCACACGTACTCCTGAGATGTCAGTGGTCCTGACCAAGGTTCGAGCTACTTTCCATGGAAGGTCATTGTTTACCCTTTCCACAAGTACACAACGGTGAGCTTGCCCAGCGTTTCGGGGAAGACTAACCGGAACAATCGTTTCCGATCTCGGCGGAAGAACAATCTTCTTAATGCTGTACACGTTCCCTGGTAACGCACCTTCCATAAAAAGTTCCTCCTGTCCACATTTCAAAACACCTTGCTTAACGTCGATCTCACAACAATTATTCCTCATAAAGTCTAGGCCTAGGATGCAGTCGTCCATTATATCAGCCACGATGACATTATGCAGGTAGATCACGTTGCCAAGCTTCAACTCCATCTCCTTCTCTCCACGGACGGGTATGCGCTGACCGGTGGCTGTTACCAAATTAATGCGTTCTCGGTTGTATGCGGAGTCCCCAAGAAACTGACTTATAAGTTGGGAACTAACAACCGTACGAGAGGCTCCAGTGTCTATGGTCAGTTTACACGGCATTCCGTTGACCTCGCCCTTGATGATTAGACTGTTCCCATCATGGGTTTGTGAGATCGAGATCCTTGGGGCTCTTTTAACATCAGCCAGCACCCGCCCCGCAGTTCTGGCTTTTACTCGTTTCCCTGCTGCTGCTAGGCGGTGCTGTTGGCCGCACTACCCTCCTGGGATCGTTCACCTTCCCTTTCTAGGGTTCGCTTAGGGCAGCTGGATCGAAGATGGCCCTTTTCCCCACAGCCATAGCACCTAGGGCTGTATCCTTTGTTGCGGTCGCGAACTGTAGCTGCTGGAACCTCCCTGACGCGATGGGAACGACGATCCTGCCGCACGGCTTCTACCTCCAGTGCATGGGCCAAGGCGTCCTTAAGCGTCTCGTGGTGCCCGAGCCTCACAGCAGCTCTGACTTCCAGGTCGCGGATGCCGTCGATGAATGTTTGCACCAGGTTCCCTCCAATGAGCGCAGGTACAGACTGGTATGCTTTACGAACCATCTTCTCCACCTCAAGGGCCCACTGCTGCAGGTTTTCGTTGCTGCGTTGCACGCGATCTTTAAGCTGCGCGCGAAAGACGTGTTCCAGGTGAGCGTCACCATATCTCGCCTCCAAGGCCTCAAGAAGCTGCTCATAGGTCACTTTCTTACCGAGAGCTTCCAACACAGTTAAGGCTTGGTCGCGCAGGCCTAGGGTGAGTGCAGTCATGGCTTGGCTTTTATTCCAGCCGTTCGCCTCCATGACGGCCTCGAACTGGATTTTGTAGGCCGACCAGGAAGAGGTCCCGTCGAACGGCGGCACTTTGAATCCACGTAGCGAAGGTGCTGCAGCTACTACGGGAGCTGTAGTTCCATCCCCAAGTTTGAGGTCGTTTAGCGTTTTCATCACGTCAGCCATCACGTTGTCAACCCGATTGTTCACATGGTTGATTCGGGTTTCATGTTCTTCGATTCGGGTTTCAGCTTCCGACAGGCGGTTGTCGTGTTGAGCAACCCTATCCTTCACCTGCCTTATCTCTTTCCCAAAGGTAGCGTGAAGGTCCTTCATGAGGAGCATCTGCTCTTCCGACCGACGAGCCTGTTCCGCCTGCTGACGGGCCTGTTCCTCCTGCCGGCGGGCCTGTTCCTCTTGTCCGTTCTACAGCTGCTCTTTCAACTGACGGGCCTGCTCCTCCTGTCGGCGAGCCTGCTCCTCCTGTCGGCGAGCCTGCTCCTCCTGTCGGCGAGCCTGCTCCTCCTGTCGGCGAGCCTGCTCCTTCTGTCGGCGAGCCTGCTCCTGCAGCATCACCATCAGAGCACCTAAGTCAGGTGCCACAGACGTAGAAGCTGCTGACGGACCGACTTCCGTGGCCGGCGGCTGGCCCTCAGACATCTGCGGCGTTGCATCACCAAATCTCCTCTGGTCCGTCTCCTGCTGGCGTTGACTTCGGGTACGGACACCCTCCGTTTCCTCCTTAGATAAAATCGGCATTATTTTATCCCACTTCTGACACCAATTGTTACGAGCTTAGGGTTCGTGACAATAAAAATTGCCGATAAAATTACCTAAATTAACACTTTAATTTACTTTACACAAATTAAAGTTAAAACACTAATAATTAAACACACTAATTCACTTAATTCCGCTCCGAAGCTTCGCTTGTGTCGCTGAGTTCAACTCTCACTCTGCCTCGATCTCATCTTGCGCCACCTATTTATTTAAATTAGCAAAATATCCGGAATGTTCAAGTAAACACGCGCAAGGTACCGAGAGTTCGAGTATAGATTTTCTAGTTCTTCGGGTGACGCTGTCGGTCGAAAGATTTGTGATGTCATAAACTGCAACGCTCCCCTCGTTCTCGTTCCTGACACTAGATGGCGCTAGTTGTGTCGTCGACGAGCGCGTAACAGTACCATCCTTATCTGACCATGTTTTAAGCATTTGCGTGAGTAATTAAAAATAATGAATGTACTTTTGTCACGAATATTCATGAAAGGAGACAATCAATTTTTCTATGGAGAATGGGCCCACTACAAATTTTAAAGATTATCAATGAAATGCAAGTCGATTTATTCCTTATAATCCATAGATTACGATAAAATTATTAGTTTTACTGCATCTAAACGGAGTCCTAAGAAATTAACAAATAAAATATGAATCTAACAATAACCTAAAAACAAACTGAAAGCGATTTTCTAGTAGTATTCATCGGTATTATAAGTTAAAATAGTGCACACTTGAATAATAGTACATATAAAACTAAGCTGTAGGTATATTCAGCATTTATAAATATTTTAAAATCGATGTAAAACCTTTCACTAGTTCGGGCAAAACATAGTGCCTGTCTATGCACAAATGTCGTATCGATTCTAACTTCGACATGTATTGATTGGTTGTGAGTGTAATTCTAAATACCAAGATGGCTAAGGGATAATGTCTTGAATAATAGTACATATAAAACTAAGCTGTAGGTATATTCAGCATTTATAAATATTTTATAATCGATGTAAAACCTTTCACTAGTTCGGGCAAAACATAGTGCCTGTCTATGCACAAATGTCGTATGGATTCTAACTTTGACATGTATTGATTGGTTGTGAGTGTAATTCTAAATACCAAGATGGCTAAGGGATAATGTCTATTTATATTTATGATAGTATTACCAACACACAGTAAGATACGTTTTAAACTGATTGTATTACAAAAAAGAAAATATAATGTAGGTAATTCTATTTATTATTGTAAATCATAATTTATTTAAGTATTCTATTAACAGTAGTAGGTACAGAAACAGAAACCTTTTATTCAATTTAGATAATAATAATACTTATTGAAAGTCACTTTTTTAATTTACCACTGGTTCGGAAAAAAACCTCTGACTTGAAGAGAACCAGCAAAATACCCAGTGGGTCTTTTAAAAAAAAGCCAGCTTACAATCATGTATGTCATAATTAACAACACAGAACAAATTAGAAATAGCTTGGTAGCGATCACCTTACCCACGGGTTATTGTCAGCCATAAATTCCTTTATACTATAATAACCCCTTTAATACAAACTTAATTTAATACATTTTTTGAACTTTGATGATTGACTGACATATATAGACAGCAGCGGGGTCAAGACATTATTTTAAAATGTTTTGGTTGATTAGTAAGTAGTATACATCATAATACAATGACTAGGAATTAACATGCCTTATCTATGTTATTACACAATGATAAATAGTGAGGAAGTAAGATGTTTTAAACTGTTTGTGTAAGGATTACAAAAACACAGGCTTAATTTAAATGTATTTATTACTAGCGATGCGCCTCAGCTGTGCACTGGTGATTAATGGATCTCGACAACAGTGCCATCTACCGAGTCCAAATGTAAATATAAACCATCTAGGGATCCATCCAAACACACACAAACATTTTCATTTAAATTGGTTGGAAGGTTTCTTATGTTTTGTCTATAACGGACATAGGTAGAAACATTTTAGTGTTAGATATATTTCTGAAGGTTTTTTGAAAATAACTTGATGGTAACATGTACATTTATGATATTGTAAGCAATCAGAAGGAATTTTCAATTATAAGATATATGATATAAGACTGTTGTCTTCAATATCCATACACTTTTTTTTCTGCAAGCCTGCACGGCATACAGATTTGTTCTAAGCGATCCACCTGAAAAGAAGTTAATGACAATTGTAAAGGTGTCTTAACTAAATAATAATTCTTATCAATATATTATTTTTTTCTATATTATATAGGAATTAAAAGGACATTTTTAATAATAAGAGATATGAGATAAGACTATGCCTTCAATGTCAATAAACAGTATTTACATATTTCTGTGAGCATTTTCTTATATCTGCCTTTTCATATGTTAAATAATAAAGAAATTATTATAAATTATACAGCATTAATCAGCTCCAGCTGATCAAATACAGAAGCAGTAATTATTGATTAACATCAATGATATTCAACCATGTAAAAGTTGTCTCACATTTTATTTTTACCGGTTTCATGTACTTACATAGTAGACAAAGATATTATTGTTATATTAAGTATATCTGATTCTAGATGACAAAATAATATTCCTTTCTGCACAGTGAACAACGCAGCTGTCTAAGCATAATAGAAACAACCTTTTTTTATGCAAACCAAACAACACTTTTTTTATGCAAACTATTATTATTAAACTTTATATTTGCTTCTAGTACAAATAATTACTACATTTTTTACACATAAATATATGTAACATTTATATTGCCTATCTACTGTGGCTGGTATAAATCCAGGATCTGTGTCTGGCTTAACAAAAAAGCCATTTAGTATTAAGCAACTTGCTGAATACATAAGGTACCTATTTGTACACAAATGCAGTTATATGAATTGCTCTTCAAAACCCTCTTTAAGTCCCTCGGCCCAAAGATTCTAATTTTCTTTTAACATTATAATAACTTCTTTTGTGCATTTATTCTATTTATTATTTAATTTAGATTTTACTAATAAAATAAACTTAATACTTGGTCACTTATAACAAACTAATAAGGTTCTAAGACCTGTTTATTATTTGTATTTGTTTGAGGTAAAATATACAAACTTAATAATAGATTTTCACAACCTGGCTATTCTATTATATTGTAAATTAATAAACTCTTATATTCTATTTGCGAATTTTACCACAAAAACAAAAAAGAGAAAAACATACGTACTTGTGTCAATTAATATTTGGCTAACCTTTCTGATAATTGATAATATCCATATTTTCTTAAACATTAGTTTAATAATGCTTGTAAATAAAAAACTCCATTTTGTTCTTACCATAATGATGCGACTCCAACTATGTTTTATGTCACTCGAGTGAATCGAGTGAATTTGTCCAACTCGATAATCGATAGAAAATAAATTTTACCGAGTTACCGAGTTAACTCGGCGCAATGTATAGATTCAGAGGGTGCTATATAGATATTAATTTACTTGTATAAATTATAAGTCGCTGCGGGTGACATCACAAGTTGCATCCAAATTCAAACTTGCATCTGGCATGTTGTAAACAAACCTGAACTTAGTTTTATTTATGATATTGATTTATAGTTTTAATTTCATGTTGCCACATATTACTTACTTATAAAGGTACATATTTAAAAATGGTTTAACTAAAGTAATCGCTGATCTCAACTCTAGTGATAAACTTTTCTGTAAATAGTTGATTTACTCAAAAACTAGTGTACAACTAGAATGACATACATACATACTCGTAAATTAACCCGAGTGGCTCGAGTCACAAAACTCTACTCGAATCGCATCTTTATCTTACGGCCAATGCAGTGTTTGTCTACAATTTAGTGATGAAATCGACTTACTAATTCGAGCAATTTATTGATATATTATGTAATAAATAAATTGATATTAGGTAATATGTATATAATGTTGTATCAATTTATGTTATATATGTTATATATGATATAAATTGATTATATATACTTTGGATAGTCAAATTATTAATAACATTAAAGCTTACGTCATAACGTTAGAGTGATATTATTTTATGAACATGTCGATACGCATACCAAAAATAATTAAACCTATTAAGTGCAGTAATAATAATTGTGTTGTATGGAAGAACAATTATAAAAATAATTTGTGAAATATTGACACAGCTTCGTTCATCTAATTTGAATTGTTTAACTCGAGCTCAAAATCGAGCTCGATGAATTTCAACTCGAGTCGATTTTTTCCGAGTTATCACGGGACATCTCTAAGACAATAATTTTATAAATATTACATTACCTTAGCCAATGATCAGAACACGAATGTCAAAACAACTAATTTTTTTTCAGATTTCTTGTTTCCGTTTACATTTTCGAAAAATCTATAGACCATTTACTATTATAATTTGGTGTCTTTTTTTTGGTGTAAATACCATTAAACGTCGTTAATATTTCTAGTGGGCCCAAAAATGATTGTCCCCTTTACCATACATTTTTACTCCTAACTGTATTTCGTATGGAGTGTAGAGAACCGGAAACTCTTTACTGGATACAGAGCATTCCATCTTAGTCCTTTGCAGTGACAAAGCATCTACATTTTGATTCTTAATCGAGAATAGCTGTGTACTCGCTTGTTACCCTTATTCTATAAAAAAAAAAATCAGCAGTGGACTTTAATAAGCTGTAATAGTAGCGGTTACAACAGTATCTAAACGCTTCGTTCCTGGATCATCGGCGTCATAAATACCATTTCAGAACCTAAACGGGCAATCAATAACACGCACGCGGCAATTAATTGAAATTTTAGTGCAATCAATTCCAATAATATTTGGCCTGCAACTAGACGATAAGCGAATTCAACAAACAATTGCCTGGGACTTTGTTCATTTGAAACGCATCAAGTTATTTTATTGACTAGAATAGCTTAGTAGTAAGAGATTTTGGTATAACATTGGTAGATCTCAATTAGGATTCCAAAATAAAACCAACACTTATCTAATCTGACATTATCTTTTCTTTTTCCTTTTTGTATAGAATACGACAAATGAGCATACAGTCCACCTGTGGCTCATAGACGTCTACATTTATCCTCAATTAGGAATCAAAATGTAGATGCATTGTCACTCCTGAGTACTAAGATGGAATGCTTCGTTTCTCCGGCTATCTAGACTTACCATACGAAACACAGCATCATTCGCTGGTAATCTGTGAGCACGTGACACTGGCTTTATGCGAAATGCTTTCTGGGCATCGCAAGTGATCACAGGAGTTTTAAGAAAACTATTAGTTTTATGGTCTATTTATATGAGCTTTTTCCATTATTAATCCAAATGCTTCCTAAGTTTTTTTAATGTTTCGCTTGGCTGATAGATGAGCGATTGTAATAGGTACCAAATGGTTCACACTTTTTTCGCGGTTCATTGTTTTCAGTCTGAGTTTTTTTTATCTGGTATACTTTGTTATGTCGCTACCAAACGCGGAAGAAATAAGAGCGTTTACTGCCACGGGATGACCGTGAGTGTCTTAAAAGGAAAGGGGGGGGGGGCAGCAGCATCTTGTTGATAACAATTAAATTAATAAAAACTGCAGTTGCCAACTCATCTGTCATGACAGCTATAAAATATTATAGTTAAATATCCCGCCTATGAGACTTTCTTTTTCACTCCTATGCATTATACATAACGAACAATAAAGAAACCCGTTTAGTTCGTACGAGCAGAATGTCGATATTCAAGGCGTGAAAACCCATCAAGCGTTTGATTACCCGGTGCTGAAAGGGGAGAGAAGATTTTAGTAATAATAGTAATATTCTACAATTATGACAATACGTGGTAGAGCCGCGCTGCAGCTATAATATGGTTGTAGCACGAATGAGTCATCTCGACCGGTGAAGGACTACGCTGTCGCAGGATACCAGCGTAAAATAGCAGCTTAATACTGCTGTGTTTCGTATAGTAAGTGTAGAGATGCGGAGGTCCTATTTACTGGAAACGAGGCATTCCATCTTAGTCCTCAGGCGTGACAACGCATCTGCGTTTTGATTCTCAATCGAGGATAAATGTAGATGTCTATGGACCACAGCATCCACTTACCATCAAGTGGACTGTGTGTGTCCACGTTTGTCAACCCTATTTTATAAAAAGCTTAAAGAATTATATAGAATTAGAACACCAGGGTACTCTATATTTTAAAGCATATACCCAGCAGTAGGTGATATGCTTCACTGCTGGACACAGTCGTCCTGTCATTTATGAGAGAGTTATGAGGCAATTAATCCGCCGCACACCCATAGTGCACGTTGGCAAACTTAATAATATACCCTTGAATCATTTTTTTACTCAGAAATGCAAGTTCACCTACACAGTGTTACAAGTACAAGTGGGCGTTGCCAAATATTAAGTTTCTCAGACAATCCCATTTGCAATATTCATCATTACCATTATTACAGCCCTTCACAAGTCCACGGCTAAACCTCCCGCTAGGAAGGCCACAAAGCATGGTACTGAGCCATCTGCATCTATCGACTCCCTGCATGTCTTACCAGTTCGTTCCTCTATCTAGTGGTGGATCGCTCTACACTTCGTCTAACGGTACGAGTACTCGAGAACCTTTCTTCCCAATAGGGTGTCGGTTCTTCAATAATATTCTTATATTGTTCTTGCAATATTCCTTCACGATCGATCGATGGTATATTAGTCTCTCGCGTATTATGAATTTAATCGGAGGATTCCTGGAGCTCAATATATTTTGAATATTAGTGGAATGAAATATTTATTCAACTAATATATAATTTAACAATGGTAAAGTTTCAATACAATTTTGATTGCTCCGAGCGACCGAATTTCTAATAATGTAATCTATTCATACATAATACGTTTTAAAAACAAAATTGAAATGTTTGAATGTGTAATAAGAAAGTACCCAGCTTCTACTCATGGGATTATTTGTATGCTATTAGGACTGTCTGCATATCTTACCAGGTTGTTACTCCGTCTAGTGGGGGGCCGCCCTACACTTCACCCGGTATGAGTTCAATGGTTGCAGGTGGCTCAGGACCGTGCTTTGTGGCATTTGTTGGTGGTGGCCTATGTTCAGCAGTGGACTTCTGAAGGGCTGTAATGATGATCACGGTGATGAAAACTGTTTGTCTGTCCGGGCTAATCATTGGAGTGGCTGAACCGATTGTGGTGGAACTTAACGAAAAGACAGAGAGCAATGTTAGGTGTAATAGGCTATATTTATTCTGAAAACATACAGGTTGTTTTTTTTAATTCGAAAAACTAATAAATAAAATATATTGATTATCTAAACAAAAAACTTCGAGGAAAACTTTTATGGTTTGTAATTTTACACCAAAAGATTATGACATAATATATGTCATAACAATATTTTAGAATTTTTGAAAGTTTTCAAAGAGAATCGATTTTTAATATTTTACTTCAACACCATTTTACAAAATCACAATGTAATGTTAAAGGATAACATGAGCTTTTTACGTAAAATTAATAGGTATTTGATTTTTACATTAAATCTTTTCTCATATCGCGCATAGTTTTCGAGATAACATCAAAAAAATTATGTTTCAGAGAGGTTTTTCGATAATTGTACCACTTTTCTAATAATCACTAACACAGATCTGCAGTTGTTTTATATTTAAGTTGTAAACGAACTCACGGCGAAAAGCTAGTTAATATACATATTTGTAAAATGAATATCTATTACAATTTTAATACAATTTTGATAACTCCAAGCGACTGAAATCCAGATAATTTAAATTAACGCACTAGAATCCGCCGTATTCATACATTTTCAGTAGTAACTGATAGTTTAGGGTTACTGGTCCGTACTCGATATTCTATTTATTCGCTACCCCTCGATAAATTACAAATCGCACTTTGATTTTGTATTCACGTCGAACATTTGCCCGAAATTAGCTCTATCTGCAATGGATTTGCGGTTTTAGATATATATAGGTACCGAGCGACTGTAACTAATGCTTCGGAGTGTCACCGCAAACAAATTAGGTATTATTACAATTAATTGAATCGATTCTCTTAGTTAATTTTAAGTCTTCTTTTTTATCAGCCCGTGAGTCTACTGCTTGACTGCCTCCCCCTTTTTAGGTAAAGTAAACTTAAGTTTCAGCTGCTGTATTATGGCTCTGGCTCTATATGCTATATTATGCAGCATGAATGTGACCTGAATAGGACCACGCTGTCACAGAAATGCAGCGTTAAATAGCAGCTTAATGCTGCTGAGTTTCGAATGGGAGTGTAAAGATTCGGAGGCCTTTTTTACTTTTTTACTTATTATATACAGATCTCAATCTATATAAAAGCAAGCTCAAACCGCCTTGAACGTTCCCATGTCTGTTGCTCAGATTCTACTGCGGACATGCTATATTATGAAATCGATATATAAACACCGAGCATAATGAATTTTCTTTTATAATACTATTGACCCGCATTAGTATCACTTGGATAGAACCTCTCAATGTGGCGTTATTTAGATTTTAGTTAATCAGAGACCATTTATTTTATCAATTTAAAAAAATAATTTTTCAAAAAAGAATTCAAATAATATAATATAGCCTAGATTCCTTCCAGCACTGCTCTCTATTCATATGTAAAGTGTCATCACAATTAGAAGAAAATCACAAATTCCCTGGACCCTTACTAGCCAAAGTTATACTGTAAGAAGTCAGAAGTGAAATCCCAATGAATATCGGTGAGACTTTCCAGAACAAAACTACGTCTGGCAGGTGAACAAGATTTCATATATTTTTTATAGAAATTGGGTGACAAACGAGCACACCTCCTGACGGTAAGTGGGTGCTGTAACCCATAGACATCTACATTTATCCTCGATTAAGAATCAAATTGCAGATGCGTTGTCACCCGTGAAGACTAAGATGAAATGCCTCGTTTCCAGTAAAAAAAGGATCTCCGGATCTCTACACTCACCATACGAAACAATAGTATTAAGCTGCTATTTTACGCTGGTATTCCGTGAGAGCGGGGTCCTTCCCGGTCGAGTCGACCCATTCGTGCTACATCTATACTTCTAATATAATTGCAGCATGGCTCTACCACGTATAAAAACTCAAGATCATTGATATACTACAGTATGAAAGCTAGCACTATCATATATGAAATGAAGTCAGTTATCAGGTATTTGCACGCTTAGCAGGCGGGTTGGTGCCTGCCGTTTCTACCACCCATCTCCTCGCTTAGTTCTTTCGGACAAATTTCTTCAAAAATCCATCAACACCATCTCTGTATGAAAATATTTTTTTCTAATTCACAAAAAAAGAAATATGTAACATGTACACATCTGTTTTCATTTGCCTGCTTCAAAATATTTTTCGTATAACACTGACTCTGAATGGAATGTAAAGCCCCGTGCTTGGGATTATCTACACTTTTAAAATTTTAAATAGAAATTGGCTTTTAATTTATGTTAAAGCACGATTGAGTTAAAATTCTCATTTTTACCTATTGTGGGCAAGTGACCTACTCCTATTTCACGTGATGATGTGTAGTATTGTAGCCGAAGATAGAAGAGCTTAGTGATCTTGCTAAACAAAAACCTATTCAATCTTTTTTTTTAGAAAAAGGGTGAAAATCGAGCACACAGTCCACCTGATGGTAAGTGCATGCTGTGGCCCATAGATATCTTCATTTATACTCGATTAAGAATCAAAAGGCAGAAGCGTTGTCACCCCTGAGGACTATGGTAAAACGCCTCGTTTCCAGTAAAAAAGGGTCTCCGGTTCTCTACGCTCACTATACGAAACACAGCAGTATTAAGCTGCTATTTTACGCTGGTATTCTGTGAGTGTGATCAGTGGGGTCGAGCAGTTCCACTCATGCTACAACCATAATATAGTAATAATCTAGAATATTCAGTCTTGATCTTACCTATTTCTAACGCCAAATAGTAGTGCTCATATTATACTCACTTGTATTCACACTTCCGAAACTGGAATACAGTCCAGAGAGTGAAGATTGCCAGTATAACAACAGGCTGTAAGGCATCCCATTTTAGTTCTCAGGGGTGACAATGCGTATGCAGCTATCTTTGCTTGGGGCTGGTTGCAGGTGCCCATGAACTATAGTAACCACTTACCATCATGCGTATTAAACTAGAGTACTATTATTTCGTTTATCAATACAGTTTTATAAAAGAAAAACTTAATAAAAATTAGCAAGTTATAGGTACAACTAGACGGTCAAATAGCTTAAACAATTGACAACCGATAGGGGGAAATTTCTCGAGGTGGTCGATCTGGTAAGACATTATATTATGTGACATTCCTTGGTTAGAGACTATTTTCAGCAGTCAACTTATAACCTAACCATAGCAAGTAACGTCTGATGGCATTGTAAGAATATCCACAGCTTTTTATCGAACCGTGGATTTCGTAAGAGGTGAGAAAGCGAAACTGAAACAGTAGAATGCCAGCAGCATTTTCCTGATAACAACACAAAATAAATGCGGTCACTAACCCGAATACCAACCAACTGGCATTTGGGTGGCAACTTTAGCAAATTTCCCCTATGAAGCGGTCTATGTTCAGCAGTGGACTTTTACTCATATATTAAATCCTTTGTCATGCAATTTTCCTCTGAATACCGTATAGACGGAGACCCGTGCAAAATGTTTCAAATTTGTGTAAGGCTATATTGGCAGAAGGGCTACTTCAATAGTTTTAAAGCGAAATCTACGTGTACAGTACGTGAACAACCCGGACACGAAATCCACCAACACCATTGAGTAATAGATTATAAATATGTACTCTCAAAAACATAACATAACATAACATAAACACTCACGCCTGTCACCCAGAGGGGTAGGCAGAGACTACAGACTTCCATTTGGAACGATCCTGACACACCTCTCTTGCCTCCTTCACATCCATACACCTACGCATACATGCTCGTCGGTTAAGGATACTCCTAATTTGGCCCGTTTTCAATAAATCGCCAATTTGGTCGATAAATTTTCGCCTAGGACGTCCCTTTCCGACTCTGCCATTCACTTCTGCACCATAAATTTCCTTTGTCACTCTTTCCTCATTCATTCTTTCCACATGACCAAACCACCGAAGCATTCCTTTCTTAATCCTGGTCACCACATCATCTTGCAAACCACACTCTTCTCTTATTACACAATTCCTTACCCTGTCATTCAGATTCAGCCCTAACATACTCCTTAACGACCGCATTTCTGCTGCGTTTATTCTACTCTCGTGCTTCTTCTGCCACACCCAACTTTCACTACCATACGTTAAAGCAGGGACCAACACAGTAAAAAAAGTCTCCGGACCTCTACACTCACCATACGAAACACAGCAGTATTAAGCTGCTATTTTACACTGGTATTTTGTGAAAGCATGGTCCTTCCCCGTTCGAGTCGACCCATTCGTGCTACAACTATAATATAGCTGCAGCGTGGATCTACAACGCATGAAAAGTTTTACTATGTTACTAGTGCTTTTTCAGAGCAATGTTTTAAAATATTTCAATACAAATCATCATCATTACATTTCATAATAAGTTCGTTGCTGAACAGAGGTTTCCCCAACGAATGCCACAAAACAAGTCTTGAGCTATCTGCGTCCAATGACTGCCTGCATCTATCGGTGCAACAATATTCGAGGATCTTATTTTCCATCGGCCGTTGGTTCTTCCAGCGATATGTCTGGTCCGTTTCTGTTATTTTTATTTTATTTTTTAAATAAAGGCGACAAAAAGTACATAGTCCACTTGATCGTAAGTGAATGCTGTGACCCATATAACATTTACTTTTCAATTTAAGATTCTTTTCTTCATCTTTATCTCTTCATTTACATTTAAAAAAAGAATTCTCAATTAAGAAACAAAATGCAATTACATTGGCACCCCTGAGGACTAAGATGAAATGCCTCGTTTCCAGTAAAAATGGTCTCCTGTTCTCTTCACTTACTATACGGAACACAGCAGCTATAAACTTCTTTAAGAGCGAGGCCCCGGGGTTGAACCGATTCCTTCATGCTACAACTATAATATAGTTGCAGAGTGGCTATATCACGCTAAGATTCTATTAGAATTAAAAATCAAATTGTATTTTTTTGTATTACCTACAAAATTTGTTAACATTTCATACCTAACTCCAATCTACAATCCAACACGCTACTAAAATGTCACGTCTGCTAACTTCATTTCTCGGTACCAGCAAATTCGAGTCGAAAGCGAGCTATAAAGACATTGTTCCGAACCGGAAGTTCCCTCAGAAAGCAGACGCTTAAGCGATGTGCCAATATTTCCATGTCCTACTTGTTATTCCTGTAACGCCTGCAGGTGATATATGACGCGGGTGAGGGGGTGACGGCGTTTTGCATGCATAGCGAGTCAATGTGGGCCTTATGTGGCCGAAACTACCGTATTATTAGATAGATATATTACGTTTATTAGATTAGATCGTATCTACTCGTATGTTACCTATCAGATACCACTGAAATAGAGAGATTTAATGGTTATTAAATGCAGCAACTACCAATCAACTTCCACTGGAAAGAAATGACAGATGCTTTACTAGAGAACAACTCCTCACCCTTTCTCCCACTCAGGTAAGGCACATCAGAACACAAGGCGCACTTGCATCCACGACTTGCTGCACAGAGGGCCGAACCCCCCCCCCCTATTATACGGCCATATTGGTGAGCATCAATTTTTCTGACTATTCTATTATTTTACTCTGGTATTATGGGCATGAAATAACAGAATAATGCTCGAGTGTATTCCGACTTGAGTCGATCATTCGTCTCGCACACATATTATATTTTATCCATCTGCACCGTAGCCACATACAGAAGTGTGATGAACAATTAAAATGTTAATAAAAATGTAACCTTTATTAAAATGTTTGGAATTTCAAAAATTGAAATGTCATTTCAGTAGTATCAATACCCTTTACTTATTTATTCGAAAATCGCATAGACTATTCGACTTCATTTATCCGTATTGATAAATCGAATCCCATTTACGGGCTATCGTACAGATTCCGGGAGAGGACCGCGTCGGATATTCATAGGTGTAATTTCAGATATCGATTGTATGTACGCTGAATACTCTGTTGATTCCGTTGTCAGTGTAAATAGCGACCTAATTTTATGAATCTAAAGTCTGAATTTCAACAAAACTGTACGACAATACCCATCTTGATACGAGTTTCGTTTTATCTTCTTTGCTAGACAGTTGCCCGCGGGTATGCTTCTTATTCGGATCATTCTTTGAACTACTTTCTAGTTTAGTCAATTTTTTTGGTATCGCAATCAAAAAGGGACATCAATGATTCGACATTTTTTGAAAGCTTATCTTTTAGCAAAATTACTAGATTTGTTTGAAAATATATTTATGTTCTATGTAATAATAATGAAATAGGTTGATTTATTTTCTATGTGATACTTATCTGCCTAGGAGTCTGTTCCAACTATTTCAGTCACCAAATAGCTGTGGTTATTATAATTTATATTTACTATGCGGTTCAAATACTGGGTATGACCTGGAATCATATTGTGACGTTATAGCTGTCAATTCGAATTAGTTAGGTAGGGTGAGCAAAACAGATATTTTTGAAAAAATATTTATTTATAAATAAATACCAAAGAACATTGAAAGATCGAAAACGGATAACAACAAATCATTCATTATTTAACAGGAAACAACCTTGTGAAAACAGAATTATCAAAAGAAACCTTTTATTTTTAAAACTAATTATGACTTCATTAGATTTTGTTAGTATTAAGAATCAGTAAAATAAATATAAAAATGGAAAATTGATTAATGAAAGTTGCCAAATCGCGGTCAATAGAGGTCATTGATGTTCGTATTCTTATTTAAATCGCATTGTATACTATAAAATCGAGAGTGAATTCGGAAAGAAGCCAGTTAGCCAGCTAGTTTTTTTTTTTTTATAAACACTCACGCCTGTCACCCAGAGGGGTAGGCAGAGACTACGGACTTCCATCTGGCACGATCCTGACATACCTCTTTCGCCTCTTTTACATCCATATATCTACGCATACATGCTCGTCGGTTAAGGGTACTTCTAACGTGGCCCATTTTCAAAATATCGCCAATTTGGTCGATAAACTTTTTCCTAGGGCGTCCCTTCCCGACTCGGCCGTTCACATCTGCCATATAAATTTGCTTTGTCACTCTTTCCTCATTCATTCTTTCCACATGACCAAACCACCGAAGCATTCCTTTCTTAATCCTGGTCACAACATCATCTTGCATACCACATTTATCTCTTATCACGCAATTTCTCACCCTGTCATTCAGATTCAACCCTAGCATATTCCTTAAAGACCGCATTTCTACAGCATTTATTCTACTTTCGTGCTTCTTCTGCCACACCCAGCTTTCACTACCATACATTAAAGTAGGGACTAACACAGCATTATGAATTACCATACGTGCCTGTTTTGACACATTCTGGTTCTTCATAATAGAGTGTAGTGCCCCATTCACTCTATTCCCTGCATTTACTCGTCGTTCTATATCCCTATCATATCTACCATCCCTGCTAAATACACATCCCAAATACACAAACTCATCCACTTGCTCAATTAACTCTCCTTCTATTCTTATTTCACATACCGTTTTGCTTTCTTCTCTTTCAAAAACCATCACTTTCGTCTTACATGCGTTCACTTTCATTCCCCTTTCTTTTAATTCCCAGTTCATTAATGTAACCATCATTTGCAACTCAGCCGCCGATGACGCAAGTATGACTTGATCATCGGCATACAAAAGGCATTTGACGGTTAACTCGCCCATTCTTAACCCACATTCTTCATCTTTCAAAGTTTGCAAACACCGGTCCATAAATAGGTTGAACAGCCAAGGGGAAGCTACACAGCCCTGTCTGACACCTTTTTGGATGGCAAACCAGTCCGAGTAGACCCCATTGATCCTGACACAAGCACTAGAGTCCCTATAAAGAGACCTTAATGCCTGTATCAAACCAGCGCTCAACCCAAAACTTCTCCGCAATCATGCGCATGGAAAAGACTTGATCTGTACACCCCATTCCCTTTCTAAAACCCGCTTGCACATCCCAAATTTTTCCATCAGTTTCTTTCATAACTCTTTCAATTAACACCTTAGCATACAGTTTACCCACAATACTAAGCAAGCTGATACCGCGGTAGTTTTTGCATTCCTGCTGTGACCCTTTTCCTTTATATATTGGTACTATAACTGCTTTACACCAGTCATCCGGTACCCGTTTTAATTCCCAACATAAATTAAACAAGGTGTACAGCAGGTCTGCCACCACTGCCTCTCCAGCCCTTAGCATCTCGAGTGATACTCTATCATATCCAGCTGCCTTACCTGCTTTCATGCTTTTCATTGCTTTCATTATTTCATCTACACTTATCTCCATACCCATTTCCACTTCTTTCGGAATTTCTAGTTCATTTAATTCAGACGACTCTTCACTCATAAATACGCTTTCAAAGTATTCCTTCCATCTGTTTAAATTCGAAACTTCATCATTCAGAATACATCCATTCTCGTCTCTTATAGCATTTATTACAGGCTGTTTTGTATTTCCCCTGGCAGTTCTTACGAGTTTCCAGAACATTTTTATGTTAGCCTGGAAATAATCAGATATCCTTCTGTCATTCTTATCCGTTCTTTCTTTCTTTTTCCTTTCAACTACTTCTTTTACTCTCTTATTTAGACGTCTAAATTCTGCCTTTTTTCTTTCAATCTCATCATTCATACCAGAAGAATTACCAGCTTTGGTTGTGTGGTTTCCCCGGTCGAGCCGAGCCATTTGTACTACTACAATACTTCTAATATAACTGCAGCATGGCTCTACCACGTAATGTATGTACTTAGCTTAATATTCAAAATAATGTATATAGGCGGACTTACGCCTGTCTCAGGCGTAAGTCCGCCTATATACATTAACCGCCTATATTATTAACCAACAGTCCACCTTATAGTGGTGCAGAGATAAAAATATCATGTTTAATCATCGTAGGTACCGGAAGAGGCAACATAAGGAAACTGAAACGGGTTATGGGCAGCAGAATTTTCCTAATAACAACTAACTAAAGCAATAAAAAGTACTCGCCAAACGTGTTAACTATAGCAAAATTCCGCCAAAGAGGAAATCTTCTTAGATTATGAGAGCTATGTTCAACAGTAGCCTCTTATAGGCAGTAATGGATGGATGAATGGAAAATAAACGAGAAGATTAAGCTGCTATCTATAAGAAGCCATAATTTGTTTAAACTTTTCTCATTTACACGGCAGTTGAAAAAAAATTCAAAATGTTTTTACTGTACGAGAATAGAACGTTTAAATATTCTATAATAGACTTAGTAATTTTCAAACAATATTGGCTTAGACAATAAGCCAAGCTGTCAGTGACTTTGATGCGATATTTCGTGTCGGATAAATTCATTATTCGGCCATATTGGTTTACGAAACGTACCAAAGTTGCTACACCCCTGTCATGCTACGCTTGACGCCTACGATAATTAATTTCTGTTTCATTGAAGATGCCTGATATTAATGCATTTGCCTAAACATGTTATAAGCTATTTTATTAATATTGTTACTACGGGTTACCTTACGTCTTACGTACTTACGCGGTACAATACTTGCCCTAATAGCTATCACATGTTCGTTCGAAGCCCAGCCAGAGCGTAAACAGAAGTGCAAAACATTTTTGACAAATAGTAAGTGGATGCTACGGCCTATAAATATCTACATCTATTCTCGATTAAAAATTGAAATGCAGATGTGTTGTCACTGGATTAATATGGAATGCCTCGTTACCAGTTAAAACGGGTTTCCGGTTCTCTACACTCATCAAACAAAACACTGCAGTATTAAGTTGCTATTTTACGCTGGTATTCTGTGAGTGCATGGTCGTACCCTGGTCGAGCCGACCCATTCGTATCACAAAAATAATATAGCTGCAGCGTGACTCTACCACGTAAAATATATATTGTAATTTATTTATTTATGGGTATGGTTGTTACTTATTTACTATTTATCTTACTTAGTATCCTAGCCTAACTTGATCCTATCACTGGACAGAAGTAGCTTGGTACATTTGAGTACCACGGTTAGTGATAAGGGTTATTGCTGTTGCAAGAAACTTCGACTGTGACATCCATCCGAAGTTGATATCAATAGTTCGATATTGATATTGATTTTTTTTATAGAATAAGGTTGACAAACGAGCACACTGTCCACCTGATAGTAAGTGGATGCTGTGTCCCGTAGAAATATACATTTACCTTCAATTAAGAATCAAAATTCAAATGCGTTGTCACCTGTGAAGTCTAAGATGGAATGATGATGAAATCGTTTCCAGTAAAAAGGGTCTCCGGTTCTCTACATTCACCATACGAAACACAGCAGCTTTAAGCTGTAATTTGCTCGTATTTTTATTATATTGTTTAAAGATAATATAAACAACCGTGTAGAGGCGGTGCTAGAATATCCACTACTCCATATCGTCCCGTGGTTGTCGTAAGAGGCGACAGAGGGAAATTCAAACAGGTGACGGGCAGCAGCATCTTTCGATAACAATTCAAGGTTTTAGAAAACTGCGGTTGACAACGCGCTCGCCAAGCGTCTCAATCGTGGCAAAACCTCCCCTATGTGATAATCTATTGAGGAGGACTACGTTTAGTTTATACAAAATACGAGTAATTCTTCTACCCTTGTGTATGTAACTAAACTCATTTTAACCGGATAAACCAATTTTGACGAAAATTTTGTGTGCGACATTGAATTGAACCGAGAATGGTTTAGATTCACAACTGGACACGGTGGGTGGCACTGTTGTCGAGATCCAGAATTCACCCGTGGAAACCCTGGGCGGATTGATAGCTGAAGTGATTAAAAATATTGTTCACGTTATGAATAAAATTGCAAGCGGACATTTTCCGATGATTGATTGATTCCATAGTGCTGGCTGGTTAAATACCATAAAATAATTGGATAGATCGTGTTCCGTCTACGAAATTGAGTATTGAGTATCCATGGATTACAAAGGCGAAATTCTGAAACTCAATGCCTGTAAAATATTATGGTTAGAAACAATTATTCCTTAAAATATTTGATGTTCATAAACAGTAACGAAATAATTTTGGATTCGAACAAAAAAGTGTTATGTGTTTATAGAATAAAGGTGACAAACGAGCACACGGTCCACCCGAAGGCAAGTCCATACTGTGACTCATAGACCGGTTAATGTACAAAACCCTACATAAAAAATCAATTCGAATACGTTGCCACCCCCGAGGTTTAAGATGGAATGCCTTGTTTTCAGTAAAGTGGGTCTCCAGTTCTCTACACTCACCAGAAACACAGCAGCATTAAACTGCTATTTTACACTAGTATTTTCGGTATACTATCAGAGAGTGTTCCTTCCTCGGTCGAACCTATTTATTCGTGCTACGACTATTACATAGCTACAGCGTGGCTCTATCACGAGTAAAATATCTTCAGATGATGTCAAACTTAATAAACGATAATGTGGATTTATCCAATGCTGAACAATCCTCCAACAGACCTCCCCAATAGTTTGCCATAGGAAGGATTTTTGACATTAACAAATTATTATCAGACAGATGCTGCTGGCCAGTTTATCTTTGTCGTCTCTAATCATTCATCATTCAATAGGGTATTATTGAATAGCAGGTTTCCTTCCTTACGTCATTACAGAAACAAATATATTTTTATGTGTCCTTGTAGTTATTCTATACGTGTCACTGAACTCTTTATAATGAATGTAATGATTTTTTTATGTTTGTCTGAGTGGTGTCTAGATTGTTTATATTCACGATTAAACACAGTAGGTTGTGCTGTTGTCGAGATTCAGAAATAACTCGAACGAAGCCAGGGCAGATTGCTAGTAGAATATAATATTAACAATGACGACTCCGGGTTTGAATCCCGCCCAAAGCGAGTATTTATAAGGCCTTCAAATAACTGTTCCGGATCTAGATGCTTGTGATCGTGAAATTGGACGTGGTAGAGCCACGCTGCGGCTATGTTATAGTTGTAGCACGAATGTGTCGGCTCGACCGGGGAAGGAGCACGTTCTCACAGAATACCAGCATAAAATAGCAGAGATGGAGACCCTTTTTTATCCATAATCCTCAGAAGTGAGAACGCATCCGTGTTTAAATTCTTAATCGGGGATAATTGTAGATGTCTATGGACCACAGCATCGCCATCAGGTGAACAAAGGAGCACACAGTCCGTGTGCTTCTTTGTCACCCTCATTCTATAAAAAAATGTATTTAAAATTCCCCAAGATACAGGAGAAAATAATAGTGTGCAGGTAAAGGTTTTTTGAAACAAAAACGAAAAACGATACTCCATCGTGTGGACCATATCATCGACGTTACTCTATAAATTCAACGAGCTTATTAAAGCGCGTCAGTTGATTACAAAGCTAATCATCTGATAATATTTTCACGTCAATATCATGAATTTAATATGGACATTATCCTGATAAATATATTCAAAAACATATTCAGAAGCTTATCCTATATTATGTACATGGTAAACACAGGAAAAATGCAAATTTCGATGTCTGTATTATTTTTTGTAGAATAAGGGTGACAAATGAGCACACAGTCCACCTGATGGTCAAGTGGGCACTGTGACCCGAAGACATCTATATGTATACTCGATTAAGAATCAAAATGCAGATGCGTTGTTACTCCTGAAGACTAAAATGGAATGCCTTGTTTCCAGTAAAAAGGGTCTCTTGATCTCTGTTGACGATCTATTTGACGCTGGTATTCTATGAGAGCATGGTCCTACCTCGGACAAGCCTTTAATTTAACGTTGCAGCCGATCCAAAGTCTACTAACATAGACCTGACACATAGATTTTGCTATAGTTGCTACGCTTACTGGAAAGGTTCGTACTTTTTATATTTTCTATTTGTTAAAATGAACACTATACTAACGTTAAACACTCGCATGCCGTGATGCAATAAAATGGGAAAACAGGACGCTGCCTGTTGCGCTCTCTGTCGCACTCTATGGTGACGCACAACTGTTGTGTCAATTTGTCTTTTGTATACAAAAGACAAAATACTATAGTATGGAAAGGTAAAAAATGCAATATAAAAAAAAACATTCAATATTTCTTTCGGGATCTTCTTTAACTTCCGAACGTTAGCATAGCATATTAATAACAAGGTGCGCTGGAGATTGAACATTTGTTCCAACACGTTTAATATTGCTTTACAAAAAAGCATCCATTTTAACTTATGTTAAATCAATAATCAGTAACGTCCAAATGTGAAATAACTATAAAAGCATATTAAAACATGTATTTAAATTACCCGCGCAGTATAATTATCAAATTACCCGCACTTATTAATAAATTACCACGCGCCAGCGCATACTATTCTTCATCCTTCTTAAGTGGTTATCTGTAAGTAACACACCGTTATAGTAGAGCCATGCTGCAGCTATATTATGGTTGTAGAACAAATCGGCTCGACTGAGGAAGGACTACGCTCTAAGAGAAAACCAGCGTAAAATAGCAGCTTAACGCTGCAGTGTTTCGTATGGTGAGTGTAGATAATACTATGGTGAGTGTAGATAATAATGAAATACATTTTCGTACGTGGTAGAGCCATGCTGCAGTTATATTAGTAGTATAGTTGTTGCACGAATGGGTCGGCTCGACCGGGGAAGGACCACGCTCTCACAGAATACCAGCGTGAAATAGTAGCTTAATGCTGCTGTATTTCGTATGGTGAGTGTAGAGAACCGGAGACGCTTTTTACTGGAAACGAGGCATTCCATCTCAGTCCTCACGGGTGACAACGTATCTGCATTTTGATCTTTAATGGAGGATAGATGTAGATGTCTATGGGCCGCAGCAACCACTTACCATCAGGTGGACTGTGTGCTTGTTTGTTACCCTATTCTATAAAAAAAAGAGAATAGGATACCCTTTTTGCTGGAAAAGATTCATTCCATCTTAATCCTCACGGCTGACAACACAACTTCATTTTGGTTCTTTATCGAGGATAAATGTAGATGTCTATAAGCCACAGCATCCACATACAATCAGGTGGACTGTGTGTTCGTTTGTCATCCTGATTCTATAAAAAAAATAATCTCATCCATTAAATTAGATTACCTGCATATTTTAGACCGTTTCCCATAACCGTTACCTATGAAATTTAATAATATACCTTTAGGCTTAAAACTGTATAACACAGATCATGAACAATACTTGGAAATTATTTTACATAACATGTAACATGCTATATTCCAAACATGTAACATTTTAACCTGACATGTTCCACTCTCCGGAATTCACAAATAACCTTCCTGTTACGGCAACGCTGAAAGGATTTGAAAGCCTTTCGACTGAAATTTCTCCAGGCTTTCGACATTTAAGGAGAAGTGCATTTCAATGTTTGTTCTATATTTCAAAAGGATAACATTTTAGTTTGTGTTAGAATTGTTAAAGCTACTATTATTTTAGATTTATTTATTCTTATTTAATCTATATATTTAAATAAAATTGAAGTGTCTGTTTGTAATGTTGAAATAACTGGATTTTATTTAGCTATGTAAATAACTATACTAAATGTATATCTATCTGTCCGGTCTGATCTTTGAAATAGATGAACATGAACAGCTGCAACACCAGGGGGATTGCAGATGTTTTGCCGGCCTATTAAAAAGGAATAGGCTCTTTTCTTGAAGGTCCCTAAGTCGTATTGGCCCGGAAAAATCTCCGCTGGTAGTTGATATAGATTATACTAAATCCGAAAAACTTGAAGATTTTTCCGCAAAATGAGAAAAAAATGGTTCTTGATTATCCCAATTCTAAATAAAGCCAATTTAATAGATTTCTTATATTTAAGCGAACACTATACATTGAATTGACTTATTTTTAATTACTGACTCTAAGTATGCAGTCTGATAGCATGTTCAAGATCGTTCCCACCATTACATCAGATTTGATAAATCACAAAGCCTCGCAAAAGAACACCGATTCCTACCAAGGACCATACGTGACGTTATTGAAATTAAAACACATCCTAATTTCAACAGAAAACATGGATGGGTGGTGCTGCCATCTGTTTGGTATCCTATAATTAACAAAATGAAATCCAACCCCAAGCATACAACTATACTGTTTACGATATTTGACCACTAGGCGATAATTAAATAAATAAATAAATACTAGGGGGATGAGTCGCTCGCGTCCGTAGGCTTCGACCACCTAACCTTAGGCCCACCCTACACGTGTCCCCCGGGTGGTGCTAAACGAGCGACAAAGCCGAAAAAATAGACTCGGCTCCTCGCCGTATGGTAGCGGCGTAAAATCTACCACCACCCCTTGTTCGCACCATGACGCAGCTATTAAAAGAAATGGCCCCGAGTTCCCGGCGCCCCTTAAATGGGGCAGGGGTGCGAAGAATCTCCGGGAGAAAAACCGGCGACGAGGTTCGCCACCTGTCACGTTCTGTCTCCCGGAGGGGCGAAAAGTGGATTGCGGAAACCCGTCTGGCTACGCTGAATGTATGTGGAGGAATGAACGATAAGATGGATGAAGTATGCGAAATGATGAATGACAGAGGAATAGATGTGTTATGTGTGAATGAGACGAAACGAAAGGGAAAGGATGCCACTGCACATGGCTCGTATACCGCGTATTGGTCTGGTGTAGGCGAGACCGAACGGGCATGCCAGGGACTCGGTCTCATCCTTTCAGAAAGAATGGGTCAATGTGTGAAAGAGTATGAATGTGTAAGCCCGAGACTGCTATGGTTACGAATGAAAGTGGGCTTAAAGAAGCTGTTCCTGCTAGGGGTGTACGCCCCAGACATGTCTAAGCCCACTTACATCCGAGAGCAGTTTTGGGACATGGTAAGGATGGTGTTGACAAAATGTAAGGAAAATGAAAATATTATTATGTTAGGAGACTTTAATGGAAGGGTTGGGATGAAGAGGTCTGGTTATGAAAGGATATTGGGAACGTTTGGTGATGAAAGTATAAATGAGAATGGTGAAGACCTCCTCACCGTATGTACGGAAAAGAATCTTTTTGTGACGAATACTTTTTTTCGTCATAAGAAGATTCACATGTATACATGGGAAAGAGGTGATGATAGAAGCATGATAGATTTCGTAATTGTGGATGAAAGAATGAGGAGCGCAGTCGTAGATACAAGGGTTTACCGGGGGTCCAACGTAGGGACGGATCATTACTTGGTCTTATGTCGAATTAATGGTCTTTTCAAGCGTTGGCGGCATCGGACATCTGCGTCTACCACTGCGTTACAGCGTATAAGAATAGAGAAGTTACAAGATGAAGATGTGAAAGAGAAGTATAAATGTAGACTCAGAGAAAATATTAGATGTTTGAATGAGTTGTGTATGAATGATTTAGACTTGAATACTGTGTGGGATAATATTAAGAAAGGTTTGGTGGATACCGCCACCGAAGTATGTGGTGTAAGTAAGAGAACAAATGAAAGGAAAAGTAATACGCTATGGTGGGATGATGAGGTACGGGTGGAAGTTGAATCAAAGAAGAAAGCATGGTTAGATTTACTAGCAACCACGGTCTCACAGAATACCAGCGTCAAATAGTAGCTTAATGCTCTTGTGTTAAGAGAACCGGAGACCCTTTTACTGGAAACGAGAGAACATCTTAGTCATCACGGGTGACAACGCATTTGCATTTTGATTCGTAATCGATGATAGATGTAGATGCCTATGGGCGGCAGCAATCACTATCAGGTGGACTGTGTGCTCGTTTGTCACCCTATCCTATAAAAAAATAAGTAAGTAAAAATTATTTAATGAATTAATCGATATTTTATTACTTAAAATATGTTAATTGAATCGCTGATTGTCGTAACTACCCATCACTTGCACTTTTTTATGTCCAGTGTATTTTACCAGAAGGCGGCCTGATGATCGCAGGACGTTTCGTTGTGTTTTCGGGGCGTCAGGGTGTCGTGAGATGCGACTGTGGGTTGGATATGTAATATGGAAATATAAATGAAGCTGTAGTGTATGTGTGTAATATTAAAATAGCCGGCTTCTATTAGGCTCGGGGGCCTATTTGCATATTATACGTTAATTACAATTTTTTTAATTTTGCTTATCTGTCTGTCTTCAGCTAAACTTTTGAATGGCTTAACTTATTGCGATGAAACTTTACGAAAAGAAAGAGAGCAATTTCAATCTATATTTTATCCAAAAAATCGTAAAAAAAATTGATAAAATTATTAATATTTGAATATTTTAAATCTAAAAACGCCACATTAATCTTACTCAGGTGAATCCGGGGCGGTTAGTTAAGAATATATTTATCTGAATTAATAAATAATATTATGCACACACGCACGCACACTTACTCAAGCACACATGCATAATGATTAGTTGATAAAATTGTGTAATATTTGTTGGCCTTGCTGTATTTATGTTACTACGTATTGTAAATACAATTAAAACGCCATAATATGATCACCTAAATAAAACAAAATAGAAAATAAACAAACTGATGAGTTTCTAAGTCAAAACAAAGTTTGTTTATTTTGGGTACTTGAGTTTGGAAAAGTTTTCAAACTTCGAAAAAATACGTATAAGTTTGTCACATTTAAGCTCAACTTTTCGATATTCCGTTATAATTTATTCATGAGATAAAATACAACATCGACAAATTAAAATTATACTTATATCAATAAAATAGTTGAATTGTTTTACTTTTATATTGAGTCACGCTCTCACAGAATACCAGCGTGAAATAGTAGCTGTAATGCTGCTGTATTTCGTATGGTGAGTGTAGAGAACCGGAGACCCTTTTTACTGGAAATGTGGCATTCCATCTTAGTCCTTAGGAGTGACAACGTATCTGCATTTTGATTTGCAATGGAGGATAGATGTAGGTGTCTATGGGCCGCAGCAACCACTTACCATCAGGTGGACTGTGTGCTCGTTTGTCACCTTATTCTATAAAAAAAACGTCAAGTTATAATTTATTCGAGAGATAACTGTTATCTCACGATTGAAAAATCTGAAAAATGAAACCACAAATCAAATGACAAAAATAATATTTTGGTAAAATTCAAATCAACCAACTAAAAGAAAATTCCTGTTCGTTCAAAGCAACCCGTGTAGTGGCGGTGTCAGGATATCCACTACCTCATGTCGTCCCGGATGTCGTAAGACCCTACGAAGAGAAAGTAAAACAGAAAAATGGGCAGCAGAATATTCTTAATAACAACTCAAAATATTAAAAAACTGCGGTTGCCAACTCGCCTGCAAAGCATGGCAACTAAAATCCCCCCCTGTGGGACAATCTGGATTAGCAGTAGGTTTTTACAGGCTGTATTGGTTGGATGGATAAAAAATTAAAATCGTCACGTTAATGTGACTATCGTAACATCCGTTCTTAGTGAGCGCCTACATTGCGAAATGAGTAATTATGCTAACTTTCAAGTAAATCAGGTGTACGGTATTTTGGAGATCTCGTGATGAGTCGGTATATATATATATATATATATATATATATATATATATATATATATATATATACATGTTGTAACAAACACCCTGTGATTCCCGTTAAGTGCGTTATCAGAATCAGTATCCAAGCATATAGAAATAATTATTTTTTTCAAAAAACATAAAAAAAATAATTTCCATCAAAAACAAAAAATTTGCAAATTGTATGTGGTTTTTTTTAACAAACAAACAAAAAGTCCTTTAACTATTGCTATTTTTATTGCTTTATCGATACTCACACGAGTATCGATATATCGTCTTTGACAATTCTCTTACTCCTCGGCCAATGCAGAGATAATAAAACCACATACACTTTGCAAATTATTTTTTTCATTAAAATTAATTTTTTAAATGTGTTTTTTTTTATTATTTCTATACGCTTGACTACCGATTTTGATAACGCACTTAACGGGAACCACCGGGTTTTGTTACATGTTGTATATAATATATAGGTTGTAGGATATTTAGATTGTACTTTAACGTATGAAGAAGTAATAAAGCCGAAAAGCATCATTATAATGTCTAGCAGTCTGTCGCTCCTTTGAATAAATTTTAACAATTGCAATCCTCAAAGAAGGTTTCAATTTAAAAGACATTGTTAAAGAAAACTTTTGATCGTTAAACATTATTGTAATCAGACATAACTTAGACATATTTTTTAGGCTCTTGAATAATAAAGGAACCTGTAAGTCAAATAAAACAAAAAAGTGTTACCTTTGAATTTTCCTTTAAGCACCTCATTAATGTCTTTAAGAAACACTCTTCAAAGATATTTTCGTATTGAATGCATTTACATTTTAGCAGTAATAATGTTAGCTCTGTTTTGATACTTGATACGAATAAAAAAAGAAAATAATAAAAGAATATTTTTTATCATATTTAATGGAAAATGTTAACGATGATGATGATTTTTTTCATAAAGTTAGGATGAAAAACGAACACATAGTCCACCTGATGGTGAAGTGTATACTGCGGGACATAGTGTTGTCACCCCTGAAAACTTAGAATGTCTAATTTCTCTACACTCACCATACGAAACACAGCAGCAATAAACTGTCATTTACGCTAGTATTCTTTGGAAGCGTGGTCCTTCCCCGGTCGAGCCGACTCATTCGTGCTCCAACATAATTGCAGCGTGGCCGCGTTTTAATCACCAAACCACGTTGGAATATCTATCTATTTCTCTCTCCTTCTCTTTCTACTCCTCTCTTTCAACTTTTCTGGTATGAATACCACATACCTAATTATATTTTAGTTAGCTACAAACATTTAACCGTACCGTGGCACAGTGGCTTAGCAATGATCTGCGGCGCTGAGGGCCGCTAAATCAATGGCCGCGGGTTCGAATCCCGATTGGAACAATTTTTTATTTGGCTTACAAATAATTGTTTCGGCTCTAGATATTTATCCTAGTGTGATTAATGTATATGAACTACGGCCGCGATACAAGAGAAAATCCTAGTGTAGGTAAGGATGTAGAAAATAAACAAGTGGGAAACATAAAATGTACAACAGACTTCAATATAATTAAAATGAGAATATCATGTATGCAAAGTAAATTAAATAAACATTATTAAAGATAACTCAAAAACTACTGGTCAGATCTCGATTAAATTTATATTGGTCTACAAGAGAAGGAATCGCTATCAGATAAAAAAAGAATCATCACAATTGGTTCACCCAGAGAAAAGTTATCAGGTAATACACATAAAAAAACATAGAGGCTAATTGAATACCTCCTCCTTTTTGAAATCGGTAAAAAACATAACAAAACAATAACTTAATATATTAGTATCGGTGTGCTTACAAATACAAAAACATTTTTTATTAATTTACTTACACTTTTTAGTATGAATCACCTGTTTTATTATATGTTATATATATATATATATATATATATATATATATATATATATATATATATATATATATATATATGTGTGTGTGTGTGTGTGTAGTTCCTTATTTAAATATTCTAGAACCTCGAACTTGATAACATCACAAAGTAAACAAAAGAGCTGGAACAATGTAAATGCTTCTGTTTCACGTACTTGAACGAGGGACATAGTTGGAAAAGTGTTCGCGGAACATTGGAGATTTAATTAAGAATTTTAATTAAATTCAATTAAACACTACGAACTGATTTCCCCAGTCGTTTTAGAATAACGCAGGTCGCTGGAGTTAATAATATCGTATTTGAAATCATCAGGAAAAAACAAAATGTTATGTTTCTTTGCTTTGACTACAAATAGACAAAGTTACTAGGATAGAAATTCTAGGACAGGATATAGTAGACGTAGGTCTAAGAAAAGTTGTATAGACTGTGTTATGGATGTGTAAAAAAGGTAGAAAGGAGAAATACTTATCGTGTAACGTCCAGGATTAGAACCTGTGACCCTCAGCGCATAGCAACAGCTCAGCGGACTCAAAATCCATCAAGAATTCAAAAGTTTTACACGAACACACAGACATATGTGGATAGGCGACTTTATTTTATGCCATTACATTCAAACTGAAATGCAGCCCTGTTTGCATTCCGTTACAATTCAAAGGACGGCATGTCCGTTGTCCACAACTTTTTGTATTATTCGTCCCATGCCAAAGCAAATTGAGCGAAAAATTTTCGATTGGACGTGTGTCGGGAAGGGAAACATTTCCCATGATTGGTTTAGAGGACCAGCTTTGATTGGAACTTCTATTAGAAAAATGTTGG
This sequence comes from Parnassius smintheus behrii, assembly GCA_036936625.1. Taxonomy (NCBI): domain Eukaryota; kingdom Metazoa; phylum Arthropoda; class Insecta; order Lepidoptera; family Papilionidae; genus Parnassius; species Parnassius smintheus. Next base: position 3,052,552 of record JAUPFT010000031.1, read on the forward strand.
TAACGTCGACAGATGTCACTAGTTTGTATGATGTTTGTTTAAATAAATACTATTTCACGTTATCATAATGGGTTTTAATTTTTTAGTTCTATTCATTTAAGAACTTTTAATTATTATTTTTATAGGATAAGGTTGACATACAAGCACTCAGTCCACCAGATGCTAAGTGGATGTTGTGGCCCAAAGACAGAATCAAAATGCAGATGCGTTTTCACCTTTGAAGCTTAAGATAGAATGCCTCGTATTCACTAATAAAAGTCTCTGGTTCTCAACATTTACCATACGAAACACAGCAGCATTGAGCTGCTTTTATTTTACTCTCGTATTATGTAGGAGCGGGGTCTCCTCGATCGAGCTAACCCATTCATACTACAATCATAGTATAAGCGCAATTTGTCTCTACCACGTAATAACTTAAACGTTCATGTAAACTTATAAGGTTATTAGATTTTTCTACTTTTTATATTTTTTACGGTGGTATAAAATATGTCCGACTACGGTAATATGAGGCACCAACAGAACAACAGCGCTGTAGCCGTGGCAGCACTGGCTCTGGCACAGTAATGTATTTGTGTATATTTTGATTTGTTTGATTGTTGTAATTTCTTTATATTATGAATTGTGATGTGTGTGACAAATAAATAGTTCATTCATTCAATCAAATATTATGTTTACGCATAATCAATTTACGCAACCAGTTTTATATAAATATATAACACATATTCGTCCGTGCTTTGTAGTATTTATTGGGAAGACCTGTGTTCAGAAATGAACTTTTAATAGGCTGTACTGAAGATAATGGACAATTGTAATAAGAATGTTTTTTTAAAGTGATATATTTAAAGGCCGATTAAGTTACCTTACAGTGGGTTTTTTACTTTCATTCTGCTATATGTAATCCTTCGATAAAGCACTGCAATATTGAATGTCTTAGAAATTCAGATCGAAGCGCCTTCGAAGCTTTTAAAACGGAAAGTAATATTTGCAGACTCCTGAATTTGTAAAATGCGGGGTTAAAATTTTAGATAACTGCATATAAAATATTGCTTCGTTTGTACATAATATTATTCGTAGGTCAGAAAATGAGTCTGATAAGTAATGAAAAATTTATATAAAAATAAGTAACTCCCTTATATCCCACTGAACACAGGCTTTCGCGGATTTCTGAAAGTATTTGGGAAAAGGGAATAGTTTTATGTTATTTTTACGTTTTAATGATAACAATCCCAAAAAATATTCAAAGTTTGTCAACAAACAAATTTAAAAGTTTTATAAAAGAAAAATTGTACAAAAAGGGTTATTATAATATTAACGAATACTTTAATTGAAAATAACTCCTAATAATGAGGTTTGAGACCGTGTTGGTTCTACAAAAATTCGTACTCTATTATATTTTGGCGTATTTTTATTATATTAGAAATGCGGACTTTTATTATATGAAATGAAATAAAATTTTCTCACGATGTTATACTCATCGGTTATAGTGCTGGCAGGGTTGAAAAGGTTTCCTACCATAGTACATACGTAACAGAGTACGAGTTCGTAACAGAGAGGTGTAAGACAGAGTGAAGTTATATCCCCGAAACTCTTCACCGCTGTATTATAAGACGCTTTCAAGCTACCGGACTGGAAAGCATACGTATTAACATAAAAGGGAGAGTACATCATTCACCTTAGATTTTCCGAAGATATAGTCCTCATTACAGAATCACTGGAGGACCTAAACACTATACTCAATGACCTCAGTTGTGCCTCCTAACGGATAGATCTTAAGATGAACATGGACAAAACAAAGATCATGTGTAACGTCCAGCTCACACCTATGCCTGTAGTTGTTGGGAGTACTAAGCTCGAAGGTGTTAACGAGTGTGTTTACCTGGAACAAATAGTCCGACTAGATAAGTCCAACTTCTGCCGAGAGGTCAATCGACGGATTCAATTCGGCTGAGCAGCGTTCGGGAAATTACGACACATCTTCTCGTCAGCTGTACCTCAAAACCTGAAAACGAGACTGTATAACCAGTGCGTGTTGCCAGTGATGATCTATGAAACTGAGACGTGGTCCTTCACTGCTGGCTGTATGAGGACGCTTAAGGTCGCTCAGCAAGCTACGGAGAGGGCTACCCTTGGGGTTTTTCTGCGTGATAAACTTATATATACTTTGAGTATATCTGCAGTAGAACTAGAGTGACCGACATAGCCCATAGTATTTGTAAGCTGAAGTGGCAATGGGCCGGCCATATAGATCGAAAAACCGACAACCGATGGGGAAAAAAGGTTTTCGGGTGGCAGCCTCGTACCGGTAGGTGAAGTGTATGTAGATGGAGTGAAGCCCTAGTAGGACATGAAGCAAGTCGATGGATGCAGGTGGCTGAGGACCGTGCTTTCTGGCATTCCTTAGGAAAGGCCTATGTTCAGCAGTGGACTTGTGAACGGCTATAATGATAATCAAGGTGATGATGATGGTGGAGAATGAACCCGATTTTCTCACGTAATAGAATGAAGCCTGAGCACATTCTCTAAGTTTCGACCACCTTTAGGTGTATAAATACATATTATAATAGTTTTGTATTTATGAGAATATTGTACTGGTATTTAATAAAGCGACGAATACAGAAGAAAAATGAACGAAATTTGAATCAAATTTTCACGTACTCTTAATTTAGTTTTGAATTACTTTTACCTGCAAAATGCTGTTACTTTTCACTTCAAGCACACAATACACAATTTGAGTAATTTCTGTAAAGAAATTAGACATGGGAGTTCAGGAATTAATATAAACTAAGAACAGGAAGGGGTCAAGTATTAGACTCGAGTTGGCGGTACAGAAATAGGTCGCAATTTAGTGTAGTCCAAAGAAACACGAGATTTATTTAAATATATGACTTGGCGATGTTTCATTAAATTAGGGAACACACCAGATTCGATACTAATATTTAAAAATAATAACATATTGGAGTGCGATTGCATCTATTATAGACGCAATAACTTTAAGGGGAATCCTTTATAGATCTGCGGTTTTCTTAACATTAGTAGTTTTGAAATATTTCACAGTATCTCTCGATAAAATTTTATGAAATGCAAATTTTCTGTTCAGACATTTACATTTTGTTTGAGTTATGACTCGGCGACAGTACGGGAGGAATTCAGATCAGAGACTTTGCAGTCAAGATTGGAATGTCGGTAAAATTAATGTAATTAAAATTACTCAAAAACCGTTGCAACATTTGACCTGATGTTATTATATTACTGTTCAAATTTAATCGAAAGTTCGTTGTTGTCGTCGTTTCATCTCTCCAGTTTCACTAACGTTGTTACTCCAAGTCTTAATTTTACATCTTAAATGTAAAAATTAGGCTGTGGAGGACACTCTTTGTATGGCTGTGAATTTACTTTCTTTAATGAGCTGGTTACACAATGTATGAATGAATATTGTTTAAGTAATACCATAACACAATTATAAAGTTATGCACAATAACGACTATCGAGTGAATTTCTGACTTGAACAGAACAGAACTGCAGCAGGGGAAATCAGGGTGCCGCATTGACTTTAGTTTAATTAGAGTTCTTAATTGAATCACGGACTTACCGCGGACGCTACCCGACTCAGTTGACACAATGCATGAAATAGCTATTCGAAAATTTGTGTGTTTTGTGAACCATTTTTTACGTATTAAAGCGACGCTCAGCTATGAGTGTATTATGGTTGTAGCACGAATCGGTTGGCATGACCGGGATACGAGCACTCTCTCACAGAATACCGGCGTAAAATGGCTGCTTCATGCTGTTGTGTTTGGAATAGTGAGTACAGAGAAACGGAGAATCTTATAACTGTAAGAAAAGCATTCCATCTTAGTCCTCGGGAGTGACAAAGCATCTGTAATCTAATATAATAAAATAAAAGTCCTCAAACATGCAGGTTTACTCGCGATGTTTTGCTTGATCACAGACGACATAATTAAATGCAATTAACAATTTCAGTGGTGCTGATGGTCTTCAGGGATGATAACGCATCTACATATTGATTCTTAATCGAGAATAAATGTCGATGTCCATGGGCTACTCTACTTACCACCAGGTGTGTTGTGTGTTCCTTTGACACCTTTATAATATAAAAAATGAAGAAAAATTAAAATACTTTCACATTTTTATATAAAACGATCTTTTGGAAAATCTCCATAGCAGTTAACAAATTTTAATAAAACAACAGCCAACTCCTACTTACAACAGTGAAGCTCAAACTTTAACGTCGAATGACAATTATAGTTGAAGGCTTGAAGGGTAATAGTTCAAATTTCTTGTTGAACTGTTCAATTGAGTGGAAACGGAACTATTGAACATTCGCTCCACATCTTGTGTGGATGAGTAAACTTCTATTCAGCTAGTTCGGCAAAACGCGAGGGAAAACATTGAAAGTTTGTAAGACAACTTATATATTAAGGAATTCTCACATCAATATTATTAACATCCCCGTGCCTTGTAAAGCATCTAAAGCCATTGCTCCTGCACCTGATATCTCTCCGGTCATGTTTTTACTGAATTGCCGTCCTATGGGACTATGAGAGTGAGGGAATAGTGAGTGCACCTTTGTTGCGTATACGCTTGGACACTATAATCCCGTCCCGCGCAGATGGCTAGTCTCCGGTGAGACTGGCCGCCGTGATCGAAATTCGGTATTGAGGACATTTTTTTCTTATATTATAGAATAAGAGTGACAAACGAGCACACGGTCCACCTGATGGTTAGTGGATGCTGTGGCCCATACACATCTACATTTATCCTCGATTAAGAATCAAAACGCAGATGCGTTGTCACCCCTGAGGACTAACACGGAATGCTTCGTTTCCAGTAAAAAAGTGTCTCCGGATCTCTACACTCACCGTAAGAAACACAGCAGTATTAAGCTGCTATATTACACTGGTATTCTGCGAGAGCGTGGTCCTTCCTTGGTCATTGTGAATATTGCTACGTAAATATTGTGCAATTTAATTTAACCTAATACTTTGCAGTATCAAATAGTAGCAATAGGGTATTCCTCCTTTTGCGTTGCAAAGAAAAAGTACCTTCGACGATAAACTTTATTCCCATTGTGTTTAATTGTTAAATATGTCACATCAACAACACATTATTTAACCTATCTTTTTATTACTCTGCCCCTAAAAGAAACTGACTTTTTGCATAAAGCCTGGTCAATTAATTATTTCAACAGTTTTTAACATATTGTCTACTCATATTGGGCATTTTCAAACTGCCTGAACATTATTAATAATGGCTTATTAATGACTTGGTCTATAACATATATAATAGTTAGTGCGTCTGTTAATGACCGCGTGACGAACACAATATATTTGTTTTGTCGAGACGACGGCTCATGGAAATGCTGGATACCAATGTAGCTACCACCTTATTCGTATTTAAAACTATTGAAGAAGAAATTTTATGCGGAAGAAGTCGCGGGCACAATTACCTTACAATATGGGCTTTAGTGCCAAAAAAGAAAACCATGAAATCTGTCTAAAACGCTGTGCGCTGTAGCGCTAAGCGCTGCGGTCCTTTAAAACTAAATTTATTATTTATTCTGTAGAAAGAAATGGTATGAACGCGGATCAGAACGTGAAAACAGAAAGGCCAGAATAACGTTTACTGAGTCAGTTAGTATAATAATAGTAATCTGTAATGTTCGCGACTTTTTCGAGGAATTATGAAATTTTCGAACAAAAATAAACTCTAAATGCAATAATTGCAATCGGTAAAATCACAAATTTTATGAATCCAAAAGAAAAGCCATAAACTGTTTCGTGCTGTGTGTGCCGTAAGAGGACACCATGGAAAAGGCAGGAAAGACCTCGTGACCTCCTATATATAGCGATATACTCTATCTCGTAATGACAGAAAGACTTGTAATGGTGAGTAGCGCTAAAGGTGACAGCAATCTGGTAGTTCGATCGTTGGTCCGATTGCCGCCAAACATATCAATTATAGCATAATATATGGCGGATGTACCATCCCGTTTACCCAGTAATCCGTGTCCTCCGTCCCGTGAAATATGCAGACTGATGGTGGGAAGCAGCATCCAATGTGCATAACGTATGGTATTGGAATCGCCAATCCTATAACTACTTTAGCTAACTATACTATAGCAAACCTCACTGTACCAAGCTTGACATGTGGTTCAGCATTGGACTTGTAAGATGGAAAAGACAATAGGCGTCACCCTTGTGAAGTGACAACTTGATAAAATCATGTAAAGAATAAATGGTGTATCAAATCCGTACTTTGTGACAATCTACAGTTGACCTTAAGTTTAGCAGTAGACGTGAGATGAGCGATAATGCTATATTAATAAGGATATCGGTGCCATTTTTTGGTGATGCGAATTAGGTTTAATTATATTTTCAGTCAACAGAGGACTCAAAGAATACAATCGAAATTAACAAAGTAGTACTTTGAAACTGAACGAAAGTTTTTAAAAAAGGAAGTTTATAACAGGAGGCACTTGATGCAGTCTCTGAATTAATTATTACAGTTAAAATAGAGTTGATGTTAAAGGCTATTTTTCAGGCAATTGATCGCTAAACTTACCACTTACAAAGTAAAGGGGACTTCATGAAGGGCCGCTAACGGACGGCTTTTTGTTCAGGACGGGAAAAATGGATGGCTTAATGCAATAAGTAACAGAAACTAAAATTCTTGATACCATATCAAAATTATAAATATAAAATTGCGGTTGTCAAGCTGCCTACAAGCGTGGCAAATAAATATAAGAGGAACTCTACGGGGGAGTCCAATGATTGGTAATAGGCGATTACAAAAGGTAACGGTAACTAATGTCGGACTTAGTGTCCGCTGACATTCTCTGTGAGTCAACCTATGATGTGGTGAAATAGTAGTAGGCTGATACAACGATCTGGTAAAGGCATGATATAGGTCTTTTTTTAAGTCTGGCAACGCATTTACAATTCGCCTGCTGTTGCTGATGTCTAGGGTGGTGGTGGTCACCATTATATGAGCTCGTTTCTCTTTTCTTTTTTTTTAAACAAGGGGCCATTGTTTTTGTCATTCCCGCACAAATACAGGATAATTCGTACGTAAATGTGAATGCTTATATGAACTAACTTGTAAAATGTTAAAATGCAATATTTTATTTATATAACATTCAAGTTCATATACCTACAATGTACGTTGGGGAGTAATACCTATGCAGAAGGACTACAAGCCACCGCCTAAAAAATCTTAATTCTTATAGCGTGAGAATGATTTTGTAAGAGTAATGGTTATATCCAGTTTTGAATTCTATACTATTTTAATTGTACATAGTTACAACGTACGTGGTAGCCACGCTGCAGCTGTATTCGTTATAATACGAATGGTTCGATTGGGCTGGGGAAGGACCACACTCTCATAAAGTACCAGCGCAAAATAGCAGCTTAAATCTGCTTAGTTTCGTATGGTGAGTGTAGAAAACCGGAGACCCTTTTCACAAGAAACGAGGCATCGTATCTTATTCCTCAGGGGTGATAAGTCAGGAATCTGCATTTTAATTCTTAATCGAGTATATATGTAGAAGTCCATGAGCCACAGCATCAAGTTACCATCAGATGGACTGTGTGCTCGTTTTTCACCCTTATTCTATAAAAAAAAACATCCATACTCCGAACAATTACTTGTAGGCTGTAGAAGAAATATAAAAAAATGTGTTAGTAATTGAAGCTGTTCCCATAAACTTGACAAAGAAAGTGTTTTATGAATTGCTATTGTTGTCTGTGTAATTTCATTTTCATTCATTTGATTAGAATAGTCAGGCGAAACCTGTCGATTTTTTTTTAATAAATTGAAATACACGTATTATTAAAATAATCTTATTTTATTCCCAATTAAGTACTCGTACTATTTTGAATAATATCATCCCGTCGCAAGAAGGCACAACTTTCAGTGGCCTTCTATCGTTTCGCTGCACAGCGACACTCACTCCACTGTGTCCGTCGAAATGGATTCTTTGTGTTTACAGAAATACTTTTATTTTGTTTTTGATGACTTAAAAAAATTGATATTTTTCTTTATAAACACTTTGGCCCCATATACTACTTGTTATGATCCTGATTTCTGTATTTAATTCTGGTTATCACTAATTAACATGTATGATTATGTTAATTAAGTTAAGATAACCAGCCGGCGGTTTTAAATCTGCAGCATGAATGGTCCGGATGAGAATAATATTGTGTTATCTTCGTCTTCAGGGGTAACGCTACTGAACTTTGATTCTTAATCGACGATAGATGTAGATGTTTATTGACCACAGAATTCACTCACCATCAGGTGCACTGTATGTTCGCAAATTTTATGACAAATTTATTTTATTATCTAGATAGCTTTCTACATTAGTTTGGAAAGACAGACAGACTGAAACACAGCAGTCATCACACAGTTATTTAGCGGCAGATATGTAAAAGGATAGTGATCTAACGGGGGCGTCCGTTGTCCATGTCCGATGCACAAAGCCCGTCGAGCCAGAAAAAATATTAACTTAGAATCAGCACTATCTTTCCTGGCCGCAGCGTTGGATCTCATCTATCTCTCCGCCGCCAACAAAGATTCGGCTGCGGAGAGTAGGGAGAGTGACACCTTGCAATACCGTCACCTCTCTCTCACCGCAGCGCCACCACCTTCGCAGCAAAATGCAGCCCCGCCAGATTCGTGGGGGATAGTGCGAGCAGCACCCCGTTATACCAACACTCCTTTTCCTGTGCCCAGGAAGGAGACACACCTCTCGCCACAGTTCACTAACACACATCAGAAGTGGGCTCGCCAAGCCCACTCGAAGTAGCTACCTCAGGCCGGCCCTTCGTTACGAGCCAGCCATGCGGATTTCCACTTAGTTCACCGTGGGTAACCAAGCCATGGCTACTAAGCTCGGGGGCGGGGAGGCAGTAGATTTAGCCAAGATGACATTCTACAATCGTTAACACTATATAAAATATAATGTAATCATCACTAAGTGACGTGATTGAAGAGATTTAATGTTCATATAAGTAATTTCCATGCATCGTAACAAAATTATTTATTAACCCTGATAGTATATTTGTATAATTATTATCATTAATTATCTTTTTTCACTAATATGCTTCAACTTTTTCACCCTTCTTCTTCAGTGCAATGAATGTAAATAATTTAATAGATTTCCGAAACACGTCCAAAACATTTTCTGTGTGAACAAGCACTTCGAACTAAAGAAGCGGTGTTTAAACTTTGTTCTCTAGTTATAGTTAAAACTAGAGCGTTAAACTTCAAATTTCTTGTCAAACTGTTCAATTAAGTGGAAACGGAATGATTGATTAAACATTTGATTCGAAATTCATGTAAGAAAGTAATGAAGCCAAATTTAATTCAATTCACTTGAGTCCTTATCGTATTTGGAAATATTATACAGAAGAAATTTATGTTTAGTGCATTTTTAGTTCTAAAAATCTATTTCGTCATCATAATTGCCCTTCGCAAGCCCACTGCAGAATATTGCCTCTCCAGGTAACGCCGCAAAGCACGTTCCTGACCGATCTCCATCCATCGACTTCTTGCATGTCTACCAGGTCGTAAGCGCATCCAGTGTCCTCCAGGGTGGCTGTCCTATATTTCGTTTGCTGTTTAGGCAGTGGACTCATATTATGTGGATCTAAAAAACAAAATAAAAACTAAAATCAATCTTGCTAAACAAAATTTATGTAATGTTTCAACTTGTTCTTGTTCTCCTTCCTGTATTTTCATTTATTAAGCTTAACAAATGTGATAACGAAATATTTTCGTTTGAATAACGTACGTATTATGAGAAATTCTGCTTTAACTTACAAGTTCTTTTTATGTTCAAGACACCTGTTTTTATTTTAAAAAACGTTAACTCTACACTATTTACATAAATTGTTCATAATATTATACGAGTACATACAAATACTTGTTTTTAGCAGTATTTGAACCTGCAACCCAGAGCGCTGTGAATTATAGAGCCCAGTAGTATGTCCAGACATGTCCTGCTTTTTATGGTTTCCTGGATAGTATTTTAAAAAATCCTCAATTTTAAAGCCTGTTATATTGCCACCCTTAGAAAACAGATTGGTATAACCCTTTTTCTAAATTATTATTGCGTTTTTATGGTGAATATTCTGCTCCCATCTCCTATTTCAGTTTTACTCTGTCATCTTACGAGATCATATGGGGCATTGGATTCTCTTGCGAAGCTATAAAAAAGCAAAGTAGAAAATGTTAAAAGTAAAACAAAACATATAGGAACATATTGTCAGGTAAATAATAAGCAAAACAAACGAAGAAAAGACGTAATTTGGAGGGAAACGTGCTAACATTAAATTGGAAAGAAAGTCTACTTCATTAAAACCTTTGTCACGGTCTTCTTAATGAAGATACAAAAAAGAGGAAAATCGATCGTGCTATGCGTACCTTCCAATGTAAGGTATTGAACAAAACTTCGGTTGGCTTGATTGCTTCCGATACTAAGTGCCTTTGTTACATTATAAAGATGCTACAAGCTTCACTTAACACCCTCTACAATATTTTTTTTCACCTTACATGACTTTAAAATCATATGATAAAATTCCACCTAAAATAAAAATAAACGTAAAAATGCTTTTGTTGAAAATAAAAATAAATAGTAAAAACTATTTTATACAAGTGATTATTTAATGTTTAAATCATTATTAGACGTTTTTAATATGTTTCTCTACTCAATAATTTAAATGAAGTTAAATTTTACTTAAATAAAATTCTATATAAAATATAAATTAAGTTAAATTTCGCATTAACATTCTTATTACCTCCATTTTATTTTATAATTAATAATTAATTAGTTATTTATCTCTTAATATTTTATTTCCATGCCCGTTAAGTATTACTAATGCCGGGTTAATGTAATTAAAGAACGTCACCTTTTTCGTAAAGCCTGTGGAATTCATTTTTAAAGGATAGGGTGACAAACGAGCACACAGTCCACCTGATGGTAAGTGGATACTGTGGCCCATAGATATCTACATTTATCCTCAAATAGGAATCAAAATGCGGATGCGTTGCCACTCCTGAGGACTAAGATGAAATACCTCGTTTCCTGTAAAAAGGATCTCCGGTTCTCTACACTCACCATACGAAACACAGCAGCTTTAAGCTACTATTTCACGCTGGTATTCTGTGAGAGCGTGGTCCTTTCCTGGTCGAGCCGATCCCAGTATCCCCGTATCCCACACTAGAAACGATATACCACCTTCAATAATACTACACGTGTTTCAGCTCTACACGAGGCATCCTCAGGTGAAATAGACTCTGCAGTGGATGGCCGCTAAAGTCTAAGTCTCTTAGTCTAGTGTTGCTACTGGGATTGGTGGTGACGGAGATAGTGCACGCAGTTGAAGGAGGGTAGGAGGTGCTCTTCAAACTGGGCAACACATTATTTTATTTCATTACGCGGAAATAAGCAAATTAACTTTTAACAACTTTAATATAATGGATTTCCGCAGGTTAACGCCTGATTCTATTAATTATTATTAAGCTATTGCATAGCTTCTATCGCGGGCCTTGAGCGCGGGGACCGAATCCAGAAATTTATTCCGTAACGAAAAAACCTCACGCTCCCCACTCCGACGGGCACGGAGGTGTAGCTTGAAGGCCGTGCATTGTCTAACGTCGTTTCTTTTCGGCAGTCTTCGAGCCGGTGTTTGTGTGCGTGCAACTAGACGTATTGTACGACTCTACGAAGCTCGCACGAATCGAGACGAGCTGCTCCGAAATCGGACGAATACATAAGCAGCTGTTTATGAGAAAGTATATAGGTGTATAGGGGTATTTATGTACAAAAGTGAATAGCTGTACTTGTAAAATTTGTGTATAAAGTGTTTTGAATATGAATGAACTAAGTGCATTTATTATTTATTTATTTAATTAAAGAAAAAAATTTGTTTTCTTATCGGTCACCACGCTCAAAAAGTGTAACTTGAATTAATATCAAAGAAAAAGAAATACTGCATAAATAAAATAAATAAATAATTATAATTGCATAAGTTAATACAAAATGCTATGCAATAGCTTTACCGCGGCAGTCCCCGAGTGCCACAATTCTTTTTTTTGTTACTATGTTGCTAACAGTCTTCTTAGCGTATAAGTTATTTCATGTATAGTGCAGACAGTATGTATCACGATGGGTAAGTACAGATATAGTAGTTCGTTTTAGTAACTCAATTACATGACTTTGTCTGATCCAAACAACTTCTTCAACAAACCCAGCACTAACAAGGTTACTGGGAACTCGTCACACACCGACGGATGTCTAATAATAAGCGAGACACAGTTGAGCAAACTTTGAGCTTCGCTGAAGTTATGTATAAGTTGCAGTTGTGTAAGCAGTGCAAGATAAAAGTGAGAGCGGGTATATTTCTATCATCCTTTAATCACCCCGTTGATTTAGTACTCACTAACGCAAATATAGTAATTTATGATTCAATCCCATGTCGAGCGAACAATAAGATCTCACTACAGAAAATAGGTCTTAGGACGGATATTCAAAATGATCAATTTCCTAAAAAAAATTTCATTCCCACCGCACTCACTAATTTTTAGAGCAAGTACAAGAAAGACCTCGGAAAGAAACTGAAAGACATGGGTAGCAGCATCTTCTTATTAATAATTTAAAAAAATGACTTCTCCGCGTCGCAATAGCTTAGCATTATAGTTACGCGCTGAGGGCCGCGGTTTCGAATCTTGTACGTAACAAGAATTTTTTGAGCCTAAAATATTTTTTTTTGGGTGTGAATGCTTATCTCTATCCGTAAATTTATACATATATATTGTGTTCATGAAAAAGGAGAAAATAAAATGGTTTGTAAATCCTAGCAAAATTCTTGATTCTTTGCTTTTTTTAAAAAACTAGTTGAAAACCGCTTGCCGAGCGTGGCAACTATGACAAATAAGGGCACTTATTTAGGTCAATCTATGATGGAGTACCCAGGTCCAGAAAAGTACTTTGACTTTTGTTAATACAATATTGAAACCAATAACATTCAGCAGTTAGTGCTTAAATGTAGATTTGTGTTTCGTATTAGTAATCCCGCTATCGCTCATATTTTAAGCCACTCTCCCATATTTCTATAACAAGGGAAAGTCGGCAACAAAGCCTGCGGTCCGCGTTCCAACTCAACTCCATTACACACGGTGCAACTTGTGGGCACACTATTATGCATATGGCTTATGTTTGTCCGCTAGTCAGCGATGTTCAAAGTTTTCCTTCACACGCGAGTTAACGGAACTTGTTTCCTTTGACCTTTGATGAACACTCAACAACATTTCTGCAAGTGGCGTGATAGTGTAAAGTTCATTTAGACATAGACATGCATTTATTCGGCAACTTCCTTTATAATAATTATTTATAATATTACAAAGAATTATTTTTATTATAAAGATTGCTGTCGCACTGGATGGTGTGTACGCTGTAGTTATATGTTAAAAAATAATGAAAATGAAAAAGGATGGAAAGTTTGAAATGTAGTATACATAAGTGTATTGAGATACATACGTTTTAATCGTATACCTACCTTCACTGCTTAAGTTATAAAAAGCAAGTCATAATCGTCAACATCATCACCATCATCTTCATTACATCTAATAGACTGCCTCATAGGGGGATTTTTTTTAAATTTGGGTTATTATCAGTAAAAATATTGCACAAAAAACAAAATTAAGAAACTTCGCGTTTACCCTTTAGACTAGAATTTTACCCTTTAGACTTAGAAACTTCGCGTAGACCCTTTTTACTGGAAATGAGGCATTCCATCTCAGTCCTCACGGGTGACAACGCATCTGCATTTTGATTTGTAATGGAAGATAGATGTAGATGTCTATGGGCCGCAGCAACCACTTACCATCAGGTGGACTGTGTGCTCGTTTGTCAGCCTATTCTATAAAAAAAAAAAAAAACTAAAGAGACGAAATAAGAGAATACGTGCGCACGTGGTAGAGCCACGCTACAGTTATATTAGTAGTATAGTTGTAGCACGGATGAGTCGGCTTGACTGGGGAAGGACCGCGCTCTCACAGAATACCAGCGTAAAATAGTAGCTTAATGCTGCTGTGCTTAGAGCACCGGAGACCCTTTTCACTGGAAACGTACATTCCATCTTAGTCCTCACATGTGACAACGCATCTGCATTTTGATTCGTCATCGAGGATAGATGAAGATGTCTATGGGCCACAGCAACTACTTACCATCAGGTGGACTTTGTGCTTCATTGTTACCCTATCCTATAAAAAAATCATTTATTTACCATATTTCGTCAATTTGGATTAATAAGCTGAAGTGGGAATGGGCCGGCCGGGGCCGGGTAAAAAATTTTCTCGAGTGGCAGCCTCGTACCGGCTGGCGAATTGTAGGGCGATCCCTCAGTAGATGGAGTGACGATCTGGTAAGACATGCAGGAAGTCGATGGACCGTGCTTTGTGGCATTCCTTGTGGAAGGCCTATCATGATCATGTTGATGATGATTTCGTCAATCCGTCTGTCAATCGTGGCGATCAAGGCAAATTAGATAGCTGTAATATTTTACGAGCTACACAGTAGAAGGAAAAAAGTTAAAAATTACATAAAATACTTATTTATAATTTTTAGAATCATAGTCACAATACAGCAATAGTGTAAGATGCACTTCCTAAATAATCCCGTGGGTTTTATAAGAAGTGACAGAAGGACACTAAAACGGAAGATGGGTTGCAGCATTCTCCTGGTAAAACCTGGTGAAGCGTGGGAGTTATGAGACAGTCTGTAGTGGAGGCCTATTCTGTAGTGAGGACTTTGATAGGACGCAGTGATGATCACATTGACAATATTATTATAGTCTCTTTGACAGGTAGACGAAATATGAAAAAAAAAACGGCAGGTACTAGTAAAAAAAACAATAAATCACAAGTATGCTAAATATATATATATATATATATATATATATATATATATATATTTATATATATATATATATATATATATATATATATATATATATATATTTAGCGTTAGACGTCTCTATGTCTATGTGTGTGTGTATGTGTGTTTGGATGTATGTAAGCTCTCATAACTTTTGAATGGCTTGACCGACTTGAACGAACTTGGCGACATTCGAAAGAACTTCACCGAACTCCTTTCCTATACCATTTGAACCATTCGGACCCACTGGATTTTGAGGAATCTCAATTGTAAAACTCCGTCAATTGCTGCAAACCGTACTTTTGGATGACGCGTTGAAGAGAAATCGTTAACAAAAATTTCGAAAAAAGTATTTTTTCAAATACTGCGTCGAACACCGTCAAGTTTGTCACATTCGGTTGATTTTTTGGTAAAATATTCGATTTTGAAAAAAAATTAAAAAGTTATTTTTCAAAGAGCGTTTGAGGAATGACCTGTGGGTTCAACCGTATTTTTATATAGAATCGAGTGATAAACGTACACACAACCCACCTAATGATAAGTGGATGCTGGGGTTCATAGACATCTACACTCACCCTCATTTAAGAATCAAAATGCAGATGCGTTTTCATCCCTGAAGACTGAGATAGAATGCCTCATTTCCAGTAAAAAGGCTCTCCGGTTCTCTACACTCACCATAAGAAACATAGCAGTATCGAGCTGCTATTCGCACCTCGGTCCAGCCAACTCATTCGTGCTATAGTCATAATATATCTGCAGCGTGTCTAGCTCGTCTCACGTAAACACGTAAGTAGTGTATGGTAGACTCGGGTATGTCAAGCTTGCTTAAGATGTTTTCTTGCGATGGCGTCGCATGACAAGTCTTGCAATTACTTTTAAAATGGCTACTGCATGCGTCAAGCTTTAGAATGGCTACTGCTTGTGAGGACTTGTCTACTCGAGTTCAAAACTTATATGTTTTGAACGTGGTAGAGTATATTATGATTGCAGCACGAATAGGACAGCTCAACCGGCGAATGACTATGCTCTCTCAGAACCAGCGTGAAATAGCAGCTTAATTGTCCCGTGTTTCGTATGGTGAATGTGGAGAACCGGAGACGCTTGTTACTGGAAATGAGGCATTCCGTCTAAGTCGTTGAAGGTGACAACACACCTGAATTTTGATTTCTGTACTCGTACTTTTATAATATTCTTACTATGAATATAAATTTAAAATGGCGACTTTAACTTTAAACCTATTAATAATTAAATATATAAATATTCATTTTAATTATTATTTTTATCTTATATTAATTATAGTTGCATTTATGCTGTTTTTCTTCTTAAGATTTTTTTTGTCCTTTATTTGCGACTACCAATATCTTTATTTACTCTATTTTTCTAGGAGTGACTAGTAGAAAATGCCATAAGACATTAATTTCGCCCTTCTTAACCCCTATAAATAGTAAAATAAAATAAAAAGTAAAATTATAAATAGTAACAGGAGCATTAAAGAATAACATAAATGAATAAACAAAAATAATTACACATAATTATTCAGCAACAATGCTTTCAACTTTTTATTTTAAATGGAAATTTGAAAAAATTTTTTACATGTCGACGTTGAATATACAAAATTTTAATTTCTTCCCTCAAAAACAAAAGGTATTGATTCTTCAATTCATTCATTCAATCGATCTATGTCTGACTTTGTATGCGATTTCTATTCAAATGGACTATCAACATGTATATAACCTGACAACTAAACTGAACTACAGTTAGATATTTGTCTTCCAACTCATACATGTCACGTGCATAATCCCGACACGACATGACATCGACATGCTTATCTACAACTGACTTATTGACGAGTTTCAAGCTCAGAATTCAAAGACTCTGACATCAATGAGCAAAGTTATAGAAATCTATCTAACGACTACCCTCTTGATATATCTCAAAATAGTTGCTATATGATGCACTTCAGACGATTTGAGAATAATATTTTGAATTCTCTATTCTATCATTATATCTTTATTGTTAAAATTATTGTTGAAATTTCTCGTTCAATTATTATTCATCTAAAGCTGGCCTTCTTTTACTTTTACAGAAGCCCTTTTTTCACTAGACGGAGTATTTCATTCTTCAACTTAGAGAAATTATCTTATCTTCAGTATCATAATCAAGAATAGGTGAAGCTGCATCTGAACTACACCATGTGCCTACAATAATTGTTTATTAAAAAAAAAACGGCTTTAAAACCCTAAATTATTGAAACGTGTACCACGTAGTAGTGGTGTAATAATATCCACTACCCTATATCGTCTCGTGGGTTTCGTAAGAGGTGACAGAGAGAAACTTACCAGAAGATGGGCAATGGTTTCTTTTTAATATAAAAAAAACATTCTGTGCTTAGGCTCTGTAGACATCGGACGTGTTCGTTGAGTTCACTACCGTCACTCTACTCTCTTTGTTCATGCACACAAATTATTTAGCACACCTCGCCTACTACTTGGTCATCTGCATTGGATTATTACTACTACATTTGATCATATTCATCCATTCAACAATCTTTCCAATTGGTTAAACTCAAGAACGATATACTGCCCAAAAGTACAAAACATCGGTCAGGGCATCCATATGTTTGTTGTTTGGAATTCCACAGCGGGACTAGTTACCTACGCGGCCAGGAAATTAGCGTCCACACCTACGCCCTCCCAGAGGAGCGTAACCTTCGTATGGTTATCCACCCCAAGCTCAAGATCGTCCACATTCTAGACGAACTCAAAGCCCAAAATCTCGCGGATTCCTAGATCTGTACCTTATCTTTCTGAACTGTCTCTGTAAGGTAAGGAGATATTTAACTTCCAGCGCATCTGCAACCTAAGCAGGATTGCAATCGAAGCCCCCCTAAATAGGGGCATCGTTTGCCATTGCTGGAGTCCCTCAAAGCTCAGTCTTCTCCCCACTCCTCTTCACACTCTTCACAAATTAAATCCCTGAAGACCCAAAAGTTGACACTGCTCTTTTTGCCCATGACACGACATGATGTCTATGAGCCCCAGCATCCACTTACCATCAGGTGGGCTGTGTGCTCGTTTATCACCCTTATACTATAAAAAAACATCCCAACCAGATAGTGGTAAACGCAGCCACCTACGCCCCAACTCCAAATGTAACGGAAAGTCTCCGGAAGCCTCGTAACATTTTAATCGAATCCCCTGTTCCGCTAGATTCCGACGACTCAAATGTCGCCGGCAAGTCACACACAAACACCACACACTCACGTAGTGCCACAAACACGGTTAGGACATCTGATGGGACGCAGCGAGACCGCAGACGGGCGCGCCGTACAACCCTACACACAGCGTACGCACCGTACATCCGCGTCCCTGGCCGGTTCTCACCGAGAAGAACATCGAACGACATAAGTTAGCCGTCAGAGCCGGGGGCCCCCAGCCGCGGCCCTCCATCCTCTGTTCGGACAGCCGTTAGATAACTCACTTACGTGCACTTTCAACTGACGTAGCTGAACATCGTTACGTAAGTAACGGTGCAGAATTATTTTCGTTTTTCCTTTTTTAAGGACGCGAGCCCTGAGACCGAAGAAGCCGTAAAAATCAAAAGGCTAACTGCACTGACATCATCAGAAACCAGTGTAGCTAATAACAACTAGACAATAAATAAATGCCGTTGCCAGCTGCCGAACGTGGCAACTATGGCAAATATAGTGTATATATAATGATATGCTGATACGTTCCTTAATACCGGAAAACGATAAAGATTCTATCGTATAGCGACAGGAAAAGGCAATAGGGTGGTATCTACACGGATAGACTTCTAAGAATAAAGATCCTTATCCAATAGTTATAATGTCCTCCAGACCGAATTTCGGTCACGGAGGTCAGTTTTACCGAAGACTAGCCATCTTCCCAGAACAGAATTATAATACCCAAGTGTATGCGCAAGCACAGGTGCACTCCCTATTCACTCGCTCTCATAGTCTGGTATGATGGCAAACCCATACGACCGGAGAGAGATCAGGCGAAGGACCAACGTCTTTACTTGCTTTCCGAGGCACGCGGGCGAGACACCGCCAACTTCCTGACTCCGGGCAGCTACTGAGAATTTCTTGACATATAAACCCAATAACAGATTTTGGCCTGACCCGAGATTCAAACCCGTGACCACGTGCACAACAATCGCGTTTACGGCCACTAGACCGACGGGGCATTCAAATAGTAAAGGTTTTATTAACCCCATAAATTCCGTATTGACAGATTTCGGCAGCCGAACTCCTCAACAACATAACCCTGGATTTAGAGCCTCATTTATAACAATTAAGAGGATCGTTCTTGGTTATATCTGTGCTATTAATTACATACAGAGCTATCTGTTATCGTTAGTCTGTTTGCACGATAACGCTATGTTGAGACTTTTTGTTTATATATGAAGCAATGTAAATATATGTTTTATAAATAAAGTTGGCACACGAACACACAGCCCGCCTGATGGTAAGTGGAC
The DNA here is from genome assembly GCA_036936625.1 of Parnassius smintheus behrii. Taxonomy (NCBI): domain Eukaryota; kingdom Metazoa; phylum Arthropoda; class Insecta; order Lepidoptera; family Papilionidae; genus Parnassius; species Parnassius smintheus. Next base: position 3,072,008 of record JAUPFT010000031.1, read on the forward strand.
GCTGTGGCCCATAGACAACTACAACTATCCTCAATTAAGAACCAAAAATGGAATGCCTCGTTACCAGTACAGGAGGTCGCCGGGTCTCTATACCCACCATACTATAAACACCAGCATCGAAGTACCGTATTTCACTCTGGTATTCCGTGTGAATGTAGTCCTTTCTGGTCAAGCCGTACGGTATACCAACTAGAGAATCCTGTAAGCCAATATTCAAAAATATGTCTTTACTAACTATCCCCTCGTTATATATTTTTGAGATAGGTAAATTTGTAAAACAGCATACATATTTATTTAAAAGGTCATCTGATATTAATCCTAGGCTTAAAAGAAATCCAAATAGATTAGTTCTAAGCGAAGTTCCGAAGTCAGCTAAATATAGTAAATGCTGTTTATCAATGTGTGTACGTATATACAACAAAATACCTGATGAAAATAAAACACTAGATAATATGAACGTATTTAAAAAAAGATTGTACCATTGGTTAATTGACAAAAATATTTATGACATTAATGAATTTCTGACATTTTAAACTAGATTTTGACATTGTAAATCATAATTATAATTTAAATAAACATGTTTAATTTGTTAATTTTAATACTATATAGGTTATCTTTATTTAAATGTAATTTGCATGCTATATTATATTAAAATAGCAAAACATGTGGGCATAATAAGACTCTGAAACATCTGTATAATTGCCATGTTTTATGCAAATAAAGACTCTTATATATATATATATATATATATATATATATATATATATATATATATATATATATATATATATATATATATATATATATATATATATATATATATATATATCATTATAAACATACATAATATTTTGGGAAGTTATTGTAAGACAAATTAAAAAAAATTACGAAAAGGGATACTTGCGGAGATTCTTTTGTCTTTGTTCTCAGATCAGAGGAAACCAATTTCGAAGCAACAGTAGATTCGATAGATTTTTATTTATAAACTAAACTTTTTTTCTATTCACAAACAAAAGTTTTTGGCGCTGATGCGTTTAAGAATAGTGGTTGAGACTTTTAATGTCGCAGAAATAAACATATATATTTTTTTATTTATTTAAACTTGATTGACCCTCACATAATTACAGGATCAAAAGGCGGACTTAATGATAAAAACATTCATATATCACTATATTTCAGTGGAAGTATTTTACATATTTGGAACATATATTTTTATACATAAAAACAGTACGTGCGGGATTCGAAATAGCGGCCTATTTTTTTTGCACCCGAAGCAACTAAGGGCAACCCTCCGGTAACGGGGAAGGGAGGCAGTGAATGCTCATAGCATACCACGCAGCCGGCTGCGTGGTTATTATTGGCTTACTGATCTGACGAGAGATCTTTAAGCCGTAAACGAACGCGACCCTCCTTGGCAGAAAAGAGAGCGCAGACAGCGGTCTAGCAGCGCCGCAGCCAAGCCAACGTGAACGTTACCTTTTTTATAGTGGGAAAGTCTTCAAGTCAAGTCAAGTCGTCAAGTTCAAGTCTTCATGACCTTTCGCTGCTGGAGATAAAATGATGTGGCATACACAGTTTGAAGAGCACCTCACGCCTTCCTTCAATTGCCTGCACCATTCTCTTCATCACTACTCTGAACACCACTACACTAGTGCATCAGTACTCCAACACTACTACACTGGTCATCTTCCCGGAAAAATCACACTCATATATTTTTAACAGTCATGGCAAATTAAAAAGTGTATTTTTCTCTCTTGTCTTAAACTCAGCAAATAAAATAGTTTATTCCGTTAAATCAACACTATTTTGTTTTTTGCAGACGCTGGATTAAGATCTTCCCTTTCGAAATAAATTACATCTCTTCCAAGTATTCCGGCCGGCGAGGAACGTAACAATCGTATTTTTCAGGCACTTTCAGTACACTCATACATATTTCATGAAAGTCCGCTCCCAGGAGCCAGGAGTAACAGATGCTCGCAAATTTTCACTTCATTGACTATGATTTCCGCTCTCCGGTACTTGAGAGAAACGGTTTAATGCCGGGCACCTAAGATACTATTCACACCTGACGGAAAATATACCTATGTATGCAGCTAACGATTGTCTAATTTGAAACTACACGCGCTTGCTTGTATTTGTGGTAAATTTTATCAAATTTACCGTATTAAGTGTCATAAATCTGCGCGTTCTTCACATCGTGTTTTAGTATATTACGAGTATATATAATTAAATAGACGATATCTAGCTACAAACGTATATCTTGCGTCAGATGATATATAAACGATGTATGTAACATCAAAATTTTTAAGAACTTAACAAAAACTCCTATCACATATTATATTATGACATCAATCAATTTAATTTAATTTGACGATGTAATGCGCTTTTGTTAAAAACTTTTAAAATGAACGATTAAAATGAACCCAGTACAAAATATTTTGTATAATTTGTGCTAGATTGTCAATGCACTAGACGAGGAATAGTTGAAGTACTTGTATAGTAAGTACTTCAACTATTCCTCGCATTGTCAGTGAATTTTACCCGCTTGCTTTAGCTATTGCCCAGTTTAAAAAAAATATACTGAAAATTATTTCACGAGCAAAAGTATTTTGACAAAAGTTTTTAATCAAAAGTCGTTTCAACTGAAAAAATATTGGTTAATAGAAGTTTTTTTTTTTTACTGAAAAATATCGAATAAAAATAGTTTTGATCAAAACCGATTTCTGCTACAACCATAATATAGCTGAAAACATTTCACTTTGGTTTTATTTTATAATATTTAAAAAAATCGATTATCACTAATGATTACGTTTACTTGATTTGAAGGTGTTTTCTTACATTTTACTACTTCTTTAGAAAGGTCCATTGAAAGGGGTTTGTTTTTAAGAACAGATAAAATTTGTCTGGAAATGTTTTGTCGCGGTCCTTTCTTCGCCTTTCAAGTCTGTTTACTTTTCCCTTAAATTTTACACGGATCGAATAAACAAACTAAGGAAAGAATGTAACAAAAAATAGAAAAATATTATGAAATAGTGACCTGAATATTATTAATCGGTAAATAATAGCTTTGTAATCTTTTTTTACAAGTATCGTAAGAATTGTGAACAAATTGTCTAGTGCTAAAACATTCGGAATTTAAATTTTACATTTTATTTTATTATTACTTGGCCAGTGATTAATACACAATAAATAATACAATCCCATCAAGTAAACAAACTGTTTAAGATAATTGGTAGAATCAGGTGTTACTTTGCGGAAACTCAATAATAAAGATATTAATTAATTTGCAAACTTCCGCTAACTAAAAACAATGATGTATCTTACCTGGATTGGAGAGCACCTCCCGCCCTTCCTCAATTGCGTGCACCAATCCCGTCACCACTAATCCCAGCACCACTACTCCCAACACCACTACTCCCGGCACCACTACTTCCAACACCACTATTCCAGGAAAGACACACCATCGACGATAATACGACACGTGTTTCGCCTCTACACGAGGCATCCTTAGGTGATGTAGACTCTACGGCGGCTGACCGCTAAGTCTTAGCGGTCTCCGATTGTCTAAAATTACCATACGAAACACAGCAATATTACGCAGCTATTTTACGCCGGTATTCTGTGATAGCGTGGTCCTGCCCTGTCGAGCCGATCCATCCATTCGTGCTACATCTGTAATATACGTATAACTACAGTGTGACTCTACCACGCATAAAATCGTAACACCGAAATAACTGTCTTTTATTAAGGCGAGTGAATTATTTGGATGCCATTAACATATTTATATTATATTAAAAAAAAGTCTGTCTTTCTGTTCTGGCTGTTCTTGCGGCAAATATCTTCAGTTGATAGAGAGTTATGCTAAGAGTAATTTGCACTACGTTTTATTCGAAAATTCTTAATATTTTTGGTAGTTTTAGTTTTAATTAAATGTTATTTGATGATTATGTTTAATCTAGATAATGCCACATTAATACATCTTACCGAGATGAAGTTGGGGCGATATGGTAGTTATATTTCTAAAACTAAATAAAACACAGACAGATAAAACCAGAGATATCTCAAAGGCTGCCCACATAGCTCTTTTAATTTCCTATAGTCTCGCATCAGATTATAAAAGGTGCGGGCCTTCGTTTTATAATCACACATTAATCAAAATCACTGTTTCAGAATAAACTCATCCTTTCCAATGGACCCTTCCGGTCGGACCCCGTGTTACCGGGTCACACATTCAAATCCTTTCACACTCAGATAAGCGTCGTCGACGTCTCTAAAAGTTTTTCAATCACACTCGAACCGTGAATGGAAAATGCGAAAACAATCCAAGCTGTGGTAACTAGATACTTACTCAGGTTCGTTTTTAATGGGATAAGTTTATTCTTATGTTCCATCTTAAGCTCCATTTAGATTCAGTATCAAACAGTTCGACATTCTAGTGCATTTGAAATGGTTATTGCACAGTATAATTTAGCATGCGTGTGCTCTATCTGCAGTAGCCAATTGACAAATAAAATATAATGTTTTCGTCTATGAATATAAAATAATTTACATATTTTATGAGTATATCACGGAATGCTCTCACTCAAATATTAATTAAAATAAGATAGGTAACCTTCATCAAGCCCCTAATAATACAATCCATGATCAAATGATAATAATAATCTAAATAACGGTTAATTTTTAGGGTAGAGTCGTTAAAACGAGTTTTCGGTTCTCTAAGCTCACCATGCAAAACACAGCAACATTAAGCTGCTAAAATAGCAGCGGAACGCTGCTGGTATACTGTGTGAGCGTGGTCTTTCCCAGTCAAGCCGAGCCATTCGAACTACAACCATAACATTGCTGCAGCATGGCTACCACCATATACCACCTAGAATATAACTATTCTGCGTGATTCTCCCTAACAATTTGAAAAGAAAATACTAAAATCAATTAAATAAAACTTTTGTTAAGAGAGCTGTCCTTTGTTTCAATAATGAACACTCTTAATTGAATTCAACGCACGTGCGACCATCTAAACGTATCTGAAGATGTATCCATGCAGGAAACTTACCGAAACCGCGTCGCATACAAAATTAAAAGAAAGAGGAAATAGTGAGATAGGCGGGAAATTTAATTAAAACGCCTTGTAGAATACGATCGACCATTGTCCGGGATATTTAATTGGAAAAGTTGTTCAGATATTTTTGTATTTAATTTTATTTATTACATTACTGAGCCGTGGTAGCTCAGCCAGAACCAATGAAATGATTAATAGCAATTTTAAATGCTGATTTACCACGTGCTACGATGTTTTCCTGTTTTCACCGTCGAAAACCTGTATGTCTGAGAAATAAAAAAAAATATTATTCCGAAGGAATGTGAAGTAAGCCAACACGCATTGGGTTAGCGTGCCGGACACTTCCTTGCCCTAAAACTCTCTCAGTTATAAGAGGAAGCCTGTAACCAGCAGTGGGACATAAATAGGCTGTTACTTTACTTTACTTGTATTACATTACTAAGATACCGTTTAGAAGTGGCGTGAGAATATCTACTGCCCCATATCTATCCCGCGCGTGTCGTATGTGGTAGCAGAGGGACGGAAATCAGGAGATGAGCAGCACCGTTTTCCTAATAACGTCTAAAAATAAAAACCACGCTTTCCCTGCGTGGCAAATATGACAAATACCCCCCCCCCCACACCCTATGAGGCAATCTATGTAGGATGACTATGTTTATTAGGAAAAAGACGTACTATTCCCTGTACTATTCTTAAAATGCTACCTAGAACAGGGGGAAATACTTGCATTGCCGTAACATTGGAACTTGTGTGGGTTATTATTTCCTATTAATACATAGATGAAATTACTATGGCTAAAACTAGGCGTCCACCATAGATTGCGTGAAAAGGTTTTCCCTTTTTGATTTTTTTCAAGAAAAACGCTACCTCCAAACTAGAATTTTCTCCTGTTTCGTTGAGGCAGTTTCCATATATAAATTTCACAAGAACAAACGTACAGACCCGGAACCATTATTTGTAGGCAATACAAATACTATTTTATAGTATTTGTATTGCCTACAAATTGGTACTACAGGTAGGTACAAATTAGGGATGGGGGATTGTGGGATTCAAATCCAAAGCCATTTGTGCTGCAACTCAATGCTTTATTTATATGTTGTTGAGCAACTCAATGCTTTATTTATATGATAAATGGCGAGAGGGCGCTCTAAAGTAAACATTCGCTCCATAAAGAATTCGTTTAAAAATAGTTTAAGATAAGAAATTAGCTCAAAAGTGATCAAAATAAATTAAATATACTACGAAGAGAGTGAATCAGTGTTTGTGACTATACCAGTTGAACCTAAGTGAAATATTTATCGAATTTAAACAGTGCATAATCTTTTCCGATTCTGTTAAGTAAAAGGCATTTTTACTCAGTTAGACTATAAACAATTAAATGTTGCAAGGAGCCGTCTCAAACAAAACTATGTGTATTAGTGAACAGTGCTTTACTTTTATTTGTACTTTACTGTAATTCGTATAACGACAAATACGTGTACCAATTACAGTTTGAACTTTAGACCTAAGCACAAAGCTATTATTCTGCTGCTAAATACAATTAGCGCCATCTATTTGCGAGTACCTTAACTTCTTGCTCTGTTGCTGCGGTACGATCAATACAAACGTAAAGTGTAGTCTATAGGTACCTATTAGTGCCGACAAATCACTAAAGATGTCACTATTATGCATAAAGTGTAAAGATTTAATAGAAACACGACATTATCTAGTGTGTAGCAATTGCAAAAACGAATATCACATTGAATGCACTGATACTACAGAAAAAAGATTTCACCTTATGGCAAATGATTATAAAAATAAATGGAAATGTACAAACTGCTGGGTGTTGTTTACAGATACAAACCAGAATGAAAAGAGCTGTTACGTAACCGAACGAAATAAGTATAAAATAAATATACCTACTGAAAATTCTTTTGAAGGTTTATCAGACGAAGAATATTCTTCCTTTATCACAGACAGTAAATTGAACAGAAGTTGTCCAAATATAGGACTAGATCTAGAGGAAGATACACAGGAAATGAAATACAAAATATCACATCCAGAGTTGAAACTGAAGGCTTCTGAAAACGAAATCGAAAACCTGCACTCTGAAAATACTGCTTTAAGTAAACAACTAGCCGAATATGAGCGAAAAATAAAAACGTTGACTGAAATATGTACATCGGACTCAAAAAAACCTACAAAACAAAAAATCCGGAAGAGTCTAAATAGAACTAAGCTTAGCTTCACCGAGGAAGAAAAGAATAGCCTCCATGATGAAAGCGCAGCAAAACGAACTGAAACACCGTCTGAAAAGCAAAAAATCGTTGATAGTAAAAATTCCGTAATTCGAACAAACCCAAGACAGACAAGAGACAGCCAATTAAAAAATGAGTCTATAGAAGAACAACACATATACGAACACAGATTACATATATTTGGAGATGAACAAGGCCGAGGCGTAACTACACAATTATCAAAATTACTTGGAAATAAATATAAGGTGTATGGTGAAATAAAACCAGGAGCTACAACGGACAAAATACTAGAAGGCATTAAGCTCAATTGCTCAACTTACAGTAATAAGGACTATGTTTTGATTCTAACAGGGAAAAATGACAGTGATTTAACAAAAATGAGTTCCTACCTATTTTACTATCTAAGCCAACTTAAAAACACAAATATTATATTATGCGAAACTGTTAATAAGGGACATAACACTGAAGATATAAATAGAATATTTAAGTCATACAGCGCGAAGTTACCCAATGTTAACTACATAGATTTACACTATACATATTTAGGCCAACCACGTAATAACTTAAGACATCTGTGCGAGAATATACTCCAAGAAATATTACGACTCGACTATAAACATAAAATCAAAAATTATCAATGTAAAGAAATACAGAAAATGTTAAAAGGCATTAGGCTACCTAAACAGGATATTCACTGTGTCCCGACAGATGTGATTACTAATAACGATCAATTTTTTTCGTTAGTACTGCCATAAATCATAATATACAAATTTCGAACATTAAGGATAATTCTGTAACGAAACCTATATGCAAATCAAGATCTGATGTAAAATATAACAAACCAGGGAAAAAAATACAGCTCACAATGTTATTTCAAAACATACAGAGCATCTTCAATAAACAAGACATACTAGAAGCATTTTTGATAAAGTTACCACAGTTTCAAGTAATATGTATCACAGAATCTTGGCTAACGCTTGAAAAACTACAGATAATACAATTTTCAAATTATAGGATAGCTGCTTCATTCTGTAGAAAATCCCGCGTTGGCGGCGGAGTTTGTATCTTGTTGAAAGATGTTCTAAAATATGTAGAAAGAGAAGAAATAGCCAAAATGTCAATAGAATATATAATAGAAGTGTGTGCAGTGGAGCTACCAGAAGAAAATTTTTTAATTATAACTTTGTATTGGAATGGAAGAGAGGAAGACGCATTCTATAATCGGTTACAATATATCTTAAATTATATAAATAAAAATTTTTCTAAATACAGTATAATTATAGGAGGTGACTTCAATATTGACATATTAAAAGACAATACAAAGACTAGACAATTTTTAAATCTAATGCTAGAATTTCAATTTAATCAACATATAACAAAGCCTACTCGTATAACTAAAAACACATCAACATGCTTAGACTTAATATTTACAAATTTCTGCAACCTAAAACTAAAAACTAGTTTAGAAGAATTTGGACTTTCTGACCACATGAGCACAATTATAGATATAGAAATAAATAAGCAAAACGAACAAAATATATGGTATACAGAAAAAAGAAAATTTAATTGCAATAATATGCAAAACTTTAAATCCAAATTAGAGTTATGCAATTGGTCGGAAATTTTGGAACCTAATAAAAATATTAACTATAACTACAAAAAGTTTAACGATAAACTAATATATATACTGAATGAATGTATACCGAAAGAGAAAATTATAATTAAACCGAGATATAAAAAACGTTGGTTAACCGTAGGGTTGAAAAAATTGTGTAAACACAAAAGAATGCTAAAGGTATTGGCATTAAAATCGAATAATGAAATACTTATCCAACATTATAAAAAATATGGAAAATTACTAAAAAAAGCTGTCATTACATCAAAGAAAATAGAATACAGTAATAAAATTATAAGATCAAATAATAAAATCAAAACAATGTGGCATATAATAAAGGAAAGAACAAATAAAAATATTATAAAAGAAAAAGATAACCTTAAACTAAAAATAAACAGTACTTTAACTTCAGACCCGATTTTAATAGCAAATACTTTTAATAGGTTCTATGCTTCGTTAGGCAAAAATTGTAACCCGCCAACACGTGGTCGAACTGCACAAAAAGTGTCAAATAACTCTATGTATCTCAGCCCAGTGACCCCAAGGGAAGTATATAAAATAATACAAAATTTAAAAAATAAAATGATAGGATAGACGAATTACCACCAGCCTTAATAAAATATTGCGCAGATGCGTTAGCTCTACCACTTTGTGAACTAATCAACCAATCTCTCACAGAAGGCATTTTCCCAGACATGTTAAAAAGGCATTAATAATACCCATCCATAAGAAAAATTCAAAAACCGATATCGATAATTATCGCCCCATAGCTTTACTCCCTACAATCTCAAAAGTTTTTGAAAAAGCAATGTTCGAACGTGTGTATAATTTTTGCGAAAAATATAGAATCTTTAGTGAATTACAGAACGGTTTCCGTAAAAATCGATCTACCGTACTAGCAGTATATAAATATATTCAAGATATTCTAAAGATATTAAACAATAAAGAATATGCAATAGGAATACTCTTAGATATGACCAAAGCATACGATAAGGTACAATATAATATATTACTTAATAAATTAAATTGTATAGGTGTTTGTGGGATTAGTTTAGAATGGTTCAAATCATACTTACAAGATAGAGAACAATATGTAGAAATAGAATACTTTAATAATAATAAAATAGTAAAAGTAAGATCAAATAAAATAATTGTAAATGCTTCAATACCCCAAGGTAGTGTAGTGGGATTTTTATTATTTTTAATATATATTAACAATCTCAGTGAAACTATGGTTAACCCATGTGTTATGTTTGCGGACGATATCTCTATCTTAGCACCTTGTCGTGACGTAAATAACGTAAATGATACATTATATAAAATATTTGAAAATACTAATAATGGATGAAAGAGCATAACCTGGAAATAAACTACAAAAAAACAAAAATTTTGCCTTTTTACCCCTATCAAAAAGCGCCGATAAAAATTAATTTTTCTTACAAAAATACAAAAATCGAGACTGTAAATGAGCACACTCTACTCGGCATAGTTTTGGATAGTCACATCAACTGGAAATCTCACGTTCAGAAAATTCGTAACAAATTGTCTAGTTTTGTATATGCCCTAAGTGAAATAAAAAAGACAACTGACCTCCAGACCGCGTTAATTACTTACAATGGCTATGCACAGGCGTGGCTAAGGTACGGTATTATCCTGTGGGGTAACAGTACAGATGCAACCACCATCTTCATCTTACAGAAAAAACTAATTCGCATTATGTGTAACATAGAAAGAACTAAAAATTGTCGTCCTCATTTTAAAAAACTTAAACTTCTTACCCTAATTTGTATTTATATATTTTAATTATGCAAATTTGTGCGAAAATACCCTAATTTCTACGTAAAAAGAGAAACTAAAATTACGGCTTATAGTTTAAGACACGGAAATAGATTATTGCTACCAACTTCTAAAATGAAGCTCTTTTCCTCAGGCCCTTACATAATGTCAATAACTGTCTATAATAAACTACCAAACTCATTAAAAAACGAAACAAATGATCATATTTTTATAAGACAATTAAAAGTGTTTCTAATCAATAAATGTTATTATACTTTATATGAATACCTGAATGACAAATGTAATAATGATAATGAAAACTATAAATAAATGAATGAATAACACATATAATGATAGTATAATAATAAGGAATAATATAAATATAATGAATAATATAATAATTATAATGAATAATAAAACATTTTTGCGTCCTCCTCTGTTCTAATTTGCTATACCCGACAGGGTCCATATTGTGAAAATTGAATATTATTAATTTCTACATTATGGAATGCAAATAAATATATTGTATTGTATTGTATTGTATTGTATGTTGTTGAGTTCTTATCTGGAGGATGCTGCTAAGGCATAGTCGCCTCTTACGACACCTACGTACTGATATGAGATAGTTCTAGAATATATGTATATCAATATGAAAATGTAAAACGGAACGTGTTCCCAGGTATTTCAATATGGGCGCATCAATCGACGACGCGTCTCGCGCGCCACAACGCGTGTCGCGAGATCTTTAATTAAAATATCCCTCTAGAGAAAATTGATTTTTGTGTACAAGAACAAAACAGTGAAGCAGTGTAACTAGATAAGACTCTAAAATGAATATATACATATAAATAAATATATATATATATATATATATATATATATATACTTTAACTTTGCCTAATCTCAAACCCCTCTTGGCGCGTAATGTGCTTGAGAAATGGTACAAAGTTCGCTCTTCACGTATTAAATTAAAAAGATTTATTAAACACAATATGGGTATTACCTACATCGCGTACCTACCTGTACACCTGTATCGCAGTAGACTTGAATAATAGACATAGTATTTAAACATTGTACAATCTCAAACATGAAGGTTTTTTTTCATAGATATAAGAGTGCCAAACAAGTACATAGTCAACATGATGTTCAGTGAATGCTGTAGCACATAGACAGTTGCAATTATTCTCGATAAAAAGATGCAAATCTGTTTTCAACTATAAATATTAAGATGAAATGCCACCTGATCAGTGAAGAGGATTCAGGATCTCTACACTTTTTATACAAAATACAGCAACATTATTGTATATAGCATTATTACAGCCGCTGGTATTCTGTACGAGCGTGGTCCTTCGTTAAGGCGTAGTGAATATTCTTACACTAAAAATAATTAGAAATATTTGAGTTGTGAAATGTCGGTACTCTAGTACTTTAGTTCTATTGAAATGTTATACGTGGTAGAGCCATGCTGCAGTTATATTAGGGTAGTATAGTTTTAGCACGGATGGGTCGGCCGGCCGTGGAAGGACCACGCTCTCACAGAATACCAGCGTCAAATAGTAGCTTAATGCTGCTGTGTTTCGTATGCTGAGTGTAGAAATCGGGAGACCGTATACTGCTGTGCTTCGATCTGAAGAAGCCAGTATATTTACAGACTGTTGAGCATTCCATCTTGCCCTCAGTCGCCCTAAATTAGAAATACATATAGGAGTTTATAGGCGAAGGGATACACTAAAAAGTTTGCGTGATAAACGAGCACACAGTCCTCCTGATGGTAAGTGGATGCTGTGGCCTATATACATCTACTACTATCCTCGACTAAGAATCATGATACATTATCACCCCTAAGGACTAAGATGGATCGTTTACAGTAAAAAGAATCTCCGGTACTCTACACTTACCATACGAAACTCAACAGTATTAAGCTGCTATTTTACGCTGGTATTCTATGAGATCGTGTTCCATTACCGGTGGAGCCGAACTATTTACGCTACAACTGTGATATAGTTGCAGCACTGCTTTACTACCCACAAAACTTTGATAAAAGTTTGTACAGTAACGTACTTGTGAAGAACTGTAATGATGATGATCATGATAATAATAATTATACGTTTATATATATATATATATATATATATATATATATATATATATATATATATATATATATATATATATATATATATATATAATAAACACTCACGTCACCCGACATCACGACTACAGACTTCCATTTGGCACGGTCCTGACACACCTCTCTCGCCGCCTTCACATCCATACACCTCCGCATACATGCTCGTCGGTTAAGGGTACTCCTAATTTGGCCCGTTTTCAATAATTCGCCAATTTGGTCGATAAATTTTCGCCTAGGACGTCCCTTTCCGACTCTGCCATTCACTTCTGCAACATAAATTTTCTTTGTCACTCTTTCCTCATTCATTCTTTCCACATGACTAAACCACCGAAGCATTCCTTTCTTAATCCTGGTCACAACATTATCTTGCAAACCACACTCTTCTCTTATTACACAATTTCTTACCCTGTCATTCAGATTCAGCCCTAACATACTCCTTAACGACCGCATTTCTACTGCGTTCATTCTACTCTCGTGCTTCTTCTGCCACACCCAACTTTCACTACCATACGTTAAAGTAGGGACAAACACAGCATTGTGAATTGCCATTCGTGCCTTTTTCGACACATTTTGACTCTTCACAATAGAGTGCAGGGCCCCATTTACTCTGTTTCCTGCGTTCACTCGTCGTTCTATATCCTTATCATATCTCCCATCCCTGCTAAATACGCAGCCCAAATATACAAACTCATCTACTTGCTCGATCAACTCCCCCTCTATTCTTATTTCACAAATCGATTTGTTATCGTATATATATATATAAATATATATATATATATATATATATATATATATATATATATATATATATATATATATATATATATATATATATATATATATAACATCACCGCGTTTATTTAGTATTTCGTAACAAATTTACCTACTTCGACTTTCAAAACAAGAAAGGTAACCCCAAACTACAATTTGATATAATTTAATTTGTTCGAAAGTTTACCTTTCTGCGACCTTTATTATGAGTGGTCTCGCTGATAAGTAAGTTTTAGTAATTTTAATATTATACTTTTTAGATATTAAATATAATAACAATTTTAATAGTAAATATTAATTTATGTAATATTTATAATAAATAATAATATAAAATAATTTATAAATATAATAATAATAATATATGTTGTAGTGCTACGCACGAATGGGTCGACTCGACCGGGGAAGGACTACGCTCTCACAGAACACCAGCGTAAACTGGCAGCTTAATACTGCTGTGTTTCGTGTGGCGAGTGTAGAGAACCGGATACCCATTTTAATGGAATCGAGGCATTCCATCTTAGTCCTCAGGGCTGACAACGCATCTGCATTTTGATTCTTAATCGAGGTTAAACGTAGATGTCTATGGGCCACAGCATCCACTTACCATCAAGTGGACTATGTGCTCGTTTGTCACCATGATTCTATAAAAAAAGAGGTAAGCAACCCGTAATATAATATTGCTTTCCTTTTTTTGATGATGGTAAGCGGCTTCTGCATACCATGGACACTTTTAGAACTTCAAACAGACTACAGATTTGTACCTCTGAGGACTAAAATGGAGGGCTTCACAGCCTGTAATTACATTGCCTCTCCACACTCTTTAGTCCGGAATACATCACATCAGAAATAGGAAAGAGGGTGATGACCACAAAGATGAACACCTACGCAGAAAATGATTATATCGACATAGTTCCTTCATTGCTGAAGTTTTTAGTTATCATATCAGTTTCCATTTAGTCCCCCTTACGAAATCAACGCCGTGATATGGGATATTCTCATGTCGCCAATACACACCAATTTTAGCAGTATGATATATAATATAATATATATAATATAATAATATTCCACAGCTATCACACAACGCCATCTAGTCCCAAGCTAAGCAGAGCTTGTGTTATGGGTACTAGACAACTGATAAACATACTTATATATTTCTAAATACATAAATATTATAGATAAATTACACCCAGACACAGAACAAATGATCGTGCTCATCACACAAACATTTGTCCTGGGTGGGAATCGAACCCACGACCTCCGGCTTAGCAGTCAGGGTCACTAACCACTAGACCAACGGGCCTGTCGAATAAATATCGATGATGGATAAAACAAACTATTATTTAAAAATATCGAAATTATTGAATAAAACCACTTATACGGATTTTATCGCGTTTAATTAACTTGTTTTTAATTCCCGACGTTTCGGGTGCTTTACAGCACCCATGATCACGGGGCTGACGTTTGATATCCCAATGTCATAGTTAGCCGGGCTATCTTCAGTTTTCGAATATTAATTTTTGGTCCGATCTACGCAGAACGATCTTACAGTATACATATTGATATATACTATAAGCTCTACCTACAGAGGTAATAGCATTACAATAATGTACGTAATTACGCGATAAAAACCGTATAAGTGGTTTTATACAATGTGTAGTGTTCGCGTACATTTAAGGAATCAAAAATTAATTACCTGAGACCCGTAAAGATCACAACTTATTTGTATTATATTTGTAGGGCACCTCCTGCCCCTCATTGTACATTGCAGCGCGGTTTTACCATATACATACAGAGTGTGTAAAAGTATGAGCATGAAAAGAAAGGCTTCAAAATTCTCTTATCAAAAAAAGTCATTCGAAAATGCAATCAGATATTCGCGATACTTTAGTCTAGGTCTTCTATTTCCGGTTCTTTAGGTCCGGGATTTATGTTACATGAATTAAGTTTCCCCATTTTAAGCCTGTTATTATTGCTCAGCGGATATCACGGTACCGCTAAGGCAAGTGCCAGTCCCCCATTAAATGTATTGACAACAAAAATGCGTGAGACTTGATGTTTAATAAAAAAGAAAATAATTAACATTTTAATAAGTGGTGGAAAGCTCTTACAGTACTAGAATGTTCCGTCCACTGGTCTTATGAGACATTGCACACTGTTCTTACAGTTATCTCGAGAAGATAAACTACTGCTCGAGCTTTCCCCATCTGTTGGGACAAGCGCTGTTAAACTAACTAACAAACTAGGAAGCACACAAAAACAAATCACACTTTTCCATGGAAAAAGTTCAAGTAGTGTAACAATGTTATACTAAAACAGTAATTATAACACCAGAATATTAAACACAAATATGATAAATGCTCCCTTACTTCGGTAATTTCCGGCTTGTACGCTCTCAGCCAAATTCCAGTTTAATTTGCCCCCGGGACTAACCACGACCAGTAACTTGTTGAAACATGATTTACTCGCTATTTTTAACTAATGTCGTTTTAATGAAAGTGTAAGTGCGCTTACGCACTACACGTTAAAATTACTTGTCTTTAATTTGTAACATTATACTGCTGGAAAAAGCAGACTACTATTTAGTCGCCGAGTCGTCACAAATTGTCATTTATCATCATTACAGTCCATAAAAGTCCACTGCTGAACATAGAGCTTTCCCATAAATCGCCTCATATTTTCCATAGTTTTCACGCTTGGCGTGTGGTTTGGCAACTTCAGTTCTTCTTGTTGTTATTAATAAAACGCTACTGCACTCATCCCATCTCCTATCTCTATCGTCTCTTACGAATGAAAGAGTGTGGTGGATTATTTTGAGCCCCCCTATCCCCTTAATTGAGAATAAATGTAGATGTCTATGGGCCACAGCATCCACTTACCATCAGGTGGACTGTGTGCTCGTTTGTCACCCAATGCTATAAAAAGCCACCTCTGCACAGCTCAATGCCAACCAATAAATGGGCCACAGCGATCACTTACTCCCATATAAGTTACAATATGTTAGCTACAACATACATATAAACAAAATTGAATGTCTATCTGTTACAGCGACAGAACTGTCTTAGAATGAGCTAAGGGCGTTAATTGCGTGTCATTTAGACTTGAATAAACGTTTATAAAATGTTATATATCTCTCTGTATATATGTCTGTATGCTCGAACTAATGACTATATAGATTGTAATAAAACTTCACAAACAGATAGAGACCAATGCAAGGATTGATTGAGACTGTGTATATGAGGATAATATCATGACAAACGAGCACACAATCCACCTGAAGGTAAGTGGATACTGTTGGCCGTAGACATCTTCATTTACCCTCGATTAGCAAACAAAATGCAGATGTGTTTTCACCAGTAGGACTAAGATGGAATGCTGCATTTCCAGTTATTAGGGTCTCCAGTTCTCTACATTTACCATACAAAACACAGCAGCATTTAGCTGTCATTTTGTGCTAATATTTCTTGAGAGCTTGGGCCTTCCCGGGTCGAGTCGATCCACTCGTGCTACAATATAATTTAATACAAGTAGTGTCTTTACTAAATAATTCTACATTAATAGATCTTACCCAGGTAAATCTGGGGCAGGTAACTAGTACTTCATTAAAAATGAATCATGTTGTTTATTATATATGTAAGCATAACATTGAATGGCTGAATCTTGCAGAATTCGCCAAATGAATAAGATGTTGTATCTGTTGAGATTTTGTTTACAAATCGTTATCCGGGTTGCGGTATTTACATTCGAGTCTGCTTTTGTTTCAACTAAAATATTACAACCGTCTGTACCGAAGTTATGTTAGATATATTACATTACTTAATAAATATACGTTGAGTTTAGTATAATTAGATTTATTTGAATTTGTATTTATTAGAACAACAAGGTGGATCTATTTCTATAGTCTTTATTCTAGTAATAAAGGAAGAGTCACGTTTCAGCTACAGTTGTAACATGAATGGGTCAGCCTGACTGGGAACACACTTTCACAGAAAACCAATATAAAATAGCATATACTCGTAATGCTGCTGTGTTTCGTATGAGTCGGAACTTTTCAAAGTCGGTATGGTATCAACGTACAAATATGGATAACGAGGCGTCATATCAGTTGTGAATGTCTATAGGCCACAGAAACCACTTACCATCTGTCTGTGAGCCAGTTATCCCCCCTTATTCTCTAAAAAAAGATACTAGTCTAGTTCTAAGCCCAAGCCGAGGTAGCTCAGGTGGTAGTCGTATGCGAGTAATCCAAGTTCAATTCCATCCAACATAAATACATTTGATTATTGCTATTTCAAACGCTCGTTTATCAAATAAAGATTAAGGAAACATTCGTGAGAAATTCTGGATTTCTGAGAAATTACAGTATTTTAAGAACAAATTAAGTCCGCCAATATACCTGGATGAGTGATATTATGGTATAGCTGTAGCGTAAGTCGTAGCGTAATACGTATGGATCGATTCTGATAGGGATAGACCAGGCTCTCACAGAATATCAGCGCTAAATAGCAACTTAATGCTGTTGTATTTCGCATGGTGAGTGTAGAGAACCAGAGACCCTTTTTACTGGAAACGGGGTTTCCATCTTAGTCCTCACCGGTGACAACGCATCTGCATTTTGGTTCGTAATCGAGGATAGATGTAGATGTGCATGGACCACAGCAACCTCTTAACATGTGGACTGTGTGCATTGTCACCCTTATTTTATAAAACAAAAGAAAATCACAAGCCTTTAGACTTTTTTAGCACTAAAATCAGTCTCAAAATTAAGGCTCTTTGCTAAGCCGGCCGAAGTAGCCTTTTAGCATCTCTTTTGACAGCTTTGTGGCGCAGTGGCTTAGCAAAGAGTTACAGCGCTAGGGATCGTAGGTCCGAATCCTGCACGGAACAAGTAAGATAATTGTTCCGGCTCTGAATTGTTCCGGGTTTGTCCTTGTGAAATTTATGTATGTAAACTGCCCCCACGATACAGAATAAAGTTCTAATTTGGAGGTAACGTTTTATGCTAAGAAAAAATATTACTAATAATAATCAGTATTACTACTTACTTCGTCTAAATCTTTATTGTCAGACAAGAATACTTTTTAAGTACCTTTTTGTATATATTTGTGATAACGTGCCTGATTTGAATCTGTTTAGCAGTTTCTATTCTATTGTGTAACCTTGTTGTGGAAGAGCGATGTTTCTTAGCACAGAACATTATTTGCTTAAAAGGAAGCTTCAATTACTTAAAATTACATAACTTAACTTAACTTATATACTTAGTAATAAATCATTTTGCTTCAGGACCAGGTAAGATAGGTTGTAAGTGTTAGTGATAAGAGTCTATCTCCGTGGTCTTAACAAAAATTTAAGTTAAATTCTAATCCAGGGTACTAGTACAGGATACGCTTACTCATAGGTCACATCGTATTATTTATGACGTGGTTGCTTGGCGGAGCTTGTTTCATCCATTAATATGATTTGTTGTTTTCCAACTGACTTTAATAAAAGGAGGAGGTTTTCAATTCGACTGTATTTTTTATGTGTAACTTTTTTGAACCGATTTTAATGATTCTTTTTTATCTGAAAGCTGGTGCTACTCGTGTGATCCCCATATAAATTTGATCAAGATCTAACAAGTGCTTTTGCATTATCCTCAATAATGCGTATTAAATTGACTTTGACCACATTGATGACGTTCTCATTTTATTTATATTAAAGTCGGCTGTACAAAATTTGAAATATATTGAAAATAAATTTATTATAAAGTAAATTTAATTTATTGTATCTTTTGTATCAGAGTTTATTAATATTTTTTTAATTTTTTCGAATTTAAAACAGATAATTAATTATTAAAGTTTAGAATTTGATTTTCATCCTATTTATCGATGTACAATAAAAAATATTTTATTCATTTACTCAAAATATATAATAATTATACGTATATTATAAATGATAATAAGTAACATGCTCGTAATCTATAAGTGCCCATGGTAGCTCAGGTGCTTATCGCTCGTAATAAATTTCACAATACGCGAGCAACCTGGGTAGCTCCTCATTGGCATTGATGAAATTTTTAATTGAAATTTTAAGTTTTTATTTACCACATGCTCGGCTGTAAAGGAAAACCTGAAAGTCTGAGATAAAACTATTTAAAAGATGTAAAATCCACCAATTGGGACAGCATGGCGGACACTTCCTTGCCCTAAAACCCTCTCAAAAGTAAGAGGAAGCCGAGCACGAGACGAAGCTGGGCACACCAGCTGTGGGACGTATATTTGCTGTAACTTTAACTATATATAATAATGAACAAGCGTTACATACAGTTTTATCTCAACTTTGAAAACTAAAACAGTTATGTCTTTCGACGTCATAAATCAAGTTGACGCTGCAAAATTATTGCACGCTTGAAGCTTTATATTCATGAAAACTATGTTACATGGGACCTTTGGGAGAAGTGAAATAAAATCATTTATTTCTAGAATGGAACTACAAATCACATCAATAACACAGCAACTAATATTAAATTTTAATTACTTATACTACACCATAATCTTGTCCTGTGCATGTTAGTCTCCGTTGAGACAGACCGGCGAGACAGAAATTCGATCCCGAGGACATTATTTTTATTAATATCCTGATATAAATTGGTTGCTGGGTAACCGGTATGGCTTTATCAACATGATCTTTAGAATTTCTCTCTGTATCCGCTCCAACTGAATCATGAAAGTTTTGGAGGCGCCACTCAAAGCTGATAATAATACTGTATTATTTTCAATTTTCATCGCTGGCCATATAAATGTAAAGGTTTATTTATTTATTTTATGTGTTTAAACTTTGTTGAACTGTTCAAACAGCATAAGCTCAAAAGAAGAACATAATAATAAAAATATTATACCTTGGTATAGTTGATGCACATCATTATACGAGTATAGCATATCCTCAACAGAGTCTGAGCAAAGTCTAATCAGGGTTTATCAAATTGTCATTAGTTTGAAAATTTTCCAATCAAAATACATCATTCTTGTCTTTGATACAAGTGCCTTGGACGAGCGGGCGACATTTAACGTTGATCCAGTTTCGTTTGTCCTGTCATTAAATCGACATCAAACGATCATACTATAAGTGTTAAGTCTGACCAAATTATTTTCGTTTTTGGGCCCTTGGTACTGAAAATAAAGATCTCTATTTCGTTAATAGGAGTGGCTTATCAGGCATGTATTTATAACCATTTTTTTGTTTGTTATTCCCAAAACAGTTTTAACATTTTCACAGGTGATACTTTGATCGATTTATGAGAAGCACCAGCTTTAAGTATAAAAATATCATCAAAATCGGTTTTCCTAGAAAAAAGTTCTAAGTTAACAAACATATCTATCCTATACCTTTAAACGAGCAATTCTCGTATATATATATATATATATATATATATATATATATATATATATATATATATATAAATAAATAATCGGAATCTCGGAAACGGCTTCAATGATTTTCATACAATTTAGTGTCCAGGGAGTTTCAGGGGCAATAAATCGATCTAACTAGGATTTATTTTTAGAAAATGTCTTTTTGTCCATGTTTTCAGGCAATGAAAAACTGCTACAATAAGAAGGTAAATTTTGACACTGTGTTAATGATCGCAATAGCTCAAGTGGATACCGAGCGGTTGCGAAATTGTAATGCCTTGGTTCGCGTCCTGTAATCGGTCCGACTTTTTTTCCTTTTTTTTTTCAAGTTCCCTTCTTTTGTGAGATAATCTATTATTTCGAGCCCTTTTTTCGTATTTTTTAAAAATACGAAAATTTTAATTAAACTAATTGCACTCATGACTTTTTATTCAAATAACCAGTTCAGTTTTTTCTATTATGTCAATAAGATCAAAAAATATTACTATATGCTATGTTTCATCATTATGTAATTTGCATCTAAATGTAATTTCAAAAAAAAACCGAGCAAAGTTCGGTCATCCAGGTACTAAACAATACAGTCGGATTGAGAACCTCCCTCTTTTTGGAAATCGGTTGAAAATTTGAATATTCTACGTTAAGGATTAACCGTCTCGTGGTGACGAAAGATATATAAACTGTCACATATCATCTCGTAAATGTCGTAGAAGGTGACAGAGAGACATTGAAACGAAAGATGGGCAGCAGCATCTTCCTGATATCAACACAAAATAATAGAAAACTGCGGTTGACAACAAGCTAGGCGTCGCAACTATGGCAAAATCCTCCATATGAAAGTCCACTGCAGGATATAGGCCTCTCCCGAACCTGTAGGAGAATCCTATGTTCAGCAGTGGAGTTCTGTAGGCTGTAATGGAACTTAAACGATTAAATTTAGGACTGAACTAGAA
The DNA here is from genome assembly GCA_036936625.1 of Parnassius smintheus behrii. Classification (NCBI taxonomy): domain Eukaryota; kingdom Metazoa; phylum Arthropoda; class Insecta; order Lepidoptera; family Papilionidae; genus Parnassius; species Parnassius smintheus. The sequence continues at coordinate 3,093,935 of JAUPFT010000031.1, forward strand.
AGCTTAAAATCTTTTAGCATAAACTGTATCTAAAATCAGAAATAGAAAATAGAGTTTTTTGATTTTAATTATTATTTCTTTTTTAAAATCAGATTCAACCTCCAGCCTGTTTAATTGTAATAATAGTGATAAACGAACACACAGTCCACTTGATGGTAAGTGGGTGTTGAGGCCCATAACCATCTACATCTATTCTCGATTAAGAATGAAAATGCAGATGCGTTACCACCCCTGAAAACTTAAATAGAATGCCTCGTTTCTAGTAAAAAGGGTCTCTGGTTCTCTATACTCACTGTACGAAACACTGCAGATTTACGCTGGTATTTTACGCTGGCATTCTGTGAGAATGTGGTACTGCCTCAGTCGAGTTGACCCATTCATGCTGCAATCACAATATAGCTGCAGCATGGCTTTACCACTTAAATATATAAATATTAAAGCGGGTTCACTTTAGACGTTCTATTTGTCTTATTTTTAAAAGACTTTACAGTTCAAGGTAATCCTACAAACGAAGAAATCGGCATCGTATTGCGCTCGCTTACTCTGTACATATCTGTTATAATACAAACGTATAATACAAATTTGCTCAATTATAAGATTTTTCGATCCAATTTTCGGCGCACAACTGAGCTGCAAGAACCAACGTAAATAAAATACAAACGCCGGCTTAATATAGTTGAAAGCATTTCTGATTATGATAGGGCACAGCGGGACAACTGGCCAGTATTGATTTGCAGGCAAAACAAATAAACAACACAAACTGGAGAAGTTTCTTTCACTGTTTCTTCTGCAATCAGAGAAACCTCATTTTGAAATGGCAGTAGATTTACCGTTGCGTTACAAGCTACGAGTATTAAAGTCCACTGCTGAACATAAATAGACCTCCCCTATATATTGCCTCATAGAGGAGATATTTTCCATAGTTGCCACGCTGGGCAGGCGGATTGGCAACCGCAGTATTTATTTTTAATCTTTGAATAAATTAATGAAATAAATATATTCTATTGAACGCTAGAAAACATAAGAAAAACACAACATATTATTTAAAGGTACGATTTGCGGCCTTACCGCTTAGAAGCGATCTCTACCAGGCAATTATGTTGCAAAGAATATAATGATCTGTGAAAAAGGGTACGTAAGTTGTTGGAAAACACACACGATATAAATATAATTACCTATATACTCGCTATTAGAAAGACACTGCTGCCAATCTCACAATACATCTTCCGATACACACGGAAGATGTATTGTGAGATTGGCATGGCATAAGATTGGCACAGGAATAGAGCAGAGGGTGGTACCTGGTATACGTGGTAATTAATATAGCTCCCATGCTGCAGCTATATTAATTAGCAGTATATTTGTAGCACGAATGGGTTTACAAGATGATGTTGTGACCAGGATTAAGAAAGGAGTGCTTCGGTGGTTTGGTCATGTGGAAAGAATGGATGAGGAAAGAGTGACAAAAAAAATTTATGTTGCAGAAGTGAATGGTAGAGTCGGAAAGTGACGTCCTAGGCGAAAATTTATCGACCAAATTGGCGATTTATTGAAAACGGGCCAAATTAGGAGTACTCTTAACCGACGAGCATGCATGCGTAGGTGTATGGATGTGAAGGAGGCGAGAGAGGTGTGTCAGGATCGTGCCAAATGGAAGTCTGTAGTCTCTGCCTACCCCTCTGGGTCACAAGCGTGAGTGCTTATGTTATGTTTATGAATGGGTCGGCTCGACTGGGGAAGGACCTCGCTCTCACAGAATACCAGCGTATAATAGCACCTTAACGCTTCAAACATTAATTTAAATTAACAAACAACAAACATTAATATTTATACACTAGAAAAAGATATAATGAAATAATTTAATTACAGTAGTGTAGTATATTTAATTGTACCTATAATGTAAACACACGACATGCAAACATTTAAAAAATTCTCCATTGTTATAAAAAATCAACAACTGACGTGTTTTCTTATAATCAATTTTCAATAACAAAATACTTCAGAAGCGCCCTCACAGCGGATTCGTTTTAAATGTCTTTGTATTCCCCAATCATTCACTCGTTAGACGTCGGGAGACGACAATTTAATTAGCAATGATAAAGTTTTTCCAGCGCTCGTAGAAAAGACCACGCTACTTTAGTTTCAGTCTGTTCCAAGTCTACACAATAATGAATTGATAATTGCAATCGATGGCCCGCAGACTGCAGGCAATCAACTCAGTCACGCAATCTTGCTTGTTTGTAACCTTTAGAACATTGTTAACGATCTTGAGTTATTTTCATGGTTTATTCAAAAACACTTTCGTTAGAAATATAACTAGTTACATCTGATACCTTAGCCGTGTATTTGCCTATTTTTTATTTAAATAGAATCCAACACCTTACATTATACCGCCAATGTTGTTAGTGGCAAAAGAAATAAATAAAACAGGAGATTTATAGCGGCGTCTTCCAATTATTTTACGTGGTAGAGCCACAGTTGTATCACGTATGGGCCAGATCAACTAGGGTATGATCATGCTCTCATAGAATACCAGCGTAAAATATTAATGCTGCTGTTTCGGAAGATGAGTAAAGAGAACAGGAGAACTTTTTAACTAGAAACGAGGAATTACATCTCGATCCTCAAGCAAGGCATTTGCGTTTTGATTCTTAATCGAGAATAGATTAATTTAACGTCTATGGGCCGCAGAATGCACTTACCATCAGGTTAATTGTGTGCTCGTTTATTATTCTATAAAAAAACAACTTGGGTTCGAGGTACGGTAAATCCCCTTTATCGTTCTTAAGGTTGGACGGTTTCCAATGTAACGTCGATGATTAAAATGAGAGTAAAACTAATTTGTTTTTTCCTTTTGTTGCAGCTCAAACTGAAACTCCTAACAAGTCAACAATGCAACATATTCTACCCATGATTGTAACCCGTGCTGAGCTCCGCGGCGAGCTGAAGTGTGTCGTATCCTCCGCAGCACTAGACGAGCCGATTGTGAAACGGATAGAACTGGATGTCAAAGGTAAGAATTTAATAAAACGATATTTGTAACATGTTTGATATTAATTTCTCGAGTGACAGCCTAGGAACGGTAAGCCAAGTGTACGGTGGTCTCTACAAGAAATATTGACGACTTAGTAATACATGCGAGAATTCGATGGATGCAGATGACTCAGGACCGTGGTTTGTGGACTTCTTTGGGGGAATATATTCAGCAGGGTACTTTTGAAGTGCTGTTATTATCATGATGATATTGGTATGAATGATAGTAACATTAACTAGTTCGCTAACTAAGTTCAGATGTAATTATCGGAGCGGAAATATTAAAATAAATTATTCGAAATATTGTTACGAGCTTGAGGTTCGTGACAATAAAAATTGCCGATAGAATTACCTAAATTAACACTTTAATTTACTTTACACAAATTAAAACTTAAAACACTAATAATTAAACACACTAATTCACTTAATTCCGCTCCGAAGCTTCGCTTGTTTCGCCAAATCAACACTACTCCGATCGCATCTTGCAGCGCCTATTTATATAAATTAGCAAAATATCCAGAATGTTCAAGTAAACACGCGCAAGGTACCGAGAGTTCGAGTTTTAAACTTCAAGAAGTTTAGTTCTTCGGTTCGAGACTAGATGGCGCTAGTGCGCCGATTTGAGAGCGTTAACACTGCCCCCTCCTAAGACATGCTAGTCCCGAGCATTATCGGCCCCATAATAACGCGCTAGGCGATCCACATGGACGATCTTAGGAGTCCCTCTTGCGCCTTTCTGTATCCGGTAGCTTACATCGTTGATCCTGGTCATAATCCGGTACGGGCCGTCCCATTTAGCTTGAAGCTTAGGAGATTTCCCTTTGCTGCGGACTGGATTGTGCAACGACACAAGTGAACCTTCGTCGAACCTTTTGTTGTACATTTTGCGATCATACCGGGTTTTCATCTTTTCAGACATTTGCTGGCCCTATTGTCTGATGTGCTCATAAACGTCATTCATTTTATTCCGCAAGTCATTTGCATAATCGGTTATACTGCGTGGAGCATCAGGTGGTATCCCGGTGATCAGGTCTGCAGGCAGCCGTAATTCTCTTCCAAAGTTTGCGAAAGCTGGTGTCACTGCTGTACTTTCGTGAACAGCGCTTCGATATGACAACAAAAACGGTTGTATGTGCTTGTCCCAATCTCGTTGCCGATTGTCTACAACTTTTGCTAGGTACCTCTCCAATGTCTGATTAAATCGTTCTACCATTACATCAGATTGCGGGTGATAAGAAGTCGTTCTTGTTTTATGAGTACCCATAACTCGGCAAGTTTCCTGGAATATTTGAGATTCAAAATTCCTTCCTTGATCGCTGTGAATCTCTAAAGGTACTCCAAAACGACAGAAGACTTCATGAAATAGTTTATCTGCAACTGTTGAAGCTTCTTGATTTGGAATGGCGAAGACTTCTGGCCACTTAGTGAAGTAATCCATCACAACCATGAAATACTTGTTACCGCTTTCACTTTCCGGAAACGGCCCCGCCACGTTAATGGCTATTCTCTCCCATGGTGCACCAACATTGTGCAATTTCAATGCACCTCTACTACGAGTCTGAGGTCCCTTTACAGCCGCACAACTTGTACATTTGCGACACCAGTCCTCGACATCGTTTTGACAGTGGACCCAGTAAAACCGTTCTCGGATCTTCAGTAGAGTTCGTTTAACTCCCAGATGGCCTCCTGAATAATCATTATGGTACAGCTGTAGAACATCCGGTACTTTAGCCTTAGGGACAACCATTTGCAAACGACAGCTGTCTCCTCGACCATTGTCCCATTTACGGCACAGGACTCCATCCTGAAGCAGCAAGCTGTCCCATTGGGCCCAATAGCTTTTCGTGGTTGAACTCATCGCTGAGACGTCCCTCCACTTAGGCTTGGTAGCACGGGCCTTCATTCATCCCAGAATCGGCTTGATGTCCGGATCTTCCTGCTGTGCATGTCGTAGGCTGTCCTTCCACCCGTTGCTGAGGTGGTCTGTCCTGAGCATCCTCACGGATACCACTTCCTTACTCTGCCTACTACAATGGTTGCCATCTTCAGGACAAGGTCTTCTTGACAATGCATCTGTGTTGCCGTGAGATTTCCCGCTGCAGTGTCTGATAGTAAAGTCGTATTCCTGCTGCTGCTGGGCGGTGCTGTTAGCCGCACTTCCTTTCTGAGACCGTTCACCTTCCCTTCCTAGGGTGTGCTTAGGGCAGCTGGACCGAAGATGGCCCCTTTCCCCACAGCCATAGCACCTAGGGCTGTATCCTTTTTTGTGGTCGCGAACCGTAACTGCTGCAACCTCCCTAGCGTGAGGTGAACGATGATCCTGTCGCCGCCAGGCAGTGCCGTTAGCTGCACTACCCTCTCGAGATCGATCAACTCTCCTTTCCACGGTTCGCTTAGGGCAGCTGGATCGAAGATGTCCTTTTTCCCCACAGCCATAGCACTTAGGGCTGTATCCTCTGTTGCGGTCGCGAACTGTAGCTGCTGCAACCTCCCTGACGCGATGGGAACGATGATCCTGCCGCACGGCTTCCACTTCCAGTGCATGGGCCAAGGCGTCCTTAAGCGTCTCGTGGTGCCCGAGTCTCACAGCAGCTCTGACTTCCAGGTCGCGGATGCCGTCGATGAATGTCTGCACCAGGTTCCCTTCAATGAGCGCAGGTACAGACCGGTATGCTTTTCGCACCAGCTTCTCCACTTCTAGAGCCCACTGCTGCAGGTTTTCGTTGATGCGCTGCACACGATCTTTAAGCTGCGCACGAAAGACGTGTTCCAGGTGAGCGTCGCCATATCTCGCCTCCAATGCCTCAAGGAGTTGCTCATAAGTCACTTCCTCACCGAGAGCTTCCAGAACTGTTAAGGCCTGGTCGCGCAGGCCTAGGGTGAGAGCAGTCATGGCCTGACTTTTATTCCAGCCGTTCGCCTTCATAACAGCCTCGAACTGGATTTTGTAGGCTGACCAGGAAGAGGTACCGTCGAACGGTGGCACCTTGAACCCACGTAACGAAGGTGTTGTAGCTACTACGGGAGTTGTTGTTCCATCCCCAAGTTTGAGGTCGTCCAGCGTTTTCTTAACTTGGTTGATTTGGGTCTCAGCTTCCGACAGGCGGTTATCATGTTGAGCAACCTTATCCTTCACCTCCCTTATCTCTTTCCCGAAGGTAGCATGAAGGTCCTTCATGAGAAGCATCTGCTCTTCCAACCGACGGGCCTGTTCCTCTTGTCGGCGGGCCTGTTCATCCTGTCCACCCCGCAGCTGCTCTTCCAACCGACGGACCTGTTCCTCCTGTCGGCGAGCCTATTTCTCCTGTCGGCGAGCCTGTTCCTCCTGCTGCTCTTTCAACAGACGGGCCTGTTCCTCTCGTCCGCGCTGCAGCTGCTCTTGTAGCATGGCCATCAGAGCACCTAAGTCAGGTGCTGCAGATGTAGGAGCTACTGACGGGCCCGCAGCCTCCGTGGCTAGCAGTTGGCCCTCCGACGTCTGCGGCGTTGTACCACCAAACCTCCTCTGGTTCGTCTCCTGCTGGCGTTGACTTCGGGTACGGACACCCTCCGATTCCTCCTTTGGTAAAATCGGCATGATTTTATCCCACTTCTGACACCAATTGTTACGAGCTTGAAGTTCGTGACAATAAAAATTGCCGATAGAATTACCTAAATTAACACTTTAATTTACTTTACACAAATTAAAACTTAAAACAGTAATAATTAAACACACTAATTCACTTAATTCCGCTCCGAAGCTTCGCTTGTTTCGCCAAATCAACACTACTCCGATCGCATCTTGCAGCGCCTATTTATATAAATTAGCAAAATATCCAGAATGTTCAAGTAAACACGCGCAAGGTACCGAGAGTTCGAGTTTTAAACTTCAAGAAGTTTAGTTCTTCGGTTCGAGACTAGATGGCGCTAGTGCGCCGATTTGAGCGCGTAACAATATATACCTTAAATGTTGCTTACTTTCAAAGCTACAATTTGTTGTATTTCACATATATGATCGAATGATTTTGTACGTGGTAGAGCCACGCGGCAGCTATATTATGGTTATAGCATGAATGGGTCGGCTTGACCGTGGAAGGACCACACTCTCACAGAATACCAGCGTAAAATAGCAACTTAATACTGCTGTGTTTCGTATGGTGAATGTAGAGATCCAGAGACCCTTTTTTACTGAAAACGAGGCATTGCATCTTAGTCCTCAGGGGTGACAACGCATCTGCGTTTTGATTCTTAATCGAGGATAAATGTACATGTCTATGGGCCACAGCATCCACTTACCATCCGGTTGACTGTGTGCTCATTGGCACCCTTATTAGATTTTAAAAAAAAATACAAAGTCTAAAGTGTCTAGTCTATTACACGAATGAACTAGCCCGTTCAATCCATTACGTTAATAAAGATGAATGTTAAACTTTGCCCAATTCATCAATATAACTGAGAACTCAAGCGCTAGGTTTCAACGAATGGTGCCGAGTGACAACTCAACGATGCTCCAGTTTTTCGGTTTAATTTCGCGAAGAAATAAATTTTCATTAGGGGCCGCTTGATACCACTGTAATTAATGGGGATAATTACCCGAGCACCGTCTTCCTTGCGCGATAAGGGCTGCCCAGAAAAGCTCTTTATAACTTTATATTTTCTCAGCTTATTTGCTTTGGTATTTACGTGACCTTATTTAGATATTTTGCAAAAGCCACTTGATTACTAGCGGAGTTGAAATTCTTGTAACTTAATTTTGATTAAAGTTAAACACAAACATAAAATAAAACACAAACATTGAAAATAGGCCTCCCTCATAGTTTGACTTATAGGGGGATTATTTTCCATAGCTGGCCACGCTTGGCAAGCGGGTTGGCAACCACAGTTTTTTTTACTTTTAGTTGTTAATATACTTTATATGTGGTAGAGCCATGCTGCAGATATATTGTGGTTGCAGTACGAATGGGTCGGCTCGACCGGGGAAGAACCACACTCTCACAGAATACCAGCGTTAAATAGCAGCTTAATACTGCTGTGTTTCATATGGTGAGTGTAGAGAACGGGAGACCCGTTTTACTGGAATCAAGGCATTCTATCTTAGTCATCAGGGCTTGACAACGCATCTATATTTTGATTCTTAATCGAGGTTAAATGTAGATGTCTATGGGCCACAGCAGCCACTTACCATCAGGTAGACTGAGTACTCGTTTGTCAACCTTATCCTTTAAAAAATGGTACTAGAAAAATGCTGCTGCCCATCTCCTGATTTGTTTGCCTCTGTCACCTCTTACAGAACCCATGGGATGATACGGCATAGTCGATATTCTTACACTGCCACTATAAGGTAGCAACTACACGGTACACAAATAACCACATATGGAAACTGAAATAAAAGATAGGCAGCAGCTTCTTCCTGTTTGGCAACTTTGCCAACCCTGACAGGGCTGCCAATCGGTGAAGGAGACTCAGCAGTGAATTTTTGAAAGTCTGTAATGATGAAAATAAATTTATACGCTCCACTGCTAGACACAAGCCTCCTCCCCCCATTTCTGAGAGGATTTTGACGTAGGGAGGGAAATGTGCTGGACCTAATTAATTCATGTGAGTGGGCTCCATGAGTCATCAAGATCTTAAATTTCTAAGACACACAGGTTTCCTTACAATGTTTTTCAAAACTTTCGAGCACGTCGTAATAAAATTGCAATGAACAATTAGCCCCTGACCTATATCTCATTACGTTTATTTGTATCTTATGCTAACACGGTTCGGTACCGTAGCAGCTAAGCATTTGGCGGGGCACTGAATACCGCAGAGAACAAGTACAAATAATTGTTCCGAATTCGGACTTTTTTTATAGAATAAGGGTGACAAACGAGCACACAGTCCACCTGTAGGTAGGTGGATGCTGTGGCCTATAGACATCTTCATTTATCAATCACAATGAATATAAGCGTTGTCACCCCTGAGGAATAAGGGGATTTCACCTTTCCAGTAAATAGGCTCTTTGGATCTCTACATTGACCATAAGATGCAGTAACATAAAGCTGTTATTTTACGATGGTATTCTGAGAGCGTAGTCCTATCCCGGTCGAGCCGATCCGTTAGTCCACAGCCGTAATGTAGCCGCAGTGTCGCTCTACCATGTAATACGTTCGTTTTACTTTCTCCTTAGTGTGTAGTGTAGTTTAGCCGTGTAGTAGCGGCATAAGACAGTTTGTTGCCCATATCGTCCCCTAAGTGTCGTAAGAGGCAATGAAAGGAAATCCACCCCCGTAGATTGCTTCACAAGCATATTTAGCCATAGTTACCACGCTTGGCAGTGGATTTGTTGAGTTTGTTACCTCGTTTGTCAACCTAATTACATTTAAAAAAACCGGCCAAGAGCGTGTCGGGCCACGCTCAGTGTAGGGTTCCGTAGTTTCCCGTCCGTCACAATAAGTGTTCCCACTTATGAGTTTAAAGGTGGACACCCCATTATGTTCGCGCTCCAGCAGCGCTCCGCGCTCCTGCAACTGCTCAAGGTGGTGGGTACTGTTGTTTCCATCTTATATAATATATAATAAACTTATGGTTCAAAAGTTAGAGGGGGACACACACATTGTTTTTTACTTTTGGAGCGATTATTTCCGAAATTATTGACATTATCAAAAAATGATTTTTGTAAATTCCTATTAATTTTTAAATACCATTCCAACAATATATCACGCGTTAGGGTTGAAATTAAAAAAAAATCACTTCCAACTTTACATATAGGGGGGCTACTCTAATAAAACATTTTTTTTTTCAATTTTTATTTTACCACTTTGTCGGCGTGATTGATACACATATTGGTACCAAATTTCAGCTTTCTAGTGCTAACGGTCACAGAGATTAAGCGAGGACGGACAGACAGAAACTATAAGGGTTCCTAGTTGACTACGGAACCCTAAAAAGACTTAAATCATAAATGTTACTGTTAGCAATATTTTTTTATTTTTTCGGCAAAACTAAGTAAACGATTTTATAAAAATCTCTTTCCTGTTACTTGAAACACTTAACCGGAGCATAAAAATAATAATGTCGCATTACTTAATCTCGTCGGACACTCGGTCCTGTGAGCCCAAATTTAGGATGATTTAGTGTGGCAATGATTCAGAATTAACTCGGGCGCTTTTACTTTTTCCTGGATTATCATAATACTATGCAAATTTTGGTGTCTCATCGGGTAGTTAGAGCTTTTCTTTGTATCAACCTTGAATTATATTAAATGATACAGCCTTTCTTTACTATTTGCGCTGAGGTTTTCACAAAAAGACCGAGTGCGTGTTGTAAATTTATATCTTTCGAAAGGCACTCAGCTATACAAGTTCACAAAAGAATCATTATTGATGACAATATACCCATTTTATTTAAAAATAAATGCTTTAACCTATTATATTAAATGATAATGATTTCTCATATTAAACTAACTAAATGATAATTACACTAGTTTCTTACAGATATTATCGCGTTTTACCCTTATTTTATAATTCTGATGTATCGAATACTTTGCTTTTATATGCCGGTATAGAGTATTTAATCACTCCGCAAAGAGTATTTAACTACACGTTTTTGTATGTGGTAAAGCCATGCTGCAGCTATATTATAGTTGTAACACAAATGGGTCGGCTCAAACGGTGAAGGACCACGTTCTCAAAGAATAGCAGCGTAATGTCGATCTCTACGGGCCACAGCATTCACTTACAAGTGGTTACAAGTATAAAAAACGGTTTAGCACCCATGTTTACAGGGGTCTGAGTTGTTTGGGCAAATGGTAACCAAGCCACCTTCTATTGTAATTAGAATTTCTTTTTGCTTCATATTTTTCAATAGCTCCATGAATCATCCTTGTTACGAATTGGTGTACTTTTTTTTTACTTTTTTTAGAAAAACATGTTAGCAGAACTATTAATACTCCCGTCACCCACTCCAAGTAAGCTTAAAAATGCTTGTATTAAAGTGTAGAAGAGTGCTTGTGTGAACAGTGGTTGACCTCAGTAGTCGAATAGCGGCTTCGAACCCACGACTTTCTGAGTTTACAGTTTAAACCGTACCATAAGGCTGACAGTAGCTTTTGTTTCTTTTGCGGGGATTAATGTTTTATCAAATTCCTCGTTATAGTGGGAACTCGGACGGATCTGATCACCTTCATGGCTCTATGAACTATGATTTATTTGCGTTGCACTTAGCAATGTTTCCACACAAATTGTCGAATTTTAAACTTATGCGAAATTAGTGTAGTGATTATTATTCGTGTTAATTTTATATAAATAATTCTCTGTAGTATTTTATCTTGGATATATTATTTCAGGAAACTTGTAAATTACTAAACGCTGGCAACAATAGGAGCTTGGGTCCTTTAAAGCGGCAAAATTACTCCATAGAATATTGTTAATAGTCTCCTTTCTCTGGGAAGTTATATAATATAACCCTCTCTATAGGTTAGGGAAAGCATGACAGTAATATTGTTAATATTTTTGTCACATTGCTGTTAGACATTCATGAAAACTGTGGAGTTATAGAAGACCTACACCATTTATTGATGTAATGTGTTCGATTTGAGTCTGTTAGAAGTAATTTAATAAGGGTCTTGCATTTAAACAGAAGTTACATAGGTACATATCATAATATTTATTTCAATCAAATGGCGACGTTGCGAAAGTTCTGTACGAATATATGGCCGAATTACTGTAATAATTAACGATATATCGGTTAGTAATGTATGTTAGGGTGTGATGGGACTGACATACGCTAAGCGGTAAATGTCCCTTTGTAGGATAAAAAATGATTCTAAAGAATTTTTCGCTACAAAAAAAATAAACTAGTCGTCTCACCTAGCAGAACTATATGGATGTCAATATACTGACTACAGAACCTATGTTAATCCCGGCGACACTCAACCGATCATTAATCAAAGTGACACTCGACGTCGGTCACCACCAACGAAGCGTCCGATTGAGCTATCAATCAAACTGTCCGATGTAACAAGCCGTGACTGAGCATTGAAGTGTGTACCACGTGCTAGAAGGGACGACGAGACTTGGTTGTTTGCAACAAGAGTTGGAGCCTTGCCCAAACTTCTGTTTGAAGAATTTATTTCGTATTTAGACAATTGCCACTTACATGAGAATACATATTTTACTTGTGTTACTTAAAAATTTATTGGTCTAACCATATGGGTTAGACACAGTGTTTTAATACGTGGTGCGTATACGTGGTAGATCCATGCTGCAATTATATTAGTAGTATAGTTGTAGCACGAATGGGTCGGCTCGACCGGGGAAGGATCACGCTCTCACAGAATACCAGCGTGAAATAGTAGTTGACTAGCTGACAGGCCGGTGATGATGGTCGATACAGTAAATTTTTCCTTCAATTCCTTAATAAGTAGCTTCATCCCATTGCACATGCTCGGGGGGCTTTGCATATTTTAACATTAAAAAGTAGTTATTATGACAAAAATGTAATTGTTAGACATATGGTATTTTTTGATATCTTCTATAAAACTGTAGTACATCACTATGCTCTATTGTCAACAGTTTCCGCAGCGTATGCGATGTAGGGCGTTACTATTGCATAATTTAACGTGAAAATGTAGTTCATAAATAGTCATAAACACTCACGCCTGTCACCCAAAGGAGTAGGCAGAGACTACAGACTTCCATTTGGCACGGACCTGACACACCTCTCTCGCCTCCTTCACATCGATATACCTACGCATATATGCTCGTCGGTTAAGGGTACACCTAATTTGGCCCGCTTTAAATAAATCGCCAATTTGGTCGATAAATTTTCACCTAGGACGTCCCTTTCCGACTCTGCCACTCACTTCTGGAACATAAATTTTCTTTGTCACTCTTTCTTCATTCATTCTTTCCACATGACCAAACCACACACACTGGTCACAACATCATCTTGCAAAAAAGTAGTTATTTTGACATAACCGTAATAGTTAGACATATGGTATATACGGACTTTTTGTAGATATTGATATCTTCTATAAAACTGTCGTACTTAAATTTGCTCTATTATCAATAGTTTCCGCTGCGTACGCCGCGGGTTACATTAACGAAGTTTTCATATATATCCCTAACTTTTTTGAAAATATACTATAACAAGTTTATCAAGGATAATGTAAGATTCCAATGGTGAAAGAATTTTTCAAATCCATCCGTTCAAATCCAGTAGTTTTGGAGCCTATTCAATTCAAACAAACAAATTTTTCCTCTATAATATTAGTGTAGATACGTGCTAACGCTGCTGTGTTTCGTATGGCGAGTGTAGAGACCGGAGACCCTTTTTACTGGAAACGAGGCATTCCATCTTAGTCCTCACGGGTGACAACGCATCTGCATTTTGATTCGTAATAGAGGATATATGTAGATGTCTATGGGCCGCAGAAACTACCTACAATTAGGTGGACTGTGTGCTCGTTTGTCACCCTATCCTATAAAAAATACAAGTAAGCGTTCTTTTTTTCTGTACCCATAGACATCTACATTTATCTTCAATTAAGAATCAAAATGAAGATGCGTTGTCACCCCTGAGGACTAAGGTGAAATGCCTCGTTTCCAGTAAAAAGGGTCACCTTTTCTCTACACTCACTGTACGAAACACAGCAGCATTAAACTTCTATTTCACATTGCTGTTCTGTTGGAGCATGGTTCTGCCCCGGTCAAGCCGTCCCACTCGTGCTACAACTATATAGCTGCAGCATGGCTCTACCACGTAAAATGTATTATGAAGCCTACTTCATCCCTGTTCAATTGGAACTTGAATAGTTATGGTATTTTGGGACAAGAATCTTAAAACCGTACAGTGGCGGTCTAAGAATGAAACGTGGTTATTTGGGTTTTGTTAGAGGTGAAACTGAAACAAAAGATGACCAAATATCTTCTGAATATCAACTAAAAAAAGTTTCAAGCCTGCCTGCCAAGCAACTATGGAAAATATCCCCCATATGAGACATTCTATGGAAGGTATTTTGATAACCTTAACGAATGAATAAAAATTTAAAATCGGTGCTAAAACCGTACAACAAATAGAAAACTTTGTTAGTATACTAGCGATACGCACCGGCTTTGCACGGGTGATTTCTGGATCTCAACAACAGCACCACCTGCCGGATCTAATTGAGTTTATAAACCGTCAAGGGTCCATCCATCAACAAAAAACAAATACACACAAAAATTTATCAAAATTCATCTTCGAGGTTTTGCGAGACTTACAGACATAGACTAATTTTTATATGTAGAGATAATAAGTATTTCTTTATTTTATATTTTTTAAATAAGTTATATACGGTTTACATAAATAAATTTCGCTAGGTCATACTTCCAAATACGGAATAATTATTTCTAGGCGATACAAACACATAAATATAAACAATTTTATGTGGTAGAGCCACGCTCCAGCTATATTATAGTTGTAGCACAAATAGGTATGCTCGACCGGGAAAGGACCACGCTCTCACAAAATACCAGCGTAAAAAAGCAGCTTAATACTGCTGCGTTTCGTATGGTGAATTTGGATATCCGGAGACCCTTTTTTACTGGAAACAAGGCATTCAATCTTAGTCCTCATGAGTGACAACAAATCTGCGTTTGAATTCTTAATCGAGGATAAATGCAGACGTTTATGGGCCACAACATCCACTTACCATAAGGTTGGACTGTGTGCTCGTTCGTCACCTTATCCTTTAAAAAATATTTGCCTGGGGTTTGAACCTGCGGGTAATCCAAACGCTTAGCTATCGCACTACCGAACCGAGCCGTCACTAAATTATAGACACTAATTGTCGTCTTAGTTCTCCGCTGAAAGTTACGTAACATATAATACGCACTTTTAATAACTTGGTGTACTAACTCTGAAAGTAATCTATAACCCAAATATTAATACACCCAAGATCTATAGAGGCTAACCAATTTTCTACTAACGGTACACTTTTGGCCGGTATTAATCTATGTATCGAGCCAAATTTTGCATTAATGTCCCAAGTTATGCTATGAACCAACCGAAAAGGGACAGATGTGTAGTTTAAGACGATTAGTTTTCGTCCCGGAACAAACATCGATATCTGAAATCGATACAACTTCGATTATTAACAACGCATTAATAAGACGCCTGTGTATCTTGCGTCTATTGGACAGGGACGTATTCCTAAGTTGTTTTATATATTATATTTAATTAATTAAAGATTTTTAGCGAATATTATTGGAAAAAGCTGCCCGGCATCGTTATATACAGCCTGTGATAGCAAAGCTTTTTTTTAATAACATATGGGTGACAAACGAGCACACAGTCCACCTGATGGTGAGTGGATGTTTTGGCCCATAAACATCTGCAACTATCTTCGATTAAGCATCCAAATACAGATGGGTCATCACCCCTGAAGACTACAATGGAATTCCTCGTTTCCAGTAAAAAGGATCTCCGGTTCTCTACACTCACAATACTGTTCCGGTTCTCTACACTTACGATACCATATTCTAGTCTAGTTACCAGGTATATTCTGTTAGAACGAGTTACTTCACCGGTCGAGCCGACCCATTTGTGCCAAAACCATAATATAGCCGCAGCATGGCTCAACCGCGTTAGAAAATATTTCACCATTAAATGAAATATATAATGAAAATGAAACAAATTTCTAATTCTTTTACATAAGAAATTAAAATTTCCACCCAAAAGGGATTCCATAACGGGCAAGCGGCTTGAAACGAATACGTATATTTTTAATTAAGTTAAGCTTCAAGTCAAGTCAAGCAGAAAGTCGATAGATGCTCAGTCTCAGGACCGTGCCTTGTGGTATATAAAGGCTGTAATGATAATGAAAGTGTAAAATGAATAAGACTACCTTTTCATTAAAGAAAGCTTTTATTTCAAAAATTCCTTCAAATTATAAGTCTACTTATAAAACTACTGGTCATTTGGAATAAAGGTAGCTGGATTTGGAAGTTAGGTTGGTGTAAAAACAATAATATTTTTTTAAATTTATAACTTTTGCACTGTTTGGGTGCATATCCTTACCTGAGAGTAATTTTAAAGAGTTTCGACTTGTATACAGTTAACATTACGTATATTAAGTTTTGATATTTTTTTTAGATAAATTGATCATTTATTAATAAATTTACACTGCAAGAAAGAATATTCAAAATAAGATAAAATGAGAAACTTAAATAAAACATAAATGAAATAAAATATTTTTAATAATGTAATTTTTTTCTTAAAGTTTACGGATACGAGGATAACAAAAATATTTTGATTTAATTTTATTCCCTTTTATCGCTTTATAAATCCTTATGTTTCATAAAATTGCTATGATATTTTATGAATTATTAAAAGCGAAGTTTGTTATAAAAATTCGGGTTCGATGCTCATTAAATTCCGCCAGGGGGCATTGTTAGCCGCGTGTACGTATTGTAACTGCTTGTAATCTGAACAAACATTTTCAGTAAAGTTTTCTTGAAAATAATGTTATTTTGTCAAGAAAATTAGATCGGCTTCTGTTTTTTATGTATTACTAGCGCGACTCGCCTTTACTTTACACATATATATATATATATATATATATATATATATATATATATATATATATATATATATATATATATATATATATATATATATATATATATATATATATATATATATATATATAATGAATTGGCCTAACTATGAACCAATGCAGGAAATGAAACGAAACCAATTTTATTTTTCAATATAATCACCATGAATACTAACACACATCTGTGAATCAACATCTCTAATCCTTTATAAAAATCATCACATTTTTTATCCTCAAAATGACTGAAGACGGCCGCCTGCAACTCTTCATTGCTTGAAAATTTTCTTCCTCTTAAGTCCCGCTTTAAATTTGGAAATAAATAATAGTCGAACGTGGCCATGTCTGGACTGTAAGGTGGATGTTGAACTTCTGTGAACCCGCATTGACGAACTGCATCCTTCGAAACACCAGCGGTATGAACAGGGGCGTTGTCATGGAGCAACAGGACACCTTTAGACAGCTTGCCTCTTCGTTTTTCCTTTATCCTGTCTCGTAATTTATATATTAAAGAAGCATAATATTCGCCGTTCACGACTGTATTACGTTCTTTAAAATCTACCGTCAAAATGCCTTGAAAATCCCAAAATATTGTGCACATCAGTTTTTTAGTCGATTGTTGCACCTTTGCCTTTCTAGGGGGCTTTTCACCCTTATAACGCCATTCCATTGACTCGCGCTTGCTTTGTGGATCATAATACAAGATTATAGTTTCATCACCAGTCACTAGCCGCTCGATCACAGTCTTTGGATTTTCGCCACAAAGATCCAAAAACTCCGAAGCGCAGCGCACTCTTTCCTGTCTCTGTACCGCTGAAAGAAGTTTCGGTACCCATCTTGCACTCAATTTTTTCATGTGAAGATGTTCATGGATCGCGCGATGAACGGTACTCTTAGAGAGCCCAAGCCTTGCTGCAATTTCTCTAATTTTCAAACGGCGGTCACTCAGAACCTCCTCTTCGATAAGAGCAATCGTTTCGGGAGTGAGCACTTCCACAGGTCGACCGTCGTGGCCAAAGTCTTCGACGGTTTCTCTCCCGAGGCGAAACTCTTTCACCCAATTTTTCACTGTGCTATAGGAGGGGGCAGACTCCTTATACACACCATCCAATCGTTCTTTTATATGGGCAGGGGATAAACCTTCTTTAAACAGAAACTTTATGACACTTCGATACTCAGTTTTCGACATTCAAATGCCTGTTAAACTAAGACTAAGCATTTCATGTCGATGCATGTTTCTTATATTAAGTGCACGATAAACGTACCATTTAATGCAACACAACATGTAGCGACATGTCGCGTTGAACTATATCAGGCCAGTTCATTATGGGACCGCCTGGTACATCAAAGAATATATATATATATATATATATATATATATATATATATATATATATATATATATATATATATATATATATATATATATATATATATTTCAAAATTAGATTGTACAACCAGTGCGTGTTGTCAGTGATGATCTACTGGTTTTGGGTTTTGAGACGTGGTCCTTTACTGCTGGCCGTATGAGGAAGCTCAAGTCACTCAGCGAGCTATGAAGAGGGCTATGCTTGGTTGGATAAACTTAGGAATAAGGATATTCACATTAGAAACAGAGTAACCGACATAACCTAACTGATTAGCTGAAGTGGCAATGGACTGGAATTATAGCTCGAAGAACCGATAACCGATGGGGAAAAAAGGTTCTCGAATGACAGCCTCGTACCGGCTGGTGAAGTATACGACGTCCCTACATTAGATGCAGTAACGACCTGGTAAAACATACAGGAAGTCGATGGATGCAGGTGGCTCAGGATCGTGCTTTGTAGCATACCTTGTGGGAAGCCTATGTTCAGCAGTGGACTTCTGAAGGGCTGTAATGATGATGATGATTTCTTTAAAAATTGGATTAAATATAGTATACTCGTATAGTTTTTTCACAATCAGTTGCGATATTTCAAAGATTAGCCGGACAGACTTAAAAACAGAGAAATAACAATTTCAAATGTTTTTTTTTTCATAGCATGCAAATTACTCCCTGAGCGTAATAGAAGTCAGTAATTTTAATATTAGTTTTTATAACAGATACACATTTCAATTTTATGTATATTTTTATGTGTTATTATACTGCCATCGCGTCGTAAGTAACGAAGGCGCTTATATACTTTTATTAAAATTAAGTTACATAAAAAAGGTTAATGCTATATTAAGCCATCCATACATTCATCCATTACAGGCTGTTAAAAGTTCCCTGCAGTGTATAGACCTCCTCCATAGATTGCTTTAATATGGGGGATATTTGCCATAGTTGCCACGCTTCACGAAAAAACCTATATCTAAAGGAATTAAAAATTTTTTTCGCGGCTTGGCGGATTCCTTTCTTTAGAAACTTCATTGAAATGCGAGCTGGTTTTTACCCAGCTGTGAGACTTACATAGGTTGCTACTTTACTTTTATTTTGTTGTATTAAAATTTACCATTGGTAATTATTTATTTTTTTATAGGAGAGCAGGCAAACGAGCATACGGCTCACTTGATGGTAAGTAATTACCGCCGCCCATAAACAACTACAACACCAGGGGAATTGTAGATGCGTTGCCGGCTTTTTAAGAAGGAGTAGGTTCTTAAGGGTCCATAAGTTGTATCATAATAGGAAAAGTAAAACAATAAACGAGATAACGAGAGTAGACAGCGTGACCTTTTCAAGTTCAATTTAACGGCTACAATGCTCAACGGCTACGCATTGATTTGCGGCGCTTTGGGCTGAGGGATCAAATCCCACACGAAACTGGTAATTGCATGTTCTACAGATAATTATTCCAGATCTCGATGTTTGTGCTGGTGCATTTATGTTTTTAAACTGTCTCTACGACACAGGAGAAAATAAATGGGTAGGGTAACGTTCTTAAGATAAACAACAGTAAAGCCCCATCTCTCCGTTTCGCGTTTGAAGTATACTGAAGTAAAGCTACAACCTATATACATTCCACTGCTGCTGAGTACAACCTTTATCTTATTTCTGAGGAACAAAGAAATTAGTTTTCCACGTAGCTCCAATGTTGGTTTACTTCGTACATCGCGACCAAACTCACGATACAATTCACACGATCTGGAGCTGTCCACTACTGTGCATTTTACTAGGATATTCTTGCTCGTACGACCTATCTGTGGAATCGTTTATCATCGGTGATTATCCCGAACCGTACGACTTGATAACCTTCAAGAAAAGAGTTTACTCCTATCTAAAAGGCTGGCAACGCACCTGCAATTCTTCTAATGTAGTTCATGGGCGGCGGTAGTCACTTAACATCCGTTGAGCCGCACGTTCGTTTGCCCCGACTATAAAAATACTTATGACTTCATACGATGTTTTCCTTCACAACCGAGCGACTGGTAATTCAGCATTTGATATTGCAATTATTTAATTATCCCAACACAACTTTACATGACTTCGAAATATTTTAATCTACAGACGTGTAGGTTTCCCTACGATGTTTTACTTCACCGCCTAGCAAGTAATAATTTGCACTTAAAATTGCAATTAACAAATTCATTGGTGCCATCAGGAATCAAACCCTAGTTCCTCGTGTGTTATAAAATTTACACTGAATTTAGTCCCTGGGCCTATACGGCACTTTTAATTACAATATTCTTAACAATTATTAAATTTAAAAGTGAATTCTACATGCAACAAAGTTATGCATTAAATACACAAACACTACATTTCTAAATGTAAAATCACTTCATACACTTTTTCGTACTTAGCTCCCCTCATCAAATACATTATAATCGTCTCCAAAGCTTTTAATCTCGCATATTGAAACTCTTCTAAAAAGATGTTTGTACACAACTCGACCTCCTAAGTGCGGTCCTGGCGCGGACACTGAGTGGCAAGTATATAGTAGCGGTTCCATCCCCTATATTTTACATATAAGTGCGCATTAAGCTATCACTTAACTAACTTCAAGTGCTACACTGGCAAGCAATTTTAGAGCCCACCCGATAAATTGCTAGACCGTACGGCTAATAAAAGGCAAGATAGTGTATTAAGTGAGGGCAGCACTTCGATATACTTGCATAAATTAGAAGATATTTTAAAAGCGTCCGTTTCGGAGCTGCTTAGTCCTCTCCATATTTAAAAAAAAATTAAGTACATTTTCAGAATTTTAATCCATTATATCTTAATCTCAATGAATATCTGCAGTATTGTTTAAATATTTTTTTTATAGGAGGGGGCAAACGAGCATGCGGCTCACCTGATGGTAAATGATTACTGCCGCCCATGAACAACTGCAACAGCAGGGGAATTGCAGACGCGTTGCTGGCCTTTTAAAAAGGAGTAGGCTCTTTTTTTTAAGGTCCCTAAGTTCTCCTAACTAAAGAAGTCCACAGTCTTTACGAAATTTGACATTTGCTGTCAAATTCTATTTTAATTCCCATATATCTTGGTTCTTCACATATACTAATTCTTTCTCGATATAGATTTTAGTTTAAGCCTGAAAATAAATGGCCACTTTTTAATTATACTTTGAGGCCGTAAAGGTTTTCTACAAAAATTACTAATTTTAACTTTTACAATTATTACGCAAAAATCAAGCACATTTCTCGCTTAGCGTATCGTCTCAATTTAGTGTTGTCACTGTGTGTGTACTTAAAAAAAGTGTATACTTTATGTTCAAAAAAGGTTTTGTCTATTTTTATATCGATAAAATAAAGCGCAACACTAACAATAACTGGGGTCGGAAATTTCACCACCTTGCAATATCGGTCGGATGGTCGGTAGTTAGGCCACTACAGACAGCTTCAGTTACGTGCCCCCTAGTGTACACAGGGTGGAGTGATAAATGAATTATAGGCAGTTATACGCACGGTTTGAGGGAAAAATTGAGGACTTGATTGATTGAACACACTCTATCGTACATGTCAATATTTGCCAGTTAGTCAAGATTCGAAATTGAAAAAGAACGTTTTCAAAAAAGACTTAATTCAATACTACATAGTAATGTTCAATACATAAAAGAGCACCCGTCTTTCAGACGCGAGTGGACAATCTTACATTTTACTTTATTTTTTTATTTTAATACCGGGAATACCGAAATGCATAACCGGTTCGTGTCTACTGAGAAATACATTCCTTATCACCATCAACATTGCAGCCTCGTGCCGGTAGGCGAAGAGTAGGGCGTCCCGCACTAGATGGAGTGACGACCTGGTAAGACATGCAGGAAGTCAATGGATGCAAGTAGCTCAGGGCCGTGCTTTGTGGCTTTCTTTGGGGGAAGCCTATATATATATATATGTTCAGCAGTAGAGTTATATCTTACTTAGTTTGAAAAGCACCTCCCGCACTCTCTGAATTACGTACACCAACTTCATCACTACTAATATCAACACCACTACACTAGGAATGGAAGAGTCGGAAAGGGACATCCTAGGCGAAATTTTATCGACCAAATTGGCGATATATTGAAAATTGGCCAAATTAAGAGTGCCCTTAACCGACGAGCGTTTACGCGTAGGTATATGAATGTGGAGGAAGTGAGAGGCGTGTGTCAGGATCGTGCTAAATGGAAGTCTGTAGTCTCTACCTACCCTCTGGGTGACAGGCGTGAGTGTATATGTATGTATTTATATATGCACTGCATTAGGAAAAACATGACACCGTGAATAATACGACACGTGTGTGAAAAAGACTCTGCGGTTACTAAACTTTAATAATGTCCTCCAGGCTGTATTTCGGTCACATCGGCCAGTCTCAACAGTGACTAGCCATTGGTGCAGGACAGGAGTATAGTGGAGTATAGTGCCTGAGTGTATGAGCAATCACAGGTGCACTCTCCATTATCTCTCTCACTCTCGTGTTCCGATGGGACGGTAAATCGACACGATCCGAGAGATATCAGTCGCAAGACCAATGACTTTACGTGCTTTCCAAGGCGCAGAGGTGAGACACCGCCAACTTAGTGACTCCGGGCAGCTACTGAAAATTTCTTGATGGTAAACTCCATAACTGATTTTTTCTTGGCTCGATCCGGGATTTGAATCCGGGGCCTCATGATCAGCAGTCGCACTACTACAACCACTAGACTAACGAGACAGTTCGAAACTATAAATACACAAATACCAAACTATGGTTATAAAAATTAATATATAAACCCTAAGCTACCAATAGCAAAACACTATTTTATCTTTCAGGTATTACATATGATTGTACATAATAGTCGTACAGCGAAATCAATTTCTCTAATTAATACACTATGAATGTAAATGTAGCTACGCTATTCACAAACTTACAAACGAGAAATATAATATTCGGCAGATACTTTACTTCCATTCATTTTTATTAAACTAATAGGGTTCCACAGTCTCAACAGCTCGTACTATATCACTGAGAGATATGGAGGGTTCAGAAAACTCCACCTTTTCACCCTGTAAGTAATGAGCCAATCGACACATCCGATGGTGTTATGTTACGGTATAAGGTATAAGATTAAAGCGACTTTTAGAAGTTGGATCGTTGTAAATGAGTTCTTGACTACTGACTCTCGTCAAGTTTCAAATCTCATGATTATACAACATTGGGAGGAGGATATACGAAATATGAAAGTGTGTGTGATGTGTGTGTGTGTGTGTGTGTGTGTGTGTGTGTGTGTGTGTGTGTGTGAGTGAGTTTGTACGTGTGTGCGTTTTTACACATACATACATATACATACATACACATATAAAACATAAAGTACGGTTATTACACTCCGTAAGTTAGTGTTACGTGGTGTTCCATACCATATGTCATAGTTATCTTTCTGCTATAATACTTTTCATAATACTATCCGATTAACCAATGAGCCAAGTACTGGCGACCGGTTTATAGCGAAAAACTTAAAGTAAGCTATTTCTTGAAGTTACTAAGACTGGTTAATTTCATCCTAAATATTTTTATAATATACTTTTGAATATGGCTTGTAAAACAACTGACAAATCATTTTATAAGCTGTTACTCGACTCCAGAGTCAGTAATTTCTTCATAGGTTAATGTATACGCTTTTACAAAAAAGTTCCAGAAAATATGCATACATTATATCTATCAAAAGGTTTAAAATGTTTATTATTCGAAAAGTACATGATTGATAATAAACCCAGAAATAAGGTTATCACTTCTTCTAAATGTTCTCATTACAATTGTATAAATATTATATTATAGAGTATGCTATTTTTTTTAAAAACTCGCAAGAATTCTTGGTTTTCCTGGGAAGTTTCAATGGTTTTTTTCGATTGATAAAAGTGAAAAATGACTTTTAATTAGAATCACATGTAACCAATATTGAATAAAAATTATTATATTCTACTTTATTCTGTTTTCAATATACTAAGTGTTGGTAAGCTATGGAGTTACAGGTATTAATTTTTAGTTTTGATGAGTTAACTTCCGCGTAAAAAAGATAAAAATAAACATGTCGTACCAATTTGAAAAGCAGCTCCTTCGCTCCACCCACAAATGCGTATACTATATTTTTGTTTTTTTTTTAATTATTATACCCTTTTTATTTTTGCGAATCTTAAACGTTTACGTCTGAGTTTAAGCTACATTAATATAATAGTTTTCCAAAAAGTAACGCCTGATTCTATTCATTATTCATTCATTCATTTCATTTTTTAATAAAATTATTATTATCACTTCTAACTTGAAATCTCATAACTTGGACCACACTGACATTCATAAGGTATTAGTAACTGAGAGTGTTTGGAGCAGACCTCTAACGCAAATAATAGACTGGGTGTGTCTATTACTGACCCACAGATTGCCTTTGACTCCTTTTATACATACAGACGTACGTATTCCGAGCAAAGGGAGCAAATTGAATCATTTCTACCAATATGAAAGTGAAGATGGGCAATAATTATTTAGGAAACGTGAGGGCTATATAGGTATTTGATTTAACGTTGGAATGTTGGTTAAACGTAATAGGGAAAAGTTTTGGTTCATAAAACATAATAAATAATAAGGGTGACAAATGAACAGAGTTCACCTCTGTCTGAATCTGAATTTTATGCTTATATCTTATAAACTTGTTTAATACGTTTAGTAAAATTGTTTCATTTTCACTTCACAATTGATAGAAAAGGATAAAAGAGTGCTAGAAACAAACTACTATTATTTCAGTTGATAATTTTCTTTCATGTAATTTAGATCGAAGAAATAAATAAAAATATATTTCTGTATAGTCGACTATAAAATTTAAGACTGTATAAAAAACGTGTAAGCGTTTCAAAGGCAATCCATAAAAGTCGTTTCACCTTTACACATCTATTTTCAGAGTAATAAAATTAATTTCGTAATATAAATTTTATATTCGGAATTTATAGTTCATTACACTTCATCGGGGATGATTTGCGTAAAATGATTGATTCTTTGGATTTGACGAAATTGAAAGTCGAGGTCGTAAATAAAGATGGAATTGCTAAAATATTAAATTATCATAATATTATGTTAATATTCACAAATAATACTAATGTCTTCTAGACCGCATTGCGGTCACGGTGGCGCGTCTGCACGGAGACGAGCCATCTACATAGGAAACAAGTATAGTATATACAGGGTTATTTTTCAAAGAGTAGACAAATTTTAAACTTTAGTTCAAATATGAAAATAATGATATACCGTTTTTGCAGTTTTTGAAAATATCAATATATAAGACTTGTATTGGAAATAGTCCCATATAAATTAGATTTTAGGGCTACAATGTGTTTGCCTACCGATCGACCCTTACGAATGTGTATGCGCAGTGCGTGCGTGCGCAGTAAAACCAATTAAAATATTGCATTACCACGCATTTTGAATTTAAAAGAGAAAAAGGTTTAATAATGTATGAGCTTTTTTAATTAATTTTTCCTCACCATTTGCTTAAATTGCTTATTCTGAACCTTCTTTGCAAATTTGTCCTGTTATTGCGAAATAACCCTGTATATAGGCTGAGTGTATTCATACGCAGCAAGCACAGGTGCACTCTCCATTCCTTCACTCTAATAGTAATCCCGTAGTACTAATTGTTAAGCCTCTTAGTAATCCGACACAACCGGAGAAAGATAAGAGAGATAATTGCTAAGAGATAAGGCGCAAGACCAACGGCTCGAAGTGCATTGCGAGCAACGGCGAATTCTTGAATCTGAAAATTTCTTGACTGAAAAACCCGATAGCTAATTTTGGCACGACCTGGGATTTGAACCCGGAACCTCAAGTTCAGCAACCACGTTTACGACCACTAAAGAATATTCAATATTACTAACGTACTTATACGTTGGACAGTTAATGGTTATATAAATAGCCCTTTTTCTTCAATTAACAATACACTTAATATCTTAATTACATTTTAACCCTCAATATATTTGACTAGAATCCCGCAATTGACAATGGTTTATATGCCCCACAGATGTATATTCTAGGTCTGGATATTTGTCCATAACCAGTTTATGTCTATAAAACGCCTGCATAATACAGATGTTCCCGAGAAGACGTAACTGTTAACTAAGAGAATACGAGATCGGAAAGAACTAAAAAATATATATAAGAAATATCTCACAAGTAATTACTGGATCCCGACGGGTACTGGGTCCAATTGTAAATTTAAACCATCAAGGGATCCACTCAAATACAAAAAATATACATACAACATACAGAAAAAATTATATAGTTATTATATTATAGTAGGTATTATAGTAGGAGTTTTCTTCTACGTACGACCTCTCTGTGGAATGGTTTACCATCGGTGATTTTTCCGGACCGATGCGACCTGGGGACCTTAAAGAAAAGAGCTTACTCTTTTCTAATGGGCTGGCAACGCATCTGCAATTCCCCTGGTTTTGCGGATGTTGATGGGCGGCGGTAGTCACTTAACATCATGGGAACCGTATGCTCGTTTGCTCCCTCTTCTATAAAGCAAATAATATAAAGTTTACATAATTTTCAAACAGTTTTCGAATAGCAGTATTCATAATAATTCTACAACTCCAACTAAATTGTCCCAACACTTAAAACTGAGCATCCAATTGCTTTATTCCTTCGAGACTAAAAAGATACATCAGTAACCATTTCCCAACTTGCCCTTCAAGGGCCATATACTCGGGTATTACAGTCCTCGCCGAGGATGAAATGGATAACTTGCGTGTTATTGGACATTTGGGAATCGGAGGGTTCATACTTTTTGAAAGAAAATTGCTGAGTCCATTCCGGGTTGAACATTTCATCTTTTGATTGAAAAAATGTATACTTGGGTTCCGCAAGGTGTTTTATCAGGTCCATAAACTTTTATTTGCTTTGAGCTTACATTGATAGTATCGAATTGATATTAAAATGCCTTTTAAAAGCAAAAACACCTGTTAAGGTTTTTTCTCTTATTTTTACGATTTTTAGATTTCCTGTTTTTTTTTTAACCTAAGTTAACTATCTTAGTACTAATTCTGAATAATTTTTAGTGTATGATGTGGATAGTAAGAGTCACGCTGCAGCTATATTATGGTTGTAGTACGAATAGGTCGGCTCGACCCGAGAAAGACCACGCTCTCACAAAACAGCAGCGTAAAATAACAACTTAAAGCTGCTGTGTTTCGTATGGTGAGTGTAGAGAACCGAGAACCCTTTTTACTGGAAACGAGGTATTCCACCTTAATCATCACGGGTGATAACGCATCTACATATTGATTCTTAGTCAAAGATAAATGTAAATATTAATAGGCCACAGCATCCACTTACCATCAGGTGGAGTGTGTGCTCATTTGTCATCCTAATACTATAAAAGAAATATATAATGCCTTAATATACTTTATGGTGACTCAGGACCGTGCTTTGTGGCATACCTTGGGGGAGGCCTATGTTCAGCAGTGGACTTGTAAAGGGCTGTAATGATGATGATGATGATATTTTATCATGACTCTCAATCTGCACACAAGTAAAACGAATAGATTTCTCATAACATTCTTTATCTCCATCTTCACTAGATGCCAAAAGTCAACTGTAGGACACCGATTTCCCCCATTTTATGGTATCGTTACCACTACATTCTATTTAAGTTCACTGCTGAATATAGGCCTCCCTCATAAATTGCCTCACATGGGAAGTATTTACTATAGCTGCCACGCTTGACCAGCGGGTTGGAACCCGTGGTTTTTAAATCGTTATCAGGAAGACGCTGCTGCTCATCTCCTGATTTGTTTACCTCTGTCGCCTCTTACGACACCCACGGGATGATATGGCGTAGTGAATATTCTTACACCGCCACTATACGGTAAGTTTTATAGGGGATTTCCAATGATCGGCATACCAAATCACAGAAACAGACGTCTTGCACCTTTGAAGCTGTGCCGCGTCGTTGATCTAGTTATTTTATATCTAGTATAGATCTAGTATAACTCGCAAACAACATCACTGGCAGATATCCATATGAGGTAATCTATGGAAAGGCTATGAACTTTTGATAGGCAGTCACGGCTATGAACTATGTTCAGCTATGAACTTTTGATAGGCTGTCACGGTAACTGCAAAAGGAATGGTAATATGGCCATCTCTTGAATCGTTCTTTCCTATAGTTCCAATTTTTTTTTAAATATTCTAAGCCAGTGCTTAACTACAATCCCAACTGATTGTAAGTTGGTGATGGAGGCGAAGATGCTTAAGCGCACTGACTTAACGAAAGTCATTAAAATATTTAACAAACCATTTACAACACCCATTTTTCTAAGTAGTAGAGCCACGCTGCAGTTATATTATGGTTGTAGTACGAATGACTCGGCTCGACCAGGGAAGAAACACGTTCTCACAGAATACCAGCGTTAAATAGTAGCTTAATGCTGATGTGTTTCGTATGGTGTGTGTAAAGAAAAGAACTGGATACCCGTTTTACTGGAATCAAAGCACAACATCCTAGTCTTTACAACACACCGCGTGACAACGCATCTGCATTTTGATTCTCAATCGAAGTTAAATGAAGATATTTGTAGTCCACAGCATCCACTTACCATCAGGTGCACTGCGTACTCTATTCTCTCCCTTATTCTATTAAAAAATGGCTTATGTTTGGTAGTGTATAGCTAGAGCTAAAGTAAATTATATTAAGTGGGGATCATCATCGGGTTTTGTATAAAATGTTCTTATTCAAAGTAACTCACTACTGTTAAAGTTACTCTACTAGTGCTTTCATATTTTATTATATTTCATTTTTAGACAGGCCTGTTGGTCTAGTGGTTAGTGACCCTGACTGCTATGCCGGTGGTCGTGGGTTCGATTCCCACCCAGGACAAATGTTTGTGTGACGAGCACGATCACTTGTTCTGTGTCTGGGTGTAATTTATCTATAATATTTATGTATTTAGAAATATATAAGTATGTTTATCAGTTGTCTAGTACCCCTAACACAAGCTCTGCTTAGCTTGGGACTAGATGGCGTTGTGTGATGGTTGTGGAATATTATTATTATTATATTTACATATATACATACATACAAATATAATTACACAATATTTATGTGCGCGGTCACACACATAAACACACACACGTACACACACACACACATGCATGCATACACATACACATACACACACAAGCACGCACACCCACGTGCGCGCGCACACACATACACACACACACACACACACACACACACACACTTTTACTTATGATGATGATGATGACAATATTTATATATATATATATTGTCATCATCATCATCATAGCCTATAAAAGTCCACAGCAGACCTACACCATAGATTGCCCCATCACCAGTTTCAAGTTCTCTCTGTCGCCTCTTACGGCACCCACGGGACGATATGCAGCAGTGGATATTCTTACACCGCCTCTACACAGTTTTATATATAGACATGTATAAAACCGTGATCATTATATATGAACATATACACAAATATAAGAAAATTTTAGATAAAATACATAATAACCAGATTAAACTAAAACAAAGTTAACTATAGTGATGACGGAGCTTAGCAGTTTTGATGCAATTTTAGGAAACAATCTCCCTTTTAGAAGAAGATAAAGTTCTGCTGTTATTAATATATATATATATATATATATATATATATATATATATATATATATATAGTATATTATTTCTCTTTTGAATTTCTTCAAATTTCTCTGTATCAAATGAACCAATAGTAGCCTAGGCAGGGTGCGAACTGCAAACTTAAAAAATCGTGGCTTCGTATCCGCCATTCGACCACTGTCGTGACCATTCCTAACACAAGCATTTTAAGCTTATTAGAAGTGGTTAAAGGAAATATCAGTAAAGTTAACAGCATTTCTAATATTAAAAAAGTGTGTAATGATTAGCGTGACTAATTTAAATTATAACGGATTAGTAAGCTGAAGTGGCAACGGGCCGGCCGTTATAGCTCGAAGGACCAACAAGCAATGGGGAAGAAAGCTTCTCGAGTGGTAGTCTCGTACCGATAGACGAACTCTAAAGTGGCCTTCCACTAGATGAAGTGACAACCTGGTAAGACATGCAGGAAGTCCACGGATACAAGTGACTCAGGACCGCGCTTTGTGGCATTCCTTGGGGGAGGCCTATGTTTAGCAGTGGATTTGTTGAATGATGTTCAATGAAATGAAATTATATCTGATTTCATTTTTTTCAGTACCACCGAACAAGATCTCAATAACGGGCGTTGGGGAGCATGCAACACAAGGTACATTGCTGACACTGATGTGCGCGGTATCCGGAGCTAGACCAGCTGCCCGTGTCGAGTGGTACAACGGCACACAAAAGTTGATAGCTGAAGATAATAACATTCAGGTATGTAAATTATTCCGCCATGTAACTCTTATGTCGGTGTTTTTGTTGTAGGTGACTTAGCATTTTGCTAAGTTTTATTTACGTTTGTATTTTATTTTATTTTTGATTATATTTAATATTTATACCGAAATACTTTATTTATTATATAGATTAGTTTTTTTATTATATTTATAATTAACGAGAAACGCCACTGTCTATCTCCTGTTACTCTTGTTGCATTACTCAAAAGCGAATATTGAATTATACAAATTAATATAAGAATATTCTTTTTTGTTTACAAAGCCGTATTAACCCAAGAAAATACCTTTCACAAAAACATTTTTGCCGTACATAAAAATCCAATTAGTCACTAATGCTCTTACTTCTGTTCACCAAACAGTATTCGTTGCTCAAATATCTTTGAAGGCTTTCATAATTTAATATCAACTGATCTAATCATAGCTTTCTTGAAAGAAAAATAACTTTTTCCTAAGCCTAGACCATTTCAAGAGCGTCCAATATAAAGGAACGACCGTACCTTATACCTTATTAATAATGAAGAGGTTTCATCTCGCACTACTTGTACTTAAAGACAAGATATCTGAAACTTCTGGATACAGAACGTGAGATTGCTGTATTAAGAATATGAAATGTGTAGAGATATTTGAAAGGCTCACGGATTGCCAAAAGTCTATTGATTTTTCAGGGAAAAAGCTATTTTTTATTAGAATAAGTGTGAAAAACACCCACAGCCCACCTGATATTAAATGGATGCTCCAGCCCATAGACATGAAGATGGAGTGTCTCGTTCCCATCGATGTCTCCTATTGAATGGAATGCATAAGAAACAAAGCAGCATTAAGATCCTATTTTACGTTGATATTCTATGAGAGCGTAGTCCTTCCCCGTTCGAGCCGAGAAATTCTAGCTACAACCACAATATAGCTGCAACATCGCTCTACTACGAATTCTACTATGGTTAACCACTCCTAATACTAGAAGAAAACTTATATAAAGAAAAGCAATAAAATATATCTAACATTGTATTAGAATCAGGAAGAACTTACTTACTAAAGTTACTAAACAAAGAAAAAAAAGCAATTGTAGAACATTTAAGTTCCCGCAATGTTTACTTGTAAAGTCAAACAGCGATTAGCGAAGAAGGAAATTCAGCAAAATCAAAACACACAAATGGCAGGTAATATGAACACAAAATGGCGTCGAGACTTCGTAACACAAACGCATTCCAGGTCGTAATTAATTTCGAGGCCCGCCTCCGCGATCAAATACTTGACGAGCGATGGAACTACCTAATCAAATTTGGATCAATTAGTTTATTGGAAAAAAATGTTTGCAATTTTTTCTTGATTTCTCCGAATGTAAATACTTTGTAGTCCAACGAAAGCCGTTATTGCATTTAACGACCGCTGTCTTAGAATTTAAATGGAAAACCCCAAGATAAGCTGATTATATGAATCAGTTTACAGCCCATCGACATTTCGTTATGAATTTTCTAGTAGGGGAATTCCACCATGGTTTCTACGCTTTGCATGCGGGTTGATAACCACAGTTTTTTTTTTAAATATTTTGATTTGTTTTAAAAAAAGATGCTGCAACGTAAATATTTCATGTTTATTTTCCTTCTATCGCCTCTTATGACATCTACGGGATGATACGGAAATGTATCTATTCTAAGTTGAAATCCAAGATTAGGATTTTAATTACAACAAACAAAAACACACACGCCTGTCACCCAGAAAGGTAGGAAAATACTACGGAATGCCATTTGACACGAACACGATCCTTACACACCTCTCTCGCCTCCTTTACATCCTTATATCTACGCATACACGCTCGTCGGTTAAGCTTACTCCTAATTTTTCCTATTTTTAATATATCGCCAATTTGTTTGACTTTTCATAATAGCAAATTCACTCTATTTCCTGCGTTCACTCTTCGTTCTATATCATAATTATAATAGGTACATAGAATGTAAGTGAGTGATGTATTCGCCAATAAACTGACCGGCAGCAGGCGAAAGTAGTTTATGAAACTAATGACTGTATTTTTATATATAAAATATAAAAAAGTTATTTTATCTTAGGTAGTAACACAACATAACTTACTCATTTCTGTTGCTAAATTGCAGTTTACCTGTTCCAATTTAAAGGAAGAGGGAGCAATGTTTATATGTCGGTACGTAAACATATATATATAAATCGCAAACACTCACGCCTATCACCCAGAGGCATAGGCAGGAGCTATGGACATCCATTTGGCACGTTCCTATATACCCTCACGCCTCCTTTACATCCATATACCTACGCATAATTTCACGTCGGTTAAGGGTATTTTTAATTTTGCCCATCTTCAATATATCACCTATTTGGACGATAAAATTTTCTCTAAGATGTTCTGACCCTGTCGTTCACTTATGCAACATTAATTTTCTTTGCCACTAAATTACCTAGTGCATTCTTTCTACATGATCAAAGCACAGAAGAATTCCTTTCTTAATTCAGGTCACAACATCACCTTGCAAATGGCGGTACACCATCTCGTCACCTCGAGCAGCTTTTACGGTGCAGTGGCGGTGTATGAATATCTACTATCCCATGACTTGGGTGTTGTTAGAGGCGACAAAGAGAAACAAATCGGAAGATAGGCAGCAGCGTCTTTCTAATAACGACTAAAGATAAAAAAACTGCGGTTGATAAACCGCTTGCCAAGCGTGGCAACTATGGCAAAATCTAGGACAATCTACGGGGGAGGCCTATGTTCAGCAGTGGACTTTAATAGGCTGTTACTGTAATGGTCAGTAACGTCAGAATTTCTAGACGTCTGGTACTGCAAGTTCCGATCTGATTCCTGATCTGATCTAATCTTAGCAATGGAAGATCCCAAGTCCAGCATTGCAATTTCACGGGCTGATAATGAAGGAATAGTAGTAGAAAGAGAAAAATTCCAAAATATTTTATTAAATTTTACTCAAAATCTGTGTATGCACACATCTGATAATAATAAGGCTTTTCTTCATGTGCACAAAAAGTTTAAAATTTATTTTAAGCAAAAATTGTTTCATAAATGTTATTATACTACTAAAGAGTACATTGAAAATAATGTCTAGAAATGGGGTGATCGCTGCCTTGTTGTTTCTAAATATTTTCATATATAATTGTATAAAATACAATATTGTAAATTAATTTTTTAAAAAAATAGTCCCGTTGGGTTTCTTGCTGGTTCTTCGCAGTCGGGCCAGTGGTAACGCTTAAATGACTTAATATAACTATTCTTGTAACCTATATCGAATAAAAATAATACTATTCTAATGAATAGAATAATTTATTATGCGTGGTTATATGTGGCAGAGCCACGTTGCAGCTATATTATGGTTGTGGCATGAATGGGTCGGCCTGACTGGGGAAGAATCACGTTCTCACACGTGTTTTGTGTGGTGAGGATAGAGATCCGGAGACCCTTTTTTCCGAAAACGAGGTATTCCATCTTAGTCCCCAGGGTGACAACACATCTGCGTTTCGATTCTTAATCGAGAATAAATGTAGATGTCTGTGGGCCACAGTATCCACATACCATCAATTGGACAGTGTCCTCGTTTGTGACCCTTATTGTATAAAAACAAATATGTTAAAAATTAACTAAGTTCCGCGCAATAAAATAAAATTATACGTCTTACCTACGAGTGGATTGAAGAGCCGACAAGTCTTACCAAAGTTTTGATTCTATTCTATTAAAAGTAGTCGTACCTATAATGTTTATAAGCAAATATATATTATTACAAATAAGTTTTATTGTATTCAATAAAACTATTTATACGGATTTTATCGCGTTTAACTTATTTTTAATTCTCGAAGTTTCGTGTGCTAAACAGCACCCATGGTCACGGCCGGTCCTAATGAGATGTTTGACGTCTCAATGTCATAGTTAGCCCGGCTGCCTTCAGTTTTTAAATATTAATTTTTGGTCCGATCGAATATCTTTGTATATTCTCAAAAATTAAAAAAAAATATTTTTCGAAAACTGAAGGTAGCTAGGCTAACTATGACATTGGGATGTCAAACATCTCAGTCCTCCTCGTAACCATAGGTTCTGTAAAGCACCCGAAACGTCGGAAATTAAAAATAAGTTAACTAAATGCGATTAAATCCGTATAAAAATATTTATATTCAATGAGAAGTGTTCGCGTAAATTTTAGAAATCATCATTTTTATTGTGTATTATATATAAACATATATTTATAATATATAACCATATTACCGTTACAGCCTATTAAAGTCGACTGCTGCAAAAAGGCTTCCCCCATAGCAGGGATATTTCCCATAGTTGCCACGCTTGTTGAGGGGGTTGGCAACCGCAATTTATTTTTAGTCATTTTGAGGAAGACGCTCCCCATCTCCTGATTTATAACCATGCTAATGAAAAAAAAGACATCTCTGAATTTCTCAAGTATTTAATTTGTTTTAGCGTGCCGAAACAAATTATTTTAGTTCATCGAGAAAAGAAATGAAAGAAATCGTTATAATTCTTGATAAACTTCCTAACTCTAATTACAAAGAATTAACAAAGTTTCTACATTAATCAGAAATTTCGTCAAAACATTTTTGCAATTTATTTATCAAGTCTTAATATTCTTTATTCGCGAAACAAGTTCTGATGGGAAATTAAAGTGGTTGTCCTGATTTTCTTATTTTTTGTATCTCGACCTAATTTTTTTTCAACTTCCAACTTTCTTTCTACGTGGTAGAGCCACATTGCAGCTGTATTTTGGTCGTCACGACTGGGAAAGGATCACGCTCTCACAGAAAAAAAATCGCGGAAAATAGTAGCTTAATGCTGTTGTGTTTCGTATGGTGAGCGTAGAGATCCGGAGACCCTTTTTTATAAGAAACGAGGCATTCCATCGTAGTCCTCAGGGGTGATAACGCATATACGTTTTGATTCTTAATCGAGGATAAAATGTAGATGTCTATGGGCCACAACATCCACTTACCATCAGGCGGACTGTGTGCTCTTGTGTCACCCTTATTCTATAAAAAATATGTCCAGGCCAAAGTGAGGCCGGTTTTTCCGTTGTCACCCTTGAGGACTAAGATGGAATGCCTCGATTCCAATAAAACGGGTATCCGGTTCTCTACACTCACCATACGAAACATTGCAGCATTAAGCTGATATTTTACGCTGGTATTCTGTGAGAGCGTGGAGCTGACCCATTCGTGCTGCAACCATGATATAGTTGCAGCAAGGCTCTGCCACGGATATGGTCTATCAATATGGTATTATTTAGACTGAAGATAATTATAAACCATTTACTTTATCAATTTTTTATCTTTAAAAAACTAATTTTGGGAGAAATTATAGCCCATATATATACTCGTATATATATATATATATATATATATATATATATATATATATATATATATACTCGTATATATATATATATATATATATATATATATATATATATATATATATATATATATTCGCCTGGAATTGCTCTTTATCTATTTAACAGACAAACATTTCAAAAATGGTTCTGAATAACTTCTGAGCTTGATAGAAATCAGTTATTTTAATAGTACAGACAAACGATCTCATTTTATTTATATATTAAAGGTTAACTTATATATTTATTGAACACTGAGACTTTGTTTGGCCTTTTGATGACGGTGTAGAAGAATGCATCACCTTATTTCATCACTTTTGTGTCGTTTTGAGGAGACGATGTGAATCCTCTGAAGAAGTTTTATGTGACAGAGTCATGCTCTATTTGTCACCTGTTTAGATTTGATTTAGTTAAAGGCCATTTAATTAGTTAGAGTATTATGTAAACAGTAGTTTTGTTCCAACGGCTGCCCTGCCGTAAAGTAAATCTTCCATCATACAAAAATTCATCGCCGTGATCAAGTTTTTGTATATTTAACCAAAAGTAATTATTCACAAGCTGAAGGTAGCCAGGATAATTATGACATGGGGACGTCAAACATGTTAGTCCCCCCGTGTACATGGTTTTTGTAAAGCACCCGAAACATCGGAAATTAAGAAAGTTAAAATTATACACGATAAAATTCGTAAAATTAGTTTTATTTAGTGTGTATTGTTCGCGTAAATACATGAAATCATTAAGTTTTTTAAGTTAAAAGTTCACTTAAAACTTGTAACAAGTATCCAATAATAATGTAACTACATTGACAAGTATTCATGACATTACAGGCCTCTTCTCATAACTAGAAGAGTTATAACTATGATGGCGAATTTTTCACTTCCTCGAAATTATTATTTTATTCTAACAATTATTTATTAGATATTTAGGTTTCCTTGCGATGTATTCCTTCACTGCCAAGTATTTAGTAAATCACCACTTAAATAATTAACAAATTCATTGGTGCCGGCGGGAATTGACCCCTGGTGATCGCGTACTGTGAAAATTACAGCAAGCGCTTAACCCCTGAGCTACTACTGTTCGTATTATGAGTACACCTATTTTTTATGAAACTTAAATAACAAACGAACCTATGGCTATAAGAGGAAAAAAGGGGAGATTTCCCGCCGGCCAAAGTATTCTGCCCGAGGAGCAGCCAACGCTCCGTGAGATAGATATTTTCGAGATGTTTGTGCTGTTAGCCTGTGGCCCTTACAGCTTCATCTGACTCATGGCCTTGAAAATCTTGAGCTAATTAGGTCCGTGTGATATTTCGGAGCTATTTTATATATACTATTTTACTTTGGAACTTTGATAGCGCGATTTAGGTTTAGATGTGTTTTGCTTGTGGTGCGACGACAGCGCCGCCACAAACCTACTCTTCCTACTAGTCCACCTGATGTTAAGTGGCTATTACTGCCCATGGTCACCTGCTACTAACTTCAAACATATAAAACAACTGATGTGTTGGCACCTCCGAGAGGTAAGACTGAACGCCTCACATCTGGTGATTATTGGCTATCTATATTCTTCAAACCAGATCATTGCATTGCAGGCAACTATAAAGAGTCCTACTAGGTGATAGGTGGTTGAACTTATTTTGTACGGATTATAGCTGAAAAACGGGCACACAGTTCACCTGATGGTAAAAGTGGATGCTGTAGCCCATATACACATCTATCTTCAATTAGGAATGCAGATGCATTGTCACCCCTGAGAACTAATATTCTCATTGTAAAGTGTGTGGAAGGTCTCATTTGTAGTGAAAAAGGTCTCTGGTTCTCTACACTCACCATATGAAACACAGCAGTATTAAGCTGCAGTTTCACGCTAGTATTCTGAGAGAGCGTGATCCTTCCCCGGTCGAGCCAGCCCATTCGTGCTACAAGCATAATATAGCTGCAGCGTGGCTCTACCACGTAAAGAAACCGGTACTTAATAATAACTTCATATTCGAACATAAAATATATTCAATTAAATAAATAAAATCCATTTTATTATTTAATTCATTATTTTATAATTATTTAAGTTGGAACCATTTCCATTATTTTATTATTATTTCAGTTGGAACTACTATCACTCTGCACTCCATACACTATGTACCTAAAATTATGTATGCGGGTATATCGATATAACTTTCTCCATAAATCACTTAATCAGGAGATTGCTCTCCTTGTACGCAACAACAAAGTGTTTCGCAAGTGACCGCCCCATTCAAATTTTCAAGTACAAGGATAAATGGACCGTCCATCTCCAGCCAGTCAGCTATAAACGTTTACGTCGGTGTATCCGTCGTAATTTCGAATGGCCGTACCGGGTGAAATTCACCATTGTGCCACCCACCTGCCACCGTCACAGCACATCGATAAAGTGGAGTAGTTCTTAGTGCTAATATTTATAGTTGTGTTAATTAATTCCTTTTATAATACACACATACTATGTTTTGTCATGAACTATGTTAGGATTATATATGTTTTCATTTATTACAGCCTGTCAAAATCCACTGCTGAACCAAGCCCGCCAAGATTGCCTCATAAGAATTTATTAGGTTTAAAAATTATTTATCACAAACGATTTTTTTCTAACGTCGAAGAAATAAAGATATTTAATTTAATTTTGTTCCATTATATTACAGCAAGCAAGATTAATATATAAAGTTAAAACTAATAAAAAAGGTAAATTAAAATAATTTTTCAATCAAATCTTAAAAATATAACGTAATGCTAGTAAACATAATCGTTACTTATATTTCCGCGAATACTAAACTTTGAATAAAATTAATTTTACGAATGTCATAAATTTCAACTTATTTTTAATTCTATCTTCCTACCAATAAAGAGAGAAAATAACACTTATTTTTCTTGATAATAGTTTCAGTTCAGTTGAGGCCGTCAACTTGTTGACCGACTGAACTGAACTGGAACCAAACTCACTTCTGACTCATATATTTTTCATGTTTTTTTTCTTTTCTAAGTCATGTTGTTAATTGCAAATGATTTTAAATGCATAAATGCATGTGTACGTGTAGAAATTACCATTTTTTCAGTGGTGTTGCTGGATTGACATTTATTTTATTAATTATAAGATCCCAAGCAGGTAATTAAACCCAGCCGCCTCCCCTATTGAAATTAAGATGGTTTATACTACTGGAAAACTTCAATATACAGCCATTTTGTATAGATAGTACCATGCTATTACATCATCGTCTAAATAAAACACAATAACATACGTAAAAGTACTTTTATTCAATGTCTAACGTTAGTAACTTCGGAGGAAATCATTAAGAGAACATCGCCATTTATTGCTCAACTATGTGCAAAGATGTTAAAATATAAAATTAAGATCCTACAATTTAAATATTTAGGACGTACACTAATTTTAAAATTGATATAAATCATTACAAATTTCACGAGAATATGCCTTTTTAACCATAACTTATTCAAAATTCTTAATTTTGTCTAAAATTAAATTTTATAAGATACTTTAAATTAAAATTATTTTAATATTTACATATGTAAAGTTATAGCTATATTTTAATTTATTAATCACGACTATTTACTCTTAAAAGTCCAATTTAATTGATCTAAATGTGTTCATTCATCATTTAATATGAAATAAATTCAAATAATGTAATTACGTTTTAAACAAAATTACACATTAAACAAGCATAAAAGTCAAAACAAAATAAAGTGTGCTTAATCTCCTCTATTCTTTTCATTGTGCATCTGGCCACCCTCTGGCCGTCCGTCGCTCCAATAAGTCAAATTCAATAATGTCTACAAATGAAACGTCACACTTCGTTCCACCTTACTCGGAATCGTTGGGGCAAAAGAATTTTATATTTCTCGCTGGAAACTTCCACTTTATATTGTTCCTCGGGTTCTACAAGGAAGGCAGGTTGATTTCGGAACAAATTTATGGCCTCTAATTTTACAGAAACCGTGTACCCGCTGTGAAAACTAAAGGTGTGAGTTTTATAGTGTTCGCAATTTGTATCTGGAGCGCTATCTACCGCATACACAGTAAGAAAACTCGTTCAGTGTTTAATGATGAAAATAAAGCTCCTTTTTAAAATGTTACTACATATTGTTCGAGATCTAGGTTACGTTTTTTGTCTAGGATACCGTCTGAATGTGTATCACCCTACTACCTATTTTTGTAGTCAATTACCAAAAGAATCCGAAGGGTAACAGAGAGCCATTATAAGTGTTTTCTTACGTGGTAGAGCCATGCTGCTACTATATTGTGCTTATTATGGCTGCAATGGATCGGCTCGACCGGGGTAGTACCACGCTCTCACAGAATGCTAGCGTCAAATAGCAGCTTAATGTTACTGTGTTTCGTATGGTGAGTGTAGAGAACCGAAGACACTTTTTGCTGGAAACGAGGCATTCCATCTACTAAGATGTAGCCATCTAACCATCGTATAGATGACATGATGAAAAGAAATAAATTGAGTGTATATTTCTTCAATCGCATAAGTCCTTTAGAAGTTACACGATCACTAACGGACGCACCAAAAATGGAACTTAAGAAATCTGTTCCATAAGTACACAATGTATATTACAATAATATATATATTACGTTTGCACGCCCCTCTAATATAATGGTTCTCAAATACGATTAAGAGTAGAACTTCATCCCCTGTTATAGACAACGCATCTGCATTTTAGTTCCTAATCGAAGGTAGATGTGGATGTTTATAGGCCGCAGCATCCATACACTATCAGGTGGACTGTGTGCTCGCTTGTCATGCTTATTCTATCAACAACAGTTTCAGTGAGGTATTCCATTCTAGTCCTCAGAATTACAACGCATTTGTCGCGTTCTTTGTTGGAAGTTGACTGCAGTTGTCCATGAACTACCGAAGCCACTTTCCATACGTTGGACTTTAGGTTTATATGTCACCTAATTTTTTTTATAAATGTAAAAAAACTATTAACATAAACTAAGTTGATACTATTCTATGCTACTTTATCATTAAAATATTTATTAACTTCCCAGTGGTAAGTTATTGTAATTAGTCCGATGTTGCAAATTTTTTTTTATAGGACATGGTGACAGACGAGCACACAGTCCACCTGATGGTAAGTGGTTGCTGTGGCCCATAGATATTTACATCTATCTTCGATCACAAATCAAAATGTAGATGCGTTGTCACCCGTGAGTACTAAGATGGAATGCCTCATTTCAGTAAAAAGGGTTTCCAGTTCTCTACACTCACCATACGAAACACAGCAGCATTAAGCCACTATTTCACGCTGGTATTCTGTGAGAGCGTGGTCCTTCCCCGGTCGAGCCGACCCATTCATGCTACAACTATACTACTAACATAACTGTAGCATGGCTCTACCACGTACAAATTTTAACATATCTCCACGTCTCAAGGTCTTTAGAGTCGAATAGTATAGTTTTTAAGAGGATGTCCATGTGTGCACATTTACTTATGTATTTTTTGTGTACGTACATTACATTTTCATAAATGTATTAAGAGGCCAGAGTTAATATATTAATTTCCTTAAATTTTTGTCTCAGTGACTCGTTTGTTTTTAAATTATGTATTGCTCTAATGGCCCTCTTCTGTAAAATAAATATAATTTCAGTGTCAGTCGCGTGTCCCCTTAGCAAAATAGCATACGACATAATGCTATGGAAATAACTAAAGTAAATTATTCTAGCTGTTTCAACACTGGTAAGAGTTCTAATCTTTTTTACAGCATATGCTGCAGAACTAAGTCTCCTAGCTAGTTTTTATAAATGGGGGAGCCATTGAAGCTTTGCGTCCAGTGTGATTCCAAGAAAAATGGTGGTGTCAACAAGACTCAGTTCCTCCCCATTTAAAATTACATTAGTATTGACATGTTTAACATTAGGAGTTACGAATTTCATACATTTAGTTTTAGTTCCATTCAAACGCAAATTATTAACATTAAACCAATTAACTAACTTAGCTATAGCATTATTTACTTCGTCGTAATTTAATAACTGTCGTTTTAATTTGAAAGTAATGAAGTATCATCAGCAAATAATACTATATCATGGTTATCCCCTACTATGTAAGGTAAGGCATTAAAATATACAAGAAACAGAAAGGGGCCGAGAATTGAGCCCTGAGGCACGCCCATTTATACAACAACTTTTTCCGTTCTGTCACTTAAATATGAAATAATTAATACCATTAAAAACATAACTTGTAAAAAAACCAAGTCTCGCAACTCAGTTCTTCTACCGTAAAAAGTTGTGAGATCCATGTAATACCAAGTCGGTTAATTTATTCAGTTCCTACTTAAGGGTCCTTCTGTTTTAAGTTATTACGTAATTAGCTAACCTAACAACATTTTAAAGTGACCATATCAATGTTAAAAGTCTTTTATGTTTTAAATACATAGATTGGTGGGTGCGGTCGCATGCGACCGCTTGGGGCTGAGGGGTAGGATATTATACCTCAGAGTCAGGAATCTATATGAATAAAAATCAAATGTAACATGTATGTAAGATCGTTACTCGAGAACGGTTGAACAAATGTTGATGAAATTTTTGTGTGTGTTTGAATATGTCCCTGGATGGTTTAGATTAACAATTCGACCCAGTAGGTGGTGCTGTTCAAGATCCAAAAATCAATGCGAAGGCAGGGTGGATCGCGAGTTAAATATAAATAATATTAATTTAACTTTGAAATTTTCGAACAGGAACAGCGCGGCTATTTTTAACTGTCAGTCGGCTTTACATAAAACGCACGTTTGGGACGTTATCGCGGCCGCAGCGTCACGGGGGGTCTCTGTGGAGGAAAACGCTTTATATTACGGGGCTAGTTGTCATTCCCGTAATGGTATCCTCTATATTTAATGGGATAAAGGCATTGTTCGCGTAAATTATCGAATATCCATTACGATGTTTATCTGCTGCGTGAACCGCCAAAATGTCATCATTTTAAAAAGTATTTGTAACTAAAACATTTATTTTAACAGTTTCAAATATGTTTACTATGATGAGTGAAGTGAACAAAAGACCACTTTTACTGGAAACGACGCATTTCATCTTAGTACTCAGTGGTGACGACGCATCTGCATTTTGATTATTTATCGAGGATAGATGAAGATGACTATAAGCCACAGCATCCACTTATTATCAATAGGACTGTGTGCACGTTTGTTGCACCCACACGTGCAGTAAAAATACGTAAAAACTATGTAATATAGCTGCAACACACTTGAGTTTAAATAGCTAGTATAATTATTTTGCTGTGCTGGATCTTTGCGTGCTCCAAATTCGAATCCCGCGTGGAATAAGTGTTTATCTTTACAGCCTATTAAAGTCCATTGCTGAACCCAGGCCTTTCTCATGGATTTCCTCATGGGGAGATATTTTTCATAGTTGCAACGCTTGGCAAACGGATTGGAAACTGCAATTTTTATTATTTTTAGTCTGTATTAGGAAGCCGCTGCTGTCCATATCTTGGTTTGTTTTACTCTGTCACCTCTTACGACACCCACGGGATTATAGTGTATTCAAGGCAAGAGTGAACAAGCTTTTGTTCACCACTTCCCACCAGGTGGGATTTTAGCCACGCACTGGCTTATAAAAAGCTTAAAAAAATCCACTTCACTATGGGAGGGGCTCATCCAGCAGCAAACTTTTAACGGCACATAAAAAGTAGTTGTTTTAAAAACTTCATATCTAGCATATTTAACCGCACGCTTAGTAGTTTGATCAACATAATTACAGCCAAGTTTAGATCGTATCCGAACCTCGGCGTCCCTTCAAAACAATTACTCGACGCCTTTTTGTAGCACTTAGGTCTGTAACTAACGAGCGTTTAAAACGTTGAGATTTTCTAATGCGTGAATATCTTAGTTATTTATGTAGGTAGTCTTATTAAATAATATAATTTAATTATTTATTATGAAACGTGTCAAAAACCCTATTACTCGTAAGTGCGTTCTCGGGATCAGTATTCAAAAGTGTATAAATTAAATTGTTATTTGCAAATTGTATGTGGTTTTATAACCTCTAACTGACACGCGCATGGGTAAAGCGGGGTCTGACAATATTCTTTCTCTCCGGCCAATGCAGAGGTAGCAATATCACATTCAATTTGCAAATAAAAATGTATTTATTTTAATTTAATGTAACTTTTTTATGAATGAGTTTTCTGAAGTAAAGTTATTTCTATACGTTTGAATACAGGTAGTGATAACGTACTTAAAGAAAGCGTCGTTAAGTACGTTATGGTAATTATATATAACATATATGTATACATATATAAGATTAATATATATATATATATATATATATATATATATATATATATATATATATATATATATATATATATATATACAATATAATTACGTGGTAAACCCACGCTACTATTTATATGGCTATAGCTTAAAATAGCAACTTAATGTAGTTGTTTTGTATGGTGAGTGTAGAGAGAGAACCGGAGGATCTTTTTAATGGTAACGTGGCATCCATATCCATCCATCCATCCTATCTTAGTAAGGGATGACGATGCATCAGCATTTTGATTCTTAAGTTACAGCCTATATACGTCCTACAGCAGGGCACAGGCATCCTCTCATTTCTGACAGGGTTTTAGGGCAAGGAAGTGTCCGCCGCGCTGGTCCAATGCTTGTTGGTGAATTTCACGTGTCTTTGAAATATGTTTTTTTTTTCTTATTTATCAGATATGCAGGTTTCATCACGATATTTTCCTTCACCGCCGAGCACGTCATAAGTCAGCATTTA
Source organism: Parnassius smintheus behrii (assembly GCA_036936625.1). NCBI lineage: Eukaryota > Metazoa > Arthropoda > Insecta > Lepidoptera > Papilionidae > Parnassius > Parnassius smintheus. Next base: position 3,138,486 of record JAUPFT010000031.1, read on the forward strand.
AAATTGCGATTAAAAATTTTAATTAGTGTCGACAGAGATCGAACTCGTGTTGCTCGCGTACTGTGAAATTTACAGCGAGCACAAAAAATCTAAGCTACCACGTCTCTTCTGAGCTATAACGGTTCTATTTTGATTTTTAATCGAGGATAAATATAGATGTCTACGGGCCACACCATCCAGTCATCATCAGATGGACTGTATGCTCGATTGTCATACGTATTCTCCAAAAAGTGCGTATATATCATATATATACCCGTATATATACCCTGCCGTTATCTTAATCCGACCCACCACTAAAGCTTCTACAACTTACTGAAGTTACCAAGTTGCATATTTCTTTCACGCGTAAAAACTTCGCTTTCAAACCAATCCACTAGAATGTTTATTTAAATTTAAAATGCACTTATAAATTAAATTCAAACTTACAACAACACCGGAGGAAGTCTTTGAAACGCTTAAACATCTAGGAGAGCTCGCAGGAAAAACTTTGAAATAAGCATTTAAAGTGAATTCTTTTTACTCGCTGCCTTCGACGTGATCTAATTGAAGCTGGTGAATGTTGAATTTTAAAGTTATGTTTTATAGATGAAGGGTATCAAACGAGCACATTTTAATGTAAGTGTCCACCTGATGGTAAGTGGATACTGCGGTCCAAAGACATCTAAGTTTATCCTTGATTAAGAATCAAAATATAAATGTGTTGTCATTCATGAGGATTATGAACTATGCCTCGTTTTCGATAAAGGGTCTCCATTTTCCAAAACAAACCACACAAAACACGGCAGCTTTGAGCTGCTATTTTACGCTATTATATCGAATTGAGCCATTCATGCTTATACTCCCCCGCGAAAAAGCGTCGCTTAATACATTGTGTCGCAGAATTTTGATAAAACCAAGATTTTAATTCGAAGCCGAAATATGGAAAAATAGAACTCCATTTCATTTTAATTCCGAGTAGATCGAAACTTTATTGATTATGAGGAAGTTATCTCTATAATTTCCGTAGTTGCCACGCATAGCAGGTAGGTTGGCATCCGCGGGTTTTTTTAATTAATAACACTTGGGAATTGCGAATATGGTGGGAGTATGAGATGTTCCTGGTTTTTAGTCTATATATTCTTTGAGATCATCTTTTTCTGTTTGTTTGAAGTTGGTTGCTGGTGTTCATGTATACACATATATATATATATATATATATATATATATATATATATATATATATATATATATATATATATATATATATATATATATATATATATATATATATATATATATATATATATATATATATATATATATATATATATATATATATATATATATATATATATATATAAATCAATGTCACGGATTTCGGACTTGCCTAATAATTATATGTAGAAACAGTATTAGTAGCAAATGTTCTTTTAAAAAGTAAAACACGTGTTGAAACCGCTTGTTATGAAATCTAGAAAGTAAATTACACAGTGTTGGATTTACGAAACGCGGAACTACATAATACAAGCTTTTCAAGTTCTTTTTGAACGTATGGTTAGTTGGCTCAAAGTGACGCTCTAATGATTGATAAAATGTGAATTATGTACGTGGACTGTCATTTAATGCAGAGGCTCGAGTTGTGACCACAAGGTTGCCGCGTGATCTCATTCATGAAAATACAAATATTTAAAAGAAAAAAACATACATATGATTATATGACTAACCTCTATATAGTATGTAATATATAGTGTTCAGCAATAAACCGCAACTCGACGACCGAGTGCTTTCCGATCGGCTCGATTTACTGGCGCTGCGAAGAGATGTTGCATCTCTTTGCGTATTTTATCGCATCTATCACGGGGAGTGCTCTGAGGAATTGTTCGGATTAATCCCAGCCGCCAAATTTCGTGAACGCACTACACGGCAAACGTCCCGATACCATCCACACCATCTGGATGCTTGGCGGTCCACCACTGTACGTTTCACAAGGAGTTTTCTTCCACGTACAACCTCTCTGTGGAATAGTTTACCACCGGCGATTTTTCCGGACCGATACGACCTGGGGACCTTCAAGAAAAGAGCTTACTCCTTTCGAAAGGGCCGGCAACGCACCCGCAATTCTCCTGGTGTTGCGGTTGATCATGGGCGGCGGTAGTCACTTAACATCAGGTGAGCCGCATGCTCGTTTGCCCCCTCTTCTATAAAAAAAAAAAACTCGCAAATTTTATACCGAAGCAATGATCTGCAACGATCTGAGGGCCGGTGATAACCTGTGGCAACATTGTGACGCGTAACGCGCTGCTATAATCTGTGGGGACAAAAAAGAAAAAATAGGGAGGGTAGGAAGCGTAAGAAGCCTATACATCTCTTTGTGTTATCGTGGAGTGAATATCTCTTAAAAACAAAATATAAGGACTACTCTAGAATGTACCGTGTACAATTTAATCACTAGTGCATTCTATCGTGTAGAAGAAGCAACCAGGAGCTGTCAACGTTTGCCGATCTTAGGAAGCTGGCTAGTAAGACCGTGAGTAGTTTTATTGTTTTCTTGGTGTAATTTTGTGACTGCGGTAACTGAACGTTTCAGGGGATATTGAATATCAATACAGTCCACTATTTAATTTAAAAATAATCCCAAGCCGCCACACATAGTGTTTAATAATATCCCATTTGACACACTTAAAAGCAAATGAGTAAATAAATTAATGGATAATGTATAACGTCAGTTAAATGAAAGTGACAAATTGAAAAGAAATATCCCGCCATTTAGCATTTGAATTTTGATTAAAGCAGCAAATGGCAATCGAATACCCTTACTTTGATGAGGATTCAACAAATTATACAGTGATTTGAAACAAAGGAGTCGCAAATTCAATTCTATAAAATTTAATAAAATTGTCATATTGATTGACTCTTGTGTATATATATATAATCCTCGACCGATTTCGGTCACGGCGACCTCTTTAACTCTGATCCTGTCGTTGGTGTACTCGTGCATGGCTAACGTAGCCGATCTTATTACAGATGTTCGCGCGCAATGTGAGCAGGTGAGCACACCTTTACAGAAATTATAGTTGACCGCACAAGGTGGGCTGCTTTGAGTTCATCACGTCGGGCATCCAATTCAGAGCAGCGATTCTCCTCAAACATTTTGACCTTGACTTTCACCAAAGACCCCCACTCCGGTCGTCGAGCGGCTGCTTACGCCCACTCTAAAGGCTCAATAACTCTTGTGTAGGACTAATTTGAATGCTGTAACATATGGACTAGCTGTTCCCCGCGACTCCGTCTGTGTGGATTTTATTACAATTAGATTCAACGGGTTTTAAATACTTTGCATAGAACCCTTATTATGTTTCTAAAATAAATGTAGCCTAAGTTATTCCAATCTGCAAGTGAATTTCCGTCAATATCGATTCAGCCATTTCATTTACTATGCGGAATAAAAAGACAGTCAGGAGACAAAAATTTTATTTACTTGTACAGACTAGCAGCCCACCCGCGGCTTCATCTGGATAAGATCTATTATTTATGTATTTATTTATTTAACTTCATATACATTGTAACGTATATAGACGGTCTTAATGTTAGAGTCATTATCTACAGTCATCTTAGAATAGTGCAGGGATTTTTTTAAATAAAATATTAGTAACAAAAGATCACACAGTCCTCCAGATGGTAAGTAGATGCTGTGGCCCTTATACATTTATCCTCGATTAAGAATGACTCGATTCCAGTAAAACGGGTCTCCGGATTTCTACACTCACCATACGAAACACAGCAGTATTAAGCTGCTATTTTACGCTAGTTTTATGTGAGAGCGTGGTCCTTCTCCGGTCGAGCCGACCCATTCGTGCTACAACTATAATATGTAGCTACAGCGTGGCTCTACCCTATTAAATATCATGGTCCCCTTGCACACCACAAACAATATCAGCTGACGTTGTAAGGCCGACGTAACTGTACTTAGTTGTACAGAGCCTATATTCTGCAATTATTTTAATAGAGGACATCTCAGAAACTGCTCGTTTTTCATTCTTTCATTTACTTCGTTCTCGTCTGTGTAAGGTAATACTGCAATTTAAAAGCTTAAGTCTTTATACGTAATCAAATATTGAAAATACTATTAAAGAATGTGTACCTCAAACCTCACAACAAACTGAAATTCAACGTTTTAGTTATACATGTTTATCAGTAGCCTTGTAGAGCCATGCTGCAGTTATATTAGTAGTATAGTTGTAGCACGAATGGTTCAGTTCGACCGGGGAAGGAACACGCTCTCACAGAATACCAGCGTAAAATAGCAGCTTAATACTGCTGTGTATCGTATGGTGAGGTGAGAAATTCACTCACCATTGATGTTAATACTATATCCCTTCCAGTCCAGCTACAAAACGTCTTCCGAAGCAGCGGTAAAGAGATCCGGAGATATCTGTCTTATACCTGTCTAAAAGAAAAAAATAAAAGAAAACTTATTTGTGACAACTCTTCTATGAGGCAAATATTCCTTTATGAGGCAATCTAAAGTAAAAATATAGGAATGTCTATGATTAGTGATAGTCTTTGATAGACTGTAATGACGGGCATTAATATCTTACATCGGCCACAAATAATCTTCGCTATACGCTTATCGCTTGTACCGTAGTTGTAAAAGCTTTTTGAGTCGAAATTGTCTAGAATAGCCCTCATTTATTGTAATGAGGTATTAGAATGTTCAGAATGTCACATGAGCTTCAAATTTACGCAGTACTTCTGCTGTAAGCGACTATAGTCCTTTAAGTGATTTATTTAATTGTTTAATTTTAAAGAAATCGGTAAAATGCATTCTTAGAACAATTAGTGTTCTATTTCCTGTTATTTTTGATTCATAAGTAGATTCTACATCGCAACCAAATGGTTAAATGCCTCTTTATCTCTCTCTGATCTTATTAGTCAGCTTTGTCACCCATTTAGCTCTACCCGGTGGACACCGCAGGATGAGGCTAGGCTTGCGCGTTCGTAGCCTACAAACGCTCCGTCCCCGCAAATTGACGATATGTTAAAAATTAACTAAATTAAAATGACTCTTAACCGACGAGCATATATTATGTGGATATTAGGATATATTTATTACGATACATCGTAGATATGTGGATGTGATAGAATAGAAAGAGGTATGTCAGGATCGTGCCAAATGGAAGTTCGTAGTCACTGCCTACCCTACCGGGTAACAGGTGTGCGAGTTTTTGTATTATGTAATTATTGATTCGTCCTACCAGGCTTCTCCATATATATTTTTATACACAAGTTTAGTAAGTAAAGTATTTTTTATAGGATAGGGTGACAAACGAGCACACAGTCAACCTGATGGTAAGTGGTTGCTGTGGTCCATAGACATATACATCTATCCTCGAGTACGAATCAAAATGCAGATACGTTGTCACCCGTGAGGACTAAGATGAAATACCTCGTTTCAAGTAAAAAGGTTCTCCGGTTCTCTACACTCACCATACGAAACACAGCAGCATTAAGCTACTGTTTCACGCTAGTATTCTGTGAAAGCGTGGTCCTTCCCCGGTCGAGCCTGGTTCTACCAAAGATTTACGTGGAACACTATAAAAAAATCTCTACGACAGACGTACAGACAGAAAAAGAGTATAAACATAAGTATTGTTAAAAATGTGAGACGAGTATGACCGTAAAGAAGTTAATAACAAGAAGTTTCAGTTTTTCTTCAAAAAATGAGAAAGAATTTTTCCTGGAAACAAGCGATTCGATTTTAGTCCCGAACTTGCCTCAGGGGATGATAACGCATCTGCATTTTGATCCTTAATTGTGTATGAATGTAGATGTCTATGGGCCACAGCATCTACTTATCGTTAGGTGGACTGTGTGCTGGTTTGTCACCTTTATTCTATTAAAAAGCGCTACTTTTCACAGGAGGAAAAAGACGTACTATTCCCTGTACTATTCTTAAAACGCTACGCAGAATAGGAGGAAACACTTGTATTGCGTAACATTGGAACTTGTGTGGGTTATTATTTTCTATTAATACATAGATTATATTCATTCGATTAATCGGCTTATCAAAAGCCTACGGCTAAAACTAGGCGTCCACCATAGATTGCGTGAAAAGGTTTTCCCTTTTTGATTTTTTTCAAGAAAAACGCTACCTCCACACTAGGATTTTCTCCTGTTTCGTTGAGGCAGTTTCCATATATAAATTTCACAAGAACAAACATACAGACCCGGAACCATTATTTGTAGGGAATACAAATACTATTTCATAGTATTTGTATTGCCTACAAATTGGTACTACAGGTAGGTACAAATTAGGGATGGGGGATTGTGGGATTCGAACCCAAAGCCATTTGTGCTGCAACTCAATGCTTTATTTAGGTATATGTTGTTGAGTTCTTATTTGGAAGATGCTGCTAAGGCATAGTCGCCTCTTACGACATCTACGTACTGATATGAGATAGTTCTAGAATATATGTATATCAATATGAAAATGTAAAACGGAACGTGTTCCCAGGTATTTCAATATGGGCGCATCAATCGACGACGCGTCTCGCGCGCCACAACGCGCGTCGCGAGATCTTTAATTAAAATATCCCTCTAGAGAAAATTGAATTTTGTGTACAAGAGCAAAACAGTGAAGCAGTGTAACTAGATAAGACTCTAAAATGGCAAGTTAATGAGAACTAGTGGATACAGTACATCTACATGTATTATTTATGATTTAAGCACATCTTTACATACTCATATATAAAACAGTGAAATATCGAATATAAATAATATAAAATTAAAGCTTTTTTTTGCCTTGAAGAAATAACACAAATTTCACAGCTCGTTCAATCAATGTGTTATTCGTTATTTTGTTGCCAACATTTTAAAATTCTTTACTCTCTGCAACTGTTTGATCATAGACTATTGTGTGTTTCATACAACATTGTACTAACTAACCCAAATGACATTGGCAGTATTAACGTTTTTGCTTCCGCACACCTTCTCCATATAAACTTTAACTTTGCCTAATCTCAAACCCCTCTTGGCGCGTAATGTGCTTGAGAAATGGTACAAAGTTCGCTCTTCACGTACTAAATTAAAAAGATTTATTAAACACAATATAGGTATTACCCACATCGCGTACCTAACTGTACACCTGTATCGCAGTAGACTTGAATAATAGACATAGTATTTAAACATTGTACAATCTCAAACATGAAGGTTTTTTTTCATAGATATAAGAGTGCCAAACAAGTACATAGTCAACCTGATGTTAAGTGAATGCTGTAGCCCATAGACAGTTGCATTTATTCTCGATAAAAAGATGCAAATCTGTTATCAACTATAAATATTAAGATGAAATGCCACCTGATCAGTGAAGAGGATTCATGATATCTACACTTTTTATACAATATACAGCAGCATTATTGTATATAGCATTATTACAGCCGCTGGTATTCTGTACGAGCGTGGTCCTTCGATATGGCGTAGTGAATATTCTTACACTAAAAATAATTAGAAATATTTGAGTTGTAAAATGTCGGTACTCTAGTACTTTAGTTCTATTGAAATATTATACATGGTAGAGCCATGCTGCAATTATATTAGTAGTATAGTTGAAGCACAAATGGGTCGGCTCGACCGGGGAAGGACCACGCTCTCACAGAATACCAGCGTAAAATAGTAGCTTAATGTTGCAATGTTTCGTATGGTGAGTGTAGAGAACCGGAGATCCTTTTTATTGGAAACGAGGCATTCCATCTTAGTGCTCACGGGTGACAACGCATCTGCATTTTGATTTGTAATCGAGTATAGATGTCGATGTCTATGGGCCGCCCTATCCTATAAAAAAATGTTTCCTTTTGGTTCTGCAATTATTTATAAAAGTAAAGTAACGTTACAGCCTATATAAGTCTTCAGTTTGCCTGATCTGTCTTCAAACGTGTCGGTTTACCGTTCAATTGGACAATGAGAGTGAGGGAATACAGAATGCACATGTGCTTGCGTATACATTTAAGCATAATAATCCTGTCCTGCGCCGATCGCTAGTCTCCGTTTGAGGCTGGCCGCCGCGACTGAAATTCGGTCTGAAGGACATTACACGTTTCACTGCAGGGCACAGACCTCCTCTTAATTCTAAGATTTTAGTGCAAGGAAGGGCATTGCCCCACCGCATTGCCCCACCACATTACCTAACCGCATTTCCCCACCGCATTGCCCCACCACATTGCCCCGCCGCATTGCCCCACCGCACTGCCCCATTATTTCATATTTTCCTCACCGCCGAGCACGTGATTAATCATGGCTGAAAATTGCAACTAATAATTTCATTGGTACCGGCAGGAATCGAACCCGGTTGTTTTCGTACGGTGAAATTTACAGCGATCGCTTAGCCCCTGAGCTTCCACAGCATTTATTACACTTATTATACAATTATTTACACTTTACACATAATATTTAGAAAAGGATACAAACCCCAGGACCTACGTCTTACTTTGCCGAACCTTAAACTACATTTGTAACTTGTTACTACTGCAAAGAACCCATCAATTCACTGTATATCTACGTTCTTAATGGGGAATGGAATTAGGTCGTGGGATGCGATTTTTCATTCTGTCAGTAAGAAGCCCCGGGAGCGCTTTCGCACCGATCCCTAAATCCCTACCCGATGATATGCGCTAATGTCTTGTACGAAATATATCACTATGTAGTAATAGACAGAGAACACGTTTCCCTGATGAAACTACTTGGTAAAATCCGTAGGAATTTAATGAAGTAATTATAATATAATGTAATAAGTTAAATAGCAGCTTAATGCTGCTGTGTTTCGTATGATGAGTGTGGAGAAAGGAAGATCCTTTTCATGAGAAATGAGGCGTTCCACATTAGTCCTCAGGGGTGGCAATACGTCTGAATTTCGATTCTTAATCGAGGATAGATGTAGGTGTTAATGGGCCGTAACATCCAATTACCATCAAAGTCAATATGTGCTTATTTACTTTCCATAAACAATAAAAAAGAATGTAACATAACATAAACATAAACATTCACGCCTGTCACCCAGAGGGGTAGGCAGAGACTACAGACTTCCATTTGGCACGATCCTGATGCACCTCTCTCGCCTCCTTCACATCCGTACACCTACGCATACATGCTCGTCGGTTAAGGGTACTCCTAATTGGGCCCGTTTTCAATAAATCGCCAATTTGGTCGATAAATTATCGCCTAGGACGTCCCTTTCCGACTCTGCCATTCACTTCTGCAACATAAATTTTCATTGTCACTCTTTCCTCATTCATTCTTTCCACATGACCAAACCACCGCAGCATTCCTTTCTTAATCCTAGTCACAACATCATCTTGCAAACCACACTCTTCTCTTATTACACAATTTCTTACTCTGTCGTTCAGATTCAGTCCTAACATACTCCTTAAGGACCGCATTTCTACTGCGTTGATTCTACTCTCGTGCTTCTTCTGCCACACCCAACTTTCACTACCATAAGTTAAAGTATGGACCAACACAGCATTGTGAAATGCCATACGTGCCTTATTGACACATTTTGACTCTTCACAATAGAGTGCAGGGCCCCATTTACTCTATTTCCCGCATTCACTCGTCGTTCTATATCCTTATCATATCTCCCATCACTGCTAAATACGCAGACCAAGTATACAAACTCATCTACTTGCTCGATCAACTCCCCTTCTATTCTTATTTCACAAATCGTTTTAAATTCTTCTCTTTCAAAAACCATAACCTTCGTCTTACTTGCGTTCACTTTCATAGCCCTTTCTTTTAATGATCTGTTCATTAATGTAACCATCATTTGCAACTCGGCCGCCGACGACACAAGGATAACTTGATCATCGGCGTACAAAAGGCATTTGACGGTTAACTCACCCATTCTTAATCCGCATTCTTCAACTTTCAAATTTTGCAAACAACTGTCCATAAATAGGTTGAAAAGCCACGGGGAAGCCACACAGCCCTGTCTGACACCTTTATGGATGTCAAACCAGTCCGAGTAGACCCCGTTGATCCTAACACAAGCACTAGAGTCCCTATAAAGAGACTCCAATGCCTGTATCAAGCCAGCGCTCAACCCAAATGAGTTCAGTGTTTGCCATAGCATATCCCTATCCAATCTGTCATGGGCCTTTTCCAAGTACATGAACGCACAAAAAACCTTTTGGTTTTTGGCCAAAAACTTCTCCGCGATCATGCATTTTTTTTTTCAAAAAAAAAGAAAAAAGAATGTTTTTTCATAAAAGAAGCTTAATAATTAAAACAGTAATGAAATAACCCGACTACGTATAAAAGCTTACTGAAAAAAACCTTCCCCTCACTTTTTTGTGTTTGCTTATGCAATATATAAATATCATACAGCCTATGTCACTTCCACAATTAAGACTAATCTAAGGACATTCCATATTTAAATAAAACGAGTTTTTACGGATTATATCGCGTATATTATTAATTTATTTTATATTGCCGACGTTTCGAGCACTTTACAGCACCCGTGGTCACGACGGTGTGTTCGAAGTGTTCGACGTTCCAATGACATAGTTAACCACGGCTACCTCCAGATTAAAATTATTTATTTTTGCTACTATTTAGAATCTGCTTACCCCCTCAGGGGTAACATGCGACGGTGACAGTGACTATAAACGTATAAGTTTATGGTTAAGATTAGAAAATAATCAAAAATAAAATAAGTTAATGGCTGAGACACGAAACTCCTACTCGTTCGAGTATAAATAAAGAATTAATAAATAATATCTTCATTTATAAATAAATAAATAAATAATACTGTTTCTCACGATATATTGCTAGAGTATAACGTATATATAAATTTTAATTTGTCTCGTGGCAAGAGTTGATACATTTTTCAATAAGAAAATAGAACCTCTTACCTCTAAAGAGGTTAGTTACTAAAGAAATTTGCTCGTTCCGGACATATAACAAGCTTTACTTGAGACTGCTATCACAGCGACTAAGAAAAGCGATTTTTAAAATAACATTAGTGACATTTTTGCTTTGGGTTTTGTTGAATTTCTACAATAGCAGCCAACAGTTCTTAATGTTGGTCGCTAATCACTAAATGAGTAATTATTCTAGTCTGATTTTCGAGCGATAACGAAGAGTATCGTAAGTCAAGCTGCGGGTCTGAAACACATATAAAAGGGATTTCATTTGTTTTTAAAGGCATTCCGATACTCGTACTATTATGGAAGGAATTTATTTTTTATTTTTATTATTACTACTTTTACACAATAGAAAACATAAAACGCACACACTCACACTATTTTTATATAGTCTCTCTTGTACCTACATGATAAATAAGGCAATAGAATGAGAGGAATACTGCCACCTGATAATCAAGGTTTCCTAGTTCAGGGCTTAAGGCATCACAACGAGTATATATTAAGTGTATGTTCTATTGGGATTTTTGTAAATAATAATAAACTAAATAATATTTTTAGGGGATTTTATTTTTATATAATTATTATAGTGTCATCATTTATTATTTTTAAGTTTTGTCTATAAAAGAGAACCAAATAAAATAAGATTGCTTGATATCATACTCGTAAATATTTTCTTCGTCACAACCGCCACCGCTCTCGCTTATAGCGCCTCTATACACAAACGTCTAACCCTTTATGCCCCGGCCACTGATGGTCGTTTTAGGTATTATGCTGAAGTAATTCTATTGTTGCTTATGAGATTCTCTATTATAGAGTGAACAATTTTCTTTGCACGTACAATTCCTTTCTTGGAATTTATTACGAGGTGACATCTATATTTTATACTTTAAAAGTATTTAAAAGGTTTTCGTTTTATATCAAAAAGAAATAATGAAAGAACTTATTGTTTACCGGTACGAGTAAAGAGCACTACCGACCATAGATATCTGCAACAGTTTGCATATAAAGAAATGGTGGGGGAAGTCGGTGGTGGGGGTTGAAGGGCTTTCGTTAATTAAAAAAACACTAAAAATCACTATTACCAACGCTGAATTTATGCGGGCTATGATGATTTGTTTATCGATAAAAATATCGACATAGTCCTCGCCCTGCGTTGCTTGCGCATGTAGACAACGACACCAGTTGATCGACACGTGTATAATTTTATGGTATGCGTAAATGCAATGAACAGAAACATAAATGCTGTAGTGTGCGTGCATACTTTTTTACGTGGTATGCCTGATGGTACGAGTAAGTAGCTACTAAAGACCATAGACGTCTGCAACAGACTTGATAAAAATATGGCTGCAGATGCGTTTTTTACTATTATGGAATGGATGGTTTATGATGGAATTCTTCATAGCCTGTAATTAAACCAACTTCTTATACCCTTCAAACTGGAACACAGTATGAAAAGTACTTAACTTGCTGTTGGTGACAGAAAGAGTTAAGAGAGAGAGAGAGAGAGAGAGAGAGAGAAAATAGTCCTAATCGTTTCTCTTTATCTTATATTTATATCTTATATTTCTTATTTGTTATCATTCTTCGCAACTAGGGTTGACCAACAGAACGCTCTTTGGAGCGATGTACTCTTAGCATACATATATAAGCAATAAATATTGAAAATTTAAGTGATTAAATAAACTTGGCTACTCAGATTTTCAGTACTCGTTTAAACATAATATTGTTAGTAGCTTTTTTAAGTGGTAGAGCTACACTGCAATTACATTATAGCTGTAGCACGAATGGGTTGGCTGGATCGGGACAAGACCACGTTCTCATAGAATGCTAGAGTAAAATAGCAGCTAAACGCTGCTGTGTTTCGTATGGTGAGTGTAAAGAACCAGAGACCCTTTTTTACTGGAAACGAGGCATTCCATCTTAGTTCTGAGGGGTGACAACGCATCTGCATTTTGATTCTTATTCGAGGATAAATGGGGATCTATGGGCCACAGCAACGTACCATCAGGTGGACTGTGTCCTCGTTTGTCGCCCATTGCTTTAAAAAAAATAGCAATATATCGAAATAACAGATTTTCATAAATAAGCCGTAAATAATTTTGTTTAGTATGTCATTTTGTTTGAATTTGCTGTAACTACTAAACATTATGTTTAGTAGTTACAGCAAATTCAAACAAAATGACCGCCAATCCATTGTCATCTCGATGAAATCGCATCAAGATGCAATATCCTGCAGGCCGAGTTTCGGTCACGGCGGCCATTATCAACATAAACTAGCCATCTGAGCAGGACAGGATTATAGTGCACGAGTGTATGCGCTAGCACAGATGCGTTCTAAAATCCTCTCATAATCCAATGGGACGGTCAGGTGCAGGACCAACGGCTTTACATACTTTTCTAAGCACGAGGTTGAAACACCGCGAACTTCCAGACTTAAAACCCAATAACTGACCAGGCTTGATCAGGCCCGGGAATCGAACCCAGGATCTCATGAACATTTACCTCGTTTACTGCCACTAGACCAACGTGGCAGTCAATCGATTTATACATTTATAAGGATCTTATCGACGTGATACGATTGCACATTTCAAACATTTATTCGGTATGATGGGGGTCATAGTGATTTCTTATAATTACTTTATCATTGTCATCCTTACAGCCCTTCACAAGTTCACAGCTAAATATGGGCTTCCCTAATGCCACAAAGCACAGTCCTGAGCAATCTGCATCAATTTATTGTCTGTGTGCCTTACCATTACATCGTTGCATAGTGGAGGGCCGTCCTACGCTTGCCTTACTAAGCTGCCACTCTGAAAATAGGAAAGACCACATTCTCACGGAATCTATCTACCTATTACAACATATAAAACTCCACTGCTGAACATAGTCCTCCCCCATAATTTGCCTTATAGTGCGGATTTAGCCATAGTTTCCACGCTTGACAAGAGATGTCATCTGTCACTGTCATCAGGAAGATGCTGCAGCCCAGCTCCTGTTGTAGTTTCCTTCTACCGCCTGTTAGTGGTGGTGTAAAATATCCACCACTACTATCCCCATATCGTCCCGTGGGTGTCGTAAGAGGTGACAGAGGGAAACAAATCAGGAGATGGGCAGCAGCGTCTTCCTATGAACGACTAAAAATAAAACATGCAGTTGCCAACCGTTTGCCAAGCGTGAGAACTATAACAAATATATTCCTTATAAGGTACTATGGAGAGGCCAATGTTCAGCAGTGGACTTTAATAGACTGAAACCTACTAAGCTAGCACCTACACGGTGGATGATCTCACGCTTCTAATCCGTTTAATTTAAGATCTCCGTAGATTATTATCCGTATCTCATCAGTAGATCATTTTAATAATTTCATGTTCGTGAACTCTGAGGTCGTTCCGAATTAATGAACGTTTCATCATTCACCTGCGTCGCTTATCTCTTTAATTATTTCTTCGTTTTTAATTACAGCTTCGGATAAACTCCGGGAATATTATTTTTTACCAACCAACGCAATTAGCAACGCCCTGGCACAAATTATGCGAACAGTATTTATGTTCCGCTGTAAATTAGGTTTTATTGTGCGCTAACGTTCCTTTATTTCTAATTGCTTGAACAGAAGCTTTACGAAGGTTATCATCATAGGATTTTGAACACGCTTTTATAGGCGTGTATGTAAGTATCTATTCATCTATGTAGCGGAATCTTTTATTGTAATTTTCACCAACTTGAAGTCAGCCGTTGACTTGTAAATTTGCACTCATATCAAAAAGCGATGAAAATACAATAATTTTATAACTTTATCCTATTATACTGATCAGGTTCATCAGGATAATTCTCTCTATAATCATCATAGCTCATAATTAATACATTTTATTAAGTTTTCTTAAAAATATTATTGTTATAAACTAAGGCCAACCTTGTAGTGACGGTGTAAGAATATCCACTGGCCCATATCGTCCCGAGGGTATCGTAAGAGGCGACAGAGAGAAACTGAAACAGCTGAGGACCAGCAGCATCTTCCTGATAACAAATCAAATAAAAACTACGGTTGCCAACCGGCCTGCCCAGTGTGGCATATGTGACCAAATACCATCTAATGAGACTTCAAGAGTGGACTTTTATAGGCTGTAATACATGATGAAATAAGGGTAATAAACGAACGTACAGTCCTTCTTTGGCTTGAATAAATTAGGAATGTAGTTTGTTGATGCTTATTCTGCCAATGTCTCAGACTATGTACAAGCATATTATGTTATTCCTCTTAGGGCCAATCTCAAACACTTATCAGTCAGCAGTCAAACAGTCGCATAGAGTAAATGGTCGCATTTTTTTTAAATGTTGCTAACAACAGTTTTTACATGATTTTATTGGTGTAGTTGTAGCTCGAATGGGTCGGCTCGACCGGGGAAGGAGCATGCTCTCACAGAATATCAGCGTAAAATAGCAGCTTAACTGCTGCTGTGTTTCGTATGGTGAGTGTAGAGAAACGGAGAACCTTTTTACTGGAAACGAGGCATTCCACGGGTGACAACGCATCTGCATTTAGATTCGTAATCGGGGATAGATGTAGATATCTATGGGCCGCAGCAACCATTTACCATCAGGTTAGCTGTGTGCTCGGTTTTCACCCTTATTCTATATAAAATAATTGCTGACAGGTCGATTGAACAAGTTATGAATTTTGTGTGATTGCAAATGTATTCCTTTTTAAACAGTGTATGAAATGTATGTTAAAGCAAAAAGAGTTTATTTTATATTATATATAATAGCGTTTTATGTATTTACGTGGTGGGTCCACGCTGCAGCTATTATATGGTCGTAGCACAAATGGATCAGCTCAGCCGGTGTAGGAACTCGCTTTCACACAATACCAGTGTAAAATAGCAGCTTAATGCTGCTTAATAGTGAGTGTAGAGAACTGGAGACCCTTTTTACTGGAATTGAGGCATTCCACCTCAGTATTCAGGGGTGACAACGTAGTCTGAATATTAATTCATAATTGAGGATATGGTAAATATAAACTATGGGCTACTGAATCCATTTACCATTAGGTGGACTGTATGTTCGTTTATCACCCTTATTCTATAAAAAAACTTATCAGTGTGGAGTTGAAAGCAAAATATAAAAACTTAAAAGTAGTGTAGTAGATTTAAATAATGATAGCTATAATATCCGTTTATCTAGAGGTTGAATGCAGCGAACGTACTTTTTCAAGGATCTGTTATGTCTCACCTAATAATTACACAAAAAATAATTATCATAAATTTTAAAATAAAATTTAAATTTTAAAATAAATTTTTATGAATTACGGTTGAATTTCAACGACTAGTAAGAAAGTAAATACAGACTTCGAACAGAAATAAACCACGCCATTACGGCGACAAAACGTAACTGCACAGTATAAAGCGACAAAAACATTTAAGATTCGGAAAAACTTTTAAACGCAGCCTACTATAGTAATCCGATTAAGCATTAGCGATGGGCGTTTAACGAATAAATTTAAAATAAATATATCGATAGAAACAAACAACCTTCAAAACCAATATGTATTATACATTTTTGACATAACCAATTACCCAATAAAGTTAATTGGATAATTTAATTGTCTTAACTGGTAAATTAATTATGTGATTCATGTGAATAAATATGAAGTGTTCGCTAAATTTAAGAAATGATTCAGTTAATTAAAGTTAAATTAAAAATCATCATCATCATTACAGCCTTTCACGAGTCCAATGCTGAACACAGGCCTTCCCCAAGGAATACCACAAAGCACGATCCTGAGCCACCAGTATTCATCGATTTCTTGCATGTGCTGCCTGTGACCTTGAACTTCCTGATACGGCCAGTAGTGAAGGACCAAGTCTCAGATCTATAAGTCATCACTGGCAACGCGCACTGGTTGTACAATCCCGTTTTCAAGTCTTAAAGTTGCCTAATGAGAAGCTGTGTCGTAATTTCCTAAACGAAACGAGGTGAGTTCGTCGATAGACCTCTCTGTTGAAGTTAGTTATATAGTCTGGCTATTTGTCCCAGGTAAACATATTCGTCAGCTACTTCGAGCTTAGTGCTCCCAACAACTACCGGCATTGGTGTGACATGAACGTCAGACATGATCTTTGTTTTGTCCACGTTCATCTTAAGACCTATCCGTAAGGAGGCACTATTGAGGTTATTGAGCACAGTATTTAGGTCCTCCAGCGATTCTACCGTAAGGACTATATCATCGGCATATCGAAAGTAAGTGATGTACTCGCCATTTATATTCATACCGTATCCTTTTCAGTCTAGTAGCTTGAAAACGTCTTCCAATGCAGCGGTGAAGAGTTTCGGGGACAAAACATCACCTATCTGCAATTAAATTTCGTACTCACTAACTCGTTAATTTTGATTGGCTCTATGATGACATAACAAGATATATCTCTGATATCAAGATAAGTCGTAATTACCGATAAAGACTTAATCAACTTCAATTTATATTTTACTTATACATAATGCCTTCTAAAGTTTGAAACATTAGCGTTGATTAATTTTTATTTTATATACTTACGCGAATGTCACAACAAATTCGTAAAAATTAGGTCTACCCCCTATCGATAGTCTAAAATACTGTCACTTCACTAGACACAGCGATAAAAAGGTAACAAAAAATTGGCAAAGTGAAATTCCGACCAACTAATTCTTCAAAAAACGTCAAAAGAGAAAGCAGAACATTCGGTGCGTAGGACGAGGGAAGCTTTAATAATATCAGTTTATAACTTTTATAACTGCGTCTGTGGAGAAGTGTTAAAATGAAATGATAAAGAAAACTATATTCCGTATAAATTCTTTAAGAAAAAATCTCTAATTTAAGGGTCTAACGCCTACGTCTTTTTGCCTTATTATTTGTCAAGATTATCCTGTTTTATTATATATCAATGTGTTTTATTCTATGATCGAATTTGATGTTGACTCTCTGCTGTCAATGCATGTCAAAAATGATAAATGTGTTGAAACTGACATGTAGTTGATAGTTAAGATCATACAAACACTCACCTTTTATCAAATAAAGAATTGATTGTTTAATTTTTTGTTTTACCTTCACTTAAGCAGTTTATTTTTTTGACTTGTTGTCAAGATGTTGTTGCCCATGTCCTGGTTCATTTTCCCCCGTCGATGATCGTCTTCTAATGACACCCACTGGACTATAGTACAGTGGTAATGGTAAAGAAAGACTCTCTAAAAGAATAACTTGTAATCTATATTGAGTATAAAATTATTATATTCTATTCTATTTTATTCTATATGGGGTAAGGGATATTCGTAAGCGACCATTAAACGGAACTGCTACGATATGAATACTTGTCACTATTTTTGCTAAAGACACGGTAGAGCCACGCTGCAGCTATATTATGGTTGTAGCAGCAATGTGTCGGCTCCAGCGATGTAAGACCACGTTCTCACAGAATACCTGCGTAAAATAGCAGCTTTATGCTATGTTCCGTATGGGTGAGTGTAGAGAACCGGAGAACATTTTTACTGGAATCGAAGCATTCCATCTTAGTCCTTAGGGTTGAAAATGCATCTGCAATTTGATTCTTTAATCGAGGATAATGGAGAAGTTTCCTTTTGACGTGACAACGTCTTATAAATTGGTTTGCCGGGTGACACTTCAAGAAACTGCGTTACGCTCCGCTCACGTTATGCGCTCACAATGAGAGCGAGTGAGAGGCACGCGTCCCTTCCACTCGGGCATGGTTAGCCCGCCTAAGAGCGAGAGAGACAGCATAAAAAGTGTTATTTCATCCTTCTTCCTACTATACGAATGAATATTCACATTAAAATTATTTTACCACTCAAAGTCGTTGTCACGTAAAACTTTCGCCCGTATACCGACTTTACAGGCAACCAATTTTTTTTTTAATGGATATATCATAAAAATTTGAATAAAATAAATCAAACACGTGAAAGAATCAATAAAATGTCTCTAAAAATGAAAAAAAAAATTGGAACTTTGAAGTTGCGCTTTCAAGAAAATTTTGTTAGACGCGGCGCTCCATCGTGTGACGTCATTTGACCTGGACGACGCAGCATGTATTCGCCGAGTACGTACAAAATTGTTGTGTGGTCGCTTGCGCCGTTCGATTTGTGTTTTGTTTTATAAATCAATTATTTATTAACATTCGGGTAATTACCCAACGGCAGAAGTTAAAAAAATGCCTACAAATATTGTATTGTTTCTACGTGTTAAAACACAACGGTTAAAAATCCCAATAATTTTTTTTTTCGTGTAGCAAATAATCAACAGACAAGGAATAAGTGCAAATAGAGCGTGATTTAGTCTTAACCTAATTAATTAATTAAAAATTAATAAAATCTTTAGCTTTTATAAATATAATATGACTACTAACTTTAGAAAATGCTAGTTTTGTCTTTGTGTTTTGTTTTATAAATCAATAATTTATTAACATTCGGGTAATTACCCAACGGCAGAAGTTAAAAAAAATGCCTACAAATATTGTATTGTTTCTATGTGTTAAAACACAACGGTTAAAAATCCCAATAATTTTTTTTTTCGTGTAGCAAATAATAAACAGACAAGGAATAAGTGCAAATAGAGCGTGATTTAGTCTTAACCTAATTAATTAATTAAAAATTAATAAAATCTTTAGCTTTTATAAATATAATATGACTACTAACTTTAGAAAATGCTAGTTTTGTCCTGTAACATTTAATTAACGACATGGCAGGTTCCTCACTTCTTTTAAAGAGCGATATCAGAAATGCAACAGTGTGTTTGCATCCTCCTTGACGGACTACACTTTCCATCATTCCTTCGCTATCATCACAAACCAACGTGAATAAGGTTTACTTTTCACTTTATGTTCAGGTCAAATTCTGCATTTCACTGTGCATTTAGAGCCCTAACATTTCACTTGAACGTATCAGATAGCTTAATCTCGGTAAGATAGATACTCGACAAACACTGAAAAAATATCGATACATGTGTTAACATGGTATCGTTTCCATCAATACAACACGGCAGGGCATACGCGTATGTATTGTAAACACGACGATCATAGTTGGCGGTCGACGGCTTTCGTGGACTCGGGAGCATATACCATGGAGTGCGAACAAAGATCTTTGGTGCTGTTCAGCGATAAGTTCCGGATTAGGTTTCATCCAGGTTCAAGAAGAACACGCGTTTAGAGAACTCCGTGGAGAGTTAGCCGTCTACGGCATGCTCAGGAGGTCCACTCATGCCAAGGCGGGACAATCATGGTGAGGACGGGAATTCGTCTTGACGGACGAACGCAGCTCCAATGGGTCCTAGCCAGCATGACTACACAAAAATACCACGAGAAAGTAGTAGAGCCTGTTATTGTCCCACACAAAACCCAAACGGGCCAGGAATTTTTACTCATTCACGATATTGCTTCTTCCCATACGGTGCGGCTGGTGTCGGCTACTCTCTAAGACCACGATATTCAAGTTTTGGATTGGCCTGCTCGACTTAAATCCTGTCGAGCATGCCTGGGACATGTTACAACGAAAAACTTTGAGAGAGACACGCCAAATTTTACACAACAACGACTTATCGATTGTTCATACTTAAAATTTAATTTTAAGTGTTAACAATCAATCAACAATATTAATGTAAAAGGTGGCAACAGTGGTTATAATGAATTACGTTTTATAAGAAGAAATGGAGCTTTTTTTCTACGGCAATTAAGAACATTAACATTTTTATTTAAAACAAAAATGTGGCTAATGAAATAAACTTAAAAGAAAGTTTAACTTCTTTTATTTCCGCACTAACATAGGACGTATTTAAAGAAAAAAAGTCTATCACTGTGTATATCAATATTAGGCAAATTATCACTTTGTCCTTTGACAAAGTCTTCTGGCATTATAGTGAAATACAAACTAAACACTCATAAGTAAAAAAGAAACAAACGACTGTACTGTAAACACGAACGAAGCAAGAGCCCTACTACAGAGTACTTTTATATATAATATGTACTCCTATTAGGAGCCCTGATGCGATTCTCTAAATAGATTCGTGGTGCGGCGATCTCGTATAGGTCAAATGACGTCACAGGTGAAAACAAACCACAGACGTACCGTACTAAAATACGTAAACTTCAATCATCCATTTCTAAGTAATTTATTGATGGATTTATAAAATTTTTCAGTGATTGATTTTTAGTGTTGAATATAATATTAACGGCATCATGAAACTTCTTCATTGTAGATCTCTATGGGCCACAGCATCCACTTACCATGAGGTGGACTGTGTGCTCGTTTGTCACCCTTATTCTATAAGAAAAACTTATTTATTACACCACAGTAATAATATAAGATGTCGATCGGCTCAAATTCACGATTTTCCACTCAGATACTTCACCAAGAGGCTAGAAGTGTAGCCCTCAATAGTACACAAATACTTAGACTGCGCTGAGGAATTGAACCAATCAATTATGCATCACGCAGTTCTCAGTTTCACATGCAATCGCTTTGATACGCCGGGAACTTTCAACGATG
The DNA here is from genome assembly GCA_036936625.1 of Parnassius smintheus behrii. Classification (NCBI taxonomy): domain Eukaryota; kingdom Metazoa; phylum Arthropoda; class Insecta; order Lepidoptera; family Papilionidae; genus Parnassius; species Parnassius smintheus. Next base: position 3,159,899 of record JAUPFT010000031.1, read on the forward strand.
TGGAATTAAAATTAATTATTCATTTCACTTTATTGGCTCGGAAGAGCGTTCACTAATACGCGATCGAAAACTCCTTGTGTCTACCGTTAAGTCTGATTGCGTTTCAGAATATTTGAATAGAACAGAACAGAAGACATTTATTGGACGGAAGTTACTCGACAATAATTCATTAATGGGGCAATGTAGCCTTTACAATAGTTTCAAAAAATACACGAGGTCTCTTTATTATTAAGTTAATAATATGATTAAACTACACTGTTGGAGAAGTCTACTTAATGTCATGTTGGTGTCGTTAGATGCAACTGAAACCGAAAATTAAACGGGAGATGAACAGTAGCATTTTCATGATAATACCTCAAAATAATTAAAAACCTGCCGAGCATAAAAAAGAGATGCAAAAGCAAAACGGGGAAAAAAGACAAAAAAATTTATAAAAAAATCTGGATTAAGCTTATAAGCAAAATAAATATTGGAGTTATACCTGACTTTTTAATCTGAGAAGAATCCTCGATACGCTAGTATCATCCTCGACTTGATCACCGCAAATCATGAAACGAAAAACAAAACTTGTTTTTGCGGTGTAAATTTCGGAATAAATGCAAATATTTTATATTTTTATTTCATTTACTTTTGTATCTCAGTAGTACTTGTACCGTTATATTTTTTAGTAAAATTTTACTTACTGAAAGAAGCGAAAGAGGTATGTAAGGATCGTGACACTTGGCGATCTGTTCTCTCTGGCTACCCCGTTAGGGATTATGCGTGACGATAAGTAAGTAAGTAAGTAAGTAATAAAATTTTACGCTAAAACTTAGAATCAAGTGTTATTAACCGATATGAACAGGATAAAAACGTTCGTGACTTGAAAAAATTGAAACGGAGCTTACTGTTATAATCCTGTTCGATATTAGTGATGTGCATACGACGCTAAATGCTATCGACATTTTTTTACCACTATCATACTCAGTACCATAGATAAAAGTGTATATCTACTCGGAACAGTCTTTGCATAGACTACAGAATTATATTTTATAATAAACATGCTGCTGGAATCTTTTGGACATGAGAATCAGCGCTTGACACCACAATTTTTGACACAATATTTTAAATATATCAACAACTGTTAGCTTAACGGTCACCGATGTACATAAAATTTTCCAAAAAGTAAAACATACCATTAAAACCATCACTACAGCCCTTCGTAAGCCACTGCCGAACATATGCTGCAAGGAATGTCACAAAAACGGACATCCTGCGTCACCTTTTTCTACGTGGTAGAGCCATGCTGCAGTTATATTAGTTCATTTCAACATTCGTGCTGCAACTATACTAGTTGCAGCACGAATGGGTCGGCTCGACCGGAGAAGGACCACGCTCTCATAGAATACCAGCGTAAAATAGTAGCTTAATGCTGCTGTGGTATGAAACATGGTGAGTGAAGAGAACCGGATACCCTTTTTTACTGGAAACGAGGCATTCCATCTTAGACCTCACGGGTGACAACGCATCTGCATTTTAATTTGTGATCGAGGATGAATGTCTATGGGCCACAGCAACCACTTACCATCAGGTGAACTGTGTCCTCGTTTGTCACCTTATCCTATGAAAAAAACCAGTTCATCACTCTTTCTAAAGGGGGGCCGCTCTACACTCCACTTAACGGTACGAGATCCTTTCGTCTTCATCGGGTGCATGTTATTCAAGATATACTTATTATGATAATTAAATGGAGGTCTACAATACAATCAGCACTTAAAATTGCAATTAACAATTTCATTGGTGCCGGCGGGGATCGAACCCGGGTTACTCGCGTTCTGTTATATTTACAGCGAGCGTTAACCACTGAGCTACCACGGCTAAAATTGGTAATTGCAATTTTAAGTGCTGATTTACCACGTGCTCGGCGGTGAAGGAAAACATCGTGAGGAAACCTGCATGTCTGAGGAATAAGAAAAAAAATATTTCAAAGACATGTGAAGTTCGTCAACACGCATTTGGGCAGCGCGGCGAACACTTCCTTGCCCTAAACCCTCTCAGAAATGAGGGGAGGCCTGAGCCCAGCTGTGGGACGTATATAGGCTGTTACTTTAAAGTTATTGTATTGTATTGTAGTAAAGTAAATACTACAATACAATACAATAACTTTATTTCAGGCATCAAGGACTTAAAAATTAAGAATATTGGCCCATAGCAATATATACCTTAACATAATATATATATATATATATATATATATATATATATATATATATATATATATATATATATATATATATATATATATATATATATATATATATATATATATAAAATATAAATACGAGTATAACACTATTTAGGGAACTTTCTTCTTTGGCGCGTCCCTGTATCGGCGAAACACTACCCCAGAGGGCCAGAAATCGGGAGCAAGGAATGTCTCTTTGTATTTTGCAGGAACCTGGAGTATGTAGGATTTGAAGTTCGTGGACCTCTTAGACTCAAGACGCTGCAAATGTAAAGAGATCGGATCCTCTATGCGGCATCGGCTTCGTTCTTCCACGAAACGCAGGACGTCTTCTCCCGACGTACTTTTGTCCAAACGGGAGATGTAGAGCTGTATGGTGGGCTCCACAATACGCAGAGATGTGCTTGCGTTTATTTTGGCGGTCCCACGCTGGTTACAGACGGGTCTCGACCGACGTCTTCTCAACAAGAGTAAACCCGTCATTCTCTCTCTTGCTTTGGGTCATCCACATTATTTTGTTTTCGACCACATGAGGGTTGCGAAGATTTTCGAGCAACATCCGCAAACGTCTTTCCTTGTTGACAGGTTGGCTTCGGCGGAGTACTCAAGGGTTCAGTCAAGGGTGGTGATGGTGATGCAATGACGATCGAGGTCGCCCTAGTTTCACGGTCATCAACCCGCTGACAGACGATATCGCGTGAAGGAGTCGCAATCATCGGTGAAATATGACTACTATTACGATTACCGCGTGTCGTATTTACATTCTGCGACGGCGGTGAATTCGCAGATGTTGCAATTATGTTGCGCAACATAGTGACTTCGTTCTTCAGCTCTGTTGCGGCTCGTTCCGATTCTTCAAATTTGAAACGGAGGTCAGTGACTTCGGCTTTCAACGTGGTGATGTCTTTCAACAATCTGGTCACGTCTACGTGATCGAACGTCACGGGAGGCAGCTCGACGAAAGTTGGGATGTCATCAGGATCAGTCTTATTGAACAGTCTGAAGATGTCTTGCAGGTCTTTCTTACCGCGTTCATCTCTATGACGTGTGATAAGACGGATTTGGGTCACGGCTGAATCTGCTAACACCTTCTTCGCTTGGATGATCTCGTCCTCGGTGAAGCTGGTCATCAGTATCTGCTCCAGGGACACCTGGTCCATGACGTCCAATTTTTGTTGAACAAAGGCCAGGAACTCGTTCTCTACGACGGTATCGGATCGTTTAGGTTGACACGCCATTTCGAATTATTTTCGCGCAGTTGGTATGCTTACGCTGCGAAAATATTGTAGGTTCGGCAATTAGACCCGCCACATAATTCATCTACATCTACAGTGTGTCGTTCAAGTCTGTAATTTAAATTTTACCTTCATGTTTTTAAACTCTGCAAAATCGATTGTAATCTTAATCATCATCATCATCATTAGAGCCCTTCACAAGTTCACTGTTGAGCATAAACCCCAAGGAATATCACAAAGCATAAGCCTGAGCCACCTGCATCCATCGACTTCTTGCATGTGTCACCAAAAATTAATATACAATTAGATAAATAAATGAATAAATTAAAATATAATATACCAAAAAATTGGTTGACCCTGCAGGCCATCCCTAGAACTTCCCGCTAATTTCAACTGCAAAGCGCTCCAAATTTCACCAAATTATGTTGCGAAATTTTGAAGTTATGTTAAAAAAAAGTTTTTTTTTCAAATTCTTTCTCCTTCGATATCTCACGAACGAATGAACCGATTTCTGTTTTCCAAATGGCATTCCACGTTATTTTTTTTAAATAGATCGGTAAAGTCGTTTAAAAGTTATTTCAGAAAAACAGTTTTACAACATTTTTATTTATGAGATTTCTTAAAATCTGCTCGTTCGAATCAGTTCATAATATCACCAAATCTATTCCACATTGAGATCTATAGAACGCCGCATCTTAATCGATCAAAACGTTTAAAAGTAATGAAAGGTTTACATTTAATTAGTCAGAATAGTTTCCTGGGATCTCAAAGCGTCGAGATCTGATTAAAACTCGATTTTCGAAAGTCGAATATTTTTGAAAATTTTCTTAGCGGGAAGTTAAAAATTTACATAAATTCATCTTAAGATAAAATTAAATTTCTAAATATAAGAAAAATTTTATACTTATTATTTTATGAATTAGAAAGGAAATAAAATTTTCGCTTATAAATTTAAACTTATTATAAAATATCGATACAATTACGTCACTCAGTTCAACAAAAGGGACGACAAAAGGTAACGAAAACTTGCTGAAGTAAAATTTCAACCAATTAATTCCTTAAAAACGGTTAAAGAGGGGCAAAATATTCGCTGCGGAAAGTGAGGAAAGCTTTCGTAATATAAGTTTAAGAATTCAATAACTGTGTTCATTCGTAAATGTAAGAAAAAATGGCATTAGAGAAATTTCCCAATCTATTTTCAACTGTCAAGACTTTCTGTGAGCTTAACGCTTTTTAAAGAAGTAGGGGTGACAAATGAGCGTACAATCCACCTGATGGTAAGTAGAATACTGTGGTCATAGACATCTACTACCGGATAATGCATACGCATACCCGCCTTGCAGGGGCAAGATCGGGTTACCTCGGACACGCACACTTTTTTACGTGGTAGAGCCGAGGTGCAGCTATGTATATAATGGTTGTAACACGAATGGATCGGCTCAACCGGGCTAGGTGTACTCTCACAGAATACCAGCGTCAAATAGCAGCTTAATGCTGCTGTATGACGTATGGTCAGTGTAGAGAACGGAAGATCCTTTTTACTGTAAACGAGGCATTCTATTCAGGGGTGACAACACATCTGCATTTGAATCGTCTTCGAGGATAAATCTATGGGCCACAGCATCCACTTACCGTCAGGTGTAACTGTATACTCGTTTGCCACCTTTATTTTATAAAAAAACGTTCCGATTAAAACCCCATAGTGTTCCACTTTCACCGGTTATCAATGCCACACCAGTGGAAACCCACACACAAATCCACAATCCCACCCATTGGCGTAATATATACTATGTACTAGAAGAGAACTGAGACTTGAGCATTTGCAACACGCGTTAGAGACCATGGGTCCTAGTTTGCTTAGTTCGTTACTCTGTACCTTCGTGTACGCGCCCCGTACTGTCTCATAGATTTTGTTCACAGTGTTTGTTCAAGTGCGTAGTACCAGCACTGCCACCAGCACCCACCCTCTTAAGAGAGGACAACTTTTCCCCCTTTCTTTCTTTTATTTACGAAATTGACCCGCCTTTTGTTAAAACTCTTGCTGGCTTTTACAACTGCTGCAGCACTTATAACTTTGCTATGTCTCTGGTGAAAATCATGGTTGGCTTCATTTGGACGTTTGACGTTTGGTTTCGTTGTTTTCTTTTAAATGTATGTACATCGATTGAAAGTTGATGAATTCCTGGATGAATACAGCTCCTAGTAAAAATTACTTAAATTTTTATATTTGTTCTGTCTGCTCTGTAATTGAAGGCGTGCCAAAAAATGAATAATGACCTTTTTGGCTCGCCTTTGACGTACAAAGCAAAATTTATTTGAATTTATTTTTTGTCATAAATTTGTATATTGTTGTACGACAGTTTGTCTGTGGCAAAATAAAATGCTCTTTCTTTCTTTTTTTTTATAATACTCGTAAGCTCTTATAACAGTAAGGTTTAGTGAAGATACGAAATTAGTTGCGGAGTGATTTTATCCGGCAACGATACCAGAGTTCAAAAAACCGCAAGTCTTACGTATGCTTTGTGCAACGACATAAGTGATATTGGAAAATGCACGATGTTCTATGTTCGCAATGAACTTACAACAATATCAAATAAAAAATAAGTGATATTTAAAAGCAATCACGTAGCTTTAATATTATGACAATAATTTTAATTTTTGGATTCCAAGCACCCACAGTGCTGTCGAACTTAAAACAATCCAGTAATAGAAACGAACGGAACACAATTTTATAGAAAGTTACTTACCATCTTAGAGAGCCGGTGTAAATTTGCCTGTTTTTAGTTTTGTTTTCTATAAGATAAGGGTGACAAGCGAGCACAGAGTCCACCTGGTGGTAAGCTTTTGCTGTAGCCCATAGACATCTATCTTCGTTTGTCACCCGTGATGACTATGATGTAATGCCTCTCTTCCAGTAAAAAGGGTTTCCGGTTCTCTACACTCACCATACGAAACACAGCAGCATTAAACTGCTATTTTACGCTGGTATTCTGTGAGAGCGTGGTCCTTCCCCGGTCGAGCCGACCCATTCGTGCTACAACTATACTATTAATATAGCTGGAGCGTAGCTCTACCACATTTCGAAGTGAGTGCAGGAATTGTATGTCTTAATTTCTCCCACTTCATTGCACAATCGGAGCACCAGACACTCGGCTGGTTTTCACCCCTTTGCTGTTGATATACCACGCATTCGAATCAAACCATTTGCTTCCGTTACGTATATCAAAGGAGTGGAATAATCTGCCATCATCTTTCTTTCGGTCCATTTCGTCGACATAGCTAATAGAAGCTCACGGACATGAAATTATTAAAATGAATAACCTACGGAGATTTTAAATTAAACCGACTGGAAGCGTAAGATGCATCAACCGTGTGGTGCCAGCATAAGAGACTTAATCGCCTTCTCTTATCCTTGACCGTTCCTGCTGCAGCCTATTTAAGTCCACTGCTGAATATTGGCCTTCCCATAGCTTGCCTCATAGGGGGTATTTTGCCATAATTGCCATGTCTGGAAAGCGGTATGGCAACTGCAGATTTTCTTTTATTTTTTGAGTAGTTATCAGGAAAATACTGCTGCTGATTAACTTTTTCAATTTCCCTCTATCGCCTCATACGGAACCCACGGGATGATATGGGGTAGTAGATATACCTACACTGCCACTCGTGGCACCAACTGATTATAATGTGGGTGGCGTAAAGACAAGAGTGTGTAGTCTCTTGTTAAGCTAAGTCATTGCGCTTTAGCATCCTTGGCTGCATCATTACTTACCATCAGGTACTCAAGTACTCGCTTATAGTAGTTAAAAAAATCATTTTCAATTAGATTTTTAACCAGTGTTTTGCTCCATATTTAAACAGAAGAGAAACTTAATATCTAGTACCTATATCTGACACTTCCACGATCTTTACCAAAATTAGCCGAAACCATTAGTTAGAATAATTTTGGTTAAATTAAATTCGTTTACAAGTGTACTCGGGTGTCGTGTCGATGGAAATTTCCAGACAGGAGACGGAAAAATAAACAAGGTAACTGGCAATGTTGCTTCTTTATCAACAACCTTCATTTAAATGAAATATAAATTATATTCAGAAATCCTCTATCATGTGTCTGCGATATTTTTAACTTCTCGCCATGAAAAATCAATGATTTTCAAAAAATGGGGAAGTTATTGTTTTCACACCGGTTTTTGAAAATCGAGTTCTCTTAAGATCTCGATGTTTCTAGATCATAGGAAGCTATTCTGCCTATTTACAAGACGATGTCCGTATGTGTCAGTATGTATGTGTGTATGTAAACATCTAAACATCTCATTTGTAACGGAGTGTCGGATCTAAAAGCAGTTTTCGGCATCTGAAAGTACCTTGCTGAACTTAGATTTTCTGTGAATTTAGACCGAATTGTCACGGTTGATTCTGAGAAAATCTCAAATATTCGAGCTTTTTTTATTTTTAAAAAGTAATTTACTTGGAATTACTTCGACATCCTTGTTTTGATCAATTCTATAATCTAGTCAGCTCTTTTACTCAAAAAACGACGTCGATACGTTCGAGAGATGAAGTTGTTGAAAGAAATTTCGAAAAAGTGCTTTTAAAAATAACTTGAAAACTTTTCGCGAAATAATTTTTGTAATAAGCTTTTTTAGCTGAAAAAAAAAATGCGTCGGTTACCGTAAATCACATAAAAATCGGTTCTATTTTTTGTTAAGTTTTAAATTTTGAAAAAAAAAACATAAAAACGTGGATTTCCAAAATCATGACTGCAAACGTCATAATAAGTGGAATTTGGACCGCTTTTATAGTGAAATTTAATAGTGGGAAATTCCAGGAGTGGCCTGCAGGGTCAACCAATTTTTTATAATTCATATTGGTTGTTTTTTTTGGATGATTCCTACAGGCCTTTAATCTTGTGAGTATCGTAAGAATGAACTATCCATTCTTCCACCCATTACAGCATATAAAAGGTGGGATTTTGCCATAGTTGGCATGCTTGGCAAGCGAGTTGGTAATCACAGTTTTTTTTTTTATTTCAAGTTGTTATCAAGAAGCAGCCCATCTCTCGTTTCGTTTTCTATCTGTCGCCTCTTACGACAACCTCGGGACGATATAGAGTAGTAGATATTCCTACACCGCCATTACACGGTTATGGATTGGATTATTTTAAATGTCATAACATAATCCATAAATGCTGGTATAACATCTCGTAAACAGGTAATGTCCTCTAGACCGAATTTCGATCACGGCGGCTGGTCTCAATGGAGGCCAGCCATCTGGGCTGCTACTAAGGATTTCTTGACAATAAAACCCAACAACTGTTTTTGGACCTTACTTCGGATTCGAACCTAGGACCTCATTGCCAGTAACAGAGTTAACGACCACTAGACTAACGAGGCAATCGTAGAATATTAACACCTCGATAACGATACTAGAGGAATTCTCAGTGACGACCGAGATGTGGGTGCTTAGTTAGCCTTTTGGCTTTTACAGCTTTTTGTATAGAATAAGGGTGACAAACGAGCACACAGTCCACCTGATGGTGAGTGGATGCTGTGACCCATAAACATCTATATTTATCTTCAATTAAGAAATCAGATAATTTGTCACCACTGAGGACTAAGATAGAATGCCTCGTAACCCATAAAAAGATCTTCGGTTCTCTACAGTTACTTTACGAAACACAGCAGTCTTGAACTGCAATTTTCCTAATATAGTAATAATGCAGCATGGTTCTACCACGTATAAGCTTCATCGGACTTAATTCGTTTTTAAAGTAAGAAAGAGAATTTCTTAAACGAACTACGTATCAGTTAAATAACTTAATCCAAATACAATAAATGAATCCAAATACTATGAACAAATCAGATCACGTAGCTTCAATTCACCATACTAGATCTCATATCATGGACTTACGTGTATACTAAGCTTTACCATACTTCAAAAACAAAGTATCGTATTATTTTTTAAACTGTTACAATAAATTGAAACCATTTTAGTTGAATTCAAAAATCAGTTAACAACATTCCGATTTTTTGCGTAGATCGGACCGAAAAATTAATATTAAAAAACTGAAGGCAGCCGGGCTAAAAATGACACTGTGACGTCAAACATCTCAGTCCCCGCCGACCATGGGTGCTGTAAAGCACCCAAAACGTCGAGATATAAAAATAAGTAAAAGTGGTTAATTAAACGCGATAAAATCCGTAAATTTAGTTTTATTCAATAAAAATGTATTAGTAACAAACTTTATTGATAAAAAAATATGGTTTCACTTCTACCGCGTGTGAACTTGCAAATATGTTTTTGTTTTCGTACGTATGCTCAAATCAAATCAAATCATTTATTTATAATCCAAGTGTACTTAATTTTTAAATTATAAATGTGCTTACAACTTAGTCGTCCTTTTCAGACACTGCAAATTTGGCAAGGACACTGCTTATACATAAAAAATATAAAATATACTCAGAAGCTAGACAAATATAAAAATACATAATAGTGTTAGTTTTTTTTATCTAAATACTCCTCTACTGAGTAGAAGAGATTTCGTTTTAAATATATACAGAGGCTTGATTGAAATTTAGTTAATCCTGTTACGTCTTTTTTTAATTTCTTGGGATAATTTATTATAATTTTTATTGCCATATAGTAGAGGCTTGTTATTCAACATTTTTATTCGTGCTGTGGTAGGTATAATTTATTTTTGTTATCTTTATTATATTTTATGTGTATCTTTAATCTTCTTGAGCATATTATTATTTTTGTGTACAAAAACAAATCACAAATGTACTTACAGGGTACGGTAAGAATATTTAGTATAATCTACAGCTAGTAGTTAATACCACTTGGTTTAACCGGCCGTTTTACTCGAAATGTGGCAATCCATTTTAGTTCTAGCGGGTAACAAGGCATCTGCATTTGGATTCTTTTTTTTATAGAAGAGGGGGCAAACGAGCATGCGGCTCACCTAATGTTAAGTGGCTACCGCCGCCCATGATCAACTGCCAACCGCAACACCAGCGGAATTGCAGGTGCGTTGCCGGCCCTTTAGAAAGGAGTAAGCTCTTTTCTTGAAGGTCCCCAGGTCGTATCGGTCCGGAAAAATCGCTGGTGGTAAACTATTCCACAGAGAGGTTGTACGTGGATGAAAACTCCTCTTGAAACGTACAGTGGTGGACCGCCAAGCATTCAGATGGTGTGGATGGTATCGGGACGTTTGCCGCGTAGTACGTTCACGAAATTTGGCGGCTGGGATTAATCCGAACAATTCCTCAGAGCACTCTCCATGGTGTATGCAATAGAAAATGCAAAGAGATGCAACATTTCTTCGCAGTACCAGTGAATCGAGCCGATCGGAAAGCACTTCGTTATCCAGGATAGATGTAGATGTGTATGGGCCACAGCATCCACTTACCATCTGTGTTCTCGTTAGCCACCGTTATCCTATAAAAAAGTGTTATCTATCTGGGCTAGTATTCTATCGAATAACTTCGTGTGGGTAATAAATAGCTCCTTTAAATTGACGCTACTTCCCCACAATACAAAATACTCCGTACTTAAGCCACGAATGAGCATAGGCATAGTAAGTTGACAGTGCCGTGGCAGTGTCAGTGGCGTTTTTGATTTGAAATAAAACATACATTAATTTTGATATTATGCGAAATCTTCGTCAACTCGTCAACTTTGAACCGATTTTGATGATTCCTTTTTATTAAAACGGTTCTGTTTCAGTGGTGGTCATATAATTTTTGAAAAAATTTTCACTCCTAAAGCTGACAACATAGGGGATTTATTTTCATTTGGTTGACGCAAGCGATCAGCCCCGGCTTCGCACGAGTGATTTCTGGATCTCGACAATAACGCCACCTACCGGGTCCAAATGTGAATATAAACCATCTAGGGACCCATTCAAACACACACAAGAAATTTCATCAAAAGCGGTAGGATAGATTCAGTCTTTAACGGACATAGGTAGAAACATTTTTTGTGTTTTATAACATAGATTAAGTTTGTGATATTTCACTTAAAAGAGTAAATATAACTTTAAAAGAAAGTAAGAGCCAACTTCAAACAACTACATATACAGTTTAACATTCACATTCTGAACGCAGGTCTAACCTAACCATCAGATGTACTGCATTTACCATTATATTGTTATGAAATAAAAAAACAATTCGATTAACTGTGTTTTTTTTTGTTTCATGTTCGGACGAGTAGCAGAGAGAGGCAGAATTGGTAAGTCAATATATTTTAATCAATCTTTCTCCTTGAAATCATATGTAAACATTCTGGAAGAAAATAAAAGTGAAATTGTAAGAATCAACTCCATATCGTCCCGAGAATGTCGTAAGAGACGAGAGAGGGAAATCGAACGGGAAATGGGCAGCAGCATCTTTTTGATAATAACTTTAAATTATTTAAAAAAACTGCGTTTGCTAACCCTATCGACAAGCGTGGCGTCTATGGCAAAATTCCCCGTCAGTATAATCAAATAAAAAATCGAGCATATTATATGGGGCAGGCCTTCGTGAAGTTTCATTATATTCGATTCAGCTATTCCGAAGATTAGCCCGGGTAAACAGATAGACAGACAGACTATTTTTTGTAAAAATGGTAGCATGCAAATAACTGGCCCAGTCCAATATAAGGTTGTCCTTTCGATATTACAGAGAGACACTTCAATTTTATATGTATGTTATTTTCACCACACCATGCGTTAACTGGTAGAGAATATCGATAGACATAAAGTTTGCCCTTTGTTATAAGTCGTGGCACGTAAGTCTACCGCTGAACGAAACGTGGAGGCTATAGCTGCGAATGTTGTATCAGTACGAGGGACGGAATGCAACTGGTGAGCCAATCAGCGCGTGCGAACGATACGCACATCCAATCATACGCAAATAATGCGCAATATGCCCAATTATGCGCAATAACGGTCACCGCTAGCCTTTCGTGTCGTGATTTATATGTACCTTGTTTATTTTTTATATAAGAGGGGCCAACGAGCACACGCCTCACCTGGTGGTAAGTATCGACCGCGGTCCATGAACAACTGCAACACCACGGGAACTGCAAGTTGCCGTTGCTGGCCTTTTAAAAAGGAGTAAGCTCGTTTCTTGAGAGTCCTTAAGTCGTACCCATCCAAATCGCCAATAGATTCTAAGTTACAGGACGGCACACAGTTACACAGGCTTCCTATCATTTCTGAAAGGGCTATGAGGCGATTAATTAGCCGCGGTGCTCTACAGCCTATTGCATGTTGACGGATTTCACGTAAAAGAAATATTTTATTTCGGACATGCAGGTATCTTCACTATGTTTTCCTTCACCGCCGAGCACCAGACAAATAAGCCCTTAAAATTACTATTCAAACAAAATCATTGGTACCGGCGGGGATCAAACCCTAGTTGCTCACGCACTGTGAAACTATAATAATATGAATAATACAAAAGAATTATATGAGTTAAGTACCACGGTGAGAAAGAAAGAAAGAAAAATCAACGAAACAACCACGGCATGCATGCGTGGTAGAGTCACTTTGCAGCTACATTATGGTTGTAGCAAGTTTGGGTCGGGTCGAATGGAGCAGAACTACAATCTCACGGAATACGAGCATAAAATAGCTTAATGCTGCTGTTTTTCGTACGGTGAGTTTACAGAACCGGAAACCCCTTTTTTACTGCAAACGAGGCATTCCATCTTAGTCCCCAGGGATGACGACGCATCTGGATTTTGATTCTTAATCGAGGATAAATGTAGATGTCTATGGGCCACAGCATCCAATTACCGTCAGGTGCACACTATGTTCGTTCATCACCCTTATTCTATAAAATAAATAAAAAGGGTATCCGGTATACTACACTCAACACACGAACTGCTGCTGTTTTACGCCGGTTTGTATTCTGTGGTCGTCGAGTGGCCGTTCGAGTTAACTCTTTCGTACCACAACTATATATACACAACTCTCTCTCTCTCTCTCTCTCTCTATATATATATATATATATATATATATATATATATATATATATATATATGTATATATATATATATATATATATATATATATATATATATATATATATATATATATATATATATATATATATATATATATTGACCGTTGTCTATACGTCCTCGAGAAATTGAATTATTAATCGCCTCGAAACAAATAACGTTTAGTTAAACTTAAATAATTAGAAATAGGCGCCAAAGAAACCACTAATTTACTTAACAATTAAAGAGACAGCGAGAAAACTAATTCACTACATTAGGCAATATACACATGTCCGTTAAAACAAGCTTGCCTCTAAGGTCTGTTATTTTCTATGCATATCTAATTAATGGGCATTTACATTGCTAATATTTAATTAGTGTAAACTTTCTTTTAAATATTTTACTGGAAGCGACATTTATACACAATCTATCTAGCTTGGGTTTTATCTGCCTCGTTGGTCTAGTGCTCGCAAACGCAGTTGCTTATCATGAGTACCTGGGCTTGAATCCTGGGTCAGCTCAAAACCATTCAATAAATTTTCTGTAGTTTCCCTGAAGCAGGGAGTTGATGGCGTACAATCCGTGTGACTCGGATAGCACGTAAAACCGTCCCATCGGCAATGAGAGTGAGAGAATCACTTGCACCTGTCCCGTGCAGATAGCTAGTCTCCATTGCACTGACCGCAGCTGGTGCTCTCGACATAAGAAAAGTGGTCGATCTAGCCTGTCGCATTTGTGTCGTACATCATAAATATTTAAACCGGGGAAGGGAAGCAGAGTCAATGGTACGAGGCATCTGGTGTTAGGCAAATTTTCCCTAAAACGGAAGACGCCCATGTCCTGCTGCGGCATCTTTCATGCACTACTTGCATCTCTTGTTAAACGTATGTAATAAGATCTCGGATAAAGCAATAACCATTTATAACTTATATAAAAAGATAGGATGAAGTCAGTCTCCTTCGATGAGTTCATCACAAATTATCGAAATCTAATCCCGTCAATTTTTATTTATTACCATTATTATTGAATCTAGCTTACAACCCTCTCATTTAGTTAAACACTGGAAATGTGGATAGTGTTTACTAAAATCTTTATAACATTATCAAAAATTTAAAAACACGCTCGCAAATACATAATACTACGCTCCGTGTCTCTTCCAAAGACTTTATAACCGTGACCTAACTCGAGACAAAGACAGGCTGACAGTTTGAGATTGTTGAGAACCCTCGAGGGTGCGAAGAATTAAAATTTTACAGCATCACAACTCAGCGCTACTGCTGCGAATTATTTCACTTATAACTTTTAACTGTTTAATGGTTTTCGATTTTACATAAATTAATTCTTATTGATTATTTTAAAATGATGACTGAAACTTTTGAGAGGGCTATGCTCGAGGGTTCCCTACGACTACGGCTTAAAAATGAGGATGTTGCAGCAGAACCAGAGTAACCGACATATCCCAACGGAGTAAGCTGAAGTGGCAATGGGCCGGTCATATAGCTCGAAGAACAACCGATGGTAAAATTTTTCGATAGGCAGCCTCGTAGGAGTACGCGAAGTTTGGGACGGTCCCCCACTATATAGAGTGGCTCAGGGCCGTACTTTGTGGCATTCCTTGTTGTGAAATGTCTGAGTAATTTAAATTTGTAAAGCAAAGTTCGTCTTATATAATTACAAAACCTAATTTATTAAGTTTCTGGCTCTAAGAAGAGTCTGTGTCGAAAGGACCTTCAGTGCGGCGCCATTTTCTTCGCTGAATTTGACATTTGCTAATAAATAAATAAATATTTCGGAGATATTTTTTTGCTTCTCAAAACTGTAGGGCCTGTGACCAGCTGTAGAACGTTTGTCGGCTAAACCTCATAATGAAACGGTAGTAGATTTAGTAGGTGTAAATAATTACACTCAGCAAACGTTATTTATTTTCTTACGCCAAGTAAATAAAGATATTTCATTAATTTCTTTACTTAATCATAGAGGTATCAATATTATTTCTGATAATTTCTAACGCGCGTATGGTGTTTTTTCACCCCTGTTACGGCCATAGCACATTCATAGTATGACCCGTGGTAATGAGCCGCGATCTTAACACATCTATAGCAATATTTATGTACAGGGTTATTTTACAATAACAGGCCAAATTTGCATAGAAGGTTCTGAATAAGTAGTTTAGGCAAATGGTGAAGAAAAATTAATTTAAAAAAAAAAACTCTTACATTCTTTCCTTTTTATTTTATATTCATGCGTATATGCGTAAAACTTTATTGTTTTAACTGGTTTTACTGCGCACGCAAACATTCTTGGGGGTCGATCATTGTTTCCTATAAACCACATTCAATTTGGGATAATTTCAAATAAAACTAGAAGCCTTATTTACTCGTATTTTCAAAAACTACAATAACGGTATATCATTTATTTATATATTTGAACTTAAGTTTAAAATTAGGCTACTCTTTGAAAATTAACTCTGTATGTAATATGATGGTTGTCAAAGTCTATTTGATTTATACACTGTCTTATTTCAAAAGGTAGAACAAGTAAGTAGTAAAATTTTTACTTTTCTATTTATATACCTAATGATTAAGTCCCATGGGAGCTATGAGATTTATTTGGAAGAAATAAAGAAAAAAAAATGTACAAATACCAACACATATGTTACAAAACATATTATAGACTAAACAATTTACAACTACAGAACTAAAACATATCTAATAACCTACTATCTATGTTTCATATCGATGGCTATACAATGCATAGTATCTTAAGAACTAAAAGAAAGGAGGGTGGGATAATTATTTATGTACGTAAGAACCATAAATTTGAAATTATAAATATCAAAACTTTACACTTTGTATCACTCATAAGCAAAATCACCACCCAAAATAATTTGCAAACATTCCATCTTTGTATAATATATAGACCACCGAATAAAAACAAACACTTGTTTATTGAGGAGTTGTGTCACATATTAAAAGATAATTTCGCTAAAAAACATAACTTAATCATATTGGGTGATATGAATATCAACATGAAAGATATTACACCTATTCAAGAATATTATCTTAGTAAAATGGCCGAGTGCGGTCTAACGTGTGCGATAACAGATTACACTAGAATAGAAAAAAGAAAAGACAAAATAACTAAAAGTTGTATTGATCATATCTTTGTGCGATCGCGTACGTTAGACCTGTACTCGGGCGCTATTGGTACTGTATTAGCCGATCATCGCATGACCGTGCTAACATGCGTTCTACATGTTTCGTACACACGGGATGAATTTGATAACATTATTTTATATGACAACAAAAAACTTCATAGAATGCTGAATGAAATAGACTGGTCACCGGTTAATAATATGCAATGTCCTACTAATATAAACAATTTTATAAAAACTAATTTTATGGAATGCTACAGTAAATGTCAATTAATAAAAAAAACAAAATAAGGTAGTAAACGAAATAAAGAGAATTGGATAAATGAAGACATCATAAATATGTGTAAAATTAGGGATAATTTGTTTAATAAATGGAAAAATGACTCAAATAATAAACTTCTAAGACTAGAATATAATAAACATAGAAATAAAACAATTAAATTTATTGAAAAAACTAGAAATAATTACTATTATCAAAAAGCAATAACAATATGTCTAATCCAAGATATACTTGGAAAATTGTAAACAAACTTTGTGGCAAAGTTACCGAAACACTAGATGAATCGTTAAATAAAGCATTTAACTTCAAAAGTCAAAATAGTAAAACGATTGCTGATAATTTTGCTACTGAGTTCGATAGAAACTTAAAAAATATAATACCAAAATGTACCATTAAAATGCTATCAGATGATTTGTACACAAATCCAGTAGATAAGTCTATACGCTTTCAAAAAACTAACACAAAGCAAATAAAAAATATAATAAAAACGCTTAGCACAAAAAAAGGCCCCAGGTGCTGATGGAATTCGTACAATTGACATAAAAGCAATATCAGAAAAAATTGCTAAAGTAATTGTCAAGTTAATTAATAGTAGTATAGAAACAGGTATTTATCCTACAGATCTAAAGCTAGGTTTGGTACGACCTATTTACAAAAGTGGACGTCATGACGATTACAGTAATTACAGGCCTATTACTATACTTCCAACCATTGACAAAATTATAGAAAAATTCATTTCCAACCAGCTTCACAACTTTTACCAAAAACATAAAATTATTTCAGCATCTCAATACGGATTTCAGCCTAAGAAATCTACTACACAGTTACTGTCAAACTTTACAGACGAAGTAAACAAATGCTTAGATGAGAAAAAACATGTATTAATTGCATTCATCGATTTCAGTAAAGCCTTCGATACCTTGAAACATAACATTCTTATAAAAAAAACTCGTAAACTCTGGTGTTAGAGGACGTTTCTTAAGATGGTGTAAAGATTATGTTAGCAATCGATATTTCCAAGTAAAGATAGAAAATAATTTAAGTATTAAAATGTCTATGACTACTGGCACGGCACAAGGCTCAGTTATAGGGGCCACTCCATTACTTAGCATACGTAAATGAATTAGAAAATATCATTAAAAATGTAGTTTATACCAATATGCAGATGATACGTGCCTTATGTCAGAAGATAAAAATCTGGATATCGCCATGCAAAAATTACAAGATGAATTTTCACGCCTATCTATGTGGGCTCACGATCTAGGACTTGTAATAAATATACAAAAAACTAAGGTACTACACATTCATTCTAGTCATATCAAGAACATTATGCCAGTAAGCATTATTGCTCATAATCATCTTTGTCTGCACAATATAATAACTTGTTCCTGCGAAAAAATCCCACTTGTTAAGTATCACACATACTTAGGACTGATTATAGATAATAGGATGAACTGGAAGAATCATATTGACTACGTGTGTAGTAAATTAAGGGCAATCCTAGCGAAATTTTATATTATTCGTAATAAAGTTCCATTTAAAATTCTTCTAAGCCTATATAATGCTCTAGTGGAATCGATAGTATCGTATGGTCTTAGTAGTTATGGACGAACTTTCCGCACTTACCTAGATAAAATTTACAGCTTACAAATAAGAATTTTAAAATCTATATTGCCTCAACATATTAAGGACAAATACCGAAATGATTACTCATACCTTTTCACGTACTGCAAAGTTTTACCCATACATAAAAAGGTGAAATATATGATTTTAAAAGAATGTTATGAATACTCAATGTACCCAACCCCATTTATAGCACTAGAAATAAAACACATTATTCACCAATTAGAACTAATAATTTCTACGGTAAGAGAACACGTAAATTTCTAATACCATACATATTAAATTCTTTACCTACGGAGATAAGAAGCCAGCTAACCGCACAAAACTTGAAAACAAAACTTAAACATTTTTTCGCATAATAAGAATTCAAAAAAGTATCTATATATGTTATTCCAATGAGAATCATAACGAGCTATATCTATCTATGCCAATAATTGTTAAATTGGACAAATAAACAAAACGTGTTACAAAATAATATACATGAAAAAAAACTTATTCCTTAAAAATACACTCCGTGTGTACGCGCATGAATAAGATAGTACAGTATATCGGATAAGCGAACAACTGAAGACAACAATCACGTTTTTACTTCACTACTCCTGGTAAACAATACCAAAACTACCTTCTCCACAAAAAAAATGGTTTAAGATGTACATATTATAGATTTTATATAAATTTTTTATGCCAATTTTTTTTTAATAATTTGTAGCACAATTGTTTCATAGTACTTTATATTTAGTTTAAGTAAAAGTTAATTCCAATGTCATTTAAATAATAAGCTTAAGTAAATTAATGTATAATTAAGAGCAAACTGTGCAGTGCCAAGACAAACAATAGATGTTTAATGGCACGAAGAAATTGATTTTGTAAATAAAACTGTTACTTTGTTGAATAAATAAAAAAAAACCCTAAAGCCTAAATCAAAAAGTACTTCCACCGCTAAGCAGCACTCAATCATTTTAACAATTATACAATAGCTCAATTTTAAGTTATTTACACAGCTTCACGAGTAATTTTACAACAATTTTTATTTTCAACGTTACAGAGTGACTCGACGTTCGAGACGACGTCCAACCTGACCTTCGAAGCGACCCGCTTCGAAAACGGACGCAAATTCCGCTGTGAAGCCATCAATGATGTGATGACAGAAACGAAGGAGCATCCTATACACGCCACTAGAGAACTGGAAGTATGGTGTAAGTATCTATGGCCACCATCATCATTTTTAGCACTATTATATCTATTATATTCTAATTTTATAAGGGAGAGTGCGAATTTTGTGAGTTTTTTACGTGTTAGAGCCACGCTGCTGCTATATTGTGGTTGTAGCACGAATGAATGCGACCGAGGTAAGCTCTCACAGAATACCAGCGTGACATAACAGCTTAATGCTGCTATGTTTGGTATGGTGAGTGTAGAGATCCGGAGACCCTTTTTACTGGAAACGAGGCATTCCATCTAAGCCCTTAGGGGTGACAACACATCTTCATTTTGATTTTGAATTGAAGATAAATGTAGATGTCTATGGAACACAGCATCCACTTACCATCAGATGGACTGTGTTTTCGTTTGTCACCCTTATTCTATAAAAAAAATGTGGAACGTAATGCAGGTGGTAGAACCGTGCTTTGTGGAATTCCCTGGGCAAGGCTTATGTTGAGCAGTATACTGGTGAAGGGCTTTAATAATGATGATGATGAAGTAGTCTTGTACTTACTTAATATTATAGTAATAACAAAAATATTTTATATCAACCATCATGGATCGTATGTTGTGTTAGTAATACACCAATACACAATAATACACGCCTATTTCTTAGTGAAAAAAAAACTAAAATCAATAAAATAAACCAAAGCCTACTTAACCTAAGACAGGAACAATAAATAGCAGTGGTTCGGCTCTAGTACATACAATACAAACTATCAGCAAATGCCCTCAAAATGCTACTGAAGTTGGCCCGGACTCTTCGCATCAAGCATGCCCAGTGTACAATACTTTCGCAGTAGTATATTGAATAAAAAATACATTATTTTATTCTATTCCTATTTTCGCAGATCCGCCACTCGTCCACTTGGAGCCCAAAAACATAACAGTGGTGGAGGGCGCAAAAATACTCCTGAAGTGCGAGTACGAAAGCAACCCATCTTCCCTCAACGAAGTTATTTGGTAAGTTTTATTTCTTTATTTTATTTATTTAATCTTTACTGTTAACACTTTAATAAATTGGCATTTTCTGCCAGTCGACCCGTGGAGTGAAGAGATTTTGTGACGGGTGCAGTTGTATATACATACAAGTTTATTTCTAAGTACATTTCTCATTGTGTTTTATACTTAAAATGATACGTCTCGCTCTCTAAAGTTGATATCACATGCTCGGCGATGAAGGAAAACATCGTGAGGGAAACATGCATGTCTGAGGAATATTTAATTATAATTGTAACATAAATAAGATAATCAAATAGTTTAATTGTATTAGTTTAGTAGATGTAGTTGTAATTATAACATTTGTATATTGAGTTGAATGCAGCGAAAGTAATTTTTGCAAAGATCTATTCTGTCGCATTACGTGTATTTACACAATTTAAATTTGAATTTGAGGAAAAAAAAATATTTCGAAGACATAGGTAATTTGAAGTCCACATATACACACTGAAGCAGACCGGCGTACTATCAAGCCTAGTGGCGCCACGAAGCTGTCAACTACACTCGCAGACAATATTATAAGCACCCTTTTACTTAAAATATCATTGCTCACAGAAGTGTTGGGCTGTATCCTGATCTTCTGTAGTACTGTATTTATAATTCATTAGCACGTTTGTTACTGAACTCCTCGTAAACATCTAGACATAGTTTGATGATTTTTTTGTGTGTTTACGTCCATCACGAAATCGAAACCATCCACGGACCCATGTCCGTCAATTTGGTCCGGTGGGAGGCTCTATGGTCGAGATCCAGAAATCACCCGAATGAAGTCGAGGCGGATCGCTAGTTTTTTATATTTGTTCTCACTGCCTCATTGGTCTAGTGCTTGTAGTAGTGCGACTGCTAATCATGAGGTCCTGCGTTCAAATTCCTCCCGGGTCGGGCCAAAAAATCTATTATTGAGTTTTTCTATCAAGAAATTCTCAGTAGCTGCTCAGAGTCAGGAAGTTCGCAGTGCCTCACCCCCGTGCCTCGGAAAGTACGTAAAGCCGTTGATCCTGCACCTGGTCTCTCTCCGGTCGTGTCGGTTTGCCGTCCCATTGGATTATGAGAGTGAGATACACTTGGGCACACTATAATCCTGTCCTGCGCCGATGGCTAGTCTCCGTTGAGGCAGGCCGCCGTGACCGAAATTCAGTCTAGAGGACATTATATTTCTTTTTAGACCCCAACACAGTATATACCTAATTATTTTTTTAACCGAACTTCTTATCCAGGTTCAGAAATGGCGAGAGACTGAACGTGAACAGTTCCCACTATCAAGGTGGGACTACGGATCAGCACGCGCTCATCATCGTCAACGCCAAAGGAGAGGACATGGGCAACTACACCTGCTTGCTCTCCAACACCGTGGGCAACGGGACGACCAATGAAACCATTGATGTTAATATTCTTTGTAAGTTTACAAATTATTTATAGAACCTTACTGAGTTGAAATCCTTTTCTGTCTAGACGTTCTTTTCCGCTAAGAAGTTCGCATGGCAGCAGCTTAAATTAATAAATATGGTAAGGCCCTAAGCCATTTTCTTACCTACCTCTAATTATTTTATTAAAAAAACTTACTTTTAACCTAAACTAAAAGCCGACATCAAAGAACATAAAAAGAATAAAATAATTTCACATTCTCAAGTCGGTGCTAAGAATGAAGTAAAAAAGAAGTGTATAGAAGAAGCCCCGATTTCAGAATGTGAAATCATTAATAAATAGACTGAAGTTAAATGATGTGTCTTACTTAGTTTGAAGAGCACCTCCCGCCCGCCCTATTATCGTTGATTTTATCGAGTATTAGGAGATTATTGGGAGTAGTGGTACTGGGATTAGGGGTGACGGTGCTCTTCAAACTAAGTGTCTATGTCACACCTATGCCGGTAGTTATTGGGAGCACTAAGCTCAAAGTTGTTGACTAGTACGTTTACCTGGGACAAATAGTCCGACAAGGTAAGTCCAACTTCGACCGAGAGGTCAATCGACGGATTCAACTCGGCTGAGCAGCGTTCGGGAAATTACGACGCATCTTCTCGTAAGGTGTACCTCAAAACCTGAAAACTAAGTAAGACACATAACTTTATTTACTTGGTGTGGTGAATGATGTGGGTGAAGTAATTCTTACCAACTTTAATATGTAAAATTATTTTACTATTTTTAAGTTCTTTGACACCGGCTTTTACTTACTGTTAAAAGTTATTTTTTTACCCTTTTGCGTGGTGTAAGTAATGCCAAAATCTCAATATCGCTTAATTTTTTACATTAAACATTTCAAAAGAACTTATGTATGCTGGATCGGGTGGAATTTCCTTTACAAATTTATGCTGCTACTCCTGAAATATTTAATTTAAAAAATCAAAATTGATCCACTATTGACGAACACAGAACCTTCTCCATTTTTAGCTGTGCTAAATATACTAGTAACGCTATTGATATTTCATAAGCTCCCGTTAAATACTCTAAGCTTAAAATAAGTAAAGTAGAGCTGCAGCTGTGTTATAGTTGTAGTACAAAAGTCAGCTCAAATGGGGAAGGACCACACTCTTACAGAATACCAGCGTGAAATAGCAGCTTAATGCTGCTGTGTATTTGGATGATGAGAACTGATAGAGAACTTTAGACGAGATATTCTTAGTTCTTTAACTAGGATAAAAGTGAGCGTCAATGGGTCACAGCATCCACTTACCATTAGGTGGACTGTATGCCTGTTTGTCATACTTATTTTGTAAAAAAGCTAGTTTAAGCTTCATAAAGATACATTTAAGAAATAATTCAAAAGTTTATCAAACTCCGTTTAAAAATAACCTTTCTTGCGATTTTCAATCACTAGATGAGTTTATATGGGATAATTATAACACGAACAAATTAAAAAAAATACAGTTGAATCTCAGTTTTTCATTTTTATATTCACTCGGGTTATCTGACAATTGAAAATTATCTTATACTTTTTGTTTTTGTTTATCTTCCTTATGGCCAAACACTACACGCAGCTCAGTTTTAAGATGACTTTAAGTCTCATGCTGTCTCTATCACTTTAAATGAAAATGACTGTGGTGACAACATAAGATAACGATATTTAAAAATGGAATAGCGTGTGAGTATTTGGCCGTTATTCTTTAAAAAAATATATATAACCGAACGGAAGTGAATCGGCGCCTAATATGTGAACTTTTTGCGATTTCAGACAAGCCGCAAGTCCGACTAAACATGAGTGAACAAAGCCCCATCCTGGAAACTGATCACAAGAACGTCACTCTCACCTGCCAAGTGGTATCGGGTAACCCGCCGATCCTGGACGAGGTTATATGGTATCTGGATGGCGAGATCTTGAAACATTTGCCAGAATGTAACGGTACCAATGGTAAGTCTGCGGACCACTTTATAAATACCTGTAAATTTACTTGCACACTACATGTATGCAATAATGTATTCAGGTGTGTGTGTGTGTGTGGGGTGGGGGGGGGGGTCGACGTAAAACTGTTACAATCAAAAGACTATCAAAAGTCTATTACTGTACTATTGCTTACCCTAAAGATTATCTCATTTGCGATAATTGCCATTCTTGGCTTCCCTTTTCGTGAAAAAGGACGGAAGTGTGTCACAGGAAACCGGGAAAGCGCGCGCTATTTGAATTGACCAATGAGTGCGTGTGGTTTTAGTAAAGCATAAAATGTGTGTTCTATTTTAATAATAATAATAATAATAATAATAATAATAATAATAATAATAATCTTTATTGATAAACATATTACATGCACCAAATTTACAGTGGTCATTAGCCCCTAAACTAGGATATAATACCTGTATTTCAGGGGCTAGTTTCCTTCCCTATTCTTAGTTCTATTTCTATAATTTGTTTATCTATGTATTATATTTATAATGTTTAATTATTATATAATATTAACAAGTATTATTTAAAATGTAAAATTTATGACAGTAAAAAGGGGGATAAAAAAAAATTATGTTGGCACTATTGCAAATGTGTGTGTGTGTGTGTGTGTGTGTGTGTGTGTGTGTGTGTGTGTGAGTGTGTGTGCGTGTGTGCGCGTGTGTGTGTGTGTGTGTGTGTGTGTGTGTGTGTGTGTGTGTGTGTCTGTATTAGCGTGTGTTGTTTACATGTCCAAAGAAAGAAGGCTCTCCGTACCTTCATAATCAAAAAATTTCAGCGAGATATAATTTTGTTTTTAACTTCAAAGTTGTTTAGTGATCTTATGTTATGACATCTGTTAAGTTTATTATATAGCCTAGGGGCTAAAAAGTCAAAATGTCTTCTAAACACAGCACTTTTGGGTTTTGGAACAGGACATCGTTCTTTTCTCTTATTGCTTCGTATTAGTTTAGTTTAATAAATATATTTACTGTTGATAATAAGTGTTTGAAAAAAGTGCGGATCATTGTTAAAAATGCAAATGAGTAATAATGAATAATTATTCGAAAAACCATTTCAGTATTAAGGTTTAATAAATTTTGAGGTTAATATCTGTCGCTGCTCAATGGATATTTTTAATTTTGATTGAATAAAAAAACAAACAGCTTTTTTCAGGATATAATGTTATACATCATATGCGACTACTAAGGCTCGTTCGTGTTTTGTTATAAGTATTACATAACGTTTGTGTTTATTTGAAAGATAAAGTTTTACCTTTAACCTTTGTACGTCCCACTGCTGGGCATAGGCCCCCTCTCATTTTTATGGAAGGGTTGTGGAACTAATTCTCCGCCAATGGTTTTTTTCTACACCAAACAAATGTGTTGTATTTTTTATATTCCTATTGTGTGCTCTTTTTCTGTAACCGTCTCTAACGTTACATCGTTGCCCTAAAGTTTACAAGCAGAGAATGCTTTTAGCATTAAGTCCGCATTTTGTTCTTATACTTTGTGTAAAATTCAATAAATATAAACAAAAAATTTACAATTTCATTGTTGTTCGCCACCACCGCCGCATCTGTATGTTAATATGTGTTAGAACCATGCTGCAGATATAATATTATGATTGCAGCAGGAATGGATCTGTTCAAGCGGGGGAGCAACACGATCTCACATAATACAAGCGTAAAATAGTAGCTTAGTGCCGCTACGTTTCGTATAAAGAACCGGAGACCCTTTTTTCTGAAAACAAGGCATTCGATTTTAGTCGTAGACAGAGAAGCCTATAGACAAATTGACGAAAAAGATAGATTTATGCATATGTCTTACATGTAAATGAGACAGAGCGGTGTGATTGTTTGTCCCTTTCTCCGTGCCAGTTTTTTTGTTTAGCAAACTACACTTTGCTAAACAACTTTGACAGTTCGTAGCGATCTAAGGGTTTAAGTGAGAAAAAAGTGTTTTGTGAGCTTAAGATTGGTGAATCTTGTTCAGTTCAGTTCTTATATCAATTAAATTTTTTATCTTAATATGTTTAAAAGTCATAAAGATTATTGTATAACCTAAAACTACGTTATCGTCCTTTCTCACTCGAGGCCACGCTAATCATTAGTCAATAGGTTTCTCTGTCTACGATTTTAGTTCTCGTGGGTAACAACGCATTTATATTTTGATTCTGAATCGAGGGTACATGTAGATGTCACATCAGATGGACTGTGTGCTCGTTTGCAACCCTTATTCTATAAATATAAAAAATAATAATATTGCAATAATTTCTGACATTATAGATAGCCTATGCAACGACGTCGACCCGTCGATGCTGCTTCTCCAAGATACAACTAAAAGTTTCCATGGCAACTATTCGTGCAAAGGCAAGAACTATGCTGGATGGGGTAGCGAGAGTGAGAAGACGGAATTAGTCGTCAACTGTAAGTATACTATTCTTCATCAGCCTCTAATAGTCCATAACTGGATACCAACTGTAAGTATCGTCTACTTTATTTGTCCTGAACTGTAAACTGGGTATAGGGCTTCTACCAACGACAAACTTACTAGATTTAGTTAGGCTAAGTAGGACATTTTGTGCCTTGAAATGTATTTGAGTATGTACCACATTCTTAAATATTTCTGCTTGCACTGATGTGTTTTGGGTATGTTCCGAAATGTTCCCAGTATACTGGCGAATACAAATGAAGTCATTAATTGACGCCATATTATACTGGCGTGCCGCCGCCATAATGTGGCAGATATTCGGCCATATTAAAATAATTTTAACTGTGTGTACGCTGAATGAAGCGTGCCAGAATTTGTTTTTATTTATTCAAATACAATAAATTATAGAATAATTGCTAGTATCTCCATTAGGAGGTTAAAATGACTTTTGGAGCATAAAATGACAAAATAATCACCAACACTTTTCCAATGTGGCGCAAATGTATGATGTCTTATACTGTCCAAAGTTTTAAACGAATCACCAGTATGGCGTCGATTTATGACGTCATTTGCATGGGCCAGTACACTGGGTTCTATTTTGGAACATACCCTTGATCTAAAGGGCTTAGAAAGTCAGTATATTGAATTAAGGTACTATTACTCGACGTCAAACACTTCAGTCTCTCCGTGACCATAAGCGCTTGAAAACACTTGAAACTTTGGTTTAGAGTGTTTTCTGACGATTGACGTTCGCTATAGGTACTAGTTGTTCTAGATATTTGATGTCTTGTTTTCAATTTTTAGAATTAACAAGAGGGTTACATGGATGACGATATAACCATCATGCCATAATAAATATTTTACTAACTTATAAGTCTTGATATATTGGGAAAAAAACTATTTTGTTGCCGTCATGATGTCGTGACCAGATAATAATTAAATACAAGGCGATTTGGTCTCTTTGATGAAGTACAGGGATGCGCGGAGAGACGGTAAACATTATATCACGTGATTAGTCCGTCAGTTAACGACATCTAATGGATACTTACATGTCTTTTGCTTGCAGTACATTCTCAGTTTTACAAGCACAAACTTGCCCCACACTATTGCTGCTCACATAACAGATGTTGTTATCTATAACATTCTATTGCTACACATTTCCTTACAGATCCGCCCGGGCCAGCCAAGCTCACATACTCGCCATGGCGAGTAATAAAAGGACAGTCACTAATCTTAAGCTGCAGCGTGCAAGAGAAAGGGAGACCTGAATCTAACCGGTACGTAGCTTCTTAGTTCTCTTTCCGTCTTTATCAGTCAAAGAAGAATTCTACTGTAAGACGGATATGCCTTAATAAGTATACTTGTGAAGCTCGCTAGGCGAATGTGTAATGAATATTTGCAGCTGTTTCCTGTGACTGGCTGGATTTATAAAAAAAATTGACCTGCACAAAGTTCAAAACTTTATTAAACTAAGTTTGTATAAAAAGGATAATATTAAGGATTTATGGATGATAATAATCCCTGGGAAGGGTGATCGCTACCAAGTTATTTCTAATTTGTTTTGTGTTGTTAATTGTAAATAAATAATAATAAATAAATTTATTCACAAGAAATATGGTACAAGGATGTTCTTATAACATAATAATGTAAACATGATTATTTTGTTTTCCCGCTGGGTTTCTTGCTGGTTCTTTCCAGGACAGAGGTTTTTCCCAAACCAGTACTAAATTAAAAAAGTTACTTACTATACATATTATTTATAATCTATATTGAATAAAAAAAAGTTTCTGTTTCTGTATGTATATTTTTGTAGGGTCTAAGCTTTCGGAATTTATTTTTGTATTCGTTCCAGCGTCTCAAAAGTCCACTGCAGAACATATACCTCTCCATAGATTACCTCACAGGGGGAATATTTGTCATATTTGCCACGCTTGGCTTGGCAAGCGGGTTGGTTGGCAAGCAGCTTTAACCGACTTCAAAAAGGAGGAGGTATTCAATTCGACTGTATGTTTTGTTTATGTGTGTTCCCTCAGAACCTCTGGGTGAACCTATTTTGGTGACTCTTTTTTATCTAAAAGTTGCTAGTATAATAGTAGTATATAGTATATACTACTACTATACTATATAGTATATAGTATAGTAGTGATATATAGTAGTAGCTGACTAGTAATTTTGGGTTATTCTTAACAATGCGTATTGAATTTACTGTTGTTCTCCTTTTATAAATTACATTGAAGTTGGTTGCATAATTTTTTTTATATTATCACTTGTTTATAAATATGTTAGAGTATGGCACACTAAGTAAACATAGCTTGGACGAAGATCCTTTTTGCTGGAAACGAGGCATTCCACCATAGTCCTCACTCCTCCTCAGTCCTCACGGGTAGCAATGCATCTGCATTTGATTGTTAATCGAGCATTGGATGTTGATGTCTTTGGGCTATTGCATCCTCTTATCAGCGACTGAACTGGTTTGTTACCCTCAATCTATAACAAAAATAGGTTGCACTTACGAAATTTTAAAAGCTTTTATTTAGTTTCACCTATCCCGGTGTCTGTAACCAAATCTTACAAGTGAAATTTGACCCACTTCCCAGTTTCCCATTAAGCTGAAATTTTTATGCATATGTAAATGGTAATACAATATAGTTATGACATTGAGATAATCTGATGATGGAGATCTTTGCGTGGTAGAGCCACGCTGCAGCTATATTATAGTTGTAGCACGAATGGGTCGGCTCGACCGGGGCAGGACCACGCTCTCACAGAATACCAGCGTGAAATAGCAGCGTAATGCTGCTGTGTTTCGTATGGCGAGTGCAGAGATCCGGGGACCCTTTTTACTGGCATTCCATCTTAATTCTCGGGAGTGACAAAGCATTTTCATTTTGATTCGTAATTGAGGATAAATGCATGCTATGGGCCACAGCATCCACTTACCATCCCGTGGACTGTGTGTCCATTTGTCACCCAATGGTATAAAAAAAGCTTGAAGGTGGTCTAGTATGTTACATTTCAACAGCAGTAGTTAAAACACTCTTTGTTTTGTGCTTTAATTTAAAACTTGAGCTCGTTATAAGTACTTCCGCAACGATTTAATATATGGTACGAATATCAAGGCTTGAAACTATATAATCAGTATCGTTCAAAGATTCAGAAGTATAAAACCGCTTATTTGCAATCTGAATAACATAATATTTATTAACAAATAATAAAATATTGTTTTTATTTTTTATTTATTTATTTCACTGTAGTACCGATTTTTCCTAATGCTTTATACTATTTTATAGATACCGCTGGCATCGCGGCGGTCGCCTCGTTAGTGATATCGTGTCTGCGAACTGGACCATCGACCCGGTCACCTTGGACCACAGGACGAACTTCTCGTGTCGGGGGAACAACACGGGAGGTGAAGGGGAACCGGCCTACGCCACAATAGATGTGCTCGGTGAGTTTACTGTTATCTTTAACCCAAGCAAAATAAACTACAAAACTTTTCATCCAAATCATTTAAGCCGTTTCCGAGAAATCAATTACGTATACACAATCTGTTCAAAAATATCGCGAATTTTGTATTTTTTCAAAAAGTATTTAGTTATTCATGAACGTCTATTTTGTCTCTTTCAAAGTAATCCCCCTCGGATATAATGCACTTGTGCCAACGTTTTTTCCAATCCTAAAAGCACTTAAAAAAAGCGTTTTTCGTGATCTTCTTCAGCTCCATCTTCGATGCCGTCTTTATATCCTCAATCGTGGCTTAGCGTCGTCCTTTCATGAGCCTCTTCAGTTTTGGGAACAAGAATAAGTCACAGGGGGCCAGGTCTGGGGAATACGGTGGCTGTGGGACCATTACTGTGTAGTTTTTGGATAAATATTCGCGCACAAGCAACGATGTATGGGGATGGGCGTCGTTATGGTGCAAAAGTCAGTTTTTGTTCTTCCACAAATCCGGGCGTTTCTGGCGATTGTTTTGCGCAAATTGCGCGTAACTTGCAGGTAATATTTCTTATTGACCGTACTACCCTGTGGTAAGAACTCATGACGCACCACGGCTTTGCAATCGAAGAAAACTGTGAGCAAAACCTTCACTTTCGACCGAACTTGGCGCGCTTTTGTCGGTCTTGGCTCATGCGGCAGCTTCCATTGGAATGATTGAGCTTTGGTTTCCACGTCATAAACATAAACCCATGAATTTTCATCAGTTATGACTCTCTGGAGCACATTTGGGTCGTCACAGACCGAGTCTAACATCTCCTGAACAATGTTAACGCGATACTGTTTTTGGTCGAAATTGAGCAATTTTGGCACAAATTTCGCGGCGACCCGACTCGTGCCCTAATCATTAGTCATTAATAATCATCGATAAATCTATAATCATTACAATCGAATGGCACGATTCTATCGATATGTTTAGTCCTCAGCAACTTCTCTAATGGGGATTCGACGATTGGCCAACAATATTTTTACAACAATATTTTAACAATATAAATTTTAACAATATTTTTAAAACTCGGAGAACATTTTGTACTACCGATAAACGTTGCTTTGGTCCAAGGTAGCTTCACCGTTTAATACAGATTCTTTGATCCATTTTTTGGAATAGGCAAAAATAGAAGACGACCCAAAACACATCCAAGCAAAACAGCTGTCAAAAATTAACTAAACATTCAAACTGGCCGACCTTGTCAGCATAAGTAAGGGACATAAGGCTACAAAAAAAAATCAAAAATCAAATATACGTAGCCCGCGGAAATTCAATGTTCGCGATACTTTTTGAACAGGCCTCGTACATATAAAAGTATTCACTGTTTCAATAAGAGGAAATCATCCCCGGGTTTTTACAAAGCATTCTCTAAGGAAGCTTACAAATATAATAATTTTACTATATTATTTAATCCCATAGGTGGCGCTGCAGTGGAGCTATAAATGATTTTCAATACTTCATAATTCATAATTATTTATTTGCATAAAATGTAGGTAGATATTACAAAAGTATTATTAAAACATAAGAGTTCCGATACATTCTGCCTTATAGAGAGGCGTGCAAATTTTTACTAAATAGTTATAATACTTTTTTTAATATTATTGATATGTATGAGATGATAATACCTCTACCTATTAAAGACCACTTGATCTTTCATAGATTCAGGCGTTACTTTGCAGAAAGCAATCATCCGCAAAATTAAATAAAATGATGTGTCTTACCTAGTTTGAAGAGCACCTCCCTCAATTGCGTGCACTAATCCCGTCACCACTACTCCCAACACCACTATTCTAGGAAAGACACACCATCGACGATAACACGACACGTGTTTCGCCTCTACACGAGTCTCTACACATCTTCAGGTGATGTTGACTCTACGGCGGTTGACCGCTAAGGCACTTGATCTTTTCTGAAATTACATCCTTGTTAAAGCCACATTGCATCAATAATATGGTTGCAGCACGAATGGGTTGGCTCAACCGGAAAGGACCCTGCTGTCATGAATAGCGGCGTAAAAAACAGCTTACTGTTGCTGTGCTTTTTATGTTGGGTGTAAAGGACCGCAGACACTTTACTGGAAACAACGTTCCACATCAGTCCTCAGGGGTGACAACGTATCTGCAATTTGATTTAATTAAATGTAGGTATATGTGGTTCACAGCGCCCACTTACCATTTCAGGTGGACTGTAAAGTAGTAATTTCATCTAATGAATGAAATAGGTTTTAGGAGAATTTTAAATAAAAAATCTCAAAATCTCTTTTGTTTTCAGCCCCGCCCAGTTTCAAATACGCAATGAATCACTACAGCGGTGCGTTGTACAGATCTCAGGTTAGTTATTTTGTACAAATAGTTACATTTCCAATATTTATATACGGGAGAATTTTAGTAGAGTTTATTTGCAATGAATGTAGGTACTAAAACACTAGTGTTACATAATACATACTTATATATTATGCAGATTACGAGAAATTCCATCTTTGTCCTCAGGAGTGACAACGTTTTTACATTTTGATTATATCGATCGTCTATGAGCCACAGCATCCACTCAGCATCAGGTGGACTCTGTCCTCTGTAATCTTTAACTAATGTTAGCCTTGACATTTTAAAAACCACACTAAATATGTATATAAATTTTTTAAAGCAGTCAAATGTCTATCGTTTACATGGTTATAGTATGTTTATAATTATAAATAATTGATAAAAGTAAAACGCGATACGGTTAATGAGTCTAGTGAAATAGTTATTAATAATAACGATATGCTATTTATAGCGAAGGATGTTTATAATTAATTAGATTCAGGCGCTTAATTATAGATTATCATTTTCCTATTAATGATCACTCGTCTAATCGGTCAGTTCCCTTTTACTAGAAATTATTGAAATTTTAACAAGTTCTAAAATAGCAGCTTAATGCTGTTGTGTTTCGTACGGTGAGTGTAAAGAACCGAATATCTTTTTTTAACTGAAAACAAGAAATTCTATTTTAGTCCTTAGGTGTGACAACGCATCTGCATTTTAATTCTTAATCGAGATTAGATGTAGACGTCCACAGGCTCGGCATCTACTTACCATCAGGTGGACTGTGTACTCGTTTGTTACCCTTATTCTATAAAAATCTTTTATTACACCCTATTAAAGTACACAGCTCAACGTAAAGTTTCCTATAGATTGTCTTATAAGATGAATGATTTTTACGCAGTAGAGCCATGCTGCAGTTACATTAGTAGTATAGTTGAAGCACGAATGGGTCGGCTCGACTGCGGAAGGATCACGCTCTCACAAAATACCAGCGTGAAATAGTAGCTTAATGCTGCTGTGCTTCGTATGGTGAGTGTAGAGACCGGAGACCCTTTTTACAGGAAACGAGGCATTCCATCTTAGTCCTCACGGGTGACAACGTATCTGTATTTTGATTCGTAATAGAGGATAGATGTAGATGTCTATGGGCCGCAGCAACCACTTACCATCAGGTGGACTGTGTGCTCGTTTGTCACCCTATCCTATAAAAAAATTAATATTTATCATAGGCGTGCTTCGCAGGCAGGTTAGCATCTGCATAATTGTTATTTTAATTGCTTTGAGGAAGATACCGCTACTCATCCTCAGTTTGACTTCTCTCTGCCATTTCTTATAACACTCATGGGATGATATTATGGGCTATTAAATTCTCTTACGTCACCTCTATACGGCTACAATAAAATACATTAAAACATATAATTATGTAAAAGTAAAGTTACAGCTTATATACGTCTCACTGCTGGGCACAGTCCTCCCCTCATTTCTGAGAGGGTTTGGGAAAGGAAGTGTCCGCCCCACTGCCCCAATGCGTGTTGGCGAACTTCACATGTCTTCAAAATATTTTTTTCTTATTCCTAAGATATGCAGGTTTCCTCAAAATGTTTTCCTTCACCGTCGAGCACGTGGTAAATCAGCACTTAAAATTGTAATTAATAATTTCATTGGTTACTCGCGTTCTGTTATATTTACAGCGAGCGTTAACCATCTGAGCTACCACGGCTCTTAAAACATATAATTGTATACGATAACATACATATGATACTAAGCGAGTTTTTGGCTTCCAGAACATCTCGCTGTCGTGCACGGTGGAGTGCGCCCCCCTGTGCAGTGTGCAGTGGCTGAAGGATGGTCAGGTCATCGACCCCGACAAGACGGACAGGTACTACGTGGTTGAAAGGAAAATAGAGCCGCAAGTGAATAGAAACGACTTTGAAGCCACGGAGTCCACTTTGGTAAGTCTATTGTTAAAGTATTTTAAAATTCTACTTTTAACTAGTGATAAAAATTGATATCTATAAAACTTATCAAGGATACGAGGAACTTCTTTTAAAATGAAGGCAAAATTAATGTTAAATTACGTGAAAATTAATTTTAAAAAGAAAACGTTCGCTCATACCAGAATTGTATTATGTGGTAGTGAGACTCTCCGTGAGACCTAATACCAGTGCTTGCGGCGCTGTGTTTCACTTTGAAGAGTATAGACAGCCTGTATGATTGAACCAACAATTGTAAGAAGGAAATTAATCCAAAAACCAACAATGAAGATAATTAAAAAAAGAACAGTTTATCTTCTTTTCATCTAGTTACAAGTTAATGTGACATATGAAAGACTGGCTGATGTATGTTAATATTAGTTAAGGTAAATAAATAGAAACTTCTTGGATTTATATTCTTTTTCCATTTTATTATGAACTGGTATACGATATCTATTGAAATAAAGAACAAAACATACTTATTTAATTATTAAAAATATTGAACAAATTTGTTGACACTGTTTTAACCTTCATCCATTTCAGCGATTTTGAATTTTGAAGTAGGCCAGGTCATAATAGTATCGTAAAAATATTTAAATTGTAGGGTATTTGTTGCGTGACTCACACTTCCGTGTGGCTCCAACGATGATGTGTACAGCTGCCCATAGAACCTCTCAATCTCACTCAAAATCTCAGGTGTCCCGGAAACGATGCTGCCACACTCAGTCTTCAGCTTTGACAGTTGGCTCTTTCTGGCAGACAGATCTCTCGCAAAAACTTTGGAGCCTTGGTTCCGCTCGATCGCTTCTTTAATACGAGCAGTATTAAAGTTGCGTAAGTCTCGCCGCATGCATTTGGAGATCTGTCTGTTCAGTTGCCTGTATGCTGTCAAATCTGTTGACGATTGCAGCCTCATCTCCCGTCTAACAGCCATGTGATTAACAGTGTGATCGGAGAGTTTTTGTGTTCTTCTGCGGCGGGTCTTGCAGAACTTAGCTCCGACCGCATGGACAGTTTCCACGAGCTTGTCATTCATATCGTCCACTGCATTGCAATCTTCTAGGCACTGAAAGCGGTTACGTAACTCGAGCTGAAAGGTTTCGGGATTCTGGATTAGAGCACGAGGGGGACGGAGCGTTGACTTCATTAGACGAGACCTCTCCAACTTAACGTTTAGGTTCAGTGTGCCTCTAACCATTCGGTGATCGCTGCCGGTTTTCACCCTTGCGATCACTGAGACATCACTGAACAGTTGGCGTCTGGTCGTCATAATGAAGTCAATCTCATCTTTTGTCGAACCGTCGGGGCTCGACCAGGTCCACTTTCTGTGGGGCCGCTTCTAGAAGAAAGAGTTCATCATAAAGAGTCCCTCTTTCTCCATAAAGTCAGCCAGCTGCTGGCCCTTACAGTTCCGTTGCCCTACTCCAAATTTCCCTAACTTCAGCTCACCGCCTTCTCTTGTGCCTAGTTTTGCGTTGAAGTCTCCCATCAACACCGTGTAGTGGGTTTTGGAGGAATGCATGGCTCTAGAAATATCCTCATACATTTCCTCCACCTCCTTATCGGGATGTGCCGAGGTTGGTGCGTAGACCTGTATGACCTTCAGCGAATACCATTTGGTGATTCTGAGTATCAGGTACGCGACCCTCGTCGACACACTCCCAATCCTTACAACGTTGTTGACGAGAGACTTGTGGACGATGAATCCGATACCTCCTTGGGACAGATGGTCGCCCTCCCGATGATAGAACAAGTTGCCGGACTCGAGGATTACTGTGTCCTCCCTCTCTCTTCGGACCTCAGATAATCCAATAATATGCCAGCGCAACTTGTCTACCTCTTTTTCCAGCTCCAGTATCTTCTCGTCAGTCCTCAGGGTGCGTGCGTTATACGTTGCCAGGTCGAATCGTCGTAGGTGGCAACCGAACCTCCACCGGAGATTCTTAGCACCCCTGTCCCGCCATTACCATGGTCGCCATCGTAGCCAGGAATAGCAGGGCCGCCGGGGAATGGGGGCCGTTTGTTTGCGTCGTTGCTCATGAGGGGATATTTGCCATAGTTGCCACGCTTGGCGAGCGGGTTGGCAACCGCAGTTTTTTATTATGTTATTATTGTTATTAGGAAGATGCTGCTGCCCATCTCCTGCCTGTCTCCCTCTGTCGCCTCTTACGACACCCACGGGAAGATATGGGGTAGGGGATATTCTCAACCGCCACTGCACGGTCTTTTTGCGTGATTGTTGTTATATTATTATTTTTTTATTATTTAAGGGTATTTTAGAAACATGTGCCTTAGTGTTTACTATTTCTGTGTGTGTAGAATGTTTCTGAACCTAAAATGTAGCTTTATCGAAACCATTGATAAATGCAGAACGTGTCAAGTAACCTTTATGTTTCTAATTTTACTCAAAGCTTCTGTATTGCAAGATTATGAATTTTTTTGCCCTGTCTATATCAGGTTTTTAATTATATTTCTGTCACGAATTTTAAAAATCAAGTAGGTATGTCTTCTGAAGTGATGTCTATGAAAAGCACCTACATTTTGCAGTCAAAATAAGACTATATATGTGTTATATCCTATACTATTAAACGAGCAATTCTTGTATATATATATATATATATATATATATATATATATATATATATATATATATATATATATATACAAGAATTGCTCGTATATATATATAATCGGGATCTCGGAAACGGCTCCAACGATTTTCATAAAATTTAGTGTCCAGGGAGTTTCGGGGATAATAAATCGATCTAGCTAGGATTTATTTTTAGAAAATGTCTTTTTGTCCGTGTTTTTAGGCAATGAATACTGCTACAATATCGTTAGAATAAGTAGGTAAATTTTGACAGATTGTTAATGATTATAAATAGCTTAATTGGTACAATGAGCGGTCACAGAATCCTAAAACCCCGGTTCGAGCCCAGGCCGACCGACCGACTTTTTTTAATTTTTTTTTCAAGTTCCTTTCTTTTTTGAGAATATGTATTTTTTCGAGCCCTTTTTTTAGTATTTTTAAAAACACGAAAATTTAAATTAAACTCTTTGCACTCATGATTTTTTATTTAAATAACCAGTTCAGTTTTTTCTATTATGTCGCTAAGATCAAAAAATATGATTCGTATTTCATCAGTATGTAGTTTGTATCTAAATATAATTTCCAAAACACACGAATTAAAAAAACCGAGCGAAAAATACCGAGCAAAGCTCGGTCAACCGGGTACTTTAAACTCTTAAATATCAAAAACAATATACGTCTCTACGTTATGCTGTCTCAAATACAAATAAAACGGCAGCAAATTAGCATGGCATCTCCTACATCTATTCATCTTGTAAAAAAACAGACAAAGATAAAATTAACTTCTATTAACGTAGGCTTAAAATTTTGAAGAAGGAAATAAAAGACGGATTTGTTCACTTCTTCCCATAATTTTTTGGATCACATGAATCTTTATGGATTGAGAGTGTTTAAAATTCCTTTTTTCGAACTCACAATGTAGCACTACCTTTAGTAACTGCAAAACTGTAAAAAAAGTACACACGTCAAAAAGTGGCGTTTATTTCCTTCTTCCAATTGGTGGTTCAATTATAGACTTTAAGGCATTCCATCTTAGTTCTCAGAGGTGACAAAGCATCTGTAGCCATGCCGGCCTTGCTCTTTTTGACCGATACGTAGGTGTTCTCTCCGGCTGATACTTCATACCTGTCCTATCCGGGGTACAAATTAGAACACTTCTTGTGCCTCGGTCTGGAGTTTGCGTATACGTCCGAGAGGATATTTGTTCTAGACACCTCGGTAGTCTTGAAGGTACAGACCTGTGGTACCAATCGGAGGCAGAGCTCGACATTGGTTGGATTGTGCCTTTAAAAATGCTTTACATAGTAAGCAGAAGTGTCAGATCAGACCTGTGCTTACACTTCGGCGGCTTGGGATATAGACACCTGCAAGCTTATAAAGAAGTATAACTTCGCCCATAGGCCCTTTAAAGGAGTTATTGTCAAGGCAAATTATGAGCACTTTGGCGTAATAGGCGAGAAACGAATTCGCCTTCCTTTGATAATCCGTGCATTCCGGTCTCTCATCGAGGCTGTCCAAGGGAATTTCTGTAAGCCATCACCACTATCTCTGTCCAGGGAGGATGACACACTGGCCCACGCCGCATAAGAATAAGCCGATCTTCCAGGCTCTCTTTTTGCATCCAACTCAACTTTCAGTGACGGGGAGAATACACCACCGACCATCGCACGGTGTGAGTGCTCTATTCCTGACGTGCGATTCACACAGTGCTCAGTACGTAAAGCACTCCTCTCTCTAGACATCTACAAGTCGAGTGGGCCTGACAGATTCCCCCCAATTGTGCTGAGGACGTGTGCTCCAGAGTTGGCACCGGTTCTTACGCGAAAAACCATGGAAGACAGCTTTCATGCACCCGATCCCTAAAAAAATTAACTGATTTTTTAGGGATCGGGTTAACTTTTTTAGGGCAATAAAAAAAATTATTATAAAATCCAAACCTATTGCCATCACCTTGTTCTCCAAAATAATGGAATCCATTATTAACATCCATCTCATATACCAGTTAATTAGTGACTGCCAGTACGGTTTCCGTCGGGGTCGCTAAGCTGATGATCTTCTTGCTTATCTAACAAACTGATGGGTGCAGGCGATCGAGTCCGAGTTGGCTTTGGCAGTTAGTTTAGACTTAGTCAGGGCCCTCGATCAGGTTTGGCACAAAGAGCTTCTGTCAAGGCTTCCTTCCTATGGGCTTCCTGAGAAATTGTGCTATTGGATAACCAGTTTTTTGGCTGAACGGAGTATCAAGGTCGTAGCAGACGGTTCATGCTCCAATTACAAGACTGCGTCAACCAAAACGCTGTTTCTTCTGCATATCAATGATATGTTGCAAACTGATAACATTCATTACTGTTGATGCTTTATACACCATTCGTCCAATATTTCTCGTGAAAACATCACCGATCACCGGAATAATCTTGTTTCTGAAGCCGAGACATTGTTGGACAAAATTTTGGATTGGGGGCAACTAAATCTAGTCCAATTCAATCCCTAGAAGGCACAAGTTTGCGCGTTTACTGCTAAATGAACCTCTTTGTCGTATCCTCTCAGTTTCGGGGCACTCCCCATGTTGCCTCACCTAGTGTTAGAATCCTCGGCATTGACATATCAAATGAAATGTGGTTTCGTGATCACTTGGATGAGAAGGCCAAACTGGCCTTTAAAAATTTTTAGCGTGCTCAACAAAGCGGGACAGTATTTACAGTACACCACCTGCAAATTAACAAGGCACAGGTTCGGCCACGCATAAAATACTGTTCCCATCTCTGAGTCGTATCTCCCCAGTGTTAGCTCTTTCCATTTAACCGCATTCAGTGAAGAGCGGTTCGAATCGTTGGCGACTGAGCACTTACCGATCGGCTTGACTATTTATTTAGCACGGGGAGTTCGGAGGAATTGATCGGTTCAATTCCAGCCGCTCAATTTAACCATAGCACGTCGCGACAGAACTTGAAATACAATCCTTGCCAATGGATGATTGGCGGTCCACTACTATGCAATTTACAAGAAGTTTTCTTCCTCGCACAACTTCCTTGTAGAATTGACTACCACCAGTGATTTTCCTACCTACTCCTTTTTAAAAGGCCAGTTACGCATCTGCAATTCCCCTGGTGCTGGAGTTGTTCATTGATTCGTTTCATCACCATCATCATCATCATCATCAGTGAGCTCGTTTGCCCCCTCTCATATATAAAAGGACCACGCTCTCACAGAATACCAGTGTGAAACAGCGTAATTTCGCGTGTCGTATTGTGAGTATAGAGAACCGGAAACCATTTTTACTTGAAACGAGGTATTTCATCTTACCATCTTAGCCTTAAGTATATTATTTTATAGGATAAGGGTGACAAACGAGCACACAGTCCACCTGATGGTAAGTGGAGGCTGTGGCCCATGGACATCTACATCTATCCTCGATTAGGAATTAAAATGCACGTTGTCACCCTTGACAGAATGCCTCGATTCCAGTAAAACGGGTCTCTGTTGCTCTACACTCACCATATCAAACACAGCAGCATTAAGCTGCTATTTTACGCTGGTATTCTGTGAGAGCGTAGTCCTTCCCCGGTCGAGCCGTCCCAATCATGCTACAAATTTAATATAGCTGAAGTGTGGTTCTATCACGTGTAAAAATATGAGACGAAGATGATATATAATTCGATTTACGTGTGTTACTTTTAAGTAAAAACAGGAAGCGTCGATACTTACAGCAAATCATATAAAGTTGATAGAGAAATATTCTGAATTTAGACTTTAATGATTTGGACGAAGAAAGGTTACGGATACAAATGAGTATACTACGCACTACACACCAGTTCACTCAGGTAATGGCAGACACGAACCTGAGGACATAGGTGCGACGGAACGATGTTCTGGGTGCAGGTGCAAGGGGTGAAATATAATGTGAAAAATATGGCTCGGTCGATCGAGTAAATATGTATGGTTGAGATTGATATTATATTACTTCGCAGTGTAAACGGTTCCATTTAAAAGTATAGTGAGCGATATTAATCTATATCTCAAGATGTAATATAAATAATAACATTAGATCCCATAGTGAAAAGCGAGCTTAATTCCATTAAAATTAAACGTAGCTTACGAATCCGTATCCGTATATCGTAATATAATCTATATTGAATAAAAAACGTTTCTGTTCTATTTATATTAATAATAATATAATAATAAATATTTATTTCATTTCCAATTACACATGTTTACATACAGGAATAAATATGATTACAATTAAATAAAGTAATAATAAGTCTAACAAAAATAACATACTATGATAAAATTAAAACTATGTGTAGCTTAATAATGTAGAATATACAAAAGAAAAATAAAAACGTCAAGTTTATAATATTAGCTACCTGCCTGAACTAGGTTGAGTACCTGTGTTGCCATTACTATGTTTATTTCCATTACTATGTTTATTTCTATTTATATTTTTATTTCCATTTCAATTAATTTTTACATTTGTATGTGTACGCAGCACTGGAACATGTCGGCGTGGCCGGGCGGCGTGCTGTCGCGCGCGGCGGACACGGCGCGCTACACGTGCCGCTCGTCGCGCAACGCGGCCGGCCCGCCCGTCAACAGCACCACCAAGTTCGCCGTCGAGTGTCAGTACACTCTCTTTTCTTTTATTAATGGGCTCGTACTGTATAGCTATGCGCATAATAACATATAAATAGTTACACATAACTCACATAACTGTCTACTTCTTATAATCATCCGCAACGTCGCGTTTGCTTGAAACGGGCACGCATATTATTTCATCATCCTGTCATAATCGTCATCAAAATCTCGAATGGGTGTCAATTTGTAAAATTATTGTGAATAGCTATCTGGTAACATAGACAGAAAAATATGTACATAAAATTAACTTTGAAATACGCCTGGTTACCTCAGCAAGTCCTAGTGGATACATGTCAATAGCCACTAGATTTTGTTAACTTGTCGTTACAAGAAATAGAAACAGTTATGAAATATAGTTAATTATGATAGCGTTACCCATTGCACAATAACGATAACGTTACGTTATTTATTAAACGTATAACGATCCACCGCTAGTACTGTGACCGTGTAGTGGCTGTGCAAGAATATCTACTATCCTATATCGTCTCGTGAGTGTTGTTAGACGCGACTGTAGCAAGCTGGTGCAGCAGATGAACAGTAGCACCTTCTTGATAAAAACTCAAATTTAAAAAAATGGGATTGCCACGATTATAAAGCAACTAAGGCCAATATCCCCCTGTCAGACGGTATATGGGAGGACCTTTGTTCAGCAGTACACTTTAAATGGACTTTAATAGTTTTGCTATAGGCTCGTACTGCTGCACTTTTGCTACCCATTTTTATGGGATAAGGGAGACAAACGAGCACACAGTCCACCTGATGATAAGTAGTTACTGTAGCCCATAGACATCTACATCTATCCTCGGCTACGAATCAAAATGCAGATGCGTTATCAGCCGTGACAACTAAGATAGATTGCCTCGTTTCCGGTAAAAAGGGTCCCCGGTTGTCTACACTTACCATACGAAACACAGCAGCGTTAAGCTGCTATTTTACGCTGGTATTCTATGAGAGCGTGTTCCATCTCCGGTCGAGCTGACCCATTCGTGTTACAACTATATAAGTAATATAGCTGCAGCATGGCTCTACCACGTTTAAAAAGTCCGCCGCAGTACACGGGCCTCCTCCATAGATTGCCTCACCTTGCCATAGTTGCTACGCCTAATAATCGCGGAAACGTCATTTTTTATAGTTTTGAGTTGTTATCTGTTGGATGCTACTGCTTCCTGTGTCAATTTCCTTCTGTTGACTCCTACGGCACCCTCGGCACGATACGAGACAGTGGATATTCTTACACCACAACTACTCGGTTAAGGTCAATTCTAACACGGTTTTGCCATTGTCCTTTGTCATAATCTCCTCAAGTCCGAAATTCGGTCACAGCAACCACCCTCAACACAAACAATCTATCTGCGTAAGAGAGTGTAAACGCAAGCTCAGATGTACTCTCCATTTCCTCACTCTCATAATGCTACGAGACGGTAATCCGACACTTATAATTTAGTCATACAACTTTAATTATAATTTTATTTTTGGTATTTATGTATTTCTCTATTTTTCTAGATGAACCTGAAAACATCACAGTGACGCCGGAAACTGTTTCCGTTATAGAGAACAAAATTCCCGGGAAAGTGGTGTGCTCAGCAAAGTAAGGAATATTGCAAGCAGTAAATAATATTATAATTGATAGAATCAGGCGTTACTTTGCGGAAATCCATTATAATAAAAAATAAAAATATCAATTTCTTTGCAACTTTCCGCTAAACATATAAAATGATGTGTCTTACCTGGATTGAAGCACACCTCCCGCCCTCCCTCAATTGCATACACTAACTCCGTCACCACTAGACCAAGCACCACTACTCTCAACACCACTATTCCAGGCAAGACACACCATCGACGATAATACGACACGTGTTTCGCCTCTACACGAGGCATCCTCAGGTAATATAGACTCTACGGCGGCTGACCGCTAAGTGAGCGGCGAGTCGAAACAGTTGCTATTTATACACGCTGACACAATCGCTCCCTACCAAAGTAGCGAGTGACCGCGTCGTGCGATAACAAACCTGTCAACAGTTATTATTATTGTTATGATTATTTTTAAATACTATTATTATTATTGTTTTGAGTGACCGCGCCGTGCGATAACAAATCTGCTACTAATTATTATTATTGTTATGATTAATATTTTAAATACTATTATTATTATTGTTTTATTGATATTATTATAATTATTTATTATTATTAATCTTAAAATTATTATTAAAGATTGGCCTTAAAGATGTTTAACAAAGGTGAATTAGAAACATTTGTTTGTTCATTCAGCAGTGTATAATTACCATTATTACTTTTTAAAATCTCCAACTGCTCCAGCACACACAGTCGCAGCCCCTTATTACAGGTATGTAAGACTTCAAAGGAATGGTCGCTAGCTAGGTTGTGTCCAGTGTCCAAGAGATGTTTAGCAAAATGGGATTTATCAGGATTGCAATTTCTGTACGCGGCCATATGTTCTTTATAGCGCGTCCCGAAATTGCGACCAGTCTGACCCACGTAAACGGCGTGGCATTCGTCACAAACAAGTTTATAAACACCCAATTTTTGACTAATATTTAACTTATCTTTATTGTTACAAATATTCCTAAGCGAATTGTTTGTTTTGAATGCCACGTTAATGCCGTTTTTCTTAAGACTATTAGCTATTTTTTCCGATATGGGGCCTAAGTAGGTCAAACTACCCACATACCGCCGGACACTTTGAGATCGAACCGCGTACAAAGAATTGCGAACAGCATGCTTTTGTTTCTTTTTAATAAGATTATCAATGAGACTTTTTAAAAAACCGTTAGAGACCGCAATTTGATAAATTATATTAAGTTCTTTTAAATA
Organism: Parnassius smintheus behrii; assembly: GCA_036936625.1. NCBI lineage: Eukaryota > Metazoa > Arthropoda > Insecta > Lepidoptera > Papilionidae > Parnassius > Parnassius smintheus. Next base: position 3,204,196 of record JAUPFT010000031.1, read on the forward strand.
ATTTTCTTTATTTAATGGAACAGTGGACAGACGGTTAATGTAACAATATCTCAAAGTGTCCGGCGGTATGTGGGTAGTTTGACCTACTTAGGCCCCATATCGGAAAAAATAGCTAATAGTCTTAAGAAAAACGGCATTAACGTGGCATTCAAAACAAACAATTCGCTTAGGAATATTTGTAACAATAAAGATAAGTTAAATATTAGTCAAAAATCGGGTGTTTATAAACTTGTTTGTGACGAATGCCACGCCGTTTACGTGGGTCAGACTGGTCGCAATTTCGGGACGGGCTATAAAGAACATATGGCCGCGTACAGAAATTGCAATCCTGATAAATCCCATTTTGCTAAACATCTCTTGGACACTGGACACAACCTAGCTAGCGACCATTCCTTTGAAGTCTTACATACCTGTAATAAGGGGCTGCGACTGTGTGTGCTGGAGCAGTTGGAGATTTTAAAAAGTAATAATGGTAATTATACACTGCTGAATGAACAAACAAATGTTTCTAATTCACCTTTGTTAAACATCTTTAAGGCCAATCTTTAATAATAATTTTAAGATTAATAATAATAAATAATTATAATAATATCAATAAAACAATAATAATAATAGTATTTAAAATATTAATCAAAACAATAATAATAATAGTATTTAAAAATAATCATAACAATAATAATAACTGTTGACAGGTTTGTTATCGCACGACGCGGTCACTCGCTAGTTTGGTAGGGAGCGATTGTGTCAGCGTGTATAAATAGCAACTGTTTCGACTCGCCGCTCACTTAGCGGTCAGCCGCCGTAGAGTCTATATTACCTGAGGATGCCTCGTGTAGAGGCGAAACACGTGTCGTATTATCGTCGATGGTGTGTCTTGCCTGGAATAGTGGTGTTGAGAGTAGTGGTGCTTGGTCTAGTGGTGACGGAGTTAGTGTATGCAATTGAGGGAGGGCGGGAGGTGCGCTTCAATCCAGGTAAGACACATCATTTTATATGTTTAGCGGAAAGTTGCAAAGAAATTGATATTTTTATTTTTTATAAAAATAATATTATGTTCGTTATTAACGTATCAATATTAAAGTCGGATGAAAACAATAATAATACATCACAATAGATAATAATTTTGCAAGACATCTTGCGCTTTTGACGATGTCTGTACCTGTCTCTGTTGCCGTTGTGTATATTTTAGCAAAGACTGCCGTGTACATACTTTATATTATGTTTACATAAAAGTCTTTATACACATTATTTGTATACATTCTATATATACAAAGAATTCTTTTTTTTTTGAGTCTGACGTAAACATAATGGGTGCGTTTGGCAGAAAAAAGCGCTAGCAAGCGCAAAATGGCGATCGTAAGCGGTAAGCGCTGTCAAATCGTAAGTAGCTATTTTCCTCTAGGACACGAAGTTAGTTTTAATCGAGGAATTTAACTTAAATTAAATATACATTTGTAAAATATTCATATTAAAAATTTACCAATCATGAATTTTTAATAATATGTATATGTCTATTCATGTCATTATATTACTTAAAACTAATATTGCAAAAAACAACTTATAAACTCTACTTGAAAATAAACAAATTAAATAAGCAAAATGGCGGATTGTGTCAGCGCTACTGAAGTAGCAATCGTGTCCTGGCCGAAAACTATTTTAGCGTTAGTAAGCGCTTGCTAGCGCTTTTTTCTGCCAAACGCACCCAATGGCTTATAGCTTCTTTTTTCGACACCCACAGAATAAAATGGGATGATGATTCCCTTATAATTAATTAATATAACCCAATATAATCAGTGATACAATAATTGACAGTTTTTAATCAATAAAGCAGTTTAAAGTTGGGGACTAGCAATTAATCTTCGATTCGAAAGATCCCACAAATGTTTTTTAAACAAAGGTTGTATGAAAACCGTTAGTATATTAACCCCCCGGAAACGATCACTATAATATAACAAGCTATTTCTAATATGATTTGTATAGTTCATTGTACAATACTAGATATATACTTTTTTTTTAAATCCCGCTATGTTTTTTCTGGTCCTTCCCAGCACAGCGGTAGTTGCCAGTGGTAATTCATACATTAAAATGATTTTCAAAACATTCTATTCCTTATATTTTTATGTTAAAGCCCGTGATTAGTTAAGTTTAGTTTATTGCAGCCACGTCTCTGGCGTGTACTGAAAATCAGCGTAGTAATTACCGATATGTGATTTATTTAACATTTATGCTGAGTATTTAAGATTATTTTGTGATAAATTAATTTATATTTTATATTTGGAACTTAATATATTATATTATTTCTACTTTTCTATTTTTAACTATATTTGTGTATATTATGTACATTGCATAATTTTACAGCTTTGAGTAATATCTTTCTTTCTTCTTTCATGGAAAATATTTTTGCAGAGGTTTCCCAATGCCCAGCTACTCCTGGCGTCGGGAGCATCCCAGCAAGAACCTAGGAAAAGACCACACAAATAACTCCTTGATTCTCTCCTCGACGAATACTCTACTCTTGGGTCCCGTGACGAAGAAGGATGGAGGCAACTACATCTGCGAAGCGTACAACAAGCACGGTTCCATCAATACGTCAGTGTTTCTGGATGTAATGTGTACGTATCAAGTGGATTTTTTATATATCTCAATCTTTTTCATAGGGCAATGCCTACGCATATCCGCTTCTTGTGACAATAACTATCAAGGTTATATAATACTCGCATGGCCTAAAATAACTTGGTATTTCATCTATGCCGCATATGGATAGAACTACTAGAACGGATTTGCACACATCCGCGACTCCACTAGCGACAATTACCAGTCCTTTCTCAGTAGAGCACAGCTCCTCTTTTCATCTCCTCAGGCAATGAGTGCCTTCCTGCATGATCTCAATACCCACCTGAGCAACAACCCCCCCCCCCATTCCTCGAATCTGTTACGTAAAGCACTCTTAAATGATAGAAAAGAAGTCTTATCTACCAGATCTGGTCAACGGCAACGCTGCCCGCCCAGCTACAGCCACGAAGGAGAACGGCGCTTTGCACACTGTATATTTTTATAGATTAAGTGTGATAAACGAGAACACAGTCCACCTGATGGTAAGTGGATGCTGTGGCCCATAGACATCTACTTTTATACCTGTATAAAGATCAAGAATCAAAACGCAGATGCGTTGTCACCCCCGAGGACTAAGATGAAATGTCTCGTTTCCAGTAAAAAAGCGTCTCCGGATCTCTATACTCACCATACGAAACACAGCAGTATTAAGTTGTTATTTTACGCTGGTATTCTATGAGAACGTGGTCCTTCTCTGATCGAGCCGATCCATTAGTGCTACAAATATCATATAGCTGCAGCGTGGCTCTACCTCGTATAGCTTCCTATTACCAACAAATTTCTTCAGCGTGGGATAGGAAAAGTGGCACCTCGCAATACTGACACTCCTCTCTCCGCCAACAAACACTTGGCTCCATAAATCTCTCCAGAAATGAGAGGAGACCCGTGCAAAGCAGTAGATTGTAATTTCTTATTTATATCAAAATATTTTGCAATCCAACATGCATGTTTTTAATGCTGCGATGTTTCGTTTGTTGTTTGTTGACAACCGGAGACACGGGTAACAAAGCATCTCAGTCCTCAGGGGTAACAACGCATCTGTATTTTGATTCATAATCGATAATAAATATAGACATCTATGGCCTCCATATGCGCTTACCATCAGGTGGACTGAGTGCTCGTATGTCTCGCTTATCCTGTACAAAATGTGCCTCATAAACAGCAACTCGATCGTGATCTTCAAAATCTCGACAACATATGCATGTATAAACTTTGCTTTTGAGTTAATCTGTATATTTATAAAAAAAACCGCATCAAAATTCATTGCGTAGTTTAAAAGATCTAAGCATAAGTACAGACGACGGGAAGTGACCTTGTTTTATATTTTTTAAAGACGTCCCACTGTCCAATAGTACAATTTTCTCCTAATCTTAAGATGTCTGGAATAGATAGATCGCTTTTTAGAGATAAGACCGCCTTATTGTACCTATCTCCTAAATTTTACTGCTAGTAATCTTCTTTTATCGTGTTTATGGTCTACAGTAAAATAAATATATTAATAATAAATTTTTGTATTTATTCCAGTTGTACCTGAATGCGGTATAAAGCAATCTGTTAAGGATGGAGAACAAGTTCTCGTGTGCACTGCACAAGCAAATCCTGCTGAGGTAAGACTTTAGTTGCACGGTCGCCTAATTATATTTAAATGCTACTTCCACACTAGTATCTTCTGTATTACCGACGCAGTTTACATTACGGGATTCGAACCTGCGGCCCTTAGCGCTGTAATTCATTGCCAAACCGTTTTACTCTACTGATTATTACAATCCATAAATTTTTTCAACAGGAATATTTTTAAATCAAGAATATATCTTATTGTCTACGTATCTTTCCCTTTACCACCCTCTCCTTTGTAAAAACAACTTTTTAGACAGTACAGCATTATTAGGAATATTTGGACCTTCCCGTCGCAAGCCTGGAGTCCAATGAATCTATAAACCGCCTATAAACAGTACCAACATCGCTAAAAACTGCCGTAATTTTCTATACAGGTTAGTGACAAAACCATAAAGCTACTTATAATAATGTCCTCCAGAATGGCCGAATTTCGGCCACAGCAGTCAGTCTGAACGGAGGCTAGCCATCTCCACAGGACAGGGTTAAAGTGATCGAGTATATATTATGCAAGCACGTGTGCACTCTCTATTGGCTCACTCTCACAGTCCCATGGGATGGACAGGGTTAAAGTGATCGAGTGTATATTATGCAAGCACGTATGCACTCTCTATTGGCTCACTCTCACAGTCCCATGGGATGGACAGGGTTAAAGTGATCGAGTGTATATTATGCAAGCACATGTGCACTCTCTATTCTCTTACTCTCACAGTTCCATGGGATGGACAGGGTTAAAGTGATCGAGTGTATATTATGCAAGCACATGTGCACTCTCTATTCCTTTACTCTCACAGTTCCATGGGATGGACAGGGTTAAAGTGATCGAGTGTATATTATGCAAGCACATGTGCACTCTCTATTCCCTCACTCTCACAGTTCCATGGGATGGACAGGGTTAAAGTGATCAAGTGTATATTATGCAAGCACATGTGCACTCTCTATTCCCTCACTCTCACAGTTCCATGGGATGGACAGGGTTAAAGTGATCGAGTGTATATTATGCAAGCACATGTGCACTCTCTATTCCCTCACTCTCACAGTCCCATGGGATGGACAGGGTTGAAGTGATCGAGTGTATATTATGCAAGCACATGTGCACTCTCTATTCCCTCACTCTCACAGTCCCATGGGATGGACAGGGTTGAAGTGATCGAGTGTATATTATGCAAGCACATGTGCACTCTCTATTCCCTCACTCTCACAGTCCCATGGGATGGACAGGGTTGAAGTGATCGAGTGTATATTATGCAAGCACATGTGCACTCTCTATTCCCTCACTCTCACAGTTCCATGGGATGGCAACCTGACATGACTGGAGAGAGATCGGACGCAGGACTGCTTTTCGAGACATCTTCCAACTACTTAATTCCGGGCTTATAGTGAGATTATCTCGTCAAAAACTCATTAACTGATTTGGGTCTGACCCAGAAATCGTGCCTATGACCCAAGATCAACAGTCACGCTTATGATCTCGAGACCAACGGGATAGCCAATAGTGTACAGATGACAGCAACATGTTATATGAAAATCATTTGATAAGTTTATGTCTATTCGGTCTCCTATAGTAGTAATTCAGTACTAAAATGTTTTATTCAGGTGTCCTTCTTTTGGAAGCTTAAAAACGACAATGATAGCCTAACAGATGAAAAGATCTGGCAAGTCGGGCTGCAGAGCTACCTACGCCTCAGCCCTGGCGTGGAAGTCTACCGGACCTACAAGTGCTATGCCAAAAACTCCGTCGGAATATCTGAGGCGTGTGAGAGAGGCGTTGAAGGTAATAAAATAAATAAAAAATCGTTTATTCCTAGAAATAGAGCTACAGACCTGAACATTAGAAGAAAAAAATAGTAACTTATATTAAATTAATTTTGACTTATATATTATATTAAATTAAATTCTTATTACATATACAAAAAGTTACTTCCGAGCCCCAAACTAGGCATAGCCTGTATCTTGGGGACCAGAAAAATATATATGGAATAAATAAAATAATTTAAACCATTTCTGTGTCTTCCGATCAATTAAATTTATCAAACACTGCAATTAATATTCTTCCCACCCAAATATACACACTTCTATTTTTTGGATACTTTAATGTTAGGATTTCATTCCCCGTGTTATTTTTTCAATTTAAGATACCCGTACCTTTCCATCAACTTATTTAGTGTTCTTTGTTTTCAAATATTTGTTACTGAAATGTCAAAAAGGTAAAGTTGTTTAAGCAACGAATAGAAGGTAATTTTATGAACACAGAAATGATATGAATTAGAACGTAAGCTGGTGTGGCTGGCTGGTGTAACGTCAATCAACCTGTCAAGCATGACAATTAAGCCAAATATTCTCTACATCAGAAGTTATCCAGGTCTAAAGGTGAACTTTGAGGGGCTGATAAATAAAAAGTAAAGAAGAAACATTTACTAAATATTTCTAAAAATGTAAATAAAAACTTGACGCAAAAATGTTTAAAAGTGATCCTCTTTAAAATCCTGTCTAAAATGGAACAGATCCATAAAATACTTTTACGATTTTAGTAAAACTATTTTTTTTATAGTTCTAATCGCATATAGTATCTAATTTTATATTCCCGAAGTTACGAGCACGTTAAACCATCCATGGTTACGGGGAGAACTGAGGTATTCGACGTCTCGATATCATAGTTAACCGCTGCTAACTTCAGATTAAGACTATAAATCTACGCCGTATGTGCTCGAAACTTCGGGGATATAAAATAAGTTAATATGCGCGATAAAACCTGTAAAAACTAGTTTTATTTAAATGTGTAGTGTTCGCGTAAATATAAGAAATTAGACTGTTACGAGCTAATGATGTCATAAAACTTAATTACCGTTGAAAATTTAAATTATAGTAGGTTTTTTAATATTAAGTTTCCCTGGAAAAGTAAAGGATAATATTCTCGTATAACCAAAGTATCATGCAAAAAAATGATAATTGTTTATATGGTATTTTTAAGTCTCTTTGCTCCTACATTAAGAATGTTTTTTGCTCACAGCTAACCTGGAAAATTACAGTAAGTGCTAAAATCCCTAAGCTAAAAGTGTTTATCTCATTTTAGTTTTTTTTATAGCGAAACCTTTAGTGTAGTGTACTTTTTAATGTATCTTTTTTTCTTAATCTTATATTGTCATCTGATTCCGAGCTATTTTCAAAATTTCAAGTTTCTAGCTCATCGGGAAGTTAGTTTAAAATCACGAAAGTGAGTTCATAAAAGAGTGTTGAAAACACTACAAATTCACGCACCTTTATGCAAACTAAGATTATAGAAACTTTGTAGACAGCTCACTTGTTTTATATTGAGTTACGTTTAGGTTGATACAAACATTGCACCCTTCCTTCTTCTGCCATCAGACGGTACTGCATCCACAACTGTGTTCTGGTTTGAAGGATCTTTATTTCTCAGTTGTAATTACGCATTTGTAGTGTTTATTTGAAGTTGGATAACATTATACCTTGGCTGTAGTAACCACTCACCGTCAGGTGTAGGTACTTTTTACTATTAATTTTAATTCAATGATGAAACTTAATAATTACAGGTAATAAGGTGTGGTGGAGAGATCAATACAAGCTCCTGCTATTCGGTGGCATCGCCCTTGCTATTTTAGTCATCACCGTCATTCTCTGCATCATCATTATTTGCATTTGTAGGCGAATGAGGGCCAAATCTAAGTGTGAGTATACTATCTGCGTGTTCTTATCTAGCTTTGTTAATATTATTTGTATTTGCAACTTTCTGCTGTGTTATGTTTGTTATCAATTTTGTTATCGTAATTTAATACTTTTGTTGCACTACCTAAATTAATTTTAAAACCATATATGGAATAATCACGACCTTACTTATAATCCTTGACAAATGCTTACTTAAATTAGTAATTATTTCTATACCCGACTCTTTCTATTGTCATTATGATAAGAGAGAGAAAAAGAGCATTTTATATATTTTCTAATATGATGTCGATTTTTATTAGTAAAGTCGTACACTAATTGCTTATGTTTTTGGAACAGACATTATATTTACCCTTTTTGTTGCATTGAAATGACATCATTTATCGTTTGTTTCGTATACTTTTGCATTGAAGTCTTTACTAATTTTGCTTATTTTGTTTGTTCCTTTATCCGGATGCCGCCTAACAAATTACGCCAAATCAAATAATACTATACGGCTATAGACAATAATCCTGTGGAGTTAGAGGAACGAGAGAAGTAAGTATTTTTGTTTTTTATTAATCATTATTATTTACTGTAGTTGTCGAGAATGTTAGATTAGTAATCTGATGCTTAGAAGTCCCCAATGATATAATTAGCAACTTCCCTGTCCCGTCATCAATGAACACTTCGATTGTTGAATTAATTATTTTGCGGACAGGGAAACTGTTAAACTTATTTTGTTTTCTTTATTGGTCGCAATTACCATTTTTATTACAACAGAGCACAAAATTTTAATAACAAACGTTTTTTTTTTCTCTTTTTTATGTATTACTTTTTAAACTTCGTCAAACATTGAGTCAGGCTCTAACACACCGTATATAAGCGCAGCTTCCATAATTGTTGTTTATAGTTATAAAAATATTAATTTTTCTTAATATTATATTTATTTTGCCTTAATTTTGATAATTTATGTGCCTTTTATTTTATCGAATTGTATATATATTTAAAACGTTCTATTAACACAAATATTATATAAATATTTCACACTAATTATTATTTTATATATTATATGTTCTTCCACCTTTTATTATAAACAAATTTTCAGCTACGCCTTTGGTCCGAGCAGATTCTTGGCACACATTGTCCATGCCACCGTCAAGGTCGCCTCAAGTAGTGCCAATGCCGCGTCCTTGATATCAGGTCAATTCCAATATCAAAATCATGTTTGAGTTTTCGCCTGTACACTTGCTATATGCTTGGACCATCGGCTGAGGTTTATTTTACGTCGTTTTATATTTAGATTAACTGTTTTAAATTTATTCATCCTTTTTACATCAAAGCATGTTTTTTTAGTTTATTTCTCCAACAAATCATCTTCACAAGTCTCAAGGTGCTTAATATTCATATATAATAACCAACACTCCGTCTGTTTTATAAATGTCTATTCCTGTGTAGGTTCCTAACCGCTCTAACACCAGACGTTCTCAGACTGACTACAATTAATAGTTCAGGTATATTTTACTAACAAAGTTATTTATCACGTTCTATATTTTCTGTTTAGATGGAGAATGCTTTCTTATTTTTTACTGCTATGTTTTCGCTCAGTTGCATTGAAATTCTCGTTATGAATACTTTAACGATTTTCTGTGTGATTTTCTGTAGTCGAGGTTGAAGTAGTTTGCTCATAAATAAGTAAGTAAATATCAACACTGCATGTAAGAAGATTGTCAGGAAAGCATTCTTCTAGATTATATTGGTTTTGTATAATATGTATAATGATTAAATATCTTATATTTTACATTTTTTTTCTTTATATATCCATTATTCATATTTATAAATTATACTAGTATATAATTGCCTCATTAATACTTTGTTTTATATTAAAGTCACGTTATTTTTATAATATGTATTTTAATATTGTCATTAGTAAATATCATTAATTTATTTTAAATATTTTAAAAAACCATCCTAAACCATTTTATATATTTTCTTCTCATTATGATTACATTTTGTAAATTAACAGTTCATTGCATGACCCTAATTATTTTGTTTGTTTCCATGTTTTTGTTCATATAGTCCGGATGGTAGCTGTTTGAACGAGGTGTCTATAGCTCAGTCAATCATATCGCAAGCTTTGCCCGCTTTATCGCCGCGCATCAATCTATCATTTAGCCCTAAATCATCAGACCGGACCCGACTAGTCGATACGCAAAGCTATCCACACAATTTAGAATTGAACGGATTTAAAGAAAATACCAACACTAGCAGCCTGCAAGCAAGTTTATCACAGTTAGAGGCAACAATCAATTCAAATAAATCCAAAATCAGATCTGACGATTCTAACAAAATTGAAACACCGAAAACTGAAACAAAAAATGATCAAAATAAACCCCAATCAGTTGTTACACCAAATAAATGGCCCTTAAAGCCGGGGGTTTTAGTGCACGTTAACTCAAATCATACTTTAAGTCCAAAAAATCAAGCTCGACTTCAAGCCGCAAATGTAACTAAGACTATAGATACAGAAGAAAGTAATTTAGGATTACTAGAAAGAAATCAAAGTAACGTAACAGAGAGCAATAAGACGCCTCCTAAAGTTGAATACTCAAAAAAGAATGGAAAACCAAAACGACATTCACACAACGTCGTCTCAGGAATCATTAGAAATTTCCGAAAAAAAAGTGACAACGGTTCAGATGACGAAAGTGGAAAATACAAGAAAATTAATAAATCTAACAGGAGAGCTGTTTCACTAATGAATTTGGGTAAAACCGGATACGGTCTTCCTAAGAAACGTATTAGGTCATTTTTCCAAAGTGAAACGCCGAATGTTATTGTTACCGAAGGAGGTAGTTCTCTATTTTTATAAACACACATTTTGACACCATCTTAGACAAATGTATGATAATATTTTATATTACCGTCTAAGTACATTTAAATATAAAATATCTAGAATTCAAAACTTTCGTCTATCTTGGAATATCATTCTTTTTGTACATATAAATAGTAAACAAAATGTTATCATACACTTTGTCAATATATCACCAATCACGTTTCTGTTTTATATTCATTTGCTTGTTTTAGCATGGATTGTCTGTTCTTTTTTGCTTAATTGTTGTTTACGTACATTAGTAGTACGCACGTTTTGTGTTTATGTTTGCAATGTTTAATAATTTATTGCATGTTTTAGTTGTGTCGTTTAAAAGGCCAGATAGAATCGCTCCAACAAATGCTAATGTTATGTGTATTAACGACTCTAATTCAAGAACCGCCAGAAAAAGGAAAAAGCCAGGAGACAGTAAGTATATTGTATTACAGTTAACGTGCATCAGAGACAAGCGTATTTTATTTTATATTTAAGTATCTAGTCATTATGTATATCTCAGTGTTGGTAATAATATTCCATCTAAAAATAGAATACATAAACGTTTGTCTTTAATGTCGTTGGTCACTGTAACTGCTTTCACCTACAGTCGATACCTAATTGCACTGATGTAAAGACACTTTTTACTATTTCAAAACAAGCAAATAGCATAATAATTAACTAATAGGTACTTGTCAATCGAGAAATCTTGGTACCAACAGCTTATGACATTTAATAGTCATACAAATTCAAAACTCTTCAACCTTAAAAATGTCATGCCAAAAATACATTTATTTTTCATTGTTTCAAATACTCATATTATTATTATTTTTCATTCTACAGGCCCACCTACGAATGGCGTAGATAATGCGGCAAATGGTAATTTAGGAGCGGAGAATCCAGGTCTCTACGAGAACCTTCCGTTCCACGGCCTTCAACAACCACCTAATAAGGTACCTAGCACTTAATAATAGTCAAAACTTATTAATTAATTTTGCTTGATTTGTTTATACTTGCATTAATTTAAATATTATTGTTAATTTTTTTTATAATACCTAACTATAAAAATACAATTCGTTATAGATACAAAAGCTTTCTGATTTTTGTGATTAAATTTAACAGGAAACAAAAAATTATTTTCTGTGTCATTTATTACATTTCTAAAAACACCAGAAATTAGATTAAGAAAATTAAATTTATTTAAACACTTATAAATCTTTTACTAAATAATTTGTTAACCACATTAACTTAAAAGAAGTCCATCTTAGGCTGGTAACTTTGAAAAGTTGCTTTGATCTCATAAAATTTCAGTTGTTGAATAAAAAAATACATAGCTAATTTAGCAATGATAATAATTTTAATAAGCAACGTAATATTAGTCTTTTTTACATCTAGCGTAATATAAATTGATGCTACTGGTTTGAAAAAAGCACCATTATAACTTAATTATGCAGAGTTAAGTTCTAAGTACGCAGATAACATTTTGTATAAGTATTTATAATGTTACTAAGTCTGCGAATAGAACTCAAATTTATGTTTGGATAAAAAACAAATGAAAATAATTTTACCAATTTTGTCGCGCTTAATAAGAAACTATTAGAAACAAATCACTAAATCAGAAAGCGCAATAAACCTAAGAAAATGAACGCTAGTAATTTATTAACAATATACATTCATAGTTTCACTGTTATATGTAATTGTATTTTGTAAGCTTGTGTGTTCATTTGCATTTTTAATTTTCTTTATTTTTTATTTCATGATTTTGCATGCGATATAAAGCCTGTGCAAGCAATTCAACCCAGAGTTGTTGAACCTAACCAAAAAAATAACAAAGGCATAGAAACATTACAAAAACAATTGACAACAAATCCATCGTTCACTCCAAGAATTGTATGCCCGCCATTTGTACAAAATGCCATAAATTATCCAGTAACATCGTTATCAAACACACAGTATCAGGCTACATATGGAATTCCAGTGTTATCGCCGATTCAACAAATGTATCCATTACACCAAACGGTGTTGTTAAATCCGTATCTGCCGCCAATGCAACCATCATTTCTAAAACAATTTCCAACTATTGATGAAGAGGTAGAACCCGACACAAGAAAGTTTAGCTCGCTAAATACTCGAAACAATAAAAAACCTCCTCGATTTCAATCGATGAGAATTATCAGAAAAAGGAATATAGAAAGATTCTATCCAAACACCGAATATGGAGACAACTTCAATGAAATTAACAACAACAAAAACAATACAGATAATTCAGATAACGACAGAGATGTATTAACAAATGAAGATACAATTTACGCAAATTATCCATCTTTACTTAAAACAAAATCCAATATAAGTGGCGTAGAGCAGTTTGAGAATTTAACTGATTCCATTGAGGTTTACGAAGAGCCCAATTACCATATGAACCTATCAACAAATTCTCTAAATAAACCGATACCAGCTCCGCGAAAAAAAATATCGCCATTTAATTCACCACTTAAGTCCGATCATGTGTATGTCAACTTATCCACGCCTCTTATTAACACTTCAAACCTAAAATCAGTTGACATTGTTGATGCTCCTGTACGATCAGTAAAGTCTGTCGAGAACGTGTCGAAAATTGAAAAATTTCCAATTCGTAACGCCAGGAGCAATTTAAGCATAGTTAAAAATATAACACCAGAAAATGATGAAACTAAAAATCTTAATGAAAATATTAACAAGCAAAGCATAGACACAGATATCAAGAAGCCAAATATTGTTGCTACAACACCAAAAAGAAGTACAGTGACCACTTCTATTATATTGCCTTCCAGTTCCTTATTGAAATCAGTAGTAAGCCAATTGAATGATCAAGCTGGGGTCAACAAAGTAGGTTTACCAAAAAAGCAAGTTATAGCGCCAAATAAAACCTTACAAATACCAAAATTGGCTGAAAAGCCTATACCAAAAAAAACATTAGTTAAACGTAGTAATTCAGTTCAAAGTAACTTAACCATAAACAGTGATATTGCTCAGGTATAAATAATGCTTTGTATGTTTTCGTTTCTTTTTATCATTTCATTTAGTTGTATTTTTTTCGTTCTAACACTATCATAATAACAATCCCATGTCTTCATTTCAGAATACTAACTTACTTCAACAGCAATACATGCAAAAAAGAAATCATTTTACTAATTTAAGCTCTAAAGGAAAGAATAAGAAAAATTTTCAAATACCTCTACAAAAGCATCATAGCTTCTGTTATTTTCAACCGATTAGAGTCGACAAACGGATCCCTGTTGACCAAGAAAGGTCATATAATAATACAATAGGTCCTGTTATATACCAAACGGGGGATGTTCAATATTATACAAAAACATTAAACAGAACAAGAGAGAAGAATAGTCAAAAATTAAATCGCTTGAAAAAATCTGAAAGTCTACGAGAAAAATTATCCTGTGTTGGAATCTACGATAACTATGAAAAACCAAATTACCCAGATCCAGAATATAACGACTCTGAGAGGAAGTCATATTTGCAGCTCTTAAAAGGGAACTACATATCAAGTTCTTCAAGAAATATTAACCCAGAGCACAACTGTAGCTCAAATTTCAACACGATGGGTCCCAAAGATGAAAGACCCAAACAAAAAAAATTAGTTTACGCTGACTTAGCTCTAGGTAATCATAATTTAAAATTTAAAAACACAGTCAATTCAAATAAACACTTATATGATACCTACTCTATAGGGAATGCTGATACTAACAAGGAAACTAACAGTAGTTATAAGAATAATGTATTAAGCAGTCAGAGGAAAGGCAGCCACCAACATAGGAGTGACTACGCCACTCTTAAATTTAACGAGATCGACGTCTGAGAGGTAAGTGGAAAAATTTATTGTGAAACTACTCCCAACCGTTAAATTCTTTCACTGGTTACTGTATCAAGTCTCACAACCAAATTTCATCTACCAACTGATTTTTTTTCTGAATAAATATTTTATTTCTGAGAAAATTTTGAAATTTTAAACTTATTTACAATCAACATGTTTCAAGTATGGCAAATAACAAGAATTACTTATTTCAAATATTGTTTTCTAACAAAAGTAGCTCTTTAAAATATCCTGTTTTGTCCATTGCAAAAATTATTAAAAACAAAATGGTAATATGTGTCTAAGTGCTTCCTTTCGCTGCTTTTTAGCATGATCAGATAGAAGTGTCAATATAACTTCGATTATTTATACAAAAGCATGACCTTTTGGTGAAAATCGGCAAATAAATTCTAGTAATCCACTGCGTTGCGTGACGCCACATATAATGCGATTCAAATAAGAATAGAAACGTCAATGACCTCGAATAACTGCGATTTGTCAACGGTCCTTAGAGTAATTACATACATATGCAACGGTCACTTGAAAAGTACGGTTTGCAAAAAAGATTATGTTGCGTATTATTAGCGTTTTTTTTTCGCTTTATTTAACTGCATCTTACTATTCCCAAATCTATTGAACTCATAATTATTATTATAAAATTAATTTTATAATAATAATAATGGGATAAATTAATTTTAAATATTGATAATGTGATAATAGTGACTATAGTCTGTTCACGTTAAGAAAATAGTGAGTCATCAGTGCAACTACAGGGTAAAGGTGTATTCACAATGGAGTAAAAATTCTTTTTTTTTTCAAACATTTAATTAAGTTTAATGGAAACAATTTTCTTAAAATTACTTAAATCACTAATTAGTATCGCTAGATTCTCCAGTTACATTAATTATGAAAGAATTTTGTTCTGCAAGCTCCATGATGTCCACATGGTATTTTCTTCGCGTATCACGTGGTCGCAGCACTTCTTCCAACGATTAGCGTATATTAATGCTATTGCGTCATCTAATAATTTTTTATGTCACTCATTTTGAACGTGGAGTTATTGGCACCGACATAATTTTTTATTTTGGCCCAAACCAATTCAATTGGATTAAGTTTGCAATGGTAAGGCGGTAGGCAAAGAATTGTAATGCCATTACTTTTGGCTGTCTCATCTATTAAATATTTATTATATTGTGGGGCGATTTCGGTAACTTTCGTTAATAATTCTTTTTTTAAATAAGTCATGTCCATGGATTTGCCTTTGCTTTGCAGCCAATCTATTATTTACTGCTGTTTCAGCTGGTTGTTGATATTTCTTCGACTCTTACCGAATGATAAGGAGCGTTATCCATGACAACCACACTTCCTGGCCTGACTTCAACAGGTCACTGTGAACTCGACTTTCTAATTCCTTGCATTTTAATTAGCTGGGGGGCGTGGCCTGGCCGGCGAACAACGATGACTCACTATTTTCTTAACGCGAACGGACTATACTCAGACGGTGATAAACAGATACGCGAAATTGAAATGCTAGATTCATAATAATACTATATTGTTCATGGTTCTTTAGTAAATAAATATTATTTTAGAAATATCTGTTTTGGTCACTAAAACAGATATTTTTAAAATAATTTTTGTTTAATAGTTTGAATTTTAGGTTCCGGGGAGTTTCAGGGATAATAAATCGATCTAGCTAGAATTTATTTTTAGAAAATGTCTTTTTGTCCGTGTTTTTAGGCAATGAAAAACTGCTACAATTTCGTTAGAATAAGAAGGTAAATTTTGACAGATTGTTAATGATTATAAATAGCCATATAATAGACCGACCGACCGACTTTTTTTAATTTTTTTTCAAGTTCCTTTCTTTTTTGAGAAAATTTATTTTTTCGAGCCCTTTTTTAAGTATTTTTTAAAAACACGAAAATTTAAATTAAAATAATTGCAATCATGATTTTTTATTCAAATAACCAGTTCCGTTTTTGTCAGTATGTAATTTGTATCTAAATATAATTTCCAAAACACACGAATTAAAAAAAATCGAGCGAAAAATACCGAGCAAAGCTCGGTCAACCAGGTACTTCTTATTTGAATTGCAAAGTAAATGCTTTTTTCTATAAGACGCATGTCCTCGCAATGTTGTGAAAGTTTTGTATTTCTGTTTTCTAGGCCCGTTTTTCCAAGAGTGACACGTACATTTTTTAAATCAAGGTAACTTATAAATTCATTAATTGAATTGTTGGCTTCTAGCAAATCTATGTATTTATTTGGCTAATATTCTGCTTGTTAATTTTTAACTTATTTCATTCTTGTTTGTTTATCTGTGGTTATTATACTATTTATTTATTATCACGCTCCTGTAATATAAAAACTGATTCAGTTGATAATTCTGAACTAAGTTTAGTTACTAAAAATAATACCACCAATTTTCTGCGTTTGATATTGTCTATGCATTAACCAATTTTATATTCCTTTAATCTCTTCGTTTCTATCGTAAGCCTAATAATATATATTTTGGAACATTTATTACTTTAAAACAAAACAAAGTAAATTCAGAAATTATTTTTATTTATATAATTTTAAAATTTATTGCTTATATGTGTCCATATACAATGTATTTAAAATAGTTTGTTTGCTTCATATAAAACAATAACTTCACTTAACACATATTACCTAGCGTTTTATACTGAATTGTTGCATTGTTTTTATATAGATTAAAAAAAAACAGAATTCAATCTGGAACTTGAAAACTTACAACAAATTGTTCTATTTCTACTATATTATATTTCAATAGGCGTTAGGATTCATTTTCTGCGTCGGAATCCGTCTTGGTAGTTTCCAATCTCTTATCTATTCCTGCCGCCAAAAAGCGGTGCGTGTACTACTGAGTTACGGTCCGAGGAGTATAGAGAGCCAGTATAATTACATGCTGTAAGGCATTCCATCTTAGTCCTCAGGAGTGACAACGCATCTATAGCCTTCTCTTTATCTTGTTGTTGTGTGCAGTAGCCACTTCCGATCAAGTGTATTGTAGCGTATTCAACAAGAAATAATCTGGCAATTATACGTGGTAGAGCCATGCTGCAGTTATATTAGTAGTATAGTTGTAGCACGGATGGGTCGGCTCGACCGGGGAAGGACCACGCTCTCACAGAATACCAGCGTGAAATAGTAGCTTAATGCTGCTGTATTTCGTATGGTGAGTGTAGAGAACCGGAGACCCTTTTTACTGGAAACGAGGCATTCCATCTTAGTCCTCACGGGTGACAACGCATCTGCATTTTGATTCGTAATCGAGGATAGATGTAGATGTCTATGGGCCACAGCAACCACTTACCATCAGGTGGACTGTGTGCTCGTTTGTCCCCCTTTCCTATAAAAAAGTAGGATCCTATTCTTTCCCGTGAGTGTTACAAAAAGCTTTCACTGATCGAAATGCCCAGATACTGTGTTTTCCGACAGATAGTTGATGGCATACCTGTTTTGTTAGACCTGAGACCGAGAGGGTGCAAGTATCCAAACATCTTGTGCTTTTGTTACCAATTTGTCTGCAAAACGTGGTGATTACTAAGATTATGCTTAATGTTGGAGTTAGTATAATATTATAAGTTAAAATTCTTCTTGTATGCTATAATTAACAAAGAAATCAATCAATCAAACACAGCACAATATAAAAAAGTAGTGCCTTAAGTTACTGCACCGGTCGAACCGACCTATTCTTGCTACAACTAATATAGCTACAGTGTAGCTCTAAAACGTATAATAATACTAGTAATACATAACAACAAAGCAATATACTAAGTTAAATATTTCTTTTTACAGCCTTTTAAACCAGACGACCAGTTTGTGTACGCTGACGTCGACCTTAAGGACTACGGGCCTATCAATTACAAAGCCGCCTCTATCTACGCTCAAATGAAGAAAGTGAAAGAACAACAGAAAATGCAAGAAGTGTATGAGAAACAGCATCCCGAAGATGATATGCTCTGATCGTAAATGCATGAAGTTAATAGTCTAATATTAAATACCTCAGCGACCGCGACAATAAATAATAGAGTCCTGACTATCAAACGAAGTTCTTCTGAACCAAATTAATTTTTTCATCACCGACCGCGACGATCGGTGGGAAAACAATGAATTTGGTTCAGAAGAACTTCGTTTGATAGTTTAAGTCAACAGTTCTACCATCAGTTTTTATGTTATACTAATATAATAAATATTTATAAGTAATTATGTGTCTGTGAATCGATTATTCCTGTTGTTTTAACTTACTATAGTTTTAATAAAATATCCTTGTCAAAAAAATAAAGTAATATGTACTTCAATGGTCATATTATTAAGAAATCATCGCTAAGGTGTTTAAATACTGGAATCAGCTGTTATGCAAATCTTACGACAGCATATTTACAAACAACAAAGTGTTCCCTTTAGATGAGCATGATCAAATAAATATGCATTACCTTAGTGCACAAACTTATAAAACATGAGCCAGAGAATCTAGTGGACTTAAAGTAACGTACACAAAGAACCCCAAATATAATAAATAGTCTATAAATGTACAGACTAGCGTACTGTAAACACATTTGTAAATAAAATGTAGTTTTCTTATATAAATATTAATTCTAAATCAATTGAAATGTTCTAAATGAAGGTGTGTTGTAAATGATGACATCGTTTCGATATACACATTATCAATTTTTCAGTGATTTTCATGATATAAAGAACTTTTACTGTCAAAATTTTCGATAATTCATTAAAGTTATGCATTGATTCTTCTCTATAGATATTGATTCACCGTCTTCTATGTCTTCAATGTGACAGAGGATGGAGGAATCGATCTTAACTCTAATCTAAAGTACCCATTCCTTATTTTACATTACCGGTTTACAATAAATGTCTTATTGTAGCTTTGTAACCTTTAAAACCTAATCAAAACTTTAGAAAATATCTTTTTTGAGTGAATGTGACTACAGATCTTAAGCTCCAAAAACTGCATCACCATTGTAAACTATCAATTGGTTAAAAAGGTACTCTATCAGGTATACTGCTTTAATTCTGAATATTACTTTCGATAACCATGTAGTTGTTAATGGGTGACGTTCTACACAGTACACCGTCAACATAGGCTTTTCTTGTTAAATAAACCACTACCGTCTCAAACTATTCAACCATTTGTGCATCCTAATCGGTAATATTATTTATATCTACCCTTCAAGAATTATCATTCGGATTTGCTTCTATTCAAAATTATCCTTTTACATCATCTACATCTTTCCTTTATTGAATTTCTATTTAATTGCTTTAACCAATCAATAAATGTGTTAATAGCTAAAATCAACGTCATTTATAGCACACGTCATCATTTCCATATCTTTATTTAGAAACTAAACTAATGGAGCTAAGTTGAAAGTATTTTCAGATCGCGGTCTGTAAGCCGTGAACAGGGTATTTGGCTGGGCTAATGTGGAAGTTGACGAAAATTATTTATTTTCATCGTTATGTGATTCAAATAATAATGTTATACCTATCTGTTTGTTCTCCTAGTTGATTTGAACTTTGATTTTTGCTACGATTGCTAGTTCTGTGTTATATACTTTTTATTATTTTCAAAAGAGACCATTTTAACATAAAGTTACGATTGTGTTGTCTAGTTGTTTACTTATATTGATACTTCTTTAATTTTGTTCAAATTATAGTGCTATCCGATGTAATATAAACACTTTCTTAGTCACTATTAAAATTAATGTCAAAATCTTAATATTAGAAGAGTTAAATTCAATAAGGAAAATATTCAAGAAATCTCTTGAATTGTATTTAAAAAAACAATAACTTTAGTATCATTTTTTCTTCACTGGGATTCTTCTCAACTTTATAACAGGAGAACCTTTCGCTACCACCCTTAAAAATTCTATTGTTTCTATCTCATTTATGTATAAAAGCCATTTCTTTTCTTGAAACACAAAACGGTGAATGGATATCACAGCAAGTTTTTAGTAAAATAACAACGCTGTTATAGATCTTCACGTCCGTCCGTCCAAGCGGGAAAGTCAACACTTAGTTGAGTTTAGCTGAAACAATGTCCAATCGAAAATGTATCTTTGCCTGAATTGTTAGAGATCAAATTCGTTTGGACACTGGTCTACATCCATGTAAATTGTATTGTAATTTTAGTAGAGGTAAAGTCGAAGACTATTCAAAGAGATAGGTTTAGGGATGGGTAAATTAAGGATTTGTTCGCGCTATAGCGCCGAGTTGGCGCACGTGTAGTTTCCTTCACCTTTGTAGTTGACTACGGTCCGTAGAGTAATTGGCATTTATAATCTTTTTTACATTGCAACGATACACGAATTTTTATTTAGTATAATTTGTACTGTACTTAAAGATTTTTTAAGATATCCACCGTGCTATTTTAACAACGCTTTTAAGTAATAATTTTGTAATGTTAATGTGATAATTGTTTATAAAATTGTAGTCTAGTGTGGCACTAGCGTAATCATGTATTTATTTTTCTAGTAATTTATGATTTTTTTTAGTACTTTCGTTGTCAAATCTTTATTAATGTTGTGCCACATTTAGACTTAATTATTACTAAATTCGTTTGTGCGACTAAACTGAATTATAATCACTCACTAATTTAAAAACTATGTAAAAATATTAAAATACAAATTGATAACTCAGTAATATAAATGATATGCATTTAATTTAATTTTAAATGCTTACCAATTCTGTATTTTAATATTTTGTAATACAAAAGGCACATTAATAAAGTGCTCAAGTCACTGTAAAAAGTAAAACGCAAATTGAATAACGGTCATTGATTTTACTTGGGTATATATATATATATATATATATATATATATATATATATATATATATATATATATATATATATATTGGAAATAAATTTGATATTATCTGACATATTGAAATTTTATTGTCAAAGTCAGTCAAAACTATGGTTTTCAAAAGTTTATTCTTTTTGCCTCAAGAAATAAAATCTGATTTTCGAATTTCTATCTAATTAGGTGCAGAATTAGTTGCAGCATCCTATAATAGTAATGGGGAAGTCTCAAAGCGTACTTTAGAAAAACTTACTTCTTCCTCTCTCATTAAATTTCTTTCATAAATATAGTGAAAGAAGGGTGTGTCCAACAATAAATTGAAATAGATGATTTATATTTCTTTAAATAACTATCAATAACTCTTCTTAACCATAACACAAGATGATTTGGCTTATTTCTGCCCAGTTATTCGTCTGGATTGATACTGCCTTTTGTCCTTTTTGTGCAGGCGAGCAGTAATGCACTTGTGCACAGTGAGACGTTTCAATTAGTACCAAAACGACAACGCATCTGAGCTTACTTATATAAAGTTCGTTGCACGTGTCCACGTGCTGCGGTGATCACTTACCAGCAAGTATTTTTTAAATCTGAGTTAGAGGTATTGTAGCCCATAGACACCTGCTACCAACTTCGAACAAGCATCAAGCGTTGTCACCTCTGAGGACTAAGATGAATGCCACAGCCTGTAAATAATAACTTCTATTCCGATTCGAAGGGTAAAAGTAACCTTCGGATCGGAATACCGCAGTGTATACACTGCAGTTTGGAATAGGTAACATGATGGTACCTTTCCAGACAGAAGAGACCTACCACAGTGTAGTAGTTACTATTTATCAGGTAAACCTCTTATATTATAAAAAGCATTATTTTCAATTTTACAACGGGAGAAATTCTTTTTTACATAGCAATCCTAAGGTAGGCAGCCAGTGCCTCTAATCATGAGTTCCAGTTGGAGCATTAAAAATAATTAACTTTAGATCTAAGTTATGTCTTCTTATTTATTATATTTCTTTCCAATTTACTGTTTATGTCTTCGCGGTTAAAAGTACTAGTAAAATCTTTGACCGATTCAATGCACGTTAAATACGAAACTAGATAAAGTTTAACTTAAAATTAGTGAAGTTTTTGTACATACAGCAACTTGTTATAATATTGTCTGATAGAGTTAATAAAATAATTTATGGATTTTTGAATGGTATTTCATTTACGAATTCTTTTTTTTCTTTACTTATTTCATGTAAATTATCATTCAGCCTATCAAAATCTAGTCTGAACACAAGCCTCCCTCATAAGGGGTACACTTACCATAGTTGCCACGCTTGACAGATGGGTTGGAAACCGTTGCTTATTTTCATTTCATTGTTATGTTATTGTTGGGAAAAACGCAGCTGCCCATCTCTTATTTTGTTTTCCTCTCTCTCCTCTTACGACAACCATGGGACGAAATGAAGTAAGGGGCCGTCCATTAATCACGTAAGGCTCGAAATGGTTTGAGAAAAACCACAAAAAAATCACAAGGGGGGGGAGCGTGTACTAAGATTATCACGTGTATTAAATTTTTCGTCAAACACGCGATTTCTAAACTGAAAAGTAGCGTGTAATGTGACCTTGACTCACCTGTACATGTAAATTCATGTCACAAACATGAACTTAATCTAAGCAATAATAGTCTAGAGATACGCAATGTTCGTCCTTCACGTGACAATTGATCGGTAGATTATATAGGTAGGTAGGTAGTAGAGAGATTCTCTGTGTAGTGCGCTATAATGATAACGCCGAGTGGCTTGATGAAACTGACACTGATCTTTAACAAAGCACAGTGCCAACAACTGACTTGCAAGATGCTTATGCAGTTGTTAGTCTTGGAGAAATTCTTGCTAATCCGTGGTCCGAGGACAATGTACATTAAATATGTCCATGTATTAGTACAATATTAAATATGTTCATGTACCATCAAACTGTCCAATTTTGCCCGCTTTTTTGCAATTATGTTGATTTCCTTAAAAAAATTGCATGGTATGTTATACTTTTCAATTTCTAAGGATGGCCTAGCCTAGCTAGATGGAATTGTGTTACGATTGTAAATTCGGTCTTATTTACATAAAATTTCAAGTAATTTAAGCTTTTGATGACTGGCAAATTTACCTTTATTTTCGTCCATGTTTGCCCGCATCCATTATTTGCGGAACTATAGCTCCTATGGCATTCTTGTCAAAGAACTAATATATGTTTAAAGGCAAATTGAACGTTCTATCACGGTACCAAACGGTACCAAATGCTTTTGCACAATAGATTCACTATAAAACATTTGGGCAATTTTAGCCTCTAATATCCATTTGTTTTCATATATGCAATTTGTAGGTGTTAGGCTTGTCAAAATCTGCTGGGCACAGGTAGGAAAATAAATAAAAATATGCTAAGCAAAATCTTTTATTTAATTAAATAGATGGAAGTTCCTATATCCACAGTCTTTGATTAGGTAAATCTGTCTAAAACATGTAACACTATTTTTAAGGTAGGTATATTTTTTCGTAATATTATAGAAATCAAAACTTTTGTACCTAGTGTTCTTCTTGATTTGCATTTTTGAAATGTGTTTTGTTTTCTGAAAATAAATGTACAAATAAAAAAGACATAATATTTTTTTAAAAATCGGAAAAGTTAAAGTAACTTAAATGAAATGTAAAAGTAAATGAAATGCTAAGCTCAATATACTTCTTTTAAATCAAAACATATTGATAAGTGCCAAAATAAAACAAGAATTTAAAAAGCAAACCAAAATCATAATATAATATGTATACATCCACATAATCATAATGATTTTTGTTTCCTTTCTTTTTAAAGTGAATAAAGAAATTGGTTTTATCTTAATGTATTATTTGCAAACTATCCCTCAGGTAGTCAATTTGTTACCCTCAAAATAGATAACAAATAAATTTAAAATAGATAATATGTACTTATTTGCGCACTAACAATATAAAGAGTTAAATCTATTATGTAAAACGAATCTAATTAATTTGATCCAAATTGCATGTAAAAGGCGCAGATTTTTTTTTCAATTAACACATTAATGTGATGTGTGTGGTTCACATGCACGTAGCCAACATGTAGACATTCCGAACATTGAGGCAAAAATGACACCTTACACATTAAAATCGCCAAACTGGTTAAGCTACAGGAGGTTACATAGGAGCTCACAAACATATCTCTCCTTTTTAGGCAGTCGGGTAATAAAGTGACTACCCCTGTACACTTTTTTGGATGGGCAAAATTGACAACCAAGAGACGCAACTTATGCGGCTTATTTTGCCCATTGTCATCATTCTCTATTTAAAATACTGACAGGAAAGAATACACAAAAAAAATTCTAGAAACCCAGTTCTAGACCTTGTAATAAGATAATCTCACCTTTGCATACCAAGCATACCAAGAAACACTAGGGCTAAATTGACCCGCTTCAAAACACACGTGCATTTTGACTGGTTTTGACAAGCAACTGAGTGTAATCAAAGGTAAGAAGTAAGAACCATTCCCAGTGATGCCAGAAATATAGTCTACATTTATTTAAAACAAAGCAAATCAACATAAATTAAATAGTAGTTTTTAAATTTGCGATTGAGCTTAAAATTGGCATAGCGGGCAAAATATACAACATTGGCAAAATGGACGGTTTGACGGTACTAGTACAATATATGTTTTTCGCATGATTACACCATCCCTTTAATATTATTTTTATGCCAGTCAAAAACAACCTGCAACCTTTCTGTCTAGACATTTTTATCATGGTCCTTAATTTCAAAATAAAACTAGATTATACTTTATAGGTACTAATAAATACACGTGATTCGGGTGGGGGAGAGGGGGTTAGACTTAAACCTCACCACGTATCACCAAGAGGGAGGGGGTGTTAAAAATGCTAAAAAAACATCACGGACGGCCCCTAATGGATATTTTTACACTGCCACCGCATGGTAAGCCTCCCTAAAACAGCCACCCTAAGGTGGATTCGGAAACGCGTGTTTATCTTCCGCCCGGAGGGTGGACAGTACCAAAATTCGTATTTTTTTACGTTTTTGTCGTTTATCCTTTCGCATGTTCGAAAAATATAACTTGTTCAAGATAATATATATATATATATATATATATATTATCTTAACAATCAGAAGTGAACTCCGATTATCCTCCCGGTCCACCCTTTTTTTTTTCATGGGGAAAAATGCCTAGGCATACCCGCCTCGCGGGGGCAAGGACGGGTTATGTCGGACTCGCACCCACTAAAACCCCATGGTGTTCCACCTTTGTCGCATATTGGCAGGGCTACGGGAACGCTTTCGCACACATCCGCGTCCCTACTAGCGCCTGCCGCCCCATGGCAGCACCTCCTCGGGAGAGGAAAATTCCTCCCCGTTCTCCTTCCCAGGTAAGGCGCACCAGAACACATGGCGCGCCTTCCTCCACGGCCTCCAATTACGTCTGTGCAACAGACGCCCCCGCGTCCGACTACCGACAATCCTCTCCCCCCGCAGCCCCACCACCACCGCATCAACGGTGCGGCCCCGTTTGAGTCGCGAAGGATAGGGCGAGTTACATATACCTATGATATGAAGATCGCTGACTACTACACCTAGAACAGTTGCTTTGTAAACCAACAGCAATGCAAGCGCAGCAATTCAAGCCACGTGCCGGATGTATAAAATATCATGTACTCATTTACACAAGGCTCATTCTGTTAGATTAATTAGCTATAGTAACATAATTTGTAATTTTATTTTAAATATATTTTATAAGTAAATTTGGTTTTTTTTCGAACCTCCGGCCGCAGCTAACGTAATTGGCGCAGTCGGTAGGATATTCAGGGGTAGTTTTGCGATAGTTAGGGAATATCTTTTCATAACCGTGAAGCACCCCGGCGGCTATCAAGTCCCTTCAAAGAGTATCCGGATCTACGGACCAGCTGCAGAACAGGAGGAGAATCCAGCCTTCGATTCATCGAGAGAAACCAGATGAAATCCACGTGAGTACACTTGAATTGATCTCGTGTTGCTCTCCCTTATCCCTAAGTTTTAAATCTTTCCCTTCAAGATTTATCATCCTAGAGTAACTCGTTCTCGGGAGCCTGAATCTCGACAGGCTCGCCGTCATATATTAGATAATAATAGGCAAACCGATTTAGATTTAGAATTAGAATTAAATAATACTTATTTAACAGAGATGGCCCATGACCCGGACACAATTTTTAAGGCTTTACGCCTCGTCCCGGAGTTTGATGGGAACCCTAACGTTTTAACTAGATTTATAAAAATATGTGACACACTAGCCTCACAGTACCTAAGCAATGCGCCCGGTAGTGAATTTTCTAATTTATGTCTTTTGAACGGTATTCTTAACAAAATAACAGGAACCGCTGACTGCACTATAAACTCTAATGGCATTCCTGAAAATTGGTTAGGTATTAGGACAGCACTAATAAATAATTTTTCCGACCAGCGGGACGAAACGGCTTTATATAACGACCTCTCCTTAGCTTCGCAAGGCAATAGAACTCCACAAGAATTTTACGACCATTGCCAAACTTTGTTTAGCACGATAATGACTTACGTATCCTTACATGAGACCATACCGACCACCATCGATGCCAAACGGGATCTTTATAGGAAAGTCGCAATGCAAGCATATGTCCGCGGCTTAAAGGAACCTTTAGGATCTCGTATACGTTGCATGCGACCGTCGACAATAGAGAAAGCATTAGAATATGTACAGGAGGAATTAAACATTATGTATCTCCAACAGCGCAACGACTCCATAAAAAGTCAACATTCCCCCAAGTTCATTCCACCATCCACACCACCTTCCATTCCTCAACATCAACCTTTCCAAACTCCAGTACCTAATTGGCCAGCTCCTGTTGGGCAAAGACCTTATAGACCCCCACCTCAGCCGTTCAAATTTCCTCAACCCGTACCACACCAACAGCGCATGCCAACTAATACCCAGCGCATGTTCGGTGCACCCCCTCCTAACTACAACCAGCGTAGTAACGTGTTCCGATTACCACCCCGAAATAACCCTCAACAACCTCAGCCCATGAGTGGAGTCCAGCGTTTTATTCCCAAGGCTTTACCACACACAAAAATGTTGACAGGACATGACTGGAATAAATTTGGCAATCCGCCACCAACAAATTATTTTAAATCTCGCGAAATGAATACAAACGAATGCGCTGCGTATAACGATTCATATTACGAGTATAACCCTGAATACGAGTACGCATACTACACCGACTATACCGACTTTAACAATGCTTATGCCCCGGATTCCGCTTCTGATTTTTCTTATTATGACCAGACTGACAAAAACCAAGATAGTAATTATTATATTCAAAATCAATCACAAGTAGAATCTAAGCACTCCGATCAGGATTTTCAGGACGATTCGACTATAAAAAAACCAAAATAGAATTAAATCTTCAGACTCAAAGACAATTACCATATATACAGATAGCAAACCCCCCCATTAAAATTTTTGATAGATACTGGCGCGAATCAATCTTTTATTAGCCCTGAAGCTGTAGGAAAATTTTTCAGCGATTTCCCACTAAATTTTGACCCGTTCGAAGTAACAAACATACACGCGACAAGTCGTAATAATTATTCTATAACGTTACCTTGTTTTTCTGAATTTAATGATTCCGATAAAGTGAAATTCTTTGTGTATCGCTTTCATGACTATTTTGACGGCCTTATAGGTTTGGATTTATTAAGTAAATGGGAGGCCCGTATAGATTTAAAAGAGGGACAATTAGTAACGCATTCAGCATGTAATCCCATAAAATTATATAACTCGCGTAATGTTAATTTATACGAAGATATAATACCTGCAAACTCTTCAAAAATTATTAGAGTTCCATTGAATACAAGGGATGGCGAAGCCTATATTATGGAACAGGTTCTATGTAATTGTACTATTCACGAATGTGTTACCACTGTCGTCAATAATCGCGGTTATATTGAGGTAGAGAACCCAACGCCAAACGATATAATATTTTCACTCGACCGACCAGCCCACGCGGAATTATTTAATATTGAGTGCACGCGTACCGAACAATTATCAGCACGCGCAAAAGACGTAGTTTCGCGATTACGCACAGACCACCTAAACGAGGAGAAAAAAGCTAATTTAGTAGCACTTTGCTCTCGTTACTCGGACGTTTTTTACATAGAAGGTGAAAGCCTCACTTTCACAAATAGAATAAAACATCGGATTCGAACCACGGACGAAGTACCAATACACACTAAAAGCTATCGTTATCCATTCATACATAGACAGGAAGTTAAGGACCAAATAAGCAAAATGTTAGAGCAGGGTATTATAAGACCTTCCGAATCTGCATGGAGCTCACCCATCTGGG
Source organism: Parnassius smintheus behrii (assembly GCA_036936625.1). NCBI lineage: Eukaryota > Metazoa > Arthropoda > Insecta > Lepidoptera > Papilionidae > Parnassius > Parnassius smintheus. Next base: position 3,233,043 of record JAUPFT010000031.1, read on the forward strand.
TTGTGCCAAAGAAAGTAGATGCTTCTGGCAAACAGAAGTGGCGCCTTGTAGTTGACTTTCGCAAATTAAACGAAAAGACACTTGACGATAAATACCCTATCCCGAACATTAGTGATGTTCTTGACAAATTAGGGAAGTGCCAATATTTTACCACCTTGGACTTAGCAAGCGGATTTTATCAGGTAGAAATGGACCCTCAGGACATAGCAAAAACCGCTTTTAATGTAGAGCATGGCCATTTCGAATTCCTTCGCATGCCAATGGGCCTGAAGAACAGTCCATCTACGTTCCAGAGAGTTATGGACAACGTCTTAAGGGGGCTACAGAATCATATATGCCTTGTATACCTAGATGACATAATTGTGTTCAGCACTTCACTCCAAGAACACATAGTTAACCTAGAGAAAGTATTTAGTAGACTTCGTGAGTCCAACTTTAAGATTCAGATGGACAAATCGGAGTTTCTCAAACATGAAACGGCTTATCTCGGTCATATTATCACCAGGGGCGGTATTAAACCAAACCCCGAAAAAATTTCGGCTGTACAAAAATACCCCATCCCAAAGAATCCAAAAGAAATTAAACAATTTTTAGGCCTTCTCGGTTATTACAGAAAGTTCATTCCGGATTTCGCCCGTATTACTAAACCATTAACTCAGTGTCTTAAGAAAGGCAAAAAGGTAACAATAGACAATAATTACGTTAACGCTTTCGAAAAATGTAAGTCTCTTTTGACAAACGATCCCATCTTGCAATATCCAGACTTTACTAAAGAGTTCAATCTAACGACAGATGCTTCTAACTTTGCCATTGGTGCCGTACTGTCACAAGGTCCAATAGGATCCGACAAACCAGTCTGCTACGCTTCTCGTACGCTAAACGAAAGCGAAGTTAATTACAGTACAATCGAAAAAGAACTTCTCGCCATAGTCTGGGCTACGAAATACTTTAGACCATATTTGTTTGGACGTAAATTTAAAATTTTGACAGACCACAAACCATTACAGTGGATGATGAATTTGAAAGAACCAAATTCTCGTCTCACAAGATGGCGACTTAGACTCAGTGAGTATGACTTTACAGTAATTTATAAGAAAGGCAAAATTAACACCAATGCCGATGCTCTCTCACGTATAGAGATTCACAATGAAGACATAAGGATGTTAATGAACGAAATTGACGAACTAAACTCGTTAATAGGCAACCCAAGCGAAGGTATAGCGAACTCTTCGACTGAGACCGTACACACCAGTAACGAACACCCTATACTTGAAATTCCTATAACTGACGAACCACTCAATAAGTTTAATAGACAGATTCACTTGACTGTTGTTAGCGACGTTAAACGAAAAACCATTGTGACTAAACCCTTCGATACCCATACACGTGTTAGCATTCAACTATCTGAAAATAGTCTCGAATAAGACGTCATAAACGCTGTAAAAGAGTATGTCAATCCAAAAATCAAAACAGCTCTCTTAATAAACCCACCTTTAGCATTATATAAAGTAATACCAATCTTACAGGATAAATTTAAAAGCTCTTCACTTAACCTTGTTTTAACTAAATTCGAGTTAGAGAATGTTAAGGAATATTTGCGACAACAAGAAATTATTCGTCACTATCACGACGGTAAAACCAACCACCGTGGTATTAATGAGTGTTACCTAGCATTATCTCGCAAATACTATTGGCCAAAAATGAAAGACCATATTACAAAATTTATTAACGAGTGTACCATCTGCGGACAGGCCAAATACGATAGAAACCCAGTAAGACCTCAATTTAATGTAGTACCACCTGCAACCAAACCCTTTGAGATAATTCACATGGACCTCTTTACAGTTCAAAGTGAAAAATATGTAACTTTTATAGACGTTTTTACAAAATACGGACAAGCTTACCATTTACGCGACGGAACCGCTATTAGTATATTACAGGCCCTTCTACAATATTGTACCCATCACGGTGTTCCCCTAACAATAATTACTGACAACGGAACAGAGTTCACTAATCAATTATTCTTAGAATTTACTAGACTCCATAAGATAAATCACCATCGTATTTTAGCCCATTCTCCTAACGATAACGGTAATATTGAAAGGTTCCATTCGACCCTTTTGGAACATATTAGAATTTTAAAATTACAACATAAGGACGAACCGGTCATCAATCTCATGCCTTACGCAATAATAGCCTACAATAGCTCAATATACAGTTTTACTAGATGTCGACCATTTGACTTATTAACGGGACACTTTGACCATAGAGACTGTCTTGATATCGACATAACCCAGAAACTACTACAGCAGTATGTACAGACGCATAGGGATCAAATGAAAAAGGTGTACGAAATTATTAATAGCACGTCACTAGCCAATCGCACAGCCATTATAGAGAATAGGAATAAGGACCGCGAACCAGAAATAGAATACGCACCGCAGCAGCAAGTTTTTATTAAAAATCCATTTGCCGCACGCCAAAAAACCGCACCACGTTATACTCAGGACACTGTATTAGCCGATTTACTCATTCATATATATACATCTAAAAAAACGTGGTCCAGTAGCAAAATCACGGCTCAAGCGTGTTCCTAAAGCAGTTAATTTGTTGCAGGATACTGCTAATAATGCTCCTTCAAAGGACTCAGACGACAGAGATAAAACTTGAAAGTCTATCAGACGGACCAGGACTACTACCGTATAAACTAGGACCCACGAAATTGACTACTCATTACCATACATTTTTACAGTACGTACGACTTGATGATATTGAAGGTAATATCCACTCCCTACAGAATCAACTACTGACTTTCCAAAACCAACTGACTAACGATACTTATTTACTGTACGAAATCCAAATAGATTATCTGTCTAACAAACTTGGCAAGGTGTTAAGTCATCTCAGAACCCTAGAGCCCAATAGAGCTAAAAGAGGTCTTATAGATAGTCTTGGTTCAGTCATAAAAAGCATAACTGGTAACTTAGATTATACAGACGCGTTAAGATATAACGAGGCAATTAAAACCCTTAAGGATAATCAACTGAGCGTTGCATCCGAATTCGATCAACATCTCAGCGTAAGTAAAGAATGGATGTCTAAGCATAGTAATCCAATTATTGAGATAGCGGAAAATCAAAGGAAAATTAATGAGACTTTGATACTTATATTAAATAGTAATGCATATAGGCAAACTAGTTTAATTAAATACGCTAAATTCGCGCAATTGTTAGAAATAATTAGTGATAATGTAGAGGACTTAATGCTAGAATTAATTAGAATAGAAAACACTTTAGCTTTTATTCGTGCATCTAGCACGCACCATTCTATGATAGATATAGATGTATTAGGTTCCATGTTAAGTAAGCTTAGAAGTATTTATAGCTCAGATCAGATATTAAATTTAGAACTCAGAGACTATTATGACGTAATAAAACCCGGCTCATATTACACGGAAAAACAAATCGTGTTCATCTTTAAATTTCCTATAACTTCTAGAGATAATTTTGATTTATATAGATTATCCATTGTCCCAAATAAAAATTCACAGGCCCTTATCCCAACCTATCCCTTCATAGCAACTAACGAGTTATCATTCGTGTACATTGAGACAGAATGTCCGAAGTTTAACCACTGGTATCTCTGTGAAGAACGCACTACCTATCAGATTCGAACACAACCCGATTGCATCCAAGAGTTGATCACCAAGCAAGTCATACAAGAAGCCTGCAATCTTACTACTATCATCCTGTCAAAAGAAGCGATGGAAAAACTAGATGACCAGCATTATATCCTGTCCTTTCCACACAATACCAAGGTACAATTGTCCTGCGGAAGAAAAGAATTCACCATGCTACAAGGGAGTTATCTCATTACGATTCCAGCCAGCTGTCTTCTTAAAACTGCCGAGTTCACCATCGTCAACGACAATAATGAGATAAAAGGTCAACCTCTAAAGCTCACTGGACTACCTTTCAGATCTCCGGAACAAGCTACAGCATCTACCCGCATCCACCTAAACTCAATCCATCTCCAAGGATTACACAGCATCCAAGACAAAATTCTCATGCAATCACCAGCACAACTACGTGCCATAAGTGACACATTATATCATACGACAATTCCCTTTTATATCATATTATCGAGTGGAGGTATCCTTATCTTTGTACTGGCCACCCGTCGCTACATACCAAGATGCAGAAAGGAAACGAGCAAAGCAGCGCAATCACCAACACCTAATCCAGAAGACCATGGAAACTCCGAAATTCCGGCAACATTTTCCCTGAAAATACTCAAATAGTTGCCGTTCTGAGGGTGGAGGAGTTACATATACCTATGATATGAAGATCGCTGACTACTACACCTAGAACAGTTGCTTTGTAAACCAACAGCAATGCAAACGCAGCAATTCAAGCCACGTGCCGGATGTATAAAATATCATGTACTCATTTACACAAGGCTCATTCTGTTAGATTAATTAGCTATAGTAACATAATTTGTAATTTTATTTTAAATATATTTTATAAGTAAATTTGGTTTTTTTTTCGAACCTCCGGCCGCAGCTAACGTAATTGGCGAGTGGCGCATCGCCATACCAACACTCCTCTTCCTCCGCGACTCCACCTCGGCTGCAGCGGTAGAGGGTGCGCGTGTCCCCACTCGCTGCAGTCCACCAGCACACATCCGAAGTGGGCTCCCCAAGCCCACTCGGAGTGGCCACCTCAGGCCGGCCCTTCACCTCGGGCCAGCCACGTGGGTTCCTCTTTGTTCACCGTGGGAGACCAAGCCACGGCTACTAAGCCCCCCCGCCACGACAAGGCGGGAACCCGTTCGGGGGGGTCCCGGTCCACCCTACGAGTAGGGTAGTTTTTTAGGATGCAATAACGGAATATGCGAAACCAATGCTCAACTACAATCTTACCTGGTAGTAAGTGATTAGGAGGCTCTAGATGAGAACATAATATCACTGGAGTTGATCTTCAATGCATGGGAGATTTCACTGTATGCTTTCGGTATCCTATCCAAAGCGTTCGATTGCGTTCACCTTGAAACATTAAATAAGAAACTACTGTGTTAGTAGTGATACTCTTAAATTTATTATTTCATATTTAAGTAACAGAACGAAAAGATTTGTCATTAATAGTACAAACTCTTTCGGGTTGAAAGTGTTATTGGTGTGCATCAGGGCACAATTATTGGCCTTCTATTTCTTGTATACATTAATGACTTACCTTACAAAGTAGGTATAGTATTATTTACGATTTATACACGATATAGTATTATTTCCTGGTGATACTATGTTTTCAAATTAAAACGACAATTCCTAACATATGACGAAGTAAATAATGTTATATCTAAGTAGTACGTTTGTTTTACCTATTTATAGCACCAGTTATTCAACTCCGTATCTGTAATTAATCTTACCCGACACTATTCCGATGATATCCCGGACGTCATTCTGAGCGAGATTAGAATGGCTCTCCAGCACCTTAAATACGGCAGGGCCCCAGGCGAGGATGGAATTACAGCGGAATTTCTGAAAGCGGGTGGAACACCGGTACTTGAAGTCCTTCAAAATCTCTTCAATTCCGTCTCCATCTTCTGAGCCGCGTCTACGTGCTGTTTTCGAGAGTCATTACGAATCTTATAGACTTCCAGTCTCCCGAACAAGCCGGTTTCCGAAAAGGCTTCAGTACCATAGACCACATACATACCCTGCGGCAGATTGTACAGAAGACCGAAGAGTACAATCCGCCACTTTGCCTGGCGTATGTGGACTATGAGAAGGACGAAAATTCCGTCGAAATTTGGGCGGTGCTACAGTCCCTTCAGCGGTGCCAAGTTGACTGTCGGTATATCGATGTGCTGAAGTGTTTGTACTGTAGGGCTACGATGGCTATCCGAGTACAGAACCAGAGTTGGAAACCTATCCAAGTGCAGAGAGGTGTATGACAGGGTGACGTTATATCCTCGAAACGCTTCACCGCTGCGTTGGAAGACGTTTTCAAGCTACTGGACTGGAAAGGATACGGTATTAACATCAATGGTGAGTACATCACTCACCTTCGATTTGCCGACGATATAGTCCTTATAGTAGAATCGCTGGAGGACCTTAGCACTATGCTCAATGACCTCAATAGTGTCTCCCAACGGATAGGTCTTAAGATGAACATGGACAAAACAAAGATCACGTTTAATGTCCATGTCACACCTATGCCGGTAGTTGTTGGGAGCACTATGCTCGAAAATGTTGACGAGTATGTTTACCTGGGACAAATAGTCCGACTAGGTAAGTCCACCTTCGACCGAGAGATCAATCGACGGATTCAACTCGGCTGGGCAGCGTTCGGGAAATTACGACATATCTTCTCGTCAGGTATACCTCAATCTCTGAAAACTAAAGTGTACAACCAGTGCGTGTTGACAGTGATGACTTACGGATCTGAGACGTGGTCCTTCACTGCTGGCCGTATGAGGACGCTCAAGGTCACTCAGCGAGCTATGGAGAGGGCTATGCTCGGAGTTTCTCTGCGTGATAAACTCAGAAATGAGGATATCCGCAGTAAAACCAGAGTGACCGACATAGCCCAACGGATTAGTAAGCTGAAGTGGCAATGGGCGGGCCATATAGCCCGAAGAACCGATAACCGATGGGGAAAAAAGGTTCTCGAGTGGCAGCCTCGTACCGGTAGGCGTAGTGTAGGGCGACCCCCCACTAGATGGAGTGACGACCTAGTAAGACATGCAGGAAGTCGATGGATGCAGGTGGCTCGGGACCGTGCTTTGTGGCGTTGCTTGGGGGAGGCCTACGTTCAGCAGTGGACTTGTGAAGGGCTGTAATGATGATGATGATGTATTTGTAACTCATTCTTGTGACGATGCATATGCTTTACAACATGAAATATACAAAATTTGGTCTTCTCAAAATTCAAAAGCTTTATTAAACAATTTTTATAAAAAGGGTTACTATAACATTAATGAATTCAAGGATATGTAGATAATGAATGAGTCACCTCAGAAACCCCTAAGAATGTGGTGATCGCAACCAAGCTATTTTTAATCGGTTGTGTGTTGTTAATTGTGTAACTTATATGATTTTACAATCATATATGTTACGCTTACGCTGGTTTTTTTTTCAAAGACGTTCCGCTAGGTTTCTTGCTATTTCTTTCTAGGTTTTCTCCAAACGAGTAATAAATTAAATAAAAGAGTAACTTTCATTAAATATTATTGCATAAAAAAGTCTCTTTTTCTGTTTCATCATCATCATCAAAACGCGTAATAGTCCTCCACCGGATTTGAATTTTATCCTTGCGTTATAGCTATTAATCGTTAGGTGGATGGACCGTAAGTTTATTTGTCACTTAAAAAGTTTATTATATCACGTAATAGTCCACTATAGAACATGGGCTCTCCCGTTTTGGGAAAGTATTTGAAATAATCGTGACGCTTGGTATTGACGATCGCAGTATTCGACGTCTCGCATCTTTGACGCAGCAGCCTATTATTGCCTCTCTCTCGTCATCCTAATTGACTACCAAGAGTACGATTAAACTATGCGATTCTACGATGAAAAAGATCGTGCGATGGTCCAACAGGTGTCCTAATAGCTCGCGCGATATGACGCGATGCCGCCGCGCCGTCACCAGTGTTGCCAATTTGACGGGATTCCCGTTAGATTTGACGGGACAGCGAGGCTGGCAACGGGAAAAATTGTGTTTAACGGCTAAAGGATTTTTTAACGGGACAAAAAAATATGTTTTTAGATTTGCTTTCAAAATAAAAATAATTTGGAAATGGCATAAATTAAATTATAATTTTATTCATTTTTTAGGGTTCCGTAGTCAACTAGGAACCCTTATAGTTTCGCCATGTTTGTCTGTCCGTCTGTCCGTCCTCGCTTAATCTCTGTGACCGTTAGCACTAGAAAGTTGAAATTTGGTACCAATATGTGTATCAATCACGCCGACAAAGTGGTAAAATAAAAATTGGAAAAAATGTTTTATTAGGGTAGCCCCCCTATATGTAAAGTGGGAAGTGTTTTTTTTTTAATTTCAACCCTAACGTGTGATATATTGTTGGAAAGGTATTTAAAAATGAATAGGGGTTTACTAAAATCATTTTTGATAATGTCAATAATTTCAAAAATAATCGCTCCAAAAGTAAAAAACAATGTGTCCCCTCTAACTTATTATAGTGTTCTCTACAACGGGAACTAGATTTTAATGTTGGCAACACTGCCCGTCACCGCAACGGCGCCATTCCAACAATGGCTGTTTAGTGAAATGTACAGTTTTTTTTTAACTCTCTTAAGTCTCTAATCATGACTCCCCGGTGCCTCTAACTCAAAAGAGAATTGTAGCATTGATTGCACGATCGTACGACTAAATCCATCGTACGATCGTTAAAGCATTTCTCGATTCTCGTCGTGCGAAGAAATCGCATCGTTTTCGTACGATCGTTGCCAATAAGGACAACGTCCTCTGGGTATAACATTGCTATATACAAAATAGTTATGATCGCTGTCAATCAGAATCCAAAATGGTTGCATCACAGGAAGAAATAGGGTGATGGGACTCTTAAACCGCAATAATACGGTAGCACGGAAATCAAAAAAACCACACGATAAATAGAAATGATTTTATTTAATTTTCACGAATTCTTCCGAAACATATCGACTTAATTAATAATGAAAATATCACAGCCGTAACTTTGATGAGAGGCATTAAACAAATCACCCACAAAATGCTATGACATATAATTTTCGACCTTAAATTACTTTTCATTCATTTATTATCAGACTATCAAAAGTTCACTGCTGATTGAAGTGATAGCTACCGAGCTATTTCTGTTTATTTTATCTTGTTAATGATTTTGTAACTTCAAGGATTGTAAGCTGTTCATTTTTTTAAATGTCCCCAACTAGTGGTAAATTAAACATAAAAGCGACGGAACTAGCCTGCGAAATAATGAGATACAATACAGTTTAGTAAGTGACACTAGGTCGTGAGTTCAAATCCGCCATTTGATTACTGTCGTGAACTACTCCTAACACAAATATTTTAAGTTTACCAGGTTAAAGGGAATATTGGTAATATTTAGTAACATTTCTAATAATTTTTCTTAAAAAATAATTAAGAAAAAATATTGCAAACAGTTCTATATTTTTTTAAAAGAGTTTCTTGCTGGTTCTTGCTAGGACCGAGGTATTTTCTGAACCAGTGGTAAAATATATGATTGATTGAGACAAGTACGAGTAATATATATAATCTTAATCTATATTAAATAAAACAGTTTTATTCCGAATATAGACGTACCCCATAAGTCGCTTTACCCCATAAGTCGTTTTTTTTTTATTAAATTGATTTTATCATTTATTTTTCTAACTACAAACATAGCAAACACTTTACCAACTAATAGAATCATAGAATACAAACACATTGCTACTATAATTAAAGATAACGGCAACTTTCATAGATATGACTTAACCTTTTCAGTTAATATAATTACTTAATACTCGTAAGTAACTACAATTTAAACTTTAAAAAAATACAAACCGTTATAATTGCTACAATTCAAATTTCAAATATTATATCACAATAAAATATTTTATTCTGACTTTCTCTCAAAATAAATATGACTTAAAGTTACTATATCTAATGTATAATTTTACATAATATACTTTCCATCAGAAGTAGTATGTTTTCATGTCCAATTATGTCAAGCTCATAATTAAGTAAAACCTATCCCCGCATAATTTACAAAACATTCACAAAACCTGGACATATCTACACAACACGTACGCACTACTTGCTTATGCAATAGAGTTGAAGATTCTTTGGCGAATGTTTTTACAAACACAATCAAAAGTTCCAAAACAAAAAGACACTCAATCATTTTGTGGGTGAAGTCAATTCCAAACACGTCAAACACGTCCCTCAAACGTAAAAATCGTATTGACCCCGGCCAAAATACACGTAGTCTGAACACCATTTCCTCGCCTGAAGATCGGTAGAACAGCATGCAGGGTACGCTAAACGTGACTTCGTTAGCTTGGCGCATCTCTCACAGAGGTCAAGCAGCTCGTCCTGTAGGGAAGAAAATATTAATAAAATAAAATTGAAATTAAATATAATATTAAAATAATATCAAAAAATATTGCACAATTATACATCCCATTGCGAGACACAGGTTTTCTCACATTTCTTAAAGGATTATATAGCAATTAGTTTGCTGCGATGCTAAACTTCTTATATCATATTTCAAACGTGCAGGTTTCCTTCATCGCCAAGCATGTCTGAGAAAAAAATTATTTCGACGTCATGTGAAGTCCGCCAATACGTATTGGGGCAGCGGAAACCTCCTTGCCCCAAAACCCTCTCAGAAGTTAAGGGAGCCCTGTGCCCAGCGGTGAGACGTATATCAGCTGTAACTTTACTTTAAGCACTTACATCAGTATGACATTCAGCCGTCTCTGTGAATACACCACTGCCCGGTGCCAGCCAAGGTGGTCGCGCGTTCGTATTTTGAATGCAGTACACTAGCATGGACAGGAATAGAAACAGACACGCGGCTGATATTCTCTGTAACAAACGAAAGAGTTTTCAATTTAAAAATCTTCATCCAGAGTCATATTTTGGCTTTTCCTGTCCTGTGATAATCACGCTACAGCTATATAATTGCTGCAGTACGAATGGGTCGGCTCGATCGGAAAGGAAAACGCTCTCACAGAATACTGGCGTGAAACAGCATCTTAACCCTACAGTGGTCGCGTGAATTGCAATAGTAAACCACTGTAAAATAGTCTCAAATTTAGATATTTCTGGAACCAGATGTTTATAAAAAAATATGTAAACTGATTTGTGATCTAACTTTGAAATTAATGTGATATTTTCATATATTAATATGTAACTTTTTTAATATTATAATTTGAATAAAAACCCTCTTTCATATTTTAAAAAAATAATATTTTAAATCGGACTACTCTGTAAAAAGTTATGCGTGGTCAGCAACAAAAAAATATACACGTCGACTTGAGTACCTCCTCCCTTTTTTCGTCGGTTGATAAAATAAAAATACATTTTATTTGATATTTCTATCTTTTTATTTCAAATTGAACTACGTACGTAATCCACGCGACCATTTACGTTTCTTTATAAGGCGCGACCACTGCAGGGTGAAAGCTGCAGTGTTTCGTATGGTGAATGTAGAGAGACCATTTCCACTGGAAACAAGGCGGTCTATTTTAGTCCTAAGGTGTGACAACTTATCTGCATTTTGATTACTAAACGAGGATAGATGAAGACGACTGTAGATGAATTCGGCACTATGAACTTCATAAGTAGTCTGAATCCAATACCTTCCACGGAGTTGAAGGGAAGAACTGGCAAAGATTGTTCGTATGCACCGATATTACTTTCGATTAAAATTTATCGGAATCGAAGGTGAAAATCAATTGCAAGTTCCGAACTTTCGGAATCAAAATCGAACCTCCGTTACATCTCGAACACACACACACACATATATATATATATATATATATATATATATATATATATATATATATATATATATATATATATATATATATATATATATATATCGGTTCTTTTTTTATATCTCTAAACGTTAATAAGGTAACAAAGATGGAAGATATGGTTACATACATTAATAACAAAACTAATATAAAGGTTTCATTGCATAAAATAGATATGAAGGGAAGAAATGATACGGTTTATAAGTTTTTATACCTAGGAGTGAGTTAAATGATTTTATGAATGAAAGCCTGTGACCTGCTGGAGTATCATTCCGTAGGTTTATTAACTATAACAGCGCAAAGCCAGCGACAGGTTGGATAGGCGTCCACTCTTTCCTTTTTTTCGGTTTTAGTGGCAAAAAACCTTTTTTTCAGATCACTTTTAGTATAGGTGAAGCTCAAAATATACAAATTCTCAGGAAAGTTTGTTTCGGCTTTTATATTTTCTGACTTATGTCACATCTTGCGAAGACTAATAAAGCTGAATAATGGATAGCACTCAAGTTAATAAAGATAATAATAGTTATCTATTTGCTAGGTTTGTAAGTTATAATTGTAAGTCGTTAAAGAGATCGAACATAAATATACAAAATCTATGTAAGTCATTGGATGTCATTGCGATGCAGGAAAGCTGGTTGTTGCTACATTAGTTATCAATACGGTAGCCTAGATACTAACATTGGCTAGTTTGGAAAATCCGCGGTACCTCATTGGGGGTAGTGAGAGGACCTTATGGTAATAATAATAATAATAATAATAATATATTTATTTGCTTAAAACATGGTATGAAAAAGATTTTACTAATATACATTCGAACAACATGTTTTGCTAGAGAGAACATAGCATGCAAAAGATTTTTATCGTAAATTAAGACTTATGATTAATATAGTCCATAATGCTATAAAAATTATTCTTAACTAGGTATTCCAGTAATTTTGATTTAAATAATCTAGTATTTAACATTTTAATATCATTTGGTAACTTGTTATATAAACGTACACACATAGATAAACAGCTTTTATTATATTTACTTATTCTAGGATTGTCACTTAATATGAGTTTGTATGGGTTTCGCCGCATCCGAGGGTTTACATTATCCGCCGTGTTAAATAAATATTTATGCTTCCATACAAACATGCATATTTCATAAATATAAAGACATGATAGCGGCAATAAGTCAAGTTTTTTAAACACCAGTTGACATGATTCAGTTGGTTTAAGCCCACATATTGCTCGAATACATTTTTTTTGTGCGCGAAATGCTCTATTTTGATCCGTGCTATTACCCCAGACTACAAGTCCATAGCGCAGTATTGACTCGACGTATGCATGGTAGGACAGAACAGCCGTTTTTATGTTGGTAACGTTTTTTAAATGTTTAAGGGCGTATGCAAATTTATTTAATCTCGTAGATACATCGTTTACTTGCAATTTCCAGTTAAAATTTTCATCTATATTTATTCCTAGAAATTTTGTATTCGTTACTGCTTTTATTTTTGGTATGTTGAGATTAATATTATATTTTTTATTATTATTTTTTATTATTAGGTAGGGTAGCTCTTCTATGGAGAAAATCGGTTTTTACATCCGTTTCTGTTATAAACTGTGTGGATGATCGCATAGCGGCTATCAAAGTGACTTGCACTGATCGTACCACGTTATTGTTTAGTGTAAATGTCGCAGCCAAGTAGCTTAATCAGCTGTTCAATCAATAGCCTAGCCTCTTTACTAAACAGCGCCGATCAACTTGTGGCCTGAATGATACTCAACCATTTGATTAAACAGCTACTCCACTAGACCAACCACTAGACCAACGAAGCGGCCTGCCTCGTTGGTCTAGTAGTGGTTGTAGTAGTGCGACTGCTGATCATGAGGTCTTGGGTTCGAATCCCGGGTCGGGCCAAGAAATTAATTATTGAGTTTTTCCGTCAAGAAATTTTCAGCAGTTGCCCGGAGTCAGGAAGTTGGCGGTGTCTCACTCCCGTGCCTCGGTAAGCACGTCGGTCGTGTCGGTTTACCGTCCCATCGGATTATGAGAGAGAGAGGGAATAGAGAGTGCACCTGTGCTTGCTCATACACTTGGGCACTATAATCCTGTCCTACGCCGATAGCTAGCCTCCGTTGAGGCAGGCTGCCGTGGCCGGAATTCGATCTGGAGGACAAACAGGTAGGCAAATGGCTTAAATCGATGACGTTTCATTACTTGCCTAGCCTGTTCATTTCACTTTAATTCCACTTTCTGCCACCTAGCGCTGAAACTCTCCAAGCTTCCAATATGGCGTCGGCAAACAACACATTTGATGGTGTTTTCCAAAATTTTATGAAAAATAGTACAAGCTGTCGCAGACCTTTCAATGTTTTACTAGGGGCCTGAATGATATTCCACTGCGTCTAATACAACATTGCAACTATCTTGTAATATCAGCGACAGTAGGCTAGGGTGCGGCTGGGGTAACCCTTCGGCCACCTCAAAGCCGCGTATATTTATATAATATAGCGCATATTGCATAATTAGGCATGAAATGATGTATTAGATGCATCGTCTGAAACGCATGGGCTGAATGACATTCAGGCCGCTAGTTGAACGATGCTGTTTCACCCAGTGGCGAAGCCTCCATAGAAGCCGAAAAGCTAGGCTTCCGTTTTCAATCTGCTCAATCAATAATATCAACTAGTAAAATAACTCGTAAACTGTTTCAAACTATTTCAAAATTCCCGCTCCTCTTTTCTACATAGGTCATGACCTCGTAGCATATATGTAACGTCAACGTTTTGCGGTTTTCTTTCAATTTGAAATACACTGGACTGTCAAAATTAATGAAAGCAAGGAGTTGATTTTATCATCTCTCTCGCACGCGTTGGCTTTTTACCGGGCTTTCGAGAAGACGATCGCTCCCTTTCTAACCTGTGGTAAAATTTTCTCTAATGAAATATAACTACGAAATGTTTATATAGCAATTACTATGGAACCAAAAGCTGGACTTTGTCCTGAAGTTGTTTAGCGTTAGCGAGTGCGGTGCGGGCGATAGGTTTGCAAGTTCACTTCACATTTCAATGTTTATGTTTGTTTTTATTGTGTCTGTTGAAAAATTTATGCTTTTTCAAAGATTTTTAGTGAAAATGGGAGGATAATAGTGTTTCTCGTGATAAATATAAGTGTGTTAAAGTGCTAATCGACGAGGATGAAGTAAAATCTTTAAAAATGAAATTTTAATTCAATAAACATTTCTTCATACTTTAATAGTTACAGGACTCTTTAGTATTAAAGTTTAATTAAGCTAGGCGTATTTAAAGGCTTAACAACTCAATACTTATATTACCATATGAGTTAAAAATATCATTTTAAACGGCAGCATAAAATATGAGATACCTAGGTATAAGTTTAATTTTATAGCAAATAATTGTTACAATCTTTTTTTAGTGTGATGCCCAAATTTTAATTTAATAAATCATTTTTAAACAATATTTCCTTTAGTCCTTCAGTGTATAAAATTTTATGGCGCCATCTACTTAATTCTATAGGTGAAGTCACTATATCAAACGAAAATTGATTGATTCTCACGGTGGTACGTAAAGATTACGCTAGATGGCACAAACACGCTATCGGCTATTTGATAATTTAATATTTTTATTACCATATGAGTTAAAAATGTCATTTTGTACGGTTTAATAAAATTTTAAATGAGTAATTAAATATAAAAAATAGTCATTATTTTATGGTAGAAAAATTGCAAAGCTTTATCTTTTCATTATACCATATCTAATTCCTGTCGTAATCTGTTCTTTTATACAGATAACTTAAACAAAATAATTTCGATGTTTCACATCTGCCAGGCGTCCTTTTTTTATTTTGCACATAGTTTGTTTTTACTTTGTTCGTGCTTTTCTTTTGTTCATTTATTATATGTAAATATCTTTTTCTTTCGCTCAAGCAAACCCAGACGGCTCTTTTCAAAGCCACCGAAGGTATGCAATTGCATATGTCATACAATATCTAGCGGTAGTATGCCTCCTGTGCGCTTTGTTAAACACGTACGTGACAGCACTGAATATGAAACTGAAGAGTGGAGACAGATCAAGATTGGTGTATTTTTATAAAACTGCTTAAAAACAACAAAACCATATCTTGGGCTTGCCCTAGTTTGGAGCCCTAGCTTCGGCTTCGTAGGAATGGCTTAAGCATTAGCTAACCGGTTTATTAACATCCCAACTAATTCTCTTGATAACTTAAATTAATGTGTCTTAGTGAAATAGCGACTATTGTTGAGAGCATGAATGTTGAGTATGTGTATATGCTCGGAGATTTTAATGTACACTCTGTTGAATTATTTAGTCGGAAATTGTTAGGTGTTTGTGATGAATGGAGGTGGTGTTATGCCGATTATATTAGGTATGGATTCTGACACACATATCTTTGTCAATAATGTTTGTGGAAGCAGACGTTGGCTTGACCATTGCGTGGCATCTGAAGGAGCATGGAAAACAATAGAAATAGTAAAAGTTTATCAAGATGTTATCTGGTCTAATCGCTTTCCACTTGCTAATCTAGATTAACTTTGGAATGGTTAGGCTGACATCCGTATCCGTTACATTAAAACAGGACAATAAAATGAGATGAATGATAAAGTTGTGTGGGGTGAAAGGAATGTGGTACAAATAGGCTGCTACTATAAGTTGTGTATGGAGAAACTTAAAGAAATAGGCTTCCCTTCTTAATTAAAGAACTTCTGTGATTATTTCTATCAGAACATCTTTAAAAAAAAGAACAAAGATCGTAAGAATGTACAATGATATTATGACTTCGCTTCGGAAAGCGGCAGAGGGCAGTTCAGATATAGTAATAGATAAGAAGGGTCGGCTTAAGTATTGTATAAGTCGGAATAAGTATGTCAGAGACGCTCACGGAAACTCTAGGAGGGCGTTTCTGAACTGGGTATGGCATGGTAAACCTCATTATGTGTAGCTGTTAAAATGATAGAGACCCGTAAAATTTTTAAGCAACAGTTAAAACTTTATGAGGACAATGACGAACAAATTAAGATAAATATTTTGGCAAGTGAGCATAGAAACAAACATTTTCAAAAATGTTGGAAGTCTACTTAGAGATTGTGCCCGAAACATGCTGCTCTGCTGAGCTTTAATGGCTTGACTGAACCCGGAGATATTACAGATATGTTTATGAGGCATTTTGAAGTAACCTCACGACTTCAACTGGATGGAAAAAAGTGTGAGGACGAGAGTGAAATGCGGGATGAACTAATTAGTATCTTCACAAAATAGGTACAGAGCGTTATAACGTCTACAACCAGTGGCAATCTTGGTCATGACATCCCAAACATAGAACATTTGCATTCTGCGGGTCGGCATCTCAGGAAGGTACTTCCAATGCTGTTAAATTTGTATGTAATGCATTCGTACCTACCAAATGAACTGATGAGAACGATAGTTATACCCATAGTTAAGAATAAGACCGGTAATACTTCAGAAAGGGACTATTATAGGCCACAGCTTAAGTTCTTGACGGTGTCTTTGGGCATACAGTGACTAGACAGCTCAATTTACATGATGCTCAACTCGATGTGCGAGTTGGGCACTTCCGGTCTACGGAAACTGCTATTTTAGCGCTTAAGAGCACAGTCATGTACTACACCGATACAAGTATACCTGTGCAGTAAATGTACCCGTGTGTGCAGCATTTTTAAATCTCAGTAAGGCCCTTGACTTGGTCAGTTATAAGATCTAATTGTCAAAATTATGTGAGCAAGGTGTACCTAAAGAGCTGGTCCACCTTTTTCAATTCTGGTACAATCATCAAATTAACCAGTTAAGATGGTCGGGTGCTTGTCTGAGATGTATGGACTGAAGTGTGGAGTGAGACAAGGTGAACTGACCACCCCGGCATTTTTTAGCCGTCAATCAGTTGATCGAGCAGCTAAGCAGCACCAGTAACGAAAGCAGCATTGATGGTATTATAATAAATAGCATAAATTATATAGATGATATGGTGCTAAAAACTCGAGTAATTATGTAAAATGAGTACCTTCGTGCCAGCAACACGACACAAGAGGCACGCACCCTCAACGACGTATACGGGGCGAAATTTTGACCTAAAAATGAACCCCGTGGTCGTCCGAAAACTTTAGTCGACAATGACGAATTAAAGACGATTGTGGAAACTGATGATATTCAATCTACGGCTGAATTAGCAACAGCATTCGATATTAGCATCAAAACAATATTGGTCCATTTACGTCGAATTGGCGAGGTAAAAAAGCTTGACAAATGAGTGCCCCATGAACTCAGTGATCACCATTCACCAGGGAAAAGTACGCGGTGAGATAAGCCTTGCACTGCTTAACGGTCACAAAAACGAAGGAATTTCAAATCGCATTGTTACCTGCGACGTAAAAGGATTCTGTTTAACAATTGCAAGCGCTCAGCAAGTTGTTTGGATCCTCGATCAGCACCTAAACAATGCCCTAATCGAAAACTTTATCCTAAAAAGGCGATGGTCACTCTTTGTTAGTCTAGCGTCAGTATGATTCATCACAACTTTTTACCAAACGGGATGAGTAGTACTGCAAATGTGTACTGCGAAGAACTTTTTTCTCACAACTAAATCTCAACATCTTACTAGCTCACGTCTAAAACAATTTCAAAGGTAAAGACCTAATAGGTATTATAATAATCCTCTTTATACAAACTGTTTAATAAAAATCTTGAACTTTGTGCCGAAGATAAATCGTATTTACTTAACTTGCGAACTATCGAGAAGAATTGTTTTAAATTTCATATAAAAAGGCGACTACTACGTCGTTTTTACACGTGTAACATTTCAATTCGTAATAAACATAAACACTAATGTTGATATAAACACATTTTCTCGCTTGTTATATGCATGCCCCTTTACCCAGACAAATACTATACAATTTTTCAGTCTGCATATTAACATTATGAGAATACTACTTTAGAACGTGTATAGCTCTGAACTTAAGTCCCGTAATGAATGGAAGTTTGCTTTTTGAGAGTCAAATACAAGAAACCATGCGTAACTAGTTCTTTAGGCTCAAAGTCTTGCACTAGATCAGAGAGTATTTGGACGATTTGACGGTGGACATGCGCATTAGGTTGTGTGAAGCACTTATTCTGCCGAAGCTCGCTTATCTAATACAATATAAAAAATAGTTTTTGTTTGCGGTAAAACTTTGTCAACGTATTGCTTGTACTTCCGCGAAGCGTATAGGCGTTATTAGACACGTCAGATGGCGCAGTTGTAGAATCCAGATATCACCTGTACGAATGTGGGGCATATCGCTAGTTATACATAGTATTTGGTGAATGTTTGATCGCTAGAACCAAAAAATTCATACAGAGGTTCAAAACACCTGTGTACATTTCCGTTTCACAGTTGCTAAGAGGTCAATGTCACTCCATTTTTAAATCAACACGACCTGTGTGACCACTTGACGTACTCTCCACCTTGCATCATTGCTTTTTGGAGTAGTAAATACGGGGAAACCATCATACTTATTCCAAAAGCTGATTTTCTCGCAGCGAGCGGTCAGGACGGCATCACGACCTAGCCTAATCACCACACAACTGCCTTCCGTGGCAAAATCCGGCAAATAGGCATAAACGGTTCATACACGTTCAATGCAAGCACCGTACAAGCACATACCTCACACGTTAACATAGACATATACAATTTTTATTTTTCTGTATGTACAATACGTTCCAGTTTTTGTTATCTCTACACTATCAATGTAGCACTGGTGCATTATTTTTATTTCATATTTATAAGTTTATTTTTTCTGCTGTCGTTTTGTCAGCTGCCTCACACTCCTGGCTCCACTGAAAATCAGCGTTATGGATTGATGTTTATCTTTGATTCGTGACTTAAAGCTGAGTATTTTATTTTTTACTTTACATTTATGCTATTTATTTTTTATTTTTTGTTAAGATGTAAGTATTTCTTTTCCCTGTCTTATCAAATTTGTTCGCTCTTTTCTGGAATATATGTGCCCTATAAATGTTGAGGTTTTATCAACATAGGAGCACTTGTTTTTTTATAGAGTAAGGGTGACAAGCGAGCACACAGTCCACCTGACGGTGAGTGGATGCTTTGGCCTATAGACATCTACATTTATCCTCAATTAAGAATCAAAATGCAGAGGCGTTGACACCCCTGAGGACTAAGATGAATGCCCCGTTTCCAGTAAAAAGGGTCTCCGGTTCTCTACACTCATCATACGAAACACAACAGCATAAAACTGCTATTTCACGCTAGTATAGATACATTTTCACTAATAGTTTATATGCGCAGACACCAATTATACAAAATAGCATTAGTTTTATTTATCAACTCACATAAAACTCATATGTAAATGTCAACACAGGAGCAACAATCCGACGGCGGTCAGTATCCCGCCAAAAACTCAAAAGCTATTTTGTATATACTAGGTAATTAAGACCTTTGAATCCGGCCTAGCCTTTAATTAGTGGATTTACATTATGTTACCAATTTTTTAAGAAAAGTAGACGAGACTAGTAACGGAGTGGTAGCCGCGAGATATTAAAAGGACAAATTAAATGTTGGGTAGACGACATGAAAAAGATAACTGGTCTATTATGAATACGAGACAGGATGAAATGGAAAGCTTTAGAAGAGGCCCTTGTCGAAAGACAAGTTGCAAAATAAAGACGGAATTCCTATATTATTATAGAAAATAATCGGAACTACATTATTTTTCTACCAATTTTCTCCCTCGCCTGTGTACAGTCGTTTATAGAAACGTGATGCTCGTTTGTTAAATATTTTTTGAATAATGATGATAATATTATGGCGTATGTGAAATACTACGAAAATACATGGTTCAAGGACTAAAATTGTGTGGCTATTTGGAAATCATTCGGAGTACCTCACAGAACTACAAATACATCAGAATGTTGGCATAAAACTATTTAAAATGAAGTCATAGACAAACATCCAAATTTAGTAAAATTTTTGCATTGCTTGAAAAATACGGTCATTTTTTCGCTAAAACATACGTTGTTACAAAGAAATTTAGAAAAGAATTGCAAATGTATATTAAAAGAGACGATTTTTTACGATATACAATTACCTTTACTTAATAATAAAGTTAGTGTTGGTAATTTCCTGGACATATTGCGGAATTTATAAATAACTTATTTATTAAAATATGAATACATTTTTCTGTTGAACTGTGATGTGATGAAAAGATGGAACGACAATTAAAAAGTGAATTCCGATCATCCGATCTGGGGTGAATAAACGAACACGCGTTTCCGAGTATCCACCCTAGGGTGGATTTCTTAATTTGGATAAACGGAATAACCCTAAAAGCCTATTTTATTTTTAATTATTTAGTTTTTTATTATATCACCGCCAAGTACTATAAATATTTTCTTTATTCAACGTTACGGAACCCTTTAAGAGATATAATATTTTTACTTAAAAAGAAAAGTTCAGGTTTTATTCATCCCGTTATTATCGAAATCGTTGCAACAGATAATAATGTCAAGTTACCGGAATTGACTGCTCTAAAAGAGATAATACCAATCTCAATACGGCCTTTATTGTATGATAGTGAGGCTATCGTAAATGTTACATAAATTACAATACAATGGTTGGGGTCACCAGCCGATATGAGAATAACAGGACAATTCCCAATTTTATAAAATATTAGGTAAACATTTAAAAATAGAGTTTTATCATAAAAATACTAGCAGTGCTATTAATATTACTAAAATTCCCATTAGCCACACCTGGTAAGCTTAACATGCTTGTTAGGGGTAGTTCACGAGAGTAGTCGAATAAGATTCGAACCCACGACTTGTCGTCCGCACCCTGCCATTAGGCTGTTGTTACCAATTTTTTTATAGGATAACCTGATTATATGTGGATGATGTTGCCCACAGAAATCTACATCTATCCTCGCTTAAGAATCAAAACGCAGATGCGTTGTCACCCCTGAGGACTAAGATGAAGTGCCTCTTTTCCACTAAAAAGTGTCTCCGGTTCTCTACACTCACTATACGAAAAACAGCAGCGTTAAGCTGCTATTTTACGCTAGTATTTTGTGAGAGTGTGATCCTTCCCCAGTCAAGTCGACCCATTCGCCTTATACAATAAGAAAGTCAAAAATAAAACTTTATGGCGTAAAAATATAAACTTGACTAATGTTTCAAATGAAAGAAAATTATTTGAGTGTCTAAAATAAGAGGGGTATATTAGTACTTTTGCTGATACGAACAAGTATCCTAAACATAAATACAAGCATAGCCGCCCTAATATCGTATCACAACAATTTAATTTTACTAGATAAAACAATAGAGTAATCGATTGTGATAAAAACGTACTCGAGTTAAACTGGGACACTGTTGTTATTCCCGAATATAGGTTATTGTGAAAATTGCTACTATTTAGGTCGCTTATGACGTTTATTGTTTACAACTAGTATATAAAGTTATAAAGTACTTTCAGTACATTCGCTTACGTAAAAGGCTTGCGAGCTCGTCTATGGTTTTTTCTTCATCAATATAATGCAACAGAAACAGAAACTTTTTATTCAATATAGATCATAAATAACACTTATTGAAAGTTTAATTTATCACTGGTTCAGAAATAACCTCTCACCTGGGAAGAACCAGCATATACAATCATGTATGTTACACATTTAACAACACAAAACAAATTAGAAATATCTGGTTAGCGATCATCTCATTCCCATGGGTTATTATTACTCATAAATTTGTAAATATTATAATAACCTTTTTTATACAATCTTAGTTTAGTAAAGTTCTTGAACTTTGCGTAGGTCAAATTTTTTTTACTGGTTATTATCACCGCACCAACAATGCACCGGTTAATCTCTTTGACAGCTGTGACTATGTGAAATCATGGAGTCAGATGTTTTAGCGAAAAAGCAAAGAAACAATCCACTTTATTGAACTCTGGCTGAATAAAGGAGACAAGCAAGCACACAACCCACCGAAAACGGAAAAAAGCTCCCGCTGGGTTCTTCCTAGGACCCTAGAGCTTTGACTCTAAACCAGTGGTAAGAGTACAAAAATTATTTTCAGTAAGAATTACATGTAATCAATATTGAATAAAAATATTCTATTCTATCGTGTTTGTAAGTATATATTTTGTGGTATTTTAAGGTTTTTCCATATGTAGCGCGTTGACATCAGAACTTTGATAGCGCGATTTAGTCGTTGGTGCATTCCGCTTGTGACTCGACGACAGCGCTGCCACATCACCCACCTGCTGAAATTGGAGGTCGAAAGTGCAGTTCCATTGCCGGTGCGTCCTTAATGCCAGTGGGGAACGCATGCTGTGTCCGTAAGAGAATGTGACGCCGGTGCGAACGATATGCCGGTGTTTAATGGATGCCATATTATGCACTTTCAAGTGATGCCGGTGAAAACGATGGGCTGGAGCAAGTGCCAGATGTCTGCCTTATAAATCTGCGATGATTTCAGATGAAGACAAGTTGGACTGGTTTGCAGGAACTGAAGACAGCAGAGGACGATTCTCAGGAGTGATTGGTAGGGGTTCTTGAGGATAATAACGAATACTTATAGCTGTAGTTTCCGAAAGTTGTAGGTTGCATGTTTAGATCACGTCGAGTTCCCCAGTTTAGCCGTGAAAGGGAAAGGGGAGATCTCCCGCCGGGCGAAGATTTCAGTCCGAAGAGCGGCCAACGCTCCTTGTGTTATTTCGGGGCCGTTCTATATATAGCGCGTTAACTTCAGAACTTTGATAGCGCGATTTAGGTTTGGGTTTGTTTCGATTCTGACCGCAACTCTACCTTTTTATCTTGAGGAAATCCTCACGAATGTTTTTTGCTGCGGGAGCAACGAAAAGGTTATGCCAGACTTCTACCAGCTACGACTCCACGGTGGTCATCGTATATGCGAGGTCACAGGATCTCCGTTCGGAATGCAACCGAGGCCCTCCCATCGCTTTGCTTGAATATTAGGACGTCACTTTTTTATAGCATTGGGTGACAAACGAGCACACAGTCCACTTGATGCTAAGTAGATACTGTGGCCCATAGATATCCACATTTATCCTCAATTCAGAATCAAAATGCAAAAGCGTTGTCACTCCTGAGGACTAAGATGGAATGCCTGGATTCCAGTAAACAGGGCATCAGGTTCTCTAGACTCACCATACGAAACACAGCAGCATCACGCTGCTATTTTACGCTGATATTCTGTGAGAACGTGTTCCTGCCCCGGTCGAACCGACCCATTCATGTTACAACTATAATATAGTTGCAGCGTGGCTCTACCACAAACAAAACTTCATTTCAGTTTCAATCACTTGGGCAGCAAGTATTCCAGGGTGGAGTGACGTTGCGATAAGTCTCCACTCTAACTTTACCTAGAGTAACTTACGTTACGAAAAAAAAGGTCTCCGGACCTTCGAATTCCGGATTCTTGACACATTGTGGTGCTATTTCAGACTGGTTATCTGTACGAGTGTGGTGTTTACACGGTAGAGCATATCAATTCGTAATACTAACACAACTCTAGTGCTCATTGGACTGCGAGCTGATTTGTTACTCTGCTTAAAAACCTGTCAACTATCAGCATGCGATACTTCTTTCTCGTTTATTTACATGATTATGTTGCCATTATACCTATTGGAACCGCATCACCATTATAGAAAGTTATATAGTTTTTCGTTTTGTTTAAAACTTCTACGTCAATCATTATTATTTACCTTAAATTTTTCCTCGACTTATCAAATTATAATTACTATAAAATTTTTTGGACTCTATCTTTCAGCAGTTAATTGGTTAATTATTTTCAAAGTCTTGTGAAGGTTAACTCGTCTGTCAAAATAATAAACAAGTTATTTTTAGGACTAATCTAGCTAGTACATAGAGCTTTACTGGCGCAGAAGAAATAATTCTGAAAATGTGTTTTAAGTTTGGAACAGATTTAATTAGGAAACATAATACGTTCATTAAAGTTAAATGATATATAACTTTCGAACAAATTTGTCGGTACAACATTCGCGACATCTACTGTAAGTTAATTGTACTATGCCTATAGCCTTCGTACAAGTGCAAGCAATAAGTTGACAAAGTTTTATCGCAATCTGATAAACGGTATGGCAGCGGATAAAATACGAACAAACAAATATAAGTTTTTATATATTAGATGAGATATACACACGTATGAGTTTTCTTCCCCGCACGACTTCTTTGTAAAATCGTTTACCACCGGGTGATTCTCCGGACCGATACGACTTAGGGACCTTCAAGAGACGAGTTTGCTGCTTTTTAAAAGGGCGGCAACGCACCTGCAATTCTCTGGTGTTGCAGCTGTTCATGGGCAGCAGGCGACTTTTTTTTAGGTTAAATTACATTCAGTTATAATATTTATGTGCCATTTTGTTCAATAATTTGTAGATAGTGACACGATTCCGTTGCTGTAGAAATCCTGAGATTTTTGATTTAAAAAAATTAGACAAGTAGTTTTGACAGTCCTCTTTTGATGTTAACCTACCCAAAGAACTCTGAAGAGACCGAAACAGGTGAAAATCTGAGGGTGCAAAATCAGGACTATATGGTGGATGCATTAACACTTCCCAACCAAGCTCTCTTAATTTTTGCTGAGTGGCCAAAAATGTGTATGGTCTGACGTT
This sequence comes from Parnassius smintheus behrii, assembly GCA_036936625.1. NCBI lineage: Eukaryota > Metazoa > Arthropoda > Insecta > Lepidoptera > Papilionidae > Parnassius > Parnassius smintheus. Next base: position 3,258,263 of record JAUPFT010000031.1, read on the forward strand.
ATCATGATCAAAAATCATTCCTTTTCCGCTGATCAATTCGGGCCGTTTTTTCTCAATTTCCTTTTTTTATATCATAGGGTGATAAACGAGTACACAGTCCACCTGATAGTAAGTAGTTGCTGTGGCCCATAGACATCTACATGTATACTCGATTGCAAATCAAATTGCAGATGCGTTGTCACCCTTGAGGACTAAGATGGAATGCCTCGTTTCCAGTAAAAAGGGTCTCCGGTTCTCTACACTCACCATACGAAACACAGCAGCATTAAGCTACTATTTTACGCTGGTATTCTGTGAGAGCGTGATCCTTCCACGGTACAGCCGATCCACTCATGCTACAACTATACTACTAAAATAACTGCAGCATGGCTCTACCACGTATAATTAATTAATTTCCTGCTTGAGTCTCATTAGTTGTTCCGAATCGATAGTCTGCCCGGCGGTAAAAGCTAAAAATGAACGATGCCCTTCCAATCCCACCATACACACAGCATCACCTTATTGCGGGTTTCGCTGCAGCCTGTGGAGCTTAACTACCCTTTGACCATGATATTTTTCGGACGTTAATGTCGTAGGTGATCCACTTAATCACCAGTGATCAATCTTTTCAAAAGTGGTTCGTTTTCATTACGTTTCAATAAAGAATCGCAAATGAGTACACGATTCATAAGGTTTCTTTCAGTGAGCTTTTTTGTATAGTCAGACTTTTTTAAATGGGTCAATGCTGTTTTGTAGTCAACCCTCGATTCCTCGGCTATGTCGTAACTACTTATATGCCAATCTTGCTCCACTTGGCGACCAGAGCTAGCTGTATCTTTGACATCGTAATTAACGGACTGAAACCGCTTAAACCAAATTTGTGCTACTCTTACTGACACTGCATTAGGCCCATAAACGTCACAAACTTTTTTCGCGGCTTGAGTCACATTTTTCTCTTTTTTGTAATAAAACTTCAGAATGTATCAAATTTCTTCGTTATATTAACTCATTTTGGCGGACAGATAAACAATTGACAAATTGCGGGGAAGTGTTTTTTAAATTGTCCTTTTCTTTTTCTTAATATCCTATTATTGTAGTATTGATATTAAAACCAGCCGGACACAAACAGTATAACCAAAGAAATTTTTCTTCAATTTTATTCAAACAAAATACGAAGAAATTTTTTTCGCGTTCTATTATTTTCAAACAACTAAGTTTTGTTTAGAAGACGACTTAACTATGTATTATTAAACTTTAATAACTAATAAAATGAACCGTAAGACGAGACTAGCAACCAATAACTGATAATTTTTCACTCAGTAACAGTCTTATAATTCAAAACAATAAACAATAACGGAAACATTGAAAGTGCACTCACCGAAAATAAAAACATTGATCGCGCCATCTTTGTTGAGATTTGTATAAACACTTCCTTTTTCGATTGCGGCACAAATTTTTTTAAATAAATAATTTCTCTCCTGTCCGTTCGTTGTCGCGAGTTCGAATGATGTGCTTAAGTAAAATGGCAACACATTGGATATATGTAATAAAACATTTATCACATATTTATTATAAACATGGTCGTCTCGCGTGGTAGACAAGTGATTTAGATAAAAATTAGGGTTCTGCTACCGAGTGAGGTGAGAAACACGTCATAAAACGCGCGGTGCGAAATTATCTGCGAAATAAATACATATATATTTTATACTTATCACATGACAACCGGTTTAGAGCCGATATTGACGGGTGATAAACGGCACCATATTGTAAATTCGATTTGTCGTTTATTTTTAAATCGATTTTCGCAAAATTTTATAATAATTCAAATAAAACTACCAATGTTGTTTTATTCACTGAAATTTTTCGATAATTTTCAGCCAGTACGATAACGCATTATTCTTTTTTTTAGAACCCAGTCGCTATCAACTTTTGATCACGGTTAAACTACGAAATAACATATTATATTACATAAAGCGGAGATATAAAGGACACGTTTTGGTATATAGTAATCATTATATTTTGGTAAAGCATAAAACCTAAACACGTAACTATAGAGATCATACTCACATGTTGATAATATTAAATACCCGACCTTTAACCTGCAACGGTTTGGCAATTTAAATTAAAAACTTAACGACGATATGAAGATTGAGCCACTTCTTATTCATTAAAAACGATGATGATTCAATCAAATGGTATGGTGAGTATAGAGATCCGGATACCCTTTTAACTGGAAACGAGGCATTCCATCTTAGTCCTCAAGGGTAACAACGCATCTGCATTTTAATTCTTACTAGAGGATGGATGTAGTTGTCTATGGGGCACAGCATTCACTTACCATCAAGTGGACTGTGTGCTCGTTTGTCATCCTTATTCTAAAAAAAAATGGTCTCCTGGTTAGTAATCCGTCGGGATGAACACCATCGTCTTTCCTATTTATAATGCTGATCGGTGCCTCACTATATTAATCCATAGATCACCAGGCCATTGTGTTTTTGTATTTTTCAAGCCTTTTTATTGACTCCGCTTTCGTGTATGTCAAGTTCCAGATCGATTCGAATTTAAATTTAAAAAAAAAAAACAATTTTATGCTTCTCATTCATTTTATAGTATTAAAAACGTACTTAAAAATTTTGTACATAAAATTGTTTGTATCTATTTTTTACCGACTTCAGAAAGGAGGAGGTTCGATTCGACTGTATGTTCTTTTTATTATGATGTGTGATACCTCATGACCTTTCTCTGGGTAAACCGATTTCGATGACTCTTTTTTATCTGAATGCTGGTGCTTCTCGTGTGATCCCAGTTAATTAAGATCTGACTAGCATTTTTTGAGTTATCGTTAATAATGCGTATTTAATTGACTCCGAATACATTGATTCGGTCGTATTGAAGTCATTTGTACAAATTTTATCATTTGGATTATTTTTATACAATAAATCTTTTTTCTAATTTAACACCCAAATTTAAATATTAAACTATAAACACATTAGTCACTCAAAAACTTTAAAAATAACAGAAACAGCTTAGTTTTATCTATAACAGCAGTTGCTGTAATAAAGTCGTCTCCTTTTGTTTAAATTTAATTTTCACCAAATGTAAATAAAATACAAGAACTCATAATTACTTTAATTTTATTTTGTACGTACTAGAGCCATGTTTCATCCATATTGCAGCACGAGTGGAGAAGGACCAAGCTCTCATACAATAACAGCGTGAAACAGCAACTTAGGATGACAAACGAGTTCACAATTCGCTAAAGGGATCCTAAGTGGATACTGTACCCCCATAGTTCTTTTACAAGGGGTTACTTTTATACCCAACAGATATAAATTTTATACATTACTAGCGATATGCCCCGGCTCGCATGGTTGATATGTAGATTCTACAACAGCACCACCTACCGGGGCCAACTATGCCTGTAACTTTCAGGGAAGTGGAAGCAATATGTTGACAAAGTTTTACCGCAACCTGATAAACGGTATGGTAGCGCATAAAATACGAACAAACAAGTATAAATTGTTATGTATTAGATTAGATACGAGTTTTCTTCCTCGCATGACTTCTTTGTAGGATCATTTACCACCGGGCGATTTTTTCGGGCCAATACGACTTAGGGACCACCAAGAAGCGAGCGTACTGCTTTTTGAAAGGCCGGCAACGCACCTGCAATTCCCCTGGTGTCGCAGTTGTTCGTGGGCGGCATGCGACACTTTACATCAGGTGAGTCGCACGGTCGTTTGCCCGCACTTTTATATAAAAAAAATTCCTTGGGAGGCTATGTTTAGCAGCGAACTTGTGATGAGTTATAATGATGATTTTGTTGTTGATGATGATGATGATTCTACATACGTTCAAACTCGGTTTTTTAATATAATTTAACACCGTACCTCGCTCATCTGAATCTCTTAATCTTAATCAAAAAAAATCTTAGTCAAAACAAAGCCTATTTATATATGCCTTAAAGATACATACACTTTAATTGTAAAGGCACTTCTTTGTATGTTTTTTTTCGCTATTCTGCGAAAAGGAACAGCATCCCTGATGCGTAGTCTTCGTGGGAGCACCAACAGCATCCTTAAAGATATTGTGGAGAAACCAGACTGCCCGTTCCTGCAGCACTGGACACGTACGAGTATACACTACTGCGAGTCTGGTGCAGTTGGAAGTGGGCAGAGGTATATGAATTAATTTAGTTATAGTTAGCTAATATTTTACTAACATATTTTAGTTTATAAATTACTTACTAACCCATATGGATCATGATCTGGAATAAATGATCATTGTTATTATTATTATAATGGGGTATCTATATAGTTTTCTCATCTGGTTGGGTGGTGCAAATATATAATTGTAAATAAAAATGATAAATATACATAAATAAATAAAAACCCAACCATATGGAGGCCACAGCAGGGGGGATCAAACAGCCTAAGGATAGGTAAAAAGGGAAAGAAACCGACGGACATCGGACAACGGCATCGAGGACCATCACCTTCCGCATTTGAGCCAGGAGCGGTCCATCTTGGAGTCCCAGTCGCCTCAATAATTGACCCGAGGCTGACTGGGATTAAACCGTTCGCAGAAATGACTACAGGTATAATTTCCGTCGGCAGACCACCCCACATGTTGGTCACCTAGTGAGTCAGGTCCAGATATTTTGTTCGCTTATCTGTTTCGGTATATGAATTAATTTAATTATAGTTAGTTAATGTTGTTACTAACATATTTTAGTTTATGAATTACTTATTAACGCATATATATCATGGTCCGAAATAAATGATTATTATTAGTTTTATTAATTAATTTATTAAAACAACATATAAAACATACATATACAACATATTAAAATTTACAGCTGACACCGACGGGATTATAGGCCAGCTACACGGCGGCAAATTTATGATATAACGCTACAGCCTCTTAAAGCCCACTTTCGAAAATTGCCTCATAGGGGCGATATTTGGCATAGTTGCCACACTTTGAACATTTCAGCAAATTTTTTTTAAATTATTACCATTTCAAAAAGAACGTTCTTGATCAAATGTTAATCTTTTTAATATGAATAATTTACTTCATAAAAATTAATTTGGTTTCACAAGGAATTGCTCGACAAATGATACTCCTGTTGAGCTGATTAAACGTAACTTCAAGCATGGTAGAACTCACAGGATGCTTTGAGTATGTTCTGTTAGGGCACAGAATATCAATACATAAAATACCAAAGCCTTCGATTGTGTTCACCATGAGACATTTATCAGGAAATTTCAACACTACGGTGTAAGAAGTGATAGTCTTAAATTTAGTCAGTAGTCACAACAGTAATGATTGACTTTTTTTAAAAAAACCAAATTGGGCTGGTGCTGCAAAAGCAGTTTCGAACTCAGGCTTATTGGTGACCCGAATTTGGTTAAAACCAATCTTACCAGCCTCGAACACAGGCGCAAAGTAGCCAGCCCTTCGGTCTTCTACAGGATGTATTTCGGAGAGTGTGCGCAGCAATTACATTATTTAATTCCTTCCTCTCCCTTCCACCATCGGACAACCAGACGTTCAACCAGTCTCCACCCTTTCGTTGTTGACTCACCACGCATTCGAACCAAACGGTTTGCTGCGTCGTACATCATGCGTACAGCAAAGGAGTGGAGTAAGTTGCCAGCATCTGTCTTTCCAACCGATTACAATGTGGGTGTCTTCAAGGCAAGGGTGAATAGGTTTTTATTAAGTCAGTGCGCTTTACCATCTTAAGAAGAATTATTATAACAATTAAGTTTTTAAAGTACAACAAGATTCTCCACGCGAAATACAAATCAAAAATGACATCTGTTACAAAAATAATAATAACCTACAGGACCCTTTGCAACGTAGACGTAGCCGGTTCTTACTAGATTAATCAGGAAGGTAATTAATAGTATTACCTTTTATATACGAAGGGGGACTAAAGAACACAGTTCACCTCATGTTAAATGAACTGTGACCCTAGACACCGACATTTGATACTCGATAAAGAATAACGGACTTTCAAGAAAAGAGCCTACTCTTTTTTAAAAGGTCGGCAACGCAATTCCAATCCCCCTGGTGTTGCAGTTGACATGCGTGGCGATAGTCACTTACCATCAGGTGAGCTGCATGCCCGTTTGCCACCTCTCATATTTAAGAAAAAATGTGTCATCGGTAGTTACAGCTCTGGACTGACGCGATTTATTTCTAAAATTGCGAGAAACACACAGTACACCTAACTACACTAAAATATTCTCCACTTCATCAGTCCACGACAAAGGGGTATAGATGAATGAGAAAATAATTTATCCAGCCTTCTTCCCATAAATTGCCATATAGAGGTATGTTTGGGTCTTTTGCCGTAACGACCTCGCTTTGCAGCGGCTTGGCAACCGCCGCTTTTCGTTATTTTGAGTTGTTATCAACAATATATTTCCATCTCCTGTTTCAGTCCCTCCCCCCCCATCACCTCTAACGACATCCACGACCAGATGTGGGATAGTGGATATTCTTAGACAGCCACTACACGGCATATACATTTACTATCATATACATAATAATTATATACAATATACTGATTGCATTTAATTAAATATATATTTATTTTATTTTTTGTATGTATAAATATTTGTAGTATATGTATGTTTATTATATACATAAAATGTTTCACATCAAACCAATTTGCCCTACCTATAATCTTTGTGTAATCCTGTCCTTTCATTGGTTGTCTGGAAGAAATAACGATCAGCAATAAGACCGCCCATTTCATATTTCTCTTGTATATATAATATGTAATTTTGTATGGTATGCAATAAAGAATATTAAACAAATAAATAAATAGGTAATATAAACATAATATAACTATAACTATTGGTCACCTGGTGGTCAAATTCGACCTTAATTTATTAAATATTTACGTTTTTAAATTAAGCAAGCTGTATTTCCCTTTCTGTTGCACATTCATTTATAAATCATAGATATCCAATCATCTTACAAAATATAAAATAAACTATTTTCTGCCTTTTGTCTAAAATGTAGCGATCACATACTCTTTGGTACATACTCAGCGATACAGTATGTGAACGTCACCAAATCAATTTGTTCAAGCGACATTTATGTGTTTGATATTAACAGAATAAACAAACAAAAATGTACTCATCCGTGCGCGCAAATTTAAAAAAGTCCAATGTTTTCCCATAACGTATATATATATATATATATATATATATATATATATATATATATATATATATATATATATATATATATATATATATATAGTTAGTATATATGTATATCCAAAGAATTTAAGTTCGTATAGTATATGATATTGGTCAAGACTTTCATCAAACATTTATTTTATTTTATTTAACCAACATTCCAAACCGATTATGCTTGTATACTTAAAAAATCATCATTATTACAGCAAACCGCATTCACTGCTGAACATTAAACTCCCCTAAGACTGACAAACAATCCAGAGCCAACTGCAATCGACGTCCGACGTGGATCCGACGTCCGTCCGAAGTCGAATCCACGTTTGTCTGATCAAATCAATTATTATTTGGATGTACTTACGCAAAAAAGACCTAACCTTTACTTGAGTTAAAAATGGCACAAAATAAAGTATGGCAAAATATTCCTTAGAGTCCAGTAAAAACGTTTTCAGCAAAAGTCGTGTCATTAAATCGTTAAACATCGTGTACTGATCCAAACTTTAGAATAGAATATAATATTTTTTATTCAATATGAATTATAACATAACTAAATGTTGAAAGTAATTTTTTTATTCACCACTGGTTCGGAAAATCACTCTGTCAAGAAACTCAGCGGGCTTATTTTTCTCACACGTATATAACTTTATAATAATTTATATGAATTTTAATATAACCAGCGTGGTGGCGATCACCTCATTCTTGGGGGTTATTTTTGTAACATTACATTACATTACATTAGTACATTTCACTTTACTTTGGTCGTCAGTTTCTCTAAAATAAGACCAAATAATAGATCTCCTGCCACTCATTTTTGTCATATAATTATCAATTTTCACTATAATAAGAACACAAATACAGCACAGTACGGGGGAGCGAGGGGCAGGGCCCATGGCTAATCCCGCGCGCTTTACTGTAACAAGTTTCGACATAAATTGGTTAGGTATCGAGTTGAATATTCAGTTCAGTTTACCGAACTTTCGGCCGAATATTTGTATTCGGTGAAATCCATATTCGGCCCATCCCTAATAAATATATTGCAATGCCAAAGATAATATTTTAACTTCAATATCTAAAGAGTAGAATTTTTAGTCTCTTTACGTCCATTTATTATACAAACAGATTATAGCTACCGTAATTAGCTTATGTGTGTGTGTGTGTGTGATATAGAATTGTCGTTAATCCAATCAGTGGTTAATTAAAGATAACCGCTGACATCGCAAAGTTCTCACATTGAACACAACCTTTGCGTTCCTAGTTTATTTTTAAATACTATAACGTGTAATAATTTATAATATTTATTAAAGAATAACGATGATAAATAGGCACACAGTCTATCTGGTAGTGTCCATAGCAACAGTTCATAGACATCTACATCTATCCACGACTTCGATCAATAGTATATAATTGATTGAAGATCCACGACTATGATTCCTCAGTTAAAAATCTGTAAAGCTATTGACTCAGCAGGCTATTCCTGGAACTTCCCACTTATTTTCAAGCGCAACGCTCGAAAATCTGTTTAATAAATTTTTTGGTTTTTATTTTTTCAAAATTTTTCAAACGGCTCAACCGATTGGTTTAAAAATCTAATCAGCACAAAGTCTCAATGAACACACATGAACATGGTAACAGCGAGGCAGAGAGTGCTAATAATCTCCGGTGGAGGTTCGGTTGCCACCTAAGACGACTCCACCTGGCAACATACAACCCATACACCCCGGGACTGACGAGATAATCCTGGAGCTGGTAGAAGAGATAGACAAATTGCGCTGGAATATTATAGGATTATCCGAGGTCCGAAAAGAGAGGGAGGACACGGTGATCATCGAATCGGCAACTTGTTCTATCACCGGTAGAGCGACCATCTGTCCCAAGGAAGTGTCGGATTTATCGTCCACAAGTATCTCGTTAACAACGTTGTAAAGATTGGAAGTGTGTCGACGAGAGTTGCGTACCTTATACTCAGAATCACCAAACGGTATTCACTGAAGCTCATACAATTTTATGCACCAATCTCGGCACATCCCGATGAGGAGTTGGAGGAAATATATGAGGATATTTCTAGAGTCATTCATTTCTCCAAAACCCACCACACGGTTAATGGGAGACTTCAACGCAAAACTAAGCACAAAAGAGTACGGTGAGCTGAAAGTAAGAAAATTCGGAATATTGTGACGGAACCCAAGGTACCAGGGGCTGGCCGACTTCATGAAAAAGAGGCGATTCTTTATGATGAACTCTTTGAAAAAAATGAGGTTGACTTCATTATGACGACTAGACGGCAACTGTTGTGAGTGGTTAGAGGCACACTGAATCTAAACGTTAAGTTGGAGAGGTCTCGTCTAATGAAGTCGACGCTCCGTCCGCCTCTAGCTTTAATTCTAAGAGCTTCGGCTAAAGTTACAAAACCGTTATCAGTATCTAGAAGAGTGTAATGCGGCAGAGTCAGAGTCCATATGGTAGGAGCTAAGCGTAGCAGCCAGGCTAATCAACCCTAAATAATATATACCCTGCTGCTACCATAACACAAAAGGCGAAGAAAACATTTATTTTCTAACTATCCCCAGCTACTGAGATACTGCGGGCTGCATATCGATGCGAGATAATTTGACGTATATATTTAACGTTCTAATAAAGAAACAAGAAACAGCCGCAAATATCATTCAGCGCCACATCGTCTTCACACGCCGCTATCGTCATGTATCCGTCGACCATTTTTGAGCCGTTTCTTCAACGCCGCAGCTCGCTTCTTCTTGCTGTTCCGGAGCCGTGTCCCACGATGCCGCCGCTCGCCGACTGCGCGCGCGTGCCGGCCTGCACAACTTTTATAGCCCAGTCCAGCGACGTAGCTACGAGAAGATATACACGAGTCTCACGCCGGCAAATGGAACGCACATAATAGTTTTATATATTAATCTTTTTTGGTCATAATGTATGAATTGTAATTGGCTAGGCAAATAAAAATTGTTGCTATTGGTAAACGAACGACGCCGGACATATAAATATAGGCAGGGTTGACGTATTCCATATTCCACACTCCATACTCCATTCGTCGGCACACCAACAAAGTAGTTTCATTTCTCCACCACTAAACCACTCGGAGTCTGTTAATAGTGGACCTCATATCACCACTATTCCATAAGTATTTATTAATTTTCGAAACGAGAAGTTAAATATCAAAATGCAGATGCGTTGCAACCTCTGAGAACTATTTGGAATGCCTAGTTACCGTTAAAAAGTTCTTCGGTTCTCTATACTCACCCTATGGAGCATAACATTATTCTGCTGTTAATCACTCTTATAAAGATACAACTTCTTTTCAACACTCTTATACGCCCGTTAAAGAACTCTAAGCGCTGTGAGGGCTGATATTGATGTTCATAACGCTTGTGTGCTGCTTGGGATGCCTTGTTACCTTTAAAATGGGTCTTCGGTTCTCTACACTGATCATACGAAACACGGCAGTATTAAGCTGCTGTTTTGTGCTGGTATTCTGTGAGAGTGTGGCCCGGTCGAGCCGACAAATTCGTGCTACAACCATAATATAGCTGTAGGGTGGCTCTAACGCGTAAAAAATTGTCAGTTTTTGTCAAATATATTAAAAAACATGAAAAACGAGCATGGTCAGTTATGTCATGTCAAAAAGAATCCCGTCGACATGTTATGGTGATAATCTGTTTACCACAGTGCTGGTTTTAAATCAGGACCTTAATTGACTGCACGAATCACTGAACATAGACATAAACGCAATTAAACTACTGGATCATATATACACACGGTAACCCCCGTGGTACCAGGCAGAGTACAAAGAGCAGCAAGCTACGGGCCACGTATAGTCAAAAATTTTGTTTTGAATGGAAAATTAAGAAATAATAGGTGACTAATTATATCTAACGATCTAACGATATCTAACGATCTTCATTAATAATTATTATTTTTATTACCTGAATCGTCCACCGGTTTTCCCTTTCCCCTAATCCTCGACCGTTTGGTCTCTCCTGCCGATGGGTTCTACCTGGTTGGGTTATTATCTACTTACATACTTTATTTAATAGTACCTCGATGACCGAGCTATCCAAGATATCTTGTGTTTTGGGAATTATATTTAGATAAAAATTACATACTGATGAAACATGAATAATATTTTTTGATCTCTACTATTTGATTGACATAATAGAAAAACAGGTTGTTTGAATAAAAAATCATAAGTGCAATTAGTTTAATTTAAATTTTCGTATTTTTAAAAAATACTAAAAAAGGGCTCGAAATAATAGATTTTCTCACAAAAGAAGGGAACTTGAAAAAAAAAGGATAAAAAGTCGGCCCGAAGACAGGACGCGAACCAAGGCATTACGATTTCGCAACCGCTCGGTATCCACTTGAGCTATTACGATCATTAACACAGTGTCTAAATTTACCTTCTTATTGTAGCAGTTTTTCATTGTCTGAAAACATGGACAAAATGACATTTTCTAAAAATGAATCCTGGCTAGATCGATTTTTGCCCCCGAAAACCTCTGGAGTGCTCGTTTAAAGGTATAGGATAAATTTATTATTGTCTCTAATATATTTATATAACTCAACCGGAAACTATATTAATACACAAATTATAATAATTAATAGCCTTCAAGTCATTTTTAATCACGGAACTCTAGACGATAATATTTTTATCATAGAACTATCTATAGATAGCCAATGACCTTGGATTTGTAGACAGGAAAGAAATGAGCGGCGGATGAGTCAAAGGTCCGATGGTATCACTTTAACTGTAATCAAACATAGCGTTAATAAAAATAAGTTGTCTTCGTTACTAATAGATATTTGAATAATTCATAACAATTTAAGTTTAAGTCCGTGATTCATACTACGGAGCAACCCGGATTTGATCCCCGTCAGTAAAAATGAAATTATTAATTTCATTCTGCAATTTTAAGTGCAGATTTACCACGTGCTCGGAATCGAAAGAAAACATCGTAAGGAAACCCATATGAACAATAACAATATTTTAAAGACTTGTGATGCTTCATAACCCTTCCAGAAAGGGGGGGAAAGCTGTAATCAACTGTGGGACGCGTGTTCCTTTAACGTTAAAATACTGTATTTCTTTTATGCGCAAGTGGACTTGGAGGCTGTGGAGGATGGCGCCTTGTATTTTGAGGCGCTTTATCTTAGAAAGAAAATGGGAGGAGCGTTCCTTTCCTAAGGAGATGCCATGGCCAGGCCATGAATGCCTCAACACGGGCGGCGCGGCACGTGATAACACACGCAGTGAGAAGCCACCATTAAACGGATAGCACGCGCCGCGCCAAGCTCTTTTACACTGCGCGTAGCGCGTGCGGGCGCGGCACGGCGCGTGATAACACACGCAGTGAGAAGCCACCATTAAACGGATAGTACGCGCCGCGCCAAGCTCTTTTACACTGCGCGTAGCGCATGCGGGCGCGGCACGGCGCGTGATAACACACGCAGTGAGAAGCCGCCATTCGAATATGTTGGGAGATAAAAAATATTAAAACATATTTACTTAATGAACTGTATTTCATTTTTTAAAAGACTTAAGATACAGCCAGTTAATACATTATAGTACTAAAGCCAGATACGCTTTGAATTAAAATGATTCTCATTATTATTTTCATATTTTAGACATATTCGTTCTTTTTTTTATTAGATAATCTTTATTTCTTTTTTGTGTAAGATTCGAATAGAATGACTGTTTTCCGTCTTTTAGTGCTCTTAGTAATGATGGGTGTGTAGTTTACATAACACAATGATAAGCCACGTAAACGCACTGTTATTTCCGATTCTCAATTTAGTGAAAATTATTGATTTAAAAAGTAGAGATACCAAAAATTTGCCTGAAACGTTTTCCGTATAGGAAAAACCAGCACCCTGTATTTCAACTTATTTTAACTACGAGTATAACCAACACTTGTACGAGATTATTAAACATATAAATACAATTACAAAATATGTATAGTACATTCAATAACCCTCTCAAAAAATAGAAGAGGTATGTGTTAGACAGCAACCATCTTTAGGTACTCCTCCATCCATCGATTTATCTGTCATTCATTGATTGGTATTAGAATATACTAAATTGTTGTTTTTTTTTCGCCATGCATATTACTATAATTTTCCTATATCTGAAATAAAAAGTTGGCAATCCTCGTCCTAATCAAGGTTAAATAAAATTATCTTAGAGCCATAGTATCTACATAATATCAAGTAGAATGGGTTGCTCACTTGTTGCCCAACCCCTATTTCTTTAAAAAATGAGCCAGACGGAATTTTTGTTAGAAAGAAACTCTACCACCAAGTCAGTTCCTTTTTTAGTTCCCTCAATTTAATCGAAACCAAACTTGTTAGACTCGAGCACAGGCGCAACGTTTTCAACCACTCAGTTTACTATATCTCGTACATTATGGAGGGTATGCGCAAAAATTACATTATTTATTTACCGAAAATATCGGAAATACATCAAAAGTTTAGTAACAAATAGCGTACTGCACTATGCATTCAGTATAGAGTAATTATAATTCGACCATACCGTAATATGTCCCCGTCAAAATTACACCGTAATGTAACGTGAGGGACGTAATTACATGATAACACCAAAGTTCGCAAACTAACAGCAACACTACCCATTTTACTGTAACACGGAACAGACTCTCAGCAACACGATCTTCTTTGACTGCACTAGAAGAATTTAATTTTGCTAGAACAGACACAGTATAGTCCGTCCGCTAAAATAAGTTTCAGTACGCCCGGAGGCGCACTTACTATGCTTTTATTTTGTCATTTTTTACTGGGTTTGTTAAATTTTCGCTTTTCCACTCTTCTTTACAAAAAATATCAGAGAATCTTACGTCCGACAGCTCATGAAGTTTAACAGTTGCACTACGTGAGCAAAACATACAAACCAAATACGGAATATACAGAGCCAATATTCAGGATGATGTTGAAACTTCCTCGTTTCTGTAGTGCATCTGAAATGTTTGCGCAGGCGAGAACGGATGGTTTTCAGGCACTCATGCGCAAGAAAGTGGTGTCACTAATAAGCCGCGCTGGGAAGTGACAACAGCATCCTGAGGACGGTAGCAGATGATCCACATGCACCTATATTAAGGAGCTATGTGTGGACAATGTCCAGATTCGTAAATTATTTAAATTAAATTATTATTGTAATATAGTACTACTAACCCCCTTACTAGTTAGAATTAATTACTAACCCTTATGGACCTATGTTGTCTGAAAATAAAAAGATTTGATTTGATTTGAATATAATTTACGTCATAAACGGGTGCATGCAGTGAGCAAAACATACAAACCATATACGGAATATACAGAGAGCCACATCATTTACGTTATGAACGGACGCATTAAGTGAGCAAAACATACAAACCTTATACGGTATATACAGTGTGTGAGAGTGAATAAATAAGATTATAAAATTATTTACTGTATTTTCGAACATAGTTAGTTACAGAACTAATTAAAAAATGTTCGTTGCGATGAAACTCAAACTTAAGTTGATCGTCTTAAACTATTTACAATACAGGGAATAGCCATACCATATCGCGATTTAATACAATAGGAGCGCCATGTAGTTATTGTTAAATAAATGTATACATAGATGAATCTCACAGAAATAACGTCACATTTTAAACAAATCTCAACAATTATAATACCTCCACCGGAAAGGTGTGGAAGTTGTTTGTCTTTCATTATTCAGAAATGTAACGTGATATTTTATGAAAATACTAATGTAGCCGTTTGTAATATTGAGTCTGGAGTGGATTCAAGTGATATAACTACTTAGTTCCCAACATGGGTCACAACGTACAAGCAATACTGGTAGTTTATGATCCTAATCATAATCTTAAATTATAAGTACCTAGTAGAGCCGTGCTGTAACCATAATACAGCTGAATAGTTCGATTAAGCCGGGAAAGGATTGTTTTCTCACAAAATAACAGCTTAGTGCTCCTGTTTTGTATGGTGAGTTTAGAGAACGGAGACCATTTTTACTTTAAACGAGGCATTCCGTCTCAGTCCTCAGGAGTGACAACGCAACTGCATTTTGATTCTTAATCTAGGATAGATGTAGATGTCTATGGGCCACAGCATTATCCAAGCATCAGGTAGAATGTGTGCTCGTTTGTCACACTTATTCTATAAAAACTTTAATCTCTCTCTCTCTCTCTCTCTCTCTCTCTCTCTCTCTCTCTCTCTCTCTCTCTCTCAATGAACCACGGCGTTTCTGCCACCAGGGAGGCATCACTTAGGAATGAGGCGAAATAATTGCCAGATTTTTTGATGACTTAGTTTACCAGGGGGAAATTAATGTGTTAGAAAATTGTAGATTAATAGTTCTTTCTGAAATATTAGTTATATTTTATATTATTTATAGTAGAAATGGATAAACCAAACTACAAATATTCCTATAAGTAGAAGAGTTTAAAAAAAAGTTAAATATCTTCTTAATATATATAAATTACGTGTCACGTTGCTTGTCCGCAATGGACTCCTAAACTACTTAACCGATTTTAATCAAATTTGCACACCGTGTGCAGTTCGGTCCAACTTGAGAGATAGGATAGCTTTTTACCCACAACTTTTTTTACAAATTTAAGGATTTTTAATAGGGCATGACAAATTGTCGTCAAAAAGGGCAGAACAACGCCACGTCTGGCAAGCTAGTGAGAAATAAATTAAAGATAACAACTCTTTGTGTATATACACTGGAAACCGGAAAACCTGTAATTAATTCGCAACTTTTCAATAATAACGACACAGTGCGACCATCTGCGTAACAAAAAAGTTCACCTTAGTCGTGGTTATATCGTTAGTTGACATCTGGTAAGAGTACGAGAGCCCTTATTGTATAGTACCGCTGTGAACCCAACAATTAAAAAGAACATTAATTTTATTATTCATTTGAGTAGACAAAACATAAACGGTCAACAACATTAGTAATTATCTTGTTTACAGTTTAATTACAAGCACACGTTAGGTCGACAACATACATACGGAATTCCGTTTCGCGATTCCGGTTCGGTATACCGGACGCAGCAAGTCCATATAAAATCAAGAAACCGTCATCCAACTACGGAATTTTCCGTTCGAAATTTTTGGGAAATGCAACAGAAAATGGGAAACCGCATCTTTCTAATAACTTTAAAACTTTTGAGTATAACTGTAGACGCGTCTATAGGCCAGAGCATCCACTTAACATCAGGTGGACCATGTATTCGTTTGTCACCCTTATTCTATAAAAAAGCAATCCATGGGGAAGACCTATATAAGCAGTTAACTATTCATTAGCTGTGATTACTAAACACTATCACTCATCAGTAATGGATGGGCGGACGGACATATTCCTAATATTGTTGATTGAGCTTAGAAGAGAGAGAACCCCTCTAGGTTTCCTTCCTCTCGTCCTACCTCTGGTTAATTAACATGAACAAGAATTACGTCGCCAAACTTCAGAACCGATTTGCTAAAATGGTTCGGATCTAAAGACAAACTTAGTCCCTGCAAGCCACGTGACTCGAAAATCGGTTGTAATTTCTAAATGCTAAAACTTTATAATTGTGAAAGTTTATGGTTTTTTTTTATAGTATAGGGTGACAAACGAGCATACGGTCTACCTAATGGTAAGTGGTTGATGCGGCCCATAGACACCTACATCTATCTTCGATTGCAAATCAAAATGCTATTGCGTTGTCACCTGTAAGGACTAAGATGGAGTGTATCCTTTCCAGTAAAAAGGGAGACGCTTTTCTCTACACTCACAATATGAAACACAGCAGCATTAAGCTATTATTTCACGCTGGTATTCTGTGAGAGCGTGGTCCTTCCCCGGTCGAAGTAGTAAAACTGGTATTTTCCCATATAACTGCAGCATGGCTCTACCACGTAAAAAAATGGTTCATCAGTCCAGCCAATAACGACTGAAATCAAAAAGGTTTAACGTAAAACTCAATCACTCGCAATGAAACCCGGGTTAGTCTGCTGGTGATCAAGCTAATACAGATCTCTCACGTGGTAGAGCCATGCTGTAGCTATATTACGGTTGTAGCACAAATGGGTTGAATCGACCGAGGTAGGACCACGCTTTTACAGAATACCTACGTAAAATAGCAGCTGAATACTGCTGTGTTTCGTATGGTGATTGTAGTGATTTTAATTCTAATTTAAAGATAAATGTAGATGTCTATAAGCCGCAGCATCCACTAACCTTTATTCCTATAAAAAAATGCTACCACGATGTATTTGATACAGGTGCTTAAGGAATCAAAGCTATCCGAAAACAGCTAGAAAAAATACCTGGATCTAAACTTCAATTATAATACCAGCAACCAAATATATGGAATTCACTAGTGGCAGCCTCACCCACCCACCCAGCGAGTACACAAAATGCCGAACCTTCACAAACGTTGCGACCTCCCGAAGCCGTCAAGGAATTTTCGGATACAGTTTTGGGGACGGGTTTTTGATCTTTAATGTACTAGTGTAATATTGAAGAGTCGTTCACATCATCATCATAATCATCAGTACAACCCTTTACAAGCCCACAGCTGATCAAAGGAACGCAACAAAGCACAGTCTTGAGCCACCTGCATCCATCTACTTCTTGCATATCTTACCAGTTCATCGTGAAAGTAAAATCCATCATCATATTAGAACAGCATGGTATGGTAACATTTAAGAAACATAAGATATATGATGATGAATTATATAGAATAATACGAAATATGCCAAATTACACAACGGAGGAAATATCTCTCAAACCTAGGGTTGAAAATTACTTTGGACGGCGTACAAGGCAATAGATAACTTCAACTTTGTGTAATGAGGTAGTGGATATATATGACGAAAGCGTAACTAAGTCGCAGCTCAAATGCATCTTGAGGAAACATTATCTGTCGTTGTGTCCATAGTGGTGAATGTTTCTTTATATATTTATGTGTTAAGTATTTATAAGTACCAGATATTGTTATTAAGGAGTGTAAAACGATAAACTGTTGCGTTGCCGACAAACTGGCTTAAAGTTTGGCAAAATTTAAATTGTAAATAATGTACACTCTTTCTAAAAATAAATTAAAAAAGAAAATCACTTCATCTAGTGGGGGGCCGCTACACTTCGGCTACGGGTACGAAGCTGCCACTTGTAAACATTTCTTCCCCATCAGTTATTAGTTCTTGGAGCTATATGGCCGGCCCATTACTACTTCAGCTTACTAATCCCTAACTGTCCGCATGTCTAATCTAAAAACCAATTTTTAAATATTAACATTCATTGCGTAAGATAGTCATGTTGTAATTCTGTATCATGATGAAACTTAAACACTAAGTTACTATCAACGTATTCATTCCAGTAATATGCTAGGTACCTACTTATTTAAAAATGTTTTTACGTGAGAATTTTATGACGAAATTCAGTCTAATAAAAATAATAGTTATCTAATAGAGCTTACTCCTTTCTAAAGGGCCGGCAACGCACCCGCAATTCTCCTGGTGTTGCGGTTGATCATGGGCGGCGGTAGTCACTTAACATCAGGTGAGCCGCAAGCTCGTTTGCCCCCTCTTCTATAAAAAAAAAAAATAATGGAAACTACTTAATTTTTTCCATTATTCTGTTTTAGATTTATTTCTAACAGGGTTTTATATGTATGGAGGCAAACGAATCAGTTGATTGTTTTATAAGTGTTCACCGATGCTTATGAACTTCTGCAATACCGTAGGAATTGCCTTTTCATACCTTTTATAAAGAATTAGGCTATATTCATAAAGGTTCCTGAGTCATGACGATCCGGAAAAACCGCTGACGACAGCTACTTCAACAATTTGGTCATACGTAGCGGAAATTCCTTATAAAATGAACAATTGTGAAACATCGAGCGGATGCGAAACGAGCACACAGTTCATCTGGTGATAAATTGATGTTGAGGCCCATAGATAACACCCATCCCCGATAAAGAATCAAAAACAGATGCGTTGTCATCCCTGACGACTGAGATAAGATGCCTCGTTTCCAGTAAATGGTTCTGCAGTTGTCTGCATTCACCATATGCGAAATACGAACACTGCACGTACGAAATACAGCAACATTTAAACTGCTATCTTACGATCTTACGATGGTATTCTGTGATAGCATGGTTCTTCCACGGTTGAACCGAACCATTCGTGCTACAACCATATTAAAGCTGCAGCGTGGCTCTACCACCTACACAATAGGTATTTACCTATGAAATTGCCATACTGCAGTAGTGGTCATTTCAAATCAAGTTCGGCAAAGAATTCTAATTTCAAATTAACTTTATTTTAAAAAACATGTTTTTTTTTTAAATTAGTCATTTGTTTATTGATTAGCGTTATGTTTTCATCGCATTTGAATCTTTTTCGTCATCATGAACACGTTAAAAATTCGAGTTAGTATGGAATATGAGTACCGTCGTTGCAGCAACGCGGCACAAGCGGCACGCAACATCAACGACGTTTACGGACTGAATACTACAAACAGTTTTAACAGTGGTAGAGCCACGCGGCAGCTTTGCTGTTGCACGTATGGGCCGGCTCAAACCGAGGTGGTACCACGACCTCACAGAACACCGCCGTGAAGTGGAAGCTCTGCTTCCGCGTTTCGTCTGGTGAGTGCAGGTAGCCGGAGGCCCAAGCCCCCCCCCCCCCCCCGCCCCTCATCAATATGGTAGCGGAATTCAATGATGATAGACTACCCCAGGAGGGTACCAGCACCCCTGGAGAATCCCTCGCTGAGCATCCACGACCATGTTTCTCCACTCCTGAGCGTGGGTGCTCAGGCTGCCCCGCGTATTCTGGGGGGGGGGGCAAAATTCCGCACAAGACTAAAACTGCTCGGGGAAAACGGAGCAACAAGACCATGGCAACCCCTGCCACGCTAACCGTGAATTTCTGCAATATCAGGGGGACTTCACTCTAACCTAAACACTGCGCCGTCCACTACCATCTCGAGACAGCGAGGCCGGCTCTGCTCTTTCTGACCGAGATGCAGGTGTCCTCTCCGGCTGATGTCTCGTATCTCTCCTACCCGGGGTACAAACTGGAACACTCCTTTGTGCCTCTGGCTGGAGTTTGCGTTTACGTCAGAGAGGACATCTGTTCTCGTCGCCTCGGCAGTCTTGAAGGTTCGGACCTGTCCATCCTCTGGCTACGCGTAGACAGCGACGACCATCCGCGCGTCTACGGGTGCCTCTATAGGTCCCATAGCGGTAGTGCCGAAACAGGCCGACTCTTCGACCACGTCCAAATGGCTACAGATTCGTTGCTACAGCTCGGCGACTTTAACGCCCATCACGCCAAATGGCTTGGTTCACGTTTAACCGATCATGCGGGGACATCTGTTCATGATTTTGCCTTTGCATATGGTCTGACACAACTGGTTACCTCGCCTACGAGGATTCCAGATGTGGAGGATCATACACCTTCCCTGTTGGACCTTCTGCTGACCTCTCACCCGGACGGATATCAGATTTCCGTCGACGCCCCTTTAGGCTCCTCGGGCCATTGTCTTGTCTGGAGTATGGTGCCACTCACGATGAAATCCCAGTTGCATTCTGCAGGCTGCAGCCGTGTTTGGCACTATAGGTCAGTCGATTGGGATGGGATGCGGTTTTTCTTTGCATCCTACCCTTGGGGGCGGGTTTGCTTCTCGCCGGACGATCACAACGTTGTTGCGGATTCTATCGCTAATGTGGTACTTCAGGGTATAGAACTTTTTATTCCTTCGTCTGTAGTGCCCATTGGAGGCAAATCTCAGCCATGGTTTGGTCGCTCCTGTAAAATAGCACCATGCTATAAGCAGAAGTGCTACCAAGCCTGGGCTGACGCATCAACGTCCCGGGATGTAAACACCAGTGCTCTAAAAAAGAAGTATAATTCCGCCTCTAGGTCCTTCAAAAGAGTCATTGCCAAGGCAAAGCATAGTCAGAGCATATAGGCAGATGCATTTCACACAGCGCTCGGTTCGCAATGCACTCCTCTCCCTGGACATCCACAGGTCGAATGGGCCTGACGAAATCCCCCAATTGTGCTGAGGTCGTGTGCTCCAGAGTTGGCACCGGTTTTACCGCGTCTTTTCCGGTACTCCTACTCCATAGGCGTAGTCCCAAAATCATGGAAGACGGCTTTCGTCCACCCGATCCCTAAAAAAGGCAACCGCTCAGACCCGTCCAACTACCGGCCTATCGCCATCACCTCCTTGTTCTCCAAAACAATGGAGTCCATTGTAAACTGCCAGCTCATGAGGTACCTTGAGGATCACCAACTGATTAGTGATCGCCAATACGGTTTTCGCCGTGGTCGATCAGCTGGTGATCTTCTGGTCTACCTAACTCACAGATGGGCGGAGGCAGTAGAGTCCAAGGGGGAGGCATTGGCCGTTAGTTTGGACATTGCGAAGGCCTTCGATCGGGTTTGGCACAAAGCGCTTCTTACGAAGCTCCCATCCTACGGGCTTCCCGAGAAATTGTGCGATTTGATCACCAGCTTTCTTGCAAATCGGAGCATCAAGGTCGTTGTAGACGGTGCAAGCTCCGATTACAAGTCTATTAATGCTGGTGTTTCACAAGACTGCGTGCTTTCGCCAACACTGTTTCTTCTGCATATCAATGATATGTTGCAAACCCGTAACATTCATTGCTATGCAGATGACAGCACTGGTGATGCTCTTTACACCGGCCGTGCCAATATTTCTCGGGAAAACGTCTCCAAGTACCGGGACAAACTTGTGTCTGAAGTCGAGTCGATTGAGGGCGACTAAATCTAATCCAGTTTAACCCCCAGAAGACACAGGTTAGCGCGTTAACCGCTAAAAAGAACCCTTTTGTCGTATCTGCTCAGTTTCAAGGCACTCCCCTTGTTGCCTCAGCCGGTATCGCAATCCTCGGCGTCGACATATCGAGTGACGTGCAGTTTCGTGGTCACTTGGAAGAGAAGGCCAAATTGGCCTCTAAAAAGCTTGGCGTGCTCAGCAGAGCGGGACAGTATTTCATGCCGGCACACCGCCTGCAACTTTACAAGGCGCAGGTTCGGCCGCACATGGAATACTGTTCCGGTCTCTGGGCTGGGGCTCCCCAGTACCAGCTCCTTCCACTTGACCGCATCCAGCGCAGGGCGGCTCGAATCGTCAACGACCGAGTGCTTTCCGATCGGCTCGATTCACTGGCGCTGCGAAGAGATGTTGCATCTCTTTGCGTTTTCTTTCACATATACCATGGGGAGTGCTCTGAGGGATTATTCGGATTAATCCCAGCCGCTAATTTTCGTGATCGCACTACGCGGCAAACGTCCCGATACCATCCACACCATCTGGATGCTTAGCGGTCCACCTTTGTACAAAAGGAACTCTGTTTCAAAGGGAGTTTTCTTCCGTGTACAACATCTCTGTGGAATAGTTTACCACCGGCGATTTTCCAGGCCGATGCGACCTGGGGACCTTCAAGAAAAGAGCCTACTCCTTTCTAAAGGGCCGGCAACGCAACTGCAATTTCCCTGGTGTTGCGGTTGATCATGGGCGGCGGTAGTCACTTAACATCAGGTGAGCCGCATACTCGTTTGCCCCCTCTTCTATAAAAAAAACGAACGCACCACGTGTTATTGGTTTGCCCGTTTTCTTTCTGGAAATTTCGACCTGAAAAATGAACCCTGTGATCGTCCGAAAACTTTAGTCAACAATGACGAATTAAAGGCGATTGTGGAAGCTGGTGATACTCAATTTACGGCTGAATTAGCAGCAGCTTTTGACGTTAGCATCAAAACAATATTGGTCCATTTGCGTCAAATTGACAAGGTATAAAAGCTTGATAAATGAGTGTCCCACGATCTCAATGCGCGCTGCCCGAGCTCATCTTCGCAATGACTGAACCTTTTGCAATGGAACTTCATGTACCAGTAGAGAGCAACGCCAGGAGTGATATAGGCTATATTTTATCTGAAAATCTGGGATATAAAAAAATTGTTAAATTCTTTTTTTATATAGAAGAGGGGGTAAACGAGCATGCGGATCACCTGATTGTAAGTGACTAACGCCGCCCATGAACAACTGCAATACCAGGGGAATTGCAGGTGCGTTGCCGGCCTGTTAAAAAGGAGTAAGCTCTATTCAAGAAGGCCCCTAAGTTGTATTGGTCCGGAAAAATCACCGGTCGTAAACAATTCCATAGTAAAGTAGAACGAGGAAGAAAACTCCTAGTAAAACACACAGTGGTGGAGCGATGAGCATCCAGATGGTGAGGATGGTATCGGGAGTTTTGACCCGATGTGTGTTCGTGAAATTTGGCGACTGGACTTAAGAGGATAGAGTAAGTCAGCTCAAATTCTAATTTCATCCCCACTTGCCCGCGCGTCGTATGCTATGTACCGACATGTTTGTTTTCACTAATACTGCAAGTAGAAAGGTCGTTAGACACTTATTTCATTAGGTTTATCATATTTATGCCTGTTTCTTAACGCCAAGCCAGCCGCTTCTTATTTTTATCACGGTTATTTCCCATTTTAATTTTACGTCGTACTGTTGCGTAATGTATATTCTGATCGTAAGCGACACAACCTCCGCCTTTAAAGGCCGAAGCGAAGTGACCGTGCGGCCGGAATCACGCGTCAAGAGGCCGATAGTTTAGGTAATTTATTTTTACAGTGAAAATATTAGTATTTTAAAAAAAGTAAATAATATAAGCACTGCTTTATAGTTAGTTCAGTTAGTATGCAAAGTTTCATGATCTTATTTAAAGTATTTTATGAAAAACAGCGGTTTATTCTTTATTTTGGAGGTAACTTTGGATTTTTTTTCTATCGAGAAAATTTTACGAAATCGTGTTTTCGTCTAACATAATCCTTAACATTAATCCTCAACTTTACCATATATTTATTTCAAAATTATTGCTGCAATATTTTCGGCATAACGAAGGATCTTGCTAAGCCATTTGACATTATATTTCTCCTTAATCCGAACAATTTCTCAGAACGCTCCCCGCGGTAGATGCGATAGAAAACGCAAAGGGATGCAACATCTCTACGCAGCGCCAGTGAATCGAGCCGATCAGAAAGAAGTCGGTCATCGACGATTCGAACCACTTTGCGTTGGATGCGGTCAATGGAAGCAGCTGACACTTCTTAGATCTTCTTATTCACTTCGCTTTCGCACTATCGCTTTGCACTGCTCAACAGACACACAAACGAATGAATTTTGAACCGCATTGTTTCCTGCGACGAACAATCGATTCTGTCTAACAATCACAAGCGCTCAGTAATTTCATTGGATCCATATTCAGCACCTAAACAATGTCCTAAACGAAAATTTACCCCTAGAAATGTGATGGTGACTGTTTCGTAGTCTAGCGCCGGTTTAATTCGTCACAGCTTCTTACCTGCTGCACTGCAGTAATACTCATCCCGTTTAGAAGAGCATTACTGCAGATGTTTACTATGAAGAACTGAACACAATGATGGAGAGGCTTGTACGTCTCCAAACAGCTTTGATCCATCACTTGACCCCCATCTCCTGCACGATACCTCGCGACATCAGACTGCACAACAGACGGTCTCCAAATAACAAGGGCTGAGGTTGGAATCTCTCCGTTATCCGCCGTACTCATCAAACCATGCGCCTACAGTCTTCTACTTTTTCCTGAATTTGGATAACTCTTCAGCGTTTATTTTATTATTATCTAAAGCTTGCACGATTCAGCGCACCAGTCAATTGTTTTAAGAATAATGAAACGAAAACAAAGACTTTATTAAACTATCGATAATCGTACGTCCAATCAGGACAATGATTTAAATATACAATAAATAGGAGTTTGAACAACGAGAAAAAAACAGTACAACATTCGAAGTAATTAAAAATAATTTGTTCCTTAGCAATGTTTCAAAATATTTTTTATAGAATAACATTCAATACCCGTGAGGCAGTACAGTTGTTTGCAGTACAGCTGATTATTTCAAAAAGGGCGACTTCGTGGCGCAGTGGCTTAGCAATGAGCGGCTGCGCTGGGGGTTGCGGGTTCGAATCCCGCACGGAACAAGTATTTGTATGGCCTATATATAATTGTTCTGGGTCTGGATGTTTGTCCTTGTGCAATCTATGTTTGTAAACTGCCCCCGCGATACAGGAGAAAAACCTAGTGTAGGGGTAACGTTTTTTAAAAAAAAAAGAGGGCGTCAATAAACTGCCACCGAGTTGGTAAAGAAATATCGATTGTATGGGTAATTACTTTCATTAATAGAAACTATAAAACTATAATATATAATATAGAAATAAATTACCTTATCTTATTTCATAAAAACCGATAACTTCATAGGTAAAGACCCAATAGTGTTAGAACGTTTTATTAATGTAAACAGAAATTCTTACATAATGCTTAATGCCAATAACAGGATCTTTTTTTATAAACATATTTACACACTATCGCTTGGTTTATTTCAGATTTTTTTCCCTTTAAAAACTGTCAGCGTAGGAGCAAAATTTTCATTTTTTGTGCTGTTTTATATTAAAAACAATGATTATTATCTATTAAATACTAACACACATCTGTATATATGTATTTGAGCGTGACAAACATGCTGGTTCAGTGCTTTTCCCCATCCCTAACCATCGTAACACACTAGAATCTTCTCCTGTTATAATACTAATATTATTTTTTTGTACCATATGTATCACGACGACTTATTTAAGTGCAATCTGATATTGATGCTTTGAGTATTCAACCAGCTTGGTTTAATTCTCAAAGTATTGATGTCACCAATAATCATCATTATCATCATTACAGAACTTCAGAAGTCCGCTGCTGAATACAAACTTCCTCCAAGGAAGCCTTCCGCGGTCTCTTACCAGGTCGTCTCTCCGTATTGTAGAAAGTTTGTTTCTTTTTTTTTCTTTAAAATAAACTTATTCGTTACGTTACCTCCACACTAGTTACATTTTCTCCTGTATCGTGGGAGCAGTTTACATCCATTTATAACTTATTTTCGATAACAATTTTGCTGGTTCACCGATTGAGCGTCTCTCTACAATACGTGATCTTAGGATAACTCTGGAGAACAAACTAAATTTCCACGAACACATAGATAAAATACGTAAATACGCTAGTTAATATCTGAGATTCATAGTAAAAACTTCTTCACAATTAAAAATAATAATGTTACTAACGTTCCACTACTTCATAATGTGTATATGACTGCCTGGTTGGGCTAGTGGTTGTAGTATTGCGACTGCTGATCATAACGTCCTGGGTTTGAATCCCGGGTCGTGCCAAAAAGAAACAACTATTGAGTTATAAAATGCTCAGTAGCTGCCCGGAGTTAGGAAGTTGGCGGTGTCTCACCCCCGTGCCTCGGAAAGCACGTAAAGCCGTTGGTCCTGCGCCTGATCTCTCTCTGGCCGTGGTGGTTTACCGTCCCATCGGATTATGAGAGTGAGGGAATAGAGAGTGCACCTGTGCTTGCACATACACTTGGGCACTATAATCCTGTCCTGCGCCGATGGCTAGCCTCCGCTAAGACAGGCTGCCGTAACCGAAATTGGGTCTGGAGGACATTATTATTATTATTTTGTTATTAATGCGTATGTGCGTAGTAGATTGGAGGATAACGCAATCACGTGGAATTCCCAAGAAAGTTATATAAATATATTTATGGTTAACAAAATACAGCACAAATTAGCCAGATACTTTTACAAACGTCAATGTTACTACTAGGATACTACCCATTTCTATACCCTTTCATGTTCGTATCAGGGATGGTCTGCCTTGATACTCTACAGCTCAGACTTGAATATATACTTATATTTCATTACTATTTATTACTAAACAATAAGGTGGGCAATCCACCGGTACGCGAATGTGGTCATTTCTATGCGCCTGATCATTATGTGCGCGGAGTTGAACGGCGGCAACCCCCTAATATGGAGCTTACCTTATGCCACTAATAGCCTTACCGCTTCTTTTTTATAGGTCCACTTAATGGTAAGTGGTTGCTGTGGCCCATAGACATCTACATCTATCTTCGATTACGAATCAAAATGCAGATGAGTTGTCACCCGTGAGGACTATGTGTGTCGACTCGACCCATTCGTGCTACAACTACACTACTAATATAACTGCAACATGGTTCTATCACGTATTATGCTAAAGCCATAAATTTAATAAATAGATTTTAACAAAGCAACCCGGATGCCGATATTTTTTGACGAATTCGATGTAATAAGGAAATATGTGTTTATTTATCTGATTAGTTTAAATGAGTGATCTCATAAAATGTAATGTCATGTTTAGTATAACATAAATTTGGTCCAGTACTGTAAGCTTTTATTGTTGTGTTTTTTTTATAGGATAGGGTGACAAACGAGCACACAGTCCACCTGGTGGTAAGTGGTTACTGCGGCCCATAGACATCTACATCTATCCTCAATTACAAATCGAAATGCAGATGCGTTGTCACCCGTGAGTTTCCAGTAAAAAGGGTCTCCGGTTCTCTACACTCATCATAGGAAACACAGCGGCATTAAGCTACTATTTTACGCTGGTATTCTCTGAGAGCGTGGTCCTTCCCCGGTCGAGCAGACCCATTCTGCAGCGTGTTCTCTCTACCACGTATTGTTGAATAAATAAATAAATATATGCATAAATTTCACAAGGACAAACATATAGACCCGACACAATTACTTGTAGGCCATACAAATATTTGTTCCATGCGGGGTTTGAAACCCGCGTTCCTCATCGCAGCCGTAACCCAAATTCAAATTCAAATGTATTCATTGCCAGAATGTAGTATATAATATTATAATGATGTTATTTATTAATGAGACCTTACATTCTACCATTATATTGGCGTGCAATATCTTTACATTATACAAAAAATATTATTGAAATTTAATGAGGTTAAATTATTGAAGAAAAACAATGATGTAATCTTTTAAAAATATTTCAGCACTAAGTTTTTAAATTACAATAAATATATGTCAAAATTTAATTAATTATGTAAATGTTTATATATAAATGTCAAATATCTAAAAAAAATTAAAAAATAACTAAGCAGTGGCCCCACGGCGCCGACGTTTCTTCGCCATAGGTCTCGGTTCCAAAATGTGTATGGTTTGTAATTTCCCATTGCCACTTGAAGTGATTCGTTAGGGTATGTCGTAAGTACGGTAAAAATAGCTTTTAACTAATCTCAATATTGTTTCGTTACAAACAAAACAATCTAGACTTCTAACCACGTCTATATACGCGACCTTTGACGCATTCCTCGATCCGTTACGGGCGGTCGTTAGAATTTGTGATAATTAATAATGACGTACGTACAAACATACTCACACAATATATCTATATAGGATTCCATATATTCTTGGTCCAAACCGTGTAGTAGCGGAGTAAGAAGACCCACTATCCCATAACGTCCCCTGGGTGTCGTAAGAATCGACAGAGGAAAACTGAAATACGAGAAGGACAGCAGTTTCTTCCTGACAACATCTCAAAATAATAAAAAAGTGCCTTTGCCTACTCGCTTATCAAGCATCATAACTATGGCAAAATCCTCGTTATTAGGAAATCTAAATGGAGGCCTATATTTAATACTAAACTTTTATAGGCTATAATAGACGGATTCTTAGTCTATAAATAGTCGAAATTATCGGAATTAAGAATTTTCTCACAGAATACCAGCGTAAAATAGCAGCTTAATGTTGTGTTTCGTATGGTGAGTGTTTCTAACCGAAGACACTTTTTCCTGGAAACGAGGCTTTTAACCTTAGTCCTCACGGGTGATAACGTCTTGCATTTTGATTCTTGATGGAGGATAGATGGAAAACACCATCTACAAACCATCAGATGAACTGTGTCCTCGTTTGTCACCCTTTTTAGGGTTCCGTAGTCAACTAGGAACCCTTATAGTTTTGCCATGTCTGTCTGTCCGTCTGTCCGTCCTCGCTTAATCTCTGTGACCGTTAGCACTAGAAAGCTGAAATTTGGTACCAATATGTGTATCAATCACGCCGACAAAGTGGTAAAATAAAAATTGGAAAAAAATGTTTTATTAGGGTAGCCCCCCTATATGTAAAGTAGGAAGTGATTTTTTTTTTTAATTTCAACCCTAACGTGTGATATGTTGTTAGAAAGGTATTTAAAAATGAATAGGGGTTTACTACAATCATTTTTTGATAATGTCAATAATTTCGGAAATAATCGCTCCAAAAGTAAAAAACAATGTGTCACCCCCCCCCCCCCTCTAACTTTTGAACCATAAGTTTAGAAAATATGAAAAAAATCTGAAAACTAGAAGTCGTAAGAGGTGTCTTTGGGCAAAGCCAGAAAGACTTCATATCTTCCGGTAGATAGAAGTAGAACCATCTCGTTTATCATCACAGCCTATCAACTCCACTGCTGAACATAGGCCGCCCCGTAGGCTGCCTTATAAAAGAGATATTTGTTATAGTTGTAGTTTATTTTTGATTTTTTAGTCGATATAAGAACGTCTCGTTTATCATCACAGCCACATCATTATCATCAATATAACTTCTAGCGTAAACAAGATGGCGTCACCGTGTAGAGGCGGTGTGAGAATATCCACTGCTGCATATCGTCCCGTGGGTGCCGTAAGAGGCGACAGAGAGAAATTGAAACATGGTTGACAACAATGTCTTCATAATAACAACTCAAAATAATGAAAAAACTTATCTCACTCTTTCACCCTCATCGCCATCAGATATTCGACTTTAAGAAAGCTCCCAACAAGTTTGTTTTTAAAAATCAAATCCGGTAAGCGTGTGAAAAAATCGTTGCAAGCTTGAACTAATACAGTTCTTATTTTCATATATTTCATATATATATAAAAACTGCGGTTGGTAAAATCTCCTCTATGAGGCAATCTATTAGGGAGGCCCATGTTCAGCAGTGGAGTTTAAAGGCTGTAATGAAATAGAATTGATAATGTACACAGGGTTGCTAGATCTTTAAACCGAAAAGCCGGACGGACCAGCAAGCTTTTATCACGTGGTAGAGCCACGCTGCAGCTATATTATGGTTGTAGCACGAATGGGTCGGCTCGACCGGAGAAGGACCACGCTCTCACAGAATACCAGCGTAAAATAGCAGCTTGATACTACTGTGTTTCATATGGTGAGTGTAAATATCCGGAGACCCTTTTTTACTGGAAACGAGGCATTCTACCTTTGTCCTCAGGGGTGACAAACGCATCTGCGTTTCGATTCTTAATCAAGGATAAATGTACATGTCTATGAGCCACAGCATCAACTTACGTACACAACAACGTACTTATATGGACTTGCTCGTTTGTCACCCTTGTTCTATATACAAAAAAGCTTAGCCGGACATTTTGGTAAAAAGGCCCTTAATTTAATTAATAAGTTTAGACCCTTAATTTTTTTAGTCTTGATATAACATGACCAATTATTTTTAAATTACACAATACTTTTGTTATTTACCATAAAATCTTAAATTCTAATCACCACACACCACCACACTCAGTCTTCAGCTTTGACAGTTGGCTCTTACTGGCAGACAGATCTCTGGCAAAGAATTTGGAGCCCTGGTTCCGCTCGATCACTTCTTTAATACAAGCAGTATTAAAGTTGCGTAAGTCTCGCCGCATGCATTTGGAGATCTGTCTGTTCAGTTGCCTGTATGCTGTCATATGTGTTGACCATTGGAGCCTATTCTCCCATCTAACAGCCATGAGATTAAGAGTGTGATCGGAGAGTTGTTGTGTTCTTCTGCGGCGGGTCTTGCAGAACTTAGCTCCGGCCTCATGGACAGTTTCCAGGAGCTTGTCATTCATATCGTCCACTGCATTGCAATCTTGTAGACACTGAAAGCGGTTACGTAACTTTTTAAGGTTTTGAAAGTTTTCGGGATTCTGGATTAGAGCACGAGGGGGACGGAGCGTTGACTTCATTAGACGAGACCTCTCCAACTTTAGGTATTAACAACGTTTAGGTTCAGTGTGCCTCTAACCATTCGGTGATCGCTGCCAGTTTTCACCCTTGCGATCACTGAGACATCACTGAACAGTTGGGGTCTGGTCGTCATAATGAAGTCAATCTCATTTTTTGTCGAACCGTCGGGGCTCGACCAGGTCTACTTCCTGTGGGGCCGCTTCTGGAAGAAAGAGTTCATCATAAAGAGTCCCTCTTTCTCCATATGGCCAGCTTATGGCCCCTTCGGTTTCGTTGCCCTACTCCAAATTTCCCTAATTTCAGCTCACCGTTTTCTCTTGTGCCTAGTTTTGCGTTGAAGTCTCTCATGAACACCGTGTAGTGGGTTTTGGAGGATTGCATGGCTTTGGAAATATCCTCATACATTTCCTCCACCTCCTCATCGGGATGTGCCGAGGTTGGTGCGTAAACCTGTATGACCTTCAGCGAATACCGTTTGTTGATTCTGAGTGTCCGGTACGACCCTCGTCGACACACTCCCAATCTTTACAACGTTGTTGACGAGAGACTTGTGGACGATAAATCCGACACCTCCTTGGGACAGATGGTCGACCTCCCGGTGATAGAAAAAGTTGCCGTATTCGAGAATCACCGTGTCCTCCCCGTCTCTTCGGACCTCAGATAATCCTATAATATTCCAGCGCAACTTGTCTATCTCTTCTTCCAGCTCCAGGATCTTCTCGTCAGTCCTCAGGGTGCGTGCGTTAAATTTTGCCAGGTCGAGTCGTCGTAGGTGGCAACCGAACCTCCACCGGAGATTCTTAGCACCCCCTGCCCCACCGTTACCATGGTCGCCACCGTAGCCAGGAATAGCGGGACTGCCGGGGACTGGGGGCCGTCTATTTGTGTAATTGTTCATGGGGGGTATATTGCCATAGTTGCCACGCTTGGCGAGCGGGTTGGCAACCGCATTTTTTTGTCGTACAGTTGCTGTTATCAGGAAGATGCTCCTGCCTGTTTCCCTCTGTCGCCTTTTACGACACCCACGGGAAGATATGGGGTAGTGGATATTCTTAACCGCCACTACACGACAACACTATGTACAACTATTAATAATTCTCTTTGTATCCAATTTGTATATACTTATGTAATAATCGTTTTGTAATAGTGATCCGTCCGGCTTCGCACGTGTGATTTCTTGATCTCGACAATAGCACTACCGGATTCAACTGTAAATTCAAACCATCCAGGAACCCACTTAAACATATACAAAAAAAAATATCAAAATTGTTCCAGCTGTTAGAGTTTTTGCTAGACTAAGGGACTGTAATTGACTTTTATTTATAGAGATAAATATACTTGTTTTTGCTTGTTGTGCAGACGATGGCAATTTACGATACGCTTCATAACGTACATAACGTACATAATAGACAGTTTGAAACGAACAATTATTTGTTACTTTTGTTTATTTCTCTTTGTATGATATTTTTATATCTTTTATATCTGTTTTGTCTGCAATAAAGTAAATAAATAAATTAATCAACAACTTTAATTGCCTTACAACATGCACAAATCATTGTTCCGGGTCAGGACTTTTAATCACGTGCAATTTATGAGGGACTACATTCGCGATATAGAAAATATTTTTGTTGTAGACGTAATTGTTTTTAAATAAAAAGAAAAAGTTAACATTTTTCTTCGTACATAGTTGGATTCGAATTCGAAAACCCATTTATTAATGTGACATACACGGATTTTTTATAAAGTATATTAGAACCGTTTATCGTGACCCCTTGCATAAACAAGCCTCTTGCTGTACTTTACACATGAACTGGACTTTAAACCTCTCATGATAAATATATCTCAGTAGCGATATATTCGAGAACTATTTTTGCTACGTATAACGACCAGATACAAGAAGTATTCGGTTATTTAGAACTCTACATCATCATCGTAATCATTATTACAACCCTTAAAAATTCCACTGCTAAATATAAGGCTTCCCGAAGAAGGCCATTTAGCACGCCCCTGAACCACTTGCATCTACCGACTTCCCGCTTCCTTTTACTGATCGTCAAAATAGTTTAGCGTAAAATAGCAGCTTAATACTGCTGTGTTTCGTATGGTGAGTGTAGAGATCCAGATGTCCTTTTTTAATGGAATTTAGGGATTCCATCACAGTCCTCAAAAATGACAACGCATCTGCGTTTTGATTCTTAATCGAGGATAAGTGTATGCCATAGCATCCACCAACCATCAAGAGGACTGTGTGCCCGTTTGTCACCCTTATGCTATAAAAAGTGGCCATTGAGTGTGAGTGTGATGGGTCTGCATTTTAATTTTTATCGAGAGTTATAGATCTTTATGGGACACTCATTCAATTAACTTCAGTTGGAGTATGTGCTCGTTTATGTTTAGTTCTCTAAAGGCGATATTACACGGTACAATTTCCGTTCAATACTTCTTTCAATTTAATTGCTTCAACGGCATTGAGACATCGAAATACATTTCACGAAAGCTTCGATTCACGGAACGATTTCAATGAAATGGTAGCAATATTTCTCATTGCTCAATGCGGTTGAAATGGGTTGAAACGTGTATACATGAAGATTGAACAGTGACTCATTCCGCGCACCGCACGACAGTAAAGCGTACGCACGCGCACAGCCTGCGCACATGGATTTTCGAGAATGGTTTTCAAATGGCGTGATCATCATGTTGTCAAGAAGTTTATTAAATTGGCTTTCCATCATCCGCAAGAAATTCACGGGCGCACCCACCAACACCGATTTTTTTTAAACTGTATAATTCATTTATTAAATAGTCCCAGATTAACGAAATTCCTGCACGCACAAGTTGGCGCGATATCGCATTGCGCTGTGAACATTGAATGTCATTTAAACGATTTACGTGTATATTGGTAAAGTCGTTTAATGTGCAATTTTCAATGTTTTTCAATGGAATTGTCTCAATTTGTTTGACCCGTGTAATATCACCTTAATAGAAATCGTCTATACCGATCCTCTGTGCAAAGAGAACGTTATCTGCCCAGCAGTGGAACGTATACAATAAAAAAATACCTTATCCGATCTGCGAGAATGCTTTTGGGTATCGCGATATGATTTTGTTTATGTAATTCTTTTTAAAAAATAAATAAATGAAATACCCCGAAAAATGTAAAATAAACTTTAATTATATGGGGAAATTCCTATGACAATATACGAGCCGCGGGCGTTATCGGCGCACGTTCATGAGATACCTAAATAGATTTTAAGCAAATTGTAGCAATCAAATATTTTAAATAACGATAATGTTTTTGTATTTATTTGTAATAATATCATTAATAATGGAAATGTCATTGCAGTCACGATATACCACTTTCGGATCGTATAGATTTACTAAAATCATCGTTGTAGATATTCGCAACTGAACGTCTACTACTGAATATCCCTGAAACTGACCATCACCGTGTATATCTGGATTGATTAACATACAGTAAAATATCAATAAATAAATGCACAAGTCTGAAGGCTTAAATACCGTAAGAGAGGGGAAAAGCAAAGAAAAGAAACCAATGCAGCTTCCTGGAGTTTAAAGTTATGTTTTTTTATACACCTGCATTAAAGTGTCGTGGTTATGTGGAGATTATTAATAATAAATCCTACGAGTACACTTTAACATTACACTCACGCCTTTCACCCAGAGGGGTTGGCAGAGACTACAGACTTTCATTTGGCACGATCCTGGCGCACCACTCTCGGTTCCTTTATATCCATATACACCTTTTTTTATAGGATAGACTGACGAACGAGCACACAGTTCACCTGATGGTAAGTGGTAGCTGTGGCCCATAGACATCTACATCTATCCTCGATTACGAATCAAAATGCAGATGCGTTGTCACCCGTGAGGACTTAGGTTGAATGCCTCGTTTCCAGTAAAAAGGGTCTCCGGTTCTCTACACTCACCATACGAAACATAGCAGCATTAAGCTACTATTTGACGCTGGTATTCTGTGAGAGCGTGGTCGACTCATTCGTGCTACAACTATACTACTAATATTACTGCGGCATGGCTCTACCACGTGTAGACCTACATACATGCTTGTCGGTCAAGGGAAAGCCGTCATCGGAAATCCTTTGCTGTTGCACGTACGAGCTGAGACCAGGGAGGTACCGCGACCTCACAGAATACCAGCGTGAAGTAGAACCTTTGATTCTGCGTTTCGTTTGCTGAGTGCAAGTGGCCGGAGACCCAATTTCGCCCTACCCAACATAGTAGCTGAATTAAATGAAATACTACCCCAGGAGGGTACCAGCACCCCAAGTAATGGAGAATCCCTCGCTGGGCATCCATAACCAAGCTACTCCACTCTCCTGAGCATGGGTGCTTAGACTGCCCTACATACTCTGTGGCGAGGGGGGGAGGGGATTGCGCTCAACACAAACCTCGGCAGTCTTGAAGGTTCGGACTTCTCGATTCTATGGCTACGCGTAGATAGCGACGACCATCCATGCGTCTATAGGTCCCATAGCGGTAATGCCTACAGAGACTGACTCATCGACGGGGATGCGGTCTTTTTTTGTATCCCTTTGGTGGCGCGTTTGCTTCTCGCCGGAAGATCCCAGCGTTGTTGCTGATTCTGTCGCTGATGTGGTACTTCGGAGTATCGAACTTTTAATTCCATGTTAGTGCCAATAGGAGGCAGATCGCAGCCATAGTTTGGTCGCTCCTGTAAAATAGCATCACGCTATGAGCAGGAATGCTACTGGGCTTGGACTGACGCATCGACGTCTCGGGATTTAAACACTAGCGCTCTTTAAAAGAAGTATAATTCTGCCTCCAGGTCCTTCAAAAGAGTCATTGCCAAGACAAGGTCAGAGCACAGAAACTAAGTCGCCTTCTTTCGGGAACCCGTGCATTCTGGTCTCTTGCCAAGAATTTCCAAGGGAACTTCTGTTAGTCATCTCTCCTGTCATTGCACAGGGAGGTCGACTCACTGACACATGTCGCAATGGAAAAAGCCAATCTGTTCTCTTTCCGTCCAACTCGACTCTCAATGATAGAACACACCGCCGACAATCCCGTGGTGAAAGTCATCAAGTCGAGTGGGTCTAATGAAGTCCTTTCCATTGTGCTAAAGACGTGTGTTCCCGAGTTGGCACCGGTCTTAACGCATCTTTTTCGGTACTCCTACTTCCAAGGTGCAGTCCTGAATTCATGGAAGGCAGCTTTGGTCCACTCAATCCCTAAAAAGACCCGTCCAATTACTGGACTATCACTATCACCTCCTTGTTCTTCAAAATGATGGAAACCATTATAAACTGC
Source organism: Parnassius smintheus behrii (assembly GCA_036936625.1). Taxonomy (NCBI): domain Eukaryota; kingdom Metazoa; phylum Arthropoda; class Insecta; order Lepidoptera; family Papilionidae; genus Parnassius; species Parnassius smintheus. The sequence goes on from JAUPFT010000031.1 coordinate 3,294,716, forward strand.
CAGCTCATGAGGTACCTTGAATCCTTACCAGCTGATTAGTTACTACCAATGCGGTATTCGTCGGGGTCGATCAGTCGGAAAGTTGAACATTCCTGACAAATAACCCTATTTCCATTAAAAAAATCCTGATGTTTTGTTGCAAATGTCATTGACAAGCGTAAAAAAATGCATTATTGTCGCGATCTATCCACGTCGCAGATTACAGCCTTCCCACGCAAAAAACCTTACTGTATTTTGTTGAATAATCCCGACATTTTCAACATCCGAACGCAATCCTGAAATCCTGTCCCAAAGTCCTGTCAAGTCAAAACAAATCAATCACATAGTATCTCTGGCCGACCTGAGCTATTAGAGTAAAAGTCACATCTTAAAATCTGTCTCCCAGTGCTATGACTATTCCCCCCTTGGTAACAAAATAAAATAAAAACAACGAACATAAATATTTACAATCGTAAATTAAATATCTGACTAGCACGAAAATAATCTGGCATTAATTAAATTAAAAAACTGTTATGTTTTGCTGGATCTTTGAACTTCTATCTCGTTATCTTGAATTGGACTATTTTGAGGGAATTACCAACGCTTCTTGTGTAGAGGAAATGGAATTATTTTGCCTTGCAAATGCAAATTATTGTATATATACGTGGTAGAGCAACGATGCGGCTATATTATGGTTGTAGCACGAATGGGTCGGCACGACCGGGGAAGGACCACGCTCTCACAGAATACCAGCCTAAAATAGCAGCTTAATACTGCTGTGTTTCGTATGGTGAGTGTAGAGATCCGGAGACCCTTTTTTACTGGAAACGAGGCATTCCATCTTAGTCGTCAGGGTGACAACCCATCTGCGTTTTGATTGTTAATCGAGGATAAATGTCCATGTCTGTGGGCCACAAAATCCATGAACCAAAAAGAAGAAAAGGTAAAATAGTAAAAAGCAAAACACTAATAAGGAAATATTTATTTTAAATTGGTTAAACGCACTGTTAGTAACAGATAACATAATGATATTATATGAAGATAAAAAAGTCAAAAGAGTCAAAGGTTACATCGAATACTAAAGTTACTAACACTTGATCTGAATTAAAATTCGGCCAAGTGCACGCTATGTTTGCATTACTATACATATATATTTATTCAGCAATATAAATACAGTTTTAATATACCGTATTAATATATAAGTGAGGGCATACATTCTAATGAATGTATGCCCTCACTTATAACTATATTATATTAAAATAATATTTGGATTAAGGATTCCGTACTAATAGTAAAATAAAATTGTGTTGTTCACTTCAATTAACTTTATAGATCAAATTTAAACAGTATCAAATGATATTAGATAACGTTATCAGTATTGTATTACGCCTTTTTGTTAAAAAATGTTTTGTTCAACACAAATTACAACTTATACTTCATATACATTCCAGCATATAATGGTCCACTATTAAACATACGCCTCCAGCTGGAACTAGCGTAGTTGGCAAGCCGGGTGGGAAGGTGGGAGTGACAGGTTATTTTAAATGTAATGTGTTCTGTTTTTATTTGATGTCGCTGTGGTCGTAATTTAGATTTAGTTTCGTTGTTTGTCTTGCTTTTGATGCATTCTTGTGCGATTTCCTTTAAATAGATTTTGTATTATGTGTCATTGATCGGTTTCGCGTTGTTTACAGATCGATGAATCGTCGCTCACCGGTGAATCGGACCATATTAAGAAGGGTGAATCTTTTGATCCCATGATGCTATCTGGTACTCACGTTATGGAAGATATATGATTATATGTTTACATTTTTATAATAATTTTGAATTGTTATAAAGAAAAGCTGCTGCCTAAGTCCTGTTTAATTTTTCCTCGGCTGTTATGACGCTCATAGGACGATGTGGGGTTTATAGTTACACCGCCGAAATCTATTTTTCCTAAAAAAGTGAGTCGTTTACCCAGACGGTCTACCACCTAATACAACTCTTTATACTGGTGGATTTTTTTACCGTCTGAAAAAATATAGGTTGTAGCAAGCGAAGGAAATAGAAGCCTACAGCACTGATATTCAATATTTTTTTGCTTTTACATTAACATATGTATTATGAAATTGATCAATCAACAATTACTACTAGTTGGGTGCGTATTATTTTAATTTCAATAGTTTTTAATTGATTCATTTAGTTCAAAAATTTTGTAGTTATTATGTATGTATCGAAAGTTTATTTCAAATTAGTTATTTATACGGCTCCGTGGTGCAGTGGCTTGGCAATGAGCGGCTGCGCTGGGGGCCGCGTGTTCGAATCCCACACGGAACACGTATTTGTATGGCCTACAAATAATTGTTCCGGGTCTGGATGTTTGTCCTCGTACAATTTATCTTTGTACTAAATTGTAAAATAAAAAAATAAATTGTAAAATATCCGTGCCATAAGCTTCCATTCCGTTCACCTGTTAGACTCTATTTTTTTCCAGACGGAAAAAAATCACCCAGAGTATCTCCCTAAGCGACCTTAAGATTCCTCTTCGTTTTAATACAAGATCATTACTATTTCTTCACTCACTATGAGGCAATATATGGGGAAGCTTTTTTATAGAATAAGAGTGACAAACGAGCACACAGTCCACCTAATGGTAGGTGGATGCTGTGGCCCATAGACATCTACATTTATCCTCGATTAAGAATCAAAATGCAGATGCGTTGTCACCCTTGAGGACTAAGATGGAATGCCTCGATTCCAGTAAAACGCGTATCCGGGTCTCTACACTCAACATACAAAACACAGCAGCACCAATCTGCTATTTTACGCTGGTATTCTGTGAGCGTGGACCCGGTCGAGCCGTCTCATTCGTGTTACCACGTGGCCAATTTTCGGCAGTGGAGTTTTATAGGTTGTAGGTGTGTACCATTGAACTAATATGCACTAAAGTATGTACATAACAGATGAGATGAGATCAATGGCTGTAATGGAAAAAATGAAAACTGGAATTTCTTCATTCAAGTACATTTTTAATACACACGTAAAGAAAAAATTCGAAGATTAAACAAGTGGTTAAAATTCAAATTTTTGTACAACCAACTTCAATATTAATAAAATGAGAACATCATTAATGTAATCGAAGTCAATTATACGCACTTGAACGAATTAACCACCGCATTATTAAGCATAACTTAAAAACTACCGGTCAGATCTTGATCAAATTTATATGGGACTATGGACACATGAAACGGGCCAGCTTTCAAATAGAAAAAGAATCATCAAAATCGGTTCACCTTGAAAAAGTTCTGAGAGACATAAAAAATACAGTCGAAATGAGAACCCCCTCCTTTTTTGAAGTCGGTTGAAAATGCTTTGTTCACTGCACGTGCACATGATCGGCTCGTATCTATTCAACATTACAGGTAAATTCTGGTGAACGTTAATTAATTTGACATTGCAGTTAATTATAAAACATAAAATAATAAACATTAATTTCATAAAATACGATAATTAAAGAAACGATAAGAGATGAAACTGGTCCTTGATTGATTTGTTTACAGACTCAACATCCAGATTATATAATGTGTCATCAAATTTATTTAGATTGTGTACCTTTGTACTTCCGCGTTGTTATTTTCATCATTACAGCCTTTCACAAGTCCACTGCTGAACATAGGTCTCCCCCAAATAATGCCACAAAGCACGGTCCTGAGCCACCTGCATCCATCGACTTTCCTCCATGTCTTACCAGGTCGTCACTCCACTTAAAGGGGGGTCGCCCTACACTACGCCTAACGGTACGAGGCTGCCACTCGAGAACCTTTTTTCCCATCGGTTATCGGTATTTCGAGCTATATGGCGGGCCCATTGCCACTTCAGCTTACTAATCCGTTGGGCTATGTCGGTCACTTTGGTTCGAGTGCGGATATACTCATTTCTGAGTTTATCAGAGAAACCCCGAGCATAGGCCTCTCCATAGCTCGCTCCTTTAGCGTCCTCATACGGCCAGCAGTGAAGGACCATGTCTCAGATCCGTAAGTCATAACCAGCAACACGCACTGGTTGTACAATCCAGTTTTCAGAGTTTGTGGTATACATGACGAGAAAAACGATCCCCGCCGGCACCAATGAAATTGTTAATTGCAATTTTAAGTGCTGATTTACCACGTGCTCGTCGGTAAAGGAAACATCGTGAGGAAACCTGCATGTCTGAGAAATAAGAAAAATGCGTGTGCGAACTTCACATGTCTTCGAAATAAAATATTTCGAAGACATGTGAAGTTCGCACACGCATTGGGGCAGCGTGGCGGACATTTCCTTGCCCTAAAAACCCTCTCAGAAATGAGAGGAGGCCTGTGCCCAGCAGTGGGACGTATATAGGCTGTAACTTTACTTTACTGACGAGAAGATTCCGTCGTCCGTCTCCGTCCGTCTTGAATCCGTCGATTGATCTCTCGGTCGAAGTTGGACTTACCTAGTCGGACTATTTGTCCCAGGTAAACGTACTCGTCAACAACTTCGAGCATAGTGCTCCCAACAACTACCGGCATAGGTGTGATATGGACATTAAACATGATCTTTGTTTTGTCCATGTTCATCTTAAGACATATCCGTTTGGAGACACCATTGAGGTCATTGAGCATAGTGCTTAGGTCCTCCAGCGATTCTGCCATAAGGACTATATCGTCAGCATATCGAAAGTGAGTGATGTACTCGCCATTGACGTCAATACCGTATCCTTTCCAGTCCAGTAGCTTGAAAACGTCTTCCAATGCGGTGAAGAGTTTCGGGGAACGTCACCCTGTCTTACACCTCTCTGCAGTTGGATAGGTTTCGAATTCTGATTCTGTACTCTGATAGCCATCGTAGCCCTACTGTACAAACACTTCAGAACTTTGATATACCGGCAGTCAACTTGGTACCGCTGAAGGGACTGTAGCACCGCCCAAATTTCGACGGAATCAAAGGCTTTCTCATAGTCCACAAACGCCAGGCAAAGTGGCAGATTGTACTCTTCGGTCTTCTGTACAAACTGCCGCAGGGTATATATGTAGTCTATGGTACTGAAGCCTCTTCGGAAACCGGCTTGTTCCGAAGGCTGGAAGTCGTCGAGTCTGCGTGCGAGACAATTCGAAATGACTCTCGAAAACAGCACGTAGACGTGGCTCGGAAGGAAAATCAGTTTGTAGTTCTTCAAGAGGGCGTTGTCACCTTTTTTGAAGAACAAGACCACCGCACTTCTGCTCCACGCCTCCGGAGTGGTGCCACCATGGAGGACGGAATTGAAGAGCTTCTGAAGGACTTTAAGTACTAGTGTTCCACCCGCTTTCAGAAGCTTCACTTTAATTCCATCCTCGCCTGAGGCCCTGCCATTTTTAATATGCTGGAGAGCCATTCTAATCTCGCTCAGACCGACGTCCGGAATATCATGAGAATAGTGTCGGATAAGACTTGCTCTTGGATCGTTACACACACTTGCGTATGGCTCCAACGATGTTGTGTACAGCTGCCCGTAGAACCTCTCAACCTCACTTAAAATCTCAGGTCTCCCGGAAACGGTGCTGCGACACTCAGTCTTCAGCTTTGACAGTTGGCTCTTTCCGGCAGGCAGATCTCTGATAATTGATAGAATCAGGCGTTACTTTGCGGAAATCCATTATAATAAAAAATAAAAATATCAATTTCTTTGCAAATTTCCGCTAAACATATAAAATGATGTGTCTTACCTGGATTGAAGCGCACCTCCCGCCCTCCCTCAATTGCATATAGACTCTACGGCGGCTGACCGCTAAGTGAGCGTGACCGCTCACTTAGCGGTCAGCCGCCGTAGAGTCTATACTACCTGAGGATGCCTCGTGTAGAGGCGAAACACGTGTCGTATTATCGTCGATGGTGTGTCTTGCCTGGAATAGTGGTGTTGAGAGTAGTGGTGCTTGGTCTAGTGGTGACGGAGTTAGTGTATGCAATTGAGGGAGGGCGGGAGGTGCGCTTCAATCCAGGTAAGACACATCATTTTATATGTTTAGCGGAAATTTGCAAAGAAATTGATATTTTTATTTTTTAAGACAGATCTCTGGCAAAGACTTTGAAGCCCTGGTTCCGCTCGGTCGCTTCTTTAATACGAGCAGTATTAAAGTTGGGTAAATCTCGCCGCATGCATTTGGAGATCTGTCTGTTCAGTTGACTGTATCAAATCTGTTGACGATTGCAGCCTCATCTCCCGTCTAACAGCCATGAGATTAAGAGTGTGATCGGAAAGTTTTCGTGTTCTTCTGCGGCGGGTCTTGCAGAACTTAGGTCCGACCGCATGGACAGTTTCCACGAGCTTGTCATTCATATCGTCTATAAATTAAAGTCGTATATAAATTAAAGAAACGATAAGAGATGAAGATGGTCCTTGATTGATTTGTTTACAGAGTCAACATCCAGATTATATAACATGTATTTATATAGATTGTGTACCTATGTACTTCCACGAAGTTATTTTTATTAAGATCACTTAAGTAATGACCTATTATAGATCACAGATTAGAATAATTTTGATTTAATACTAGCTCCCCGCCCCAGCTTCGGCTGGTACAATTGCTGACCGTTACAGACTAATGTCCACCGCTGAATTTGCCATAGTTGTCATGCTTGGCAAGCGGGTTGACTTTTACTTTTAGTCGTTATTTGTATTGCGTGCCATAATTAATGCCTGGTACATGGCGAGTTACCACTAGAGCCAGCTAGTATCGAGTAGCAGAACTAGGAGAGCTTTCTAGAAAATTCTATACTAGAACTTTCTACACCTAGTCAGACGGGACCGGTATGTACATTTTAGATGTTTCAGTAGAAGACGCCCTATATAAGCCGGTAAGGACCGCGACCGAGTGAGTATTGAATTGGCGATTCAAGCCATACTTCGAAGCGATATAACTGCAAACGAAAGTGATGAGTACAGAACTAAAGCGTTTTAAGTTATAATTGGTGTTCGGCAATTAAAGTGTCAATTTTGATAATTCAATCGGCAGTTTTTATGGTCACGAACCCCAAGCTCGTAACATTAGGAAGACGCTGCTTACCATCTCCTGATTTGTTTCCCTCTGTCGCCTCTTACGACACTCGCGACATGGTATGTGGTGGTGGATATTCTTACACGGTAACATTGGTAGAATGAATGCGGCGTTATTTGGATTTAAGATAGTTAAACACCATTTTTAATCAAGATTTTCGCTTTTTTACGGACTTCAAAAAAAAGATATAATAATAATAACTTGCAGAGCAACCGGCAAACGTGGATGCCGCCGTGAATACCCCAGTTTTGGTTGATTCAAACGTTGATGGAACAGTCGCCCAGGAACTGGAACTGGAGCAAATGAGGAGTACATTGGATGAGGCGATTATGGAAACGCGCAGTACGACTCTCGAAAATCGACCGCAACTTCCCCGCATAGCCCTAAGCAAGCGGAATCGGGCAATCGTGAGGGCTCTGAACCCAATGCTGTGACCTATTTGGAAACCAGCCGGGACCTTTGCGAGATGGACTCAATTCTCTTTGGCGCCGCACTGGCAGTCTGCCGTATTATAGGCGCCAAACTTTCCACGGCTGGACTCACAACTAGACAAAGTAGTGCTATCCCAGCCTGGAGAACAAGAATTGAAGAACGTATCGCAAAGGCTAGGGCCCTCATCGGCAGACTGATATGCTTCAGGTCAGGCAATACCAGGCCAAGGATTGTCAGGATGGCGTTTGCTGGAACAAATGTTAGTTTGTCTCAGCTGGATATAATGCAAAAACTGACGGAGCGCATAGACGACCTGAAGCAGAGAATCGCTGCTTGCGGAAAACGGGTTCGGCGATATACCGATAGGTCGACACTGTTCAACAAGAATCGTCTCTTCCAGAGTGATCAGAAGAGGCTCTACAAATCATTGGAGCGACCAGAGGTATGTGGAGCGGGCCCAGGACCGGATCAGGCTAACACTGTCGCATTTTGGCGTGGCCTGTGGTCAGAGCCCGTAAACCACAGCGAGGGCCCTTGGACGGAAGTTGTGGCGAGTCAGTGTCGAGTATTACGCCCATGGACCCCGTCATCATAACGCCGGATGACGTAGCTGAGGCGGTCCGTAGAGCCCCGAACTGGAAAAGCCTTGGACTCGACGGACTGCATCACTACTGGCTGAAGGGGTTCATGGTGTGTCACGCTGTGCTCGTCCGTCAGTTTCAAGAGGCTCTCAACCAGAAGTCGCTCCCTAGCCTCTTCACTACTGGGATCACTCATTTGGTTCCTAAAGACCAGGTTACCACAGACCCGAGCAAATACCGCCCCATTACGTGTCTACCCACCATATATAAGACACTGACATCCATTTTGAGCGCGAGAATCACTCGTCACCTGGACTCAAATCAGGTGATGTCGCGCGCTTAAAATGGATGTCGGAAGGGCGGTCGTGGAACCAAGGAACCACTCCTCATTGACGCGGTCATTGGCAAAGTGGTGAAACGCAACCTTCGGAACTTCTCCGTCGCCTGGTTAGATTACAGAAAGACATTTGACTCGGTGCCCCATACATGGCTAAATAGGGTCCTCGAGCTGTACAAGATTTACTGTACAGTTCGAGACTTCCTCGAGCAGTGTATGGGGCAGTGGAGTACGATCCTTTGTCATCTAGGCGAGCGGATGACGGCTGCGGAAAGCCGCATAAGGATAAGAAGGGGTATATTCCAGGGCGACTGTCTGAGTCCAATCTGGTTCTGCCTCTCTTTGAACCCTCTCAGTACTTTACTGGAGGGCTCCGGGAGGGGATTTCAGCTTCGGAAAGGAGGTACAAAAGTGACCCACCTTTTCTATATGGATGACCTCAAATTATTCGCCTCCAGTCGCTCCCATCTTATGGAATTGCTAAACATCACTTGTGAATTTAGCAATTCTATTAGAATGGAGCTGGGGACGGTTAAGTGTGCGGTCCTCCATGTTGAAAGGGAAAGGGTTGCTAACTCTGAGGGCATAGACTTATCTATGCCCGTCAACTTAAGGACCCTTTCCGAGACTGAAACATACCGATACCTGGGTATGTCACAGAACATGACTATAGATGAGGCTGGTATGAAACAGTCAGTTTGCGACGTGTTTTATGCACGCTTGACCAAAGTGCTTAACAGCCATTTGTCCGGTGTGAATAAGACACACGCATATAACGGCTGGGTCATGCCTGTCCTCATGTATACCTTTGGCATACTCAGGTGGAGTCAGACTGAACTTAACGCCCTGGATAGAAAAGTCCGCACTACAATGACGTTCCATAGGATGCATCATCCGAGATCGTCGGTACTGAGGCCGTACTTGCCGCGAAAGCATGGTGGGTGTGGCTTCTTGAGCGCGCTCACCATGCATAATCGCGAAGTGTGCAGTCTCCGTCATTACTTCCTGGCGAGATCGGATGATCCATTCTATAATGACGTCATTTGGAAGGAGAAAGAGCTCCACGGGAGGTACTACAGCGCTCTACATGAGCCCCACGTAGATACAGCCGCCTCCCTCAACTGGCTACGTTTCGGTGACTTCTTCGGGGAAACCGAGGGTTTTGTCTGTGCAATACAGGATCAGGTTATTAAGACCAACAACTATCGGAGATACATCCTAAAGGATGGCACTGTCGACATCTGTCGAGCTTGTCGCCATCCCGGGGAGTAACTTAGGCATCTCATCTCCAGTTGTTCGGCGCTTTCTAAGTCCGAGTACTTGCACAGGCACAACGTAGTAGCCAGAATTCTACATCAGAAGCTCGCTCTGAAATAAGGTCTCGTGGACCGGAAATTGCCGTATTACAAGTACTTGCCGGAAGCCGTGCTCGAAAATGACCGCGCCAGGCTCTACTGGGACCGGGCCATCATCACAGACAGGACTATTCTTGCGAATAAGCCTGATATTGTAGTAGTAGTAGTAGTAGTATATACTTTATTGTACACCACACATATACGATGAATAAATACATTACAGAGAAAACTTAATATATACGTATTGTGATGGCCCAATATTATTATGAATAATTAAATTCAATATAAAGGGGCGTCAAAAATAGTCTTAAAAGATATATATTAAGCAATTAAGTCAAATTAATAAACATAAAGTTAATATATTTCAGACATTATCCCAATAACATAGCAAATTAAGGGCAAAATTATTGTTTCTCGTAATAAGTAAATTTATTATTAAAACTTGTAAAAATATTTAAAATAAGATAAATAATAGAAATACAAGTCAAAAAATATTATAAAATTAAGTTAAATAACGTTTATAAGATAATTAGAAAATCTATTAAAAATTGTTTAAGTCATGGGAGGTGTTCGTGTATAAAAGAAAATTTTCCTAAGTTGTGGAAGGAGTTCACGTATAGATGAAATTTCCTAAGTTGTTGAAGGAGTTCATGTATTAAGGAAAATTTTCCTAAGTTATGGAAGGTGTTCACGTATAGATGTCTTGTATGGATGAGCTGCCGGAGATACATTCCATTCATTCCATACATTCCATTTGACAGGCCTGTTGGTCTAGTGGTTAGTGACCCTGACTGCTATGCCGCAGGTCGTGGGTTCGATTCCCACCCAGGACAAATGTTTGTGTGATGAGCACGATCATTTGTTCTGTGTCTGGGTGTAATTTATCTATAATATTTATGTATTTAGAAATATATAAGTATGTTTATCAGTTGTCTAGTACCCATAACACAAGCTCTGCTTAGCTTGGGACTAGATGGCGCTGTGTGATAGTTGTGGAATATTATTATTATTATTATTATTATTATTATTATTCCTGCAGTTCTACATATATATGGGGTGGTCGGGAGCCTGACTGCCTGAAGTACTGTAGCACAATGACTAGTCCTATATTAGGGACTTATGATATTAAACTCAATGATACAAAAGCAATACTATAGAAGGTCTCCATGATGAATTTGCATTACAATAGTAGGGTCGTGGGTTCGAACCCTATATATGAATGACTTATGAAAGTAAGGTCTATGATTCAAAAGCAATACTATAGAAGGTCTCTATGATTAATATGCATTACAATAGTAGGGTCATGGGTTCGAATCCTATATATACATGACTTATGAAAGTAAGGTCTATGATACAAAAGCAATTTTATAGGAGGTCTCCTTGAAGCAAAAGCATTGTATGGGGTGGTCGGGTGACTGACTGCTCCTAGTACTGTAGCAAAATGACTAGTCCTTATTAGGGACTTGAAAAGGAATATTATGGTGGCGTGTGTGCTGCTTCACGAGCAATTGGTCCGAGGTAAACTTGGACTCGCTAACCAATGTGTCCTAGACATATCATCTTAGTGCCGGTGGTAAGCGGGTTTGTTGTAGCAATACGGCTTTCCCGTGGACATCGCACACCCATACCGTTTGTGGGCGGCGTAGTAGCGCATAGCGATGCGTCGTCTATATTTCGGATTGGGATGATGAGTGTGTTTGGTAGCACTTTTAAGTGTAACAGGCATACTCAACTTCATGTCTTAGTGCATTAGCGCTATGATACGTGGAGTTTTGTTCATTGACGTCTTAGTAGCGTGCTACTATGATACGTTGGTGCAGTTTTATATAACAACAATCTTAGTGCCGGTGATGAGCGGGTTCGTTGTAGCAATACGACTTTCCCGTGGACATCGCACACCCATACCGTTTGTGGGCGACTTCGTTGCGCATAGCGATGTGTCGTCTATCTTTCGGATGGGGATGATGAGTGTGTTTGGTAGCACTTTTAAGTGTAACAGGCATACTCAGCTTCATGTCTTAGTGCATTAGCGCTATGATACGTGGAGTTTTGTTCATTGGCGTCTTAGTAGCGTGCTACTATGATACGTTGGTGACATTTTTTATATAACAACAATACTAACTTTGTTGCCAAAGTCAATAGGAGTCATGTGGGTGTGTTGTGAGGGTGCGCCGGCCGTATGATAGTTGCATTGATGCTTACTGCTACTTGCGGTATTGCGTCTTGTGATGGATCTGCGGGTGTGCTGCGCCTGATTCGACGCATACCTGTTGTTCTGGTCGATGGAGGTATACAATTAACATCTTAGTGTCGGTGGTAAGCGGGTTTGTTGTAGCAATACGGCTTTCCCGTGGACATCGCACACCCATACCGTTTGTGGACGGCGTCGTAGCGCATAGCGATGCGTCGTCTATCTTTCGGATGGGGATGTTGAGTGTGTTTGGTAGCACTTTTAAGTGTAACAGGCATATTCAGCTTCATGTCTTAGTGCATTAGCGCTATGATACGTAGAGTTTTGTTCATTGGCGTCTTAGTAGCGTGCTACTATGATACGTTGGTGACATTTTTTATATAACAACAATACCAACTTTGTTGCCAAAGTCGATAGGAGTCATGTGGGTGTGTTGTGAGGGTGCGCCGCCCGTATGATAGTTGCATTGATGCTTACTGCTGCTTGCGGTATTGCGTCTTGTGATGGATCTGCGGGTGTGCTGCGCCTGATTCGACGCATTCCTGATATTCTGGTCGATGGAGGTATACAATTAACATCTTAGTGTCGGTGGTAAGCGGGTTTGTTGTAGCAATACGGCTTTCCCGTGGACATCGTACACCCATACCGTTTGTGGGCGGCGTCGTAGCGCATAGCGATGCGTCGTCTATCTTTCGGATGGGGATGTTGAGTGTGTTTGGTAGCACTTTTAAGTGTAACAGGCATATTCAGCTTCATGTCTTAGTGCATTAGCGCTATGATACGTGGAGTTTTGTTCATTGGCGTCTTAGTAGCGTGCTACTATGATACGTTAGTGATATTTTTTATATAACAACAATACCAACTTTGTTGCCAAAGTCGATAGGAGTCATGTGGGTGTGTTGTGAGGGTGCGCCGCCCGTATGATAGTTGCATTGATGCTTACTGCTGCTTGCGGTATTGCGTCTTGTGATGGATCTGCGGGTGTGCTGCGCCTGATTCGACGCTCTCTTGTGGTTCTGGTCGATGGAGGTATACAATTAACATCTTAGTGTCGGTGGTAAGCGGGTTTGTTGTAGCAATACGGCTTTCCCGTGGACATCGCACACCCATACCGTTTGTGGGCGGCGTCGTAGCGCATAGCGATGCGTCGTCTATCTTTCGGATGGGGATGTTGAGTGTGTTTGGTAGCACTTTTAAGTGTAACAGGCATATTCAGCTTTATGTCTTAGTGTTAGACTCACGCCTAAGTAGCTTTGCCCAAGTCGGGACCCTTCATTGCGGGACTGCAGACTGTCTGCCCTCCACGATGTTTTATATAACAACATAATATTATATCTCTGTAACTTTCCCACCTTTGAATGATTGAAGGCAACTTGTTGGTGGGTGAGACAAACATGATCGAAAATGCATTTACTCAACGTCAGTGACACAAACCCTTTCTGATGGCGAATTATTACTCTTATCTTATAACTGCCTTTTGGCTATATCTGCCGTTGTATTGGTTGGTGGAGCATATGTGTCGACCTCATGCGGGTGGTAGCTGGCGGGAGGATCTGAGGAGACTCTCAAGGCTGCGGCCAAAAGCCGCACAACGTGGGACCCCATTCCCTTGAGGTGAGCAGTAGTCTCATGACACGCTCTGCGGCTAGTAGCCATGCTGATCATGCAATTGGTGGTGATGCCATACACTTACATCACGTCTGCAGGAGCGGCGGTCTGGCAGGTGGTGGCGCTCACGGAGGGTTTACGGCCAGTGTGCCTATTTGCCTAAACCGTGTGACGTACATTCACTGTGGCTGGATTCGTTCGTATTCTGTATGGCGTTTACACGCATTGACATGCGCGACTTCGGTCGATGTTTGTGCTTACGCACTAACAAGGGGCCAAGCCTCTTTTCCTGGTTCGCCAGTTATTTTGCTGTGGACTACGGTCCAGTTCCCGAATTAGCGTTCCCTTCGGGGGGAGTGCATCAAAATGGTTGGCACTCACCGTGCACGGCGTGTGTGGGGCCGTGTACCTCCCCTACATTTTTTTAAATAAATGTAGGAGAGCGAAGCCCTTGTATCGGGTATTTTTGTATAAATATATTGTGAGCCTTTTCCAAGCGGGAAGGGATAAATAATAATAAATTAATAATGTCAACCTGATACAAGTGGAATAAAGACGTTTTATGTTCTTAACCTTTCTCGAGCCCTGTCTTCGTGAACGGGGTTCACTTAGCTTATAAGGCACTACCAACAGCTTTCAATTGCTCCAGTGAATATTCATTCTTCCAAAGGACACCTAAAAAAACTAAGTTACTAAACAAACACAACGTAAATAAGGGTCCTAACTAAGACGATCACGCCAAATTATTACAAACGGCCTATTACTAAACCTTTAGAAAGATCATTTAGAAAGATCAAAACATAATTTGTTAATCCTGGTCACGTATAATATATATAATGTTATTGAAAAGGGGATATTTTTAATATTATAATATTTTTATACAGTAGAGAGGGGGGGAGAGCGTTACAGTATGTACAATAAGGCGGTCTTATCGCTAAAAAGCGATCTCTTCCAGACAACCTTTGGGCTAAGGAGAAACTGGAATTAAGAACAGTAGGAGGTGGTGCGTTTTATGTTACACTTACATTCTAAGATCTAAATAAACTAAACTATATTTTGTTAAAATACCACAATAATACACAAAAAATAATAATAAAATAAACATACATATTAATAAATAGGTATATATATATATATATATATATATATATATATATATATATATATATATAATAAATACAAAACAAAGAGGAAAACACAGAATAACTATCTGTTGCTAGAATTGGTTATCAATAACCACAAAGTGTTAGGTAATGCTTCTTGACGTCACTTTTGAGACTTTCCAAAGTTTGCGCACGTCGAATTTGGAGTGCAAGTTCATTCCATAACCTTATGGCTTGGCTCGTAAAAGAATATTTCATAAATTTTGTTCGAAATGAACATGGTTCTAGAATTAGTTCGCCGGCTGACCGAAGAACTCTATCAGGTCGATCATGACCAAGAAACTTAAAGTTTTCCTTCAAGTAGCTTGGAGTCAAAGGATTGAACAACACACAGTACAAAAGAGATACAGTTTGCAGATTCCGGCGAAAGCGAATGGGTAACCACTTGAGCTGTAAACGATATTCGGATACATGATCATATTTGCGCAAATCAAATATGAACCTAATTGCAATATTTTGAATTCGCTCAAGTTTGTTCAGTTGGTCTTCAGTTAAATCGAGATAACTTGCGTCCGCATAATCGAGAATAGATAGAAGTAAGGATTGTGCTAACATAATCTTAGTGGGAATGGGGAGAAAAGAACGTAAACGACGAAGTAAACCCATAGTAGCAAACAGCTTTTTGCTCACTTGTTTTAACTGCTGCGACCACGACAAGGTAGAATTTAGATATATTGTACTGATGGACCGGGCACAGTCAAAGATATTTTTGGTCGACATTACCATTCCGTGTGACGAGAACCTCGTGAAAGCCGAAACAGATAAACGAACAAAATATCTGGACCTGGCTCACGAGGTGACCGACATGTGGGGTGGTATGCCGGCCGAAATTATTCCTGTAGTCGTCTCTGCGAATGGGCAAATCCCAGTCAGCCTCTCGGGTCATCTGAGGCGACTGGGACTCCGTGACGGACCGCTCCGGGCGAAAATGCAGAAGGCGGTGCTCCTCGATACCGCCCGCATCGTTCGCCGATTTCTTTCCCTTTCCTCCTAACCCTCGGCCGTTTGGTCTCCCCTGCCGAGGGCTTCCATCTGGTTGGGCTTTTATTTATTTATTTATTTTTGTATTTATTTTATTTTATTGATATTTACGAATATTTATCTTTTCATTTTCATTTATAATTATATATTTATAGAACCCAACCAGATGAGAAAACTATATAGATACCCCAGGAATAATAATAAAAAAATAATATTAATAAATAAAAAAAGCTACAGTCGAATCGAATACCCCTGTTTCTATTCGACTGTGTTACCTACCTCAGAACTTTTTTCTGAATGAACCAATTTTGGTGATTTTTTTATCTCAAAGCTGGTCCTCCTCGTCCTATATAAATTTAATCAAGATCTGACCAGTAGTTTTTAGGTATCTTTAATAATGCCTATTTAAATGACTTCGAATAATATACTGTTCTCATTTTAATTATATTAAAGTCAGTGTACAAAATGTTTAATTTTACCACTTGTTTTAATGATAAATTTCCAAGGTTTATAGATAAAATAGTGTATAAATCACTCCCGATATTGTTCTCTATATGCTTGTGAAGTTTAGAGTGACAAACAGACAAAAAAAATTTTCAAAATGTTTTAATCATGTCTTAATAGCATTCAAACAATCACCTAGGCTAAATACAAGATATCTATTTCTATATTACGGATAGACCTTCTAATTTTATTTATATGTATAGATTTATCTACATTAATACTAATTGAAAGACATTTGTGCTTTTACCACTAGTCCGGAAAAATTTATGTACTGACCAAGCAAATGTTTTTATCTGAGTGTTTTTGGACAGTCTTGACGTTCGAATCTTTCAAATGTTCATACGAATTAGCTTGTAGTGGCTGTTTAAGAATATCCACTACCCCATGTCGTACCCAGGGATGTTGTAACAGGCGTCAGAGGGAAATCGAAATAGGAAATGAGCAGCAGCATCTATCCTTACTGATGACCACTCAAAATAATACAAAACTATGGCAAATATCTCCCAGTTCAGCAGATAACGGTAATGTTAGTGACACAATAATGGTTATAGTAGCGCCATCAGTTAGTAGAAATGAAAACTATTTCCATTGAAAGCTATTACTTAGATCTTCGAGAAGGCAGTGATACACCTACTGTACTTTTGAGTAAATCTAATAATGTAGGTTTTAATACCCTTCCGCTTGTAAAAGATAAATTCGATTTCTACGACCATTGACAATGATAAGACTGTGAAAGAATTTACCTACGTATATACATACGACTTCACCAACAACCCTTAAAATTATCCCAATGGTTATAAATTAAAAATTATGTGTAGTAATTACCCGAGCCTAATTGCGATTAAGGCATGAGGTTACCCTACCGGTATAAAACAACGGTAACACTAGGTACATTTAGGAGTACAGTTTTAATTTTTTTATATGAGGGGCAAACGAGCGACTCACCGGGGCCCTGTTTAAACACGTTACAGTTTGATAATACTGTAAATAAGTGACATATTCGTTAAGTTGTATGACAAGTGCTTTTTAAATAACCTTACAATTTTATAAAAATTTTACACATGAAATTTTAAAAATATACAATTATATACGATGTTTAATAAACGATTACACGTGTAGAAACGCCTGTAGATTTTAATGAAATATTGTATCTACAAATTTGTAGTTGTAAGTTACAAACTACATAAAATGACTTCCCACAAAGTCAATGTAAATAGTAGATGTTAGTAAAATAGATGTTAATTCTACTGTATAGATGTATGTATGTGTGTGTGTGTGTGTGTGTGTGTGTGTGTGTGTGTGTGTGTGCGCGCGTGTGTGTGTGTGTGTGTGTGTGTGTGTGTGTGTGTGTGTGTGTGTGTGTGTGTGTGCGTGTGTGTATGAATGTATTCAGGGTCAGGTTTCAAAAAGTAGCCAATTTTTAAACTTAAGATCAAAAATATAAATAATGATATACCGTTATTGCAGTGTTTGAAAATACAAGTAAATAAGGCTTCTGCTTTTATTTGAAATTATCCCAAATTAAATGTGATTTATAGGCAACAACGTTTTTGCCTACCGATCGACCCTTACGAATGTGTGCGTGCGCAGTAAAATCAGTAAAAATAATGCATTAAGGTGACTCTAGTCGACATTATTTCCATAGAAATTTCGGAGGGTTTTTACTCCGCTGTTTGACAGTGTACGTCCAAAGTTAAACATGATATCGTTTTGTCTCATTATTAATTTTGTCTGTACCGAAACAGAATAGTAAAATAAAAAGTCATTAAAAAGTTACGAGCTACCAAAGATTCGTTTTTATTGCCAATTTTAACACAACTTTGGGCGTAAATTAGTAATAAAAGCAGTGTAAAATTTCCAAAACAAAGTCGGTACCGACACAGCTCAATTATCGAAGAATTCAATAAATTTTATTGGTAATTGATTCATGCAGTGGTTTTTTCATAAAACCCCTCCTTCCAAAGGCCTTTTCGTATTTTTTTACGCGCGCGTGTTTATATGAATTATCGTGCATCTCACTGAATAATGTTTCCCCCGGTGCGGTACGGGAGGACGACACTTACACACACATGCATGCGCGGTGACGCGCGCTTATTCTATAGTTTTATTCGACTCGGTCAGCTGCGGCCTAAATTACTACGCTACATTGACCCCTGCTTGAACTTTGGATTAAATCAAATTGATATAAGCACAGACAAAAATAGAGGAATATATAAATAAAATTTTGAAAAAAAAAACGATCTCAAAATTTTATTAATGTTCCGCTAATTTTATCTGTACTTACCTATGTCAATTTGATTTACATTCGATTATAATTATATTCTCAGACGTGCAGGTTTTCTCAATATGTTTTCCTTCACCGCCGAGCACGTGGTAAATCAGCACAATTGCAGTTAACAATTTCATTGGTGCCGGCGGGGATCGAACTCAGGTCTGCATGTCTGAGAAATTAAAAAATATATATTTCGAAGAAATGTGAAGTTCGTCAACACGCATTGAGGCAGCGTGGCGGACATTTCCTTGCCTTAAAACCCTCTCAGAAATTAGAGGAGGCCTGTGCCCAGCAGTGGGACGTATATAGGCTGTAACTTTACTTTTTTTTACTTTTATAAATATGTTATTTTACCGACGAAAATTTTAAAGAAAAATAAAAAATAAGCAACCGACAACCTCCTAGGTCCCTAGGTGACTTGCGAGATGTCAGTGTAACAAAACAAAACGGCCCAGAAAAACAGACTTTCCAACTGATAGCTAAATCAGCACGCAACAATTTCATTGGTGCCAGTGGGGATCGAACCCGGGTTGCTTCCGTACTGTGATACCTATAACGAGCGCTAACCATGTGAGCTACCACGGCTCTCAACGACATCGTTCCGTTCGTGTACAGCGCTGAAGATAGCAGAGTAAAAAATTAGAGATTGTGGTGTTTGAAATTTGTCATCTGTGAGAGTGAATTTTATGTGTGTACTCTGTAACAAATAACTATATAGAAAAAATGTGAAAATGACATTTCGCCATTTTTGTTTGTGTACTGGTTAGAAACTTGATCAAAAATTTGATAATTTTTCTGTTTTTATACGTTATTTCTAATGTTATTTTACATCAAATTAATTGTGAAGATATTTCCTTTAGGAAATATGTTTCATTACGACGATTCAAAAACGTTTACATATAATAATTTACCTCGAAATTCACTATACGCGATTATCGCTTATTAATTATACTATGTTGTTTAAAAAGTATTCCTATCAGCTTTGTGTTAAATGGATGCTAAATATAAAAGAATGCTTCAGTATTGATAGCAATTTATAAACGAAATATCTGTTGAGATGTGTCTAGAAATTATTAATACTTATTTTTATTTATTTATTAAAATAATAAATAAATAAAAATAAGTATACATTTATCTATATTGAGTACTAGTTTTTCCCCGCGATCTCGCCCGCGTGGAATATGGATTTCATGGGTTTTAATTTTTTTGCGCGGAACCCTAATTCTTTTTCTAAAACAAAAGTAGTTCAAGTTATTCCTTATATCATCAGCTATCTGCCAGTGAAAGTCCCGTCAAAATAGATCCAGCTTTTTCGAAGATTAGCTGGAACAAACAAACAGACAAACGGACAAAAATTTTAAAAATTGTGTTTTTGTTACTAGTGCTTTCATATGCTTTTAATAAAAAGCTGTTATTTTAACATTACAAACAGACACTTCAATTTTATTTATTTGTAGATATAGATATAAGATATTATTCATATTGGTGTCATTTCAAAGGGAATATCATGTACTATTATAATAATAAAATAATTGTCTCTAGTAAATATTATACTTTTCTTGTAAAACTCGAAATAACAAATAAATACGATTTATTTTTATATTCCCATATGCTTTATTTTTATCCTTTATTTTTTACTTGACCAATTTTCTTTTAACAAAATTAAATTCTGAATTCGTTGAGCTTTTTGAGAATATTTTTATTTGAATGTTAGGTAGGTACCTATTTAGTTTTTCAGTAGTAATCGTTTTTGTTGCGACAGTCTCGCGCGGTCGTAAAAAAAAGTTACTGCACGGACAGGTGGGACGAGAATCACTTGCGCGGCGTGGACGGTGGATAGGTACCTACCTACTGTTATTACCTAGATACCCACAACCTACTATACAACAAAATTTGACAAACTGTCGCTGCGTCGTGGACACTAAAATCTAAACTGCCTACCTACCTGCCTAAGTACATCGGTACTAAGGAAACAGTCTTGACTTGATAAAAACATGTGTTTACATCTAGTGATATTGTGTGTATATAAAAAAGTAAGAAGGCAGGTAAGTATTTTTGAAAACAATTTATAGGTAGGCAGAACTAATTACAATTATTATCTAAATATTATAAATACGAAAGTTTGGATGGATAGATGTATGTTACTCAATCACGCCAGAACAGCTGATGGGATCTGGATGATATTTAGCTCAGAGATAGGTTATACCTGGTCTGGAATAACACATTTGATACCGTTTATTCAGGTATTTCGTTCCTTTGGGATAATTTTCGAGTTCACGCGTTTGAAGCCGCTGGCAACAGCTAGTACCTACGGATATAAATTGCGATGATTGTTCCAGTTCATGCTTCGGCGTCGTGAACTCTTGAGTGATCGCTGCATGACCACCCGGGGAAAACAAAACATAATAAAATAAGCAATCTATATTAGGTATCTATAGAGCCATAGAGGTATAGTATAAAGCGATAACTAATAATTTAGTACGAGTTTGTAGGTAGGTACTGCTGATTTCTCAGCAAGCGTTGAGCGGCACAGAATAGGGTGGTATGTATGTGTGCATCGTGTTCGTGTAACTTCGTTTTTGTTCTAGCGGTTCGGAACGCCGTACGAACAAGACGTGCGTTCTAACTGCTCTTCACTGATACTATCTCTGTCGGGCACGATGCCAGGTGAGACAACGTGCTTTTTGGCCGCGCCCACCAATGAGTTCGAGCCCGCGACTTGTGCCACCTTAATACGCATTTTTAACTTAAAAGATAAAAAGGACAGAATGTTTAAGATTTCTTTAAATTAATTTTTCTTCAATATTTTCCTATATTATTAATTCTGAATAAAATTACCTAGTATATTACTTATCATTTTAAGCCTTTTCTATTGTTACTTCTGATTGAAATTATCCAAAAAAAAAGGAAAAAAAAAACTTCAAGGTATATTATACTACAGTTTATTAAAATTCAAGTCTCTTTGTAATAATGCGGTGCGATCTCCAGCAGCCAGTCCTTGTCGATGGTCATCATTTCCCGCATGTAGGTTTTGTCGCCTGTGCTTTGAACACTCGCGAAGACCACCCTGAAATAATATACACAGGTTACATTTTTTTCACAGGATAGGGTGACAAACGAGCACACAGTCCACCTAATGGTAAGTGGTTGCTGCGGCCCATAGACATCTATATCTATCCTCGATTACGAAACAAAATGCAGATGCGTTGTCACCCGTAAGGATTAAGATGGAACGCGTCGTTTCCAGTAAAAAAGAGTGTCCGGTTCTGTACACTCACCATACGAAACACAGCAGCATTAAGCTGCTATTTTACGCTGGTATTTTGTGAAAACACGGTCCTTCGCCGATCGGGCCGAACCATCGTGCTACAACCATACTACTAATATAGAGGCAGCATGGCTTTACCACGTTTAAAATATTGTAGGAGTCCTTTTTTGATTTGAAATCTATCTGGGTTTTCACTCCCCCCCCCCCCCTCACCCACCCCCCTCTTACCATTTCTGCCAACTAATAGCAGCTGCTTGTACTGCTGTGTTTCGATGAAGGATAAAGACAGCTAGTATAGTAACAGGCTGTGAGCAATGATTTCAAAAGGAAGGATAGGCCCATCCAAATATTTTACTCATAACTTTTCATACAAGAAAAAGTAGCGCATCTGTCATAATACAAATGTCATATCAAAACACGACGTAACCAGGGTCGGATTTCGTAGTATAATTATCCTAATTGCACCATTACTTCACAATTTGTAGTACATTACGCAGTGCAGTACATAGTATCGTAATAATACTAAGCGAAAATACCATAATTTTACCTAAAGGTCGACTTGTATTATTATTGGGTCCATTTACATTTTAATAGTAACCCTACAATATCGAGAATTTCTATATTGTACATGAGTACCGTGTTTAAAAAAAGTTAGAATTAGCACCACTTCTGGTCAATCGATGCTCGATCGATGCATTTATGTTGCATCCTTGATACAACTATAATGAGGGGCTACCACGATAAAAACTCTATGCTCCAGAAACAATCGGTTTGATAACAGAATTTCAAAATATTTTACGAATCAGATTTTCAGATTCATTAAGAAGATATGGTTTCTTTTGTACTCTTTTTGTTTTACCCTTATTGAATATAATATATATTAGGTACCAATATTCAAAATATAACTTACACTAAGTTCTTTAGACAAAAATTAAACAGAAATAAAAATATAACCGTCAAAAACCGAAACGTATAGATAGAAAAGACGCATGACGCCAAAATCCCGGCACATGGGAAAAAGAAACGTGAAACGTCAACCGTGATATAATTTTTTTAAAATAGTATAATTTTCTTTTCCATGTACAATATGTTTGAGGGTCCAACCCTGGCCTAATTTTGTAACGTAAGCAAACCAACTGTAAAATAAAACTTTAAAAATGCGTTTATATAGTAATTCAATTGTAACAAAATTAATATAAGGTTATTTTATCGATGATTCGATATCCCATGTTTTTTTAAATCTTTGTATTGTAATTTTTGCATCATTTTACCACGCAACTAGACATATTTGTGACAGGCAAATCTGTCATGCGCGCGCACCACTGGGGCAACGCACTGGTCCGTTTTTGTTGTTTGGACGGCCCGGTCCTTACGCTAGTAATATATAAGTAAATGGCTGTGAGGCATTCAGATGAGAGATTCAGAGGCTTACTCACTAATTATGTTTTGCTTTGGTACGCTAGTAGTTCAAAAAAAACATTTTGCTATTTTGTCACAACCTGTAAGATGGTTAAAGCCTGATGGTGTGTCGCAGTAAGATGGTTAAAGCCGTGATATAGTTATATCGCTCGGGATATAGCTATATACCGGAATATAGTTATATGATCATAACTATATTACTAGACTAATCTAGTGAAATAATTATAATTGTAAACTGAATGTACAGAAGCAGGAGGAAATTGAAAAAAAGAGTACTCCAACTAATTTTGCGACACTCTTTTGTTATAGAATAAGGGTGACAAACGAGCACAGAATCCACCTGATGGTAAGTGGATGCTGTGGCCCATAGACATCTACATTTATCATCGATTAAGAATCAAAACGCAGATGCGTTGTCACACCTGAGGACTAAGATGGAATGCCTCGTTTCCGATCCGATTCCGATTTCCGTTTCGGATATCTACATTCATTATACGAAACACAGCAGTATTAAGCTACTATTTCACGCTGGTATTCTGGGAGAACCTGGTCCCTTCCTGTAAATGCTCGTATAAGGGAGGGTTGATAAATAGAGCGGGTTTGCTGGCGGGATGTTAACTGGAGAGCATACAGTAGCAGTTAGATGAGCAATAAATAACACTTCTTGAGAATTTCTTCTTGTTTTATTTCTTGATTCCTTATTATTACATTGCCGGATTTGGAATAATTTACCACGAAAAACGCCCCTTTTTTATAAGCGGCTGTAACCAATCATAATTAAGAAAAAATCGCGCACGGCATTAGTGAATCTATTGACCAATCAGAGCGCAGAGTAACCCTTTCTAAGAGAGATTCACGATTTCCTTAATAAACGTGGTAAAACATTCCTTACAATATTTATATTTATTCCTAACGATAGATACAACTTATTTCTACTATTCTAAACATAAATCATTCAATAAACCTTTATTTTACATTTATAAAAAATAAAAATAGTTTCGCGGTCGCCTCACGGTTTAGCTCCGGAGTAGGACTGTATTTTTTGCCGAACATACAAGTGGCGCCGCCAAGAGGTAGGAATGTACAACACTTTTTCAGGAATTATGCTTAAGAATCTATACAATATTTTTTCATGAAATTTAAATCTTTCTCATAATGAAATAACATTATACAGCGATTAATTGACATATTAATGTTTCTTTTGAAGTACTTTAAAGGAAAAAGAATTATATTAATCACTTATATGTTAAATAGCTCTTAAAGTTATGATAAAAGAAATCTTACTAGAAAATAAGCTTATACTTGCGTCTAATGTTCTAATCAGACCTAAATAATATTAAATAGATTCATATAAGTCACTTTAAGATAAAAATAGAAGTGTTTAATTTACTTTCCTGTTTTTTCAGCACTAATCAGTCTTTACACTTAGCTTTATTTTACGAATAGGAAACAGTTAAGATTAATACCATCACCTAATTTTAAATCACTGATAAGGAATAATTAAGATTAAATGCTAACACTTAGTTTTAATTCACTGATAATAAATAATTAATATTAAATGTTCGAATTCACTTTGTCGTCGCTAACATTCTCCCCCACGGTGCGTAGCACTGCATCCTCTGGAGGCGACGGCTCCGCTGGCACCAGCACGATGACACGTCGAGTTGGACGGCGAAGTATTCCGCCTGATGTCCGCACGTCCAGCACCCTGGTTCTTCCGTCTGGTCCGGGATAGGTTTTGACGATTTCACCGCGAGGCCATGAGTTTCGCGGTAATGTGGCGTCCACTATTAGCACGATGTCTCCTTCCCTTGGGTCTCTGGTTTCTTTCCCCTCGAGTTTCCTTGGCATCAGGAGAGGTAAGTATTCTTTAATCCACCTTTTCCAGAAGTGGTCTGCGAGTCTCTGGGTGGTTCTCCAGCTTGCCTTTCCGATGAGCTCCGTGTCGCTGAACTCTCCCGGCGCCATAGCTCCGCATGATCTTCCCAGCAGAAAGTGGTTCGGTGTTAGGCTCTCCTCGTCTCCTGGATCCATGCTGAACGGGGTGAGAGGTCTCGAGTTGACGATGTGTTCAACCTCAGTCATTAGCGTATGGAGTACTTCCTCGGGCGGGCTCTTCTCGTTGAGGACTACTGCTAGCGCCGTCTTGACTGTTCGTACGAGCCGCTCCCAGGCGCCTCCCATGTTCGGAGCTCCCGGGGGGATGAACTTCCACTTGATGCCCTTTTCCTGTGCGGCCTCCTCTAATTCCCTTTTTGCTCCGACGAAATTGGTTCCGTTGTCGCTATATATGGTTTTCGGAGTTCCTCTTCTGGCTGCCATTCGTCGGAGTGCCAT
This sequence comes from Parnassius smintheus behrii, assembly GCA_036936625.1. Taxonomy (NCBI): domain Eukaryota; kingdom Metazoa; phylum Arthropoda; class Insecta; order Lepidoptera; family Papilionidae; genus Parnassius; species Parnassius smintheus. Next base: position 3,320,180 of record JAUPFT010000031.1, read on the forward strand.
GATCATTGAGCTGGCGCTGAGAGAAGGTACCAGTTCTAAATGTACTGCTCTAGTTGTGAGGCAGGTAAATAAGGCTCCCCAGCGCTTCTCGTTTCTTCTTCCGATGGTGACTTGCATCGGCCCGAAGTAGTCTACGGCTGTGCAGGAGAACGGAAATTGATGATGCTGCAATCTTTCACTCGGCAGATCTCCCGTTGGTGGTATTTCTGGTGAACTCTTCTTTGTCTTGCACCATTGACAGCTGTGTGCGACCGCTTTTAGAGTTGCTCTTAAACCCAAGATCCAGAACCTTTGACGAATTTCGTTCATTACTGTAGCGGTGTTTCCGTGAAGGAATTTCCTGTGATAGTGTTGTATTATTAGACGAGTTATTTTTTGTTTTCCGTCTAAAATGATAGGATTCATATTCTTCCGTTTCGGTCGTGAAATTTCATTGTTCTGCTCCTTAATTTAATTATTCCGTCGTCTCCAATGTAGACGTCGATTTTCTTAAGTCGACTCGAATTTTCTAATGGCTTTTCTGACTTCAGTTTTCTTATGTCTGATGCAAAACTATCGCTCTGGCTTATTTTTATTAATATCTCTTCGGCCTTTTTTAGGTGTTCTGCTTCTATGGGTGAGTATAGGCGCTTATTTTTACTTCCGCTGGTCGACGGGATTGAGGTTTGTGCTTCTTTCTTCTGGATTTTTTGTGGTTTCCAAGACTCATCCTTCTGGCGTGCGGCGGTGGTGGTCGCTTTACGGCTCTTCTTTAGTAGGTGTGTAAAGGCGATCACTCTGGCTGTAGTGCGCAGCAATCGCTCCCAGCTCGAGAACCTTTCTAGGTTTAATAGGGTGTCTTCTGCTGCCATCGTTGCCAATACCTTTTGCTTGCTTTTTTCTTCTGGCATAACAATTTCTGGCTTGAAGTCGTGAAATAGCCATTCTTCTTCTGGTCGACGGAGAAATGACGGGCCTTTGAACCATCTGGCGTTGTGGTCGAATTCGGTTGGGGTTCCCCTCGTGGCGTCGTCCGCTGGATTCTCCTTGGTTGGCACCCATCTCCAGTCTTCTGGCTTGGACCTTTCTTCGATCTCGGCGAGTCGGTTGGCCACAAATGTTTTGAACTTCCTTGGTTCTGACTTTATCCATTGCAGCACTGTGCTGGAGTCGGTCCAGTAAACCTTTCTCGTTATGTCGAGCTCTGATTCCTCTTCGATTGTGGCGGCTAGTCTCCTTCCGAGTAAAGCCGCTTGTAGCTCCAGCCTCGGAATTGACACAGGTTTCGTTGGCGTTACCCTTGCTTTGCCGGCGATCATGGAGACATGGACCTTTCCTCCGGGCTCGACTATTCTCCAGTAGACTACTGCTGCATAGGCTTCTTCACTCGCATCGGAGAATGTGTGTAGCTGTCCTTTTCTGCCTTTGGGTGAGACGCACCTCGGGATCTTCAGCCTCGTTAATGTTGACACTTCTTCCAGGTATTTCATCCAGACTTCCTTTTGATGTTCGTTGATTAGTTCATCCCAGTCTATTTTCTTTCGCCAGATGTCTTGGATTAGTTTCTTTCCTTGTATTAGAACTGGTGTAGCAAAACCCATTGGATCGAAGGTGGACATTACTGCGCTTGTGACTTCTCTTTTTGTTGGAGTCCTTCTGCCGTCTTGCAGGTCCTCCGGCGTGTTGCGTAGCCCGACGTTGAAGGCTAATGTATCTTCTTTCACCAGCCATCTTAGTCCCAGAGTCTTCTCTTCCTTGGTCAGTTGTAAGGAGTTTTCTTTGTTTGCGTCTTCTACCTCTGATATTACCCCCGAGTTGTTGCTGGCCCATCCCTTCAGATGAAAGTTTGCTCTTGCGTGAATGTCTTTCACTTCTTTGGATATTTTCTTTGCTTCGGTTGTAGATGCGAAGCTCTGCAGATAGTCGTCCATGTAGTGGTTTCTCTTAATTGCTTTCACTGCTTCAGGATGAGTGTTCTTAAATTCCTCTGCGTTTTTGTTCATTACGTATATGGCTGTTGCAGGTGATGACGCTGCCCCGAAGATGATTGAAGACATTCTATACTCTTCAGGCTTGCCGGTTCTTCGGTTTCCGCGCCACAGGAACCTGAGACTGTCTCGGTCGTCTTCTCTGACTTTTACTCTAAGAAACATGTCTTGTATGTCTGCCATGACGGCTACTGGTCCCTCTCTGAAACGCAGCAGTACTCCGAATAATGATTATAGCAAGTCCGGGGCCGAGAGCAAGGCGTCGTTGAGGCTCTTTCCTTCATATTTGGCAGCTGCGTCGAACACTATTCTTAGCTTCTTCTTGACTGGGTGTACAACAGCGAAGTGGGGTAGGTAGAATGTCCTTCCTTTGTTAGAGGTTTCTGGAGCCTTCTCTGCGTATCCTTTTTCGATTAGACTCAGGATCTGCTCCTCGTAGTGCTTTCTTGCTTCTTGATCACGATCCAATTTTTTCTCGATGCTGACCAGGCGTCGAACAGCTTGATTGTAGTTGTTGGGCAGGTGTTCATCTTCTTTTTTCCACAGGAGTCCCGTTTCATATTGACCGCTTGGCAGTTTCTTGGTAGTTTTCTCGAGGGTTTCTAATGCTCTTCTGTCGCTGTCGTTAGATGGTGAACGATTTTGGATCCCTAGAGACTCTAATTGGAAGTGTCCTCGGACGAGGTCTTCTATGTCTTCCTTGCCAGTGGTCGCTCTGCCATAATGAGTGAAGTGTACTGTGGCAGTTGTTCCTGTTTCACATCCGTGTAACACCCACCCTAAGTTCGTGAGGGAAGCTACAGGATCTGATGGTTTGCCCTTTTTCAGCTTTCTTGTCACTATCATTCCCCAATTGTCTTGGCCTATCAGTAGCTTGGGCCTCTCGGAGACGTAGAGGAGTTGATTTTCAATTGCCTTCAGGTGCTCACAGTTTCTCACGGTGTCCTTGTTTATGCATTGTTCAGACAGTTTCAGGTCGTCGATGGTTCTTGCTACGATAGTTCTCTTTTCTTTTCTATGAGCCCCTTTTATTTTGAACTCGATCTTCTGTGAACTATCTTTTCTTAACACCTTTCCGCCAACGGTTTCGATCGTGAGTTTTTCTTTCTTTCCTTCGACTCCGATTTTTTCAGCAATTGATGCGTCTAAGAGTGTGACCGTTGACCCTTCGTCTAGTAGTGCTAATACGCGAACTTGTCCTTTTGGGCCATAGAGGTTCACGGGGATCATCTTTAGGTAGGCCTTTTCTTCTCCTTTGGCGTTATGGATTGAAGCGACCTTTTCTTCTGAGATGCTATTGGTGTCTTTTGCTTCTTTTTCTATCGACGCCGGTGGTTTGTCAGAATGTAAGATGGTATGATGCCATCTTTTACACAGCTTGCAGACTGATGCTTTACAGTTGATTCTTGAGTGTCTGAATCGAAGGCACTTGAAGCATATCTTTGCCTTCTTGGTCATATCCCATTTTCCATTCAGGTTGGCTTCTTTGAACCTTTTACATTCTAATGCGAAGTGTTCTTCCCCACAGAATGGACACGACTTCTTATATTTCTCTTTTGACGCTTCTTGAACCAAATGAACGGGTTTTCTTATTCCTCTTCTTTGTTCTGAGGGCGCTTCGGGCGGGGCGAAGTCTCCGCACATGTCGGCTTCTGTTTCTAGGAACGCTTCGATAAGTAATAGCTCCTGAATTTCCTCGTCTCTTCTGCTTCTGTGGTAGGCGAACCAACGGAACTTCATTGATGTCGGCATCTTGTCTACTATAACTCTTAGCGTTTCAGGTGAACTGAGATACTGTGGTTTCTTCAGGGCTTTGATTGTTTCGACTGCGTTCTTTACTTTGCTTGCAAATATGCATATGTCGCTCGGGTTTTCGCCGACTCTTGGGAGGTTCTTCATTTTTTCTAGTTCTGCTAATGCTAGTGCTCCAGGTCTTCCGAATCTTGCTTCTAGTCCCTTGATCACTTCGCGTGGGTCTTCGGCGGTGAATAGCAGCCTTTGGACGGCTTCTCTAGCTTTTCCTTGGATCGCTATTCTAAGGCGTGCTAGGTTTTGATTGCTACTGAAAGAAGCAGCCGTATCCTCGTATGATCTTTTGAAGGCTAACCATTCTTCGCAGGCCCCGTTGAAGTGAGGTAGTTCTAGGTGCTTCGGTGAAACGGTGTCACGTGATTTTTCTGATAGCTTTAGTATGACTGAAGCTAGTTCCTGGATGTCACTTTTCTTTTCTTCTGCCTCTATTGGTTTGTGGTTCTTATTAGGCATGTCTCCGGTCTGGATGAACCAGCGTTCGACTTCTCGAGTTCGCTCGAACAGCTCTTCTCCGGCACCATCTTCATCTTCTGATTCCGCGGTGAGAAGTTCTAATTCCGCTTGAGCAACTTTTGACCGCGCTTCTGCCAATTCTAGTTCCCTTAATGCCATTGTCATCTTTGCTTGCGCTTCTGCTCTCTTCCTATGCGACGAGCGAACGGAAAGCGTGTCTGGATCGCGGGTCGTCTTCTTAGGGTGAGGCTGTTGTAGAGTCTTCATTGCGACACTTCTTTCTTGAATCTGCGGCGTTGGATGACTTCCTTCTTGGTGAGGAACTGACGCTTCGACGGTGCGTGTCGGGGGGGGTGGTATGGGTTACGTCCCCCGGTGTTGATTCTTTTCCGGCAATGTTTTTGTTAAGAAGTACGGGTTGTCTGTGTACGCTGCTGGGCGATGCTCTTGTAAGCGTCGATCGATCTGAAGTTGACGTGTTGGTAGCCGTCGTGTTTGTAGAATCACTCGGCGTATTCATGCTCCAATCCGTCGTACTGGTACCCGTAGTGGCGTTGCTTTCACTCGTAGTCTTCGACTGCACTGATTTTGATCTTGTATTTGAAGGCATCTTCCTAGTTTTCCTTAAACCCGATCCGGCTTCTCGAAGGACCAATGTAATTGCTCGTATAAGGGAGCGTTGATAAACAGAGCGGGTTTGCTGGCGGGATGTTAACTGGAGAGCATACAGTAGCAGTTAGATGAGCAATAAATAACACTTCTTGAGAATTTCTTCTTGTTTTATTTCTTGATTCCTTATTATTACATTGCCGGATTTGGAATAATTTACCACGAAAAACGCCCCTTTTTTATAAGCGGCTGTAACCAATCATAATTAAGAAAAAATCGCGCACGGCATTAGTAAATCTATTGACCAATCAGAGCGCAAAGTAACCCTTTCTAAGAGAGATTCACGATTTCCTTAATAAACGTGGTAAAACATTCCTTACAATATTTATATTTATTCCTAACGATAGATACAACTTATTTCTACTATTCTAAACATAAATCATTCAATAAACCTTTATTTTACATTTATAAAAAATAAAAATAGTTTCGCGGTCGCCTCACGGTTTAGCTCCGGAGTAGGACTATATTTTTTGCCGAACATACAAGTGGCGCCGCCAAGAGGTAGGAATGTACAACACTTTTTCAGGAATTATGCTTAAGAATCTATACAATATTTTTTCATGAAATTTAAATCTTTCTCATAATGAAATAACATTATACAGCGATTAATTGACATATTAATGTTTCTTTTGAAGTACTTTAAAGGAAAAAGAATTATATTAATCACTTATATGTTAAATAGCTCTTAAAGTTATGATAAAAGAAATCTTACTAGAAAATAAGCTTATACTTGCGTCTAATGTTCTAATCAGACCTAAATAATATTAAATAGATTCATATAAGTCACTTTAAGATAAAAATAGAAGTGTTTAATTTACTTTCCTGTTTTTTCAGCACTAATCAGTCTTTACACTTAGCTTTATGTTACGAATAGGAAACAGTTAAGATTAATACCATCACCTAATTTTAAATCACTGATAAGGAATAATTAAGATTAAATGCTAACACTTAGTTTTAATTCACTGATAATAAATAATTAATATTAAATGTTCGAATTCACTTTGTCGTCGCTAACACTTCCCGGTCGAGCCGACCCATTCGTGCCACAAGCATAATATAGCAGCAGCGTGGTTCTACCATGTATGAAACATTAACATTAGATCTTCAGATCTTTTTGTATTGTTGTTCACGTTAAGTTTTTGACAGTAGGTTTAAGGTGCGGCTAAAGTCGCGTACATTATAATGATATAAAATTTAATATTGAAAGAATTAAACTTTTTAATTTAAGAAATTTAAAAATTATAATTCAAAACTAGTTTTGACTAACATTCTTAATCAACATATGCTTATAATTATTTTCCTAAATTAGTCTAGTAAGATAGAATTATATTACTAGATCGTGGTCTTGTCATAGTCCGATATGCAGAATAGAATAGAATATTTTTTACTCAATATAGATAACATGTAATTCTTATTAAAATTTATTTTTTACTTTACCACTGGTTCGAAAAAAGCCTCTGTCCTGGGAAGAACCAGCAAGTAACGCAGCGGGGCTTTTTTTTTTAAAAATTTACAATGTTCAAAGCTTCAACCATCTTACTGCGACATATGTACGTCAATAAACAAGTTGCCGCAACGCGAACCGATTGAACATGAACAGAATTACGAATCAGCGGTACATTGATGAATTTTTGTAAGTTTATTTGTACTGTCGCATGTTATTGAATGTCAATATTTTGTAAAAATTTATAAATAAATAAAAGGCGACACGCATCGGTAGCTTTCTTCGTTTGAAGATAGATGTGCAGCTGAAAGCGTAGATAATACACAGGCACGGATTTACCTTAAGGTAACACTTAAGTGCCGTCCGGGTCACCTCTCCCCCCCCCCCCCCCACTCACCCCAACCCTCCTGCCAAATGATTCTATATCTTTACCAACAAGATAGAGCTACTTTGTGATTTACTCAATAAGTCGTCCGACTACGTATTTCGATTAGATTTTTCTACTAACAACTCTAATATATTTTATTATTATTTTTACCATAAAAATCTTTTGAAAAACTAAACTTTCACTTAAACTTATTTTGAAAGGTAATAGAATTTTTTTTAGTTCTTTTTAAGAAGGTTATTTAAAGCATAAAAAAAGCATAACTTCATAAATGTTAAAAAATTAAGATTACAGCCTATATACGTCCCACTGCTGGGCACAGGCCTCCTCTCATTTCTGACAGGGTTTTAGAGCAAGGAAATGTCCGCCGCGCTGCCCCAATGCGTGTTGGCGAACTTCACATGTCTTCGTAATGTTGTTTTCTTATTTCTCAGACATGCAGGTTTCCTCACCATGTGTTCCTTCAAACCAAGCACGTAGTAAATCAGCACTTACAATTGCAATTAACAATTTGATTAGTGCAAGCGGGCATCGAACCCGGGCTGCTCACGTACTATTAATTTACAGCGAGCGCTAACCATCTGATCTACTACGGCTCATTAAGGATAAAGACAGGACAAGATAGAAGTGCAGTTGAAAGCATAGATAATTCATATAAATATAGTTTGATTTAATACAAACTTAAAAATTTTATGAATTGCAGTCGAATTTCGACCATTAGGAAACAAAAATGAAAAATCCCTCACCATTTAGGCTGTTGTACGTGATACAAGCAGCTGTCGGGACTTATATACAACTCCGCCCCGCGGATCCCCCTGTACGAGGCCGTGCTTAGATACGCCGCTTGTGGAAACAATCCCGAGAGCACGCATTTCATTATCCTCTGACATTTACCTACGAATAAATGAAATACATAATTTAAATAGGGTACATTCAGAGCAGTATATCAAGAGTCCACTGGCAATAGGCCTCCCCCATATATTGTTTCATACGGTGAATGTTTTTCGTACTTGCCACGCTTCGCAGACGAGTTGACAACCGCTGTTTTTATTATTATTGTGAAGTGTTATCAGGAAGATGCTGCTGCCCACACCGTGCTTCAGTGTCCCTCTGCCGCCTCTTACTACCGCGGGTGTAGTAATTAATGTTATATGTTAGTGGATTGGGTTGTTCCATTTATCCACCCTAAGAAATCCACCCTAGGGTGGATACTCGGAAACACGTGCTCGTTTATTCACCCTAGACGGAGTGGATAATCGGAATTCACTTTTTGATTATTGTTTGGCCTTTTTACTCCTAGTACAGTTCAACAAAAATATATTCATACTTAAACATATTATTAATTAATTTTTAATAAACACTAATTTAATAAGACCTCCACATTCACGCCGTGAACACCTGTGAAAGGCGGGAACCGCGAATGTTATTTTTATTTTTATTTACCTATATTAATAATCATAGGAATTGATTCGGTAAACGATTCTGAACAAACTACTTTCTCAAAGTGCGTTAATTATGTTATGTGTTGTATATACTGTTTATGACTCGGAATTTTGATAGCGTGATTTAGGCTTCGGTGCGTTTCGCTTGTGGCGCGATGACAGCGCCGCCACATCACCATTTTTTGTATTTTTGTAAATGAGTGATTATGATTACCGTTAACCATGATTATTGCAGGAGTCGACTGTCAGTCGGTCGAGCGCAAAGCGCACATGTGGCATACAACAATAAACAAAACATCGTAAGTAACAGTATTATTGTACGTTAAATTTTCATACGTAAGACTATATATATATATATATATATATATATATATATATATATATATATATATATATATATATATATATATATATATATATATATATATATATATATATATACACAATAACATAGAGTAATCTCTGTTTATAAATAATTTCAACGGTTTGCGATTCCGGGAAGCGAGTCACATTGAATTTAACTAAAATAATTTTTAAAACATTTTTGACGGAGTCATGAACTCGTTTATTCATAAAATTAAAATAAAACTAAAAAATGTGTATAAAAATTTTAAAAATATAAATGTTTATAATATTATAAATCTTAAAAACTGTGTGTAAATAGCCAAACAAACAAACAAATTAATTGTACAGTGTAAATAAAAGTGCAAAAACAAATGATAGTGAAAACGTTGTAAAAGTGTAAATAAACTGTAAATATCAATAATCATTGTATATACAATCAAATTGACTTGTAAATATGCCTGAAAATATTAGTGTCATAATAAACGCAATTCAATCATAAATACATTTAATGCAGTCGGTCCTAAAGTATGAAGGGAAGTTAATTTATTCATTTAACAGTATACAGTTACTGTATAGCTACACAGATTGTGATTAAATTTATTTTCGTTTCGTGTGTAAATGTATAATATGTATATGTTTGTGGTGATATTTATGCAAACAATCACAGTAGCCGAATAAAAATAGCCAGTTACAAAAATCACTAGCTTTGAAACAGGTGACGCCGATCAAGTCACTGGTTTCGTTACGTTTCTTGAAAATGACGTAACGACTAACGACCCACGTGTAATCACCATCACGTCGGGGTCACCACTGTGGCCGATGAAAGGGGAGATCTCCCGCCGGGCAAGGTGTTCTGCCCGGGGAGCGGCCAACATTCCGTGTGATAGTTCGGAGATATTCTATATATACTGTTATGATTCGGAATTTTGATAGCGTGATTTAGGCTTCGATGTGTTTCGCTTGCGGCGCGACGAGAGCGCCGCCACAAATTTAAACCAAATTAAACTTCCTTGTTTTAAATAATAATACGTAATTTATAAATTCTGCAATATGTCCAGGAAAAAACCCACACTACTTTCATTATCGAGTAGACGTAATTGTATATCCTGTATATATTAGTCTGTTTTAATGTTTTTATATGTTTCATTATATGTTTCATTTGAAATCGATTTCTAAATTTCTTTGTTACTACTAGATGTGTTATCAAAGAACTAGGCGTTTGTTTTTTGGAAGCAATCCAAAAATTTTACTTAATTTGGATGTTTGTCCTTCATTTGATAATTAATAGAATCAGGCGTTACTTTGCGGAACTACATTATAATAAAGATATTAATAGTTAATTTATTGAGTTAGTTTATTGAGTGGATGATTACAAAGTAACTATTAATATCTTTAAAATAAACTTGTTTCATACATGATTCATGTAGTATAAGGAGTTTTGAAAATAAAAATTAAATTAAACAAATAATACATTAAAAATAATTATTCGATTATTTGAATATTTTTACCGATTATTTGAATATTTTGCCGATTATTCGCATAACAATGAATTTTAATCATCTAAACACTACGGTAATGTACATAGCGACATATCATTGAAACGACGTCAAGTAAAAAAGTTGATACAGGTTATTTTTTATTATTTTGCTTTGTTTGAAAGATTCTAATTTAAATTAGTGATAAAAAACTATACACATTGTAATGAAATATAGATAACTTCATAATTCTTCGGATTTACGAAAAAGGTTATTTTAAATCGTGTGACGCTTGTGCAAAGTTGTTGCGAAATGATTAATGTAAAACGTCAAAACGTATTTCTTATTTGGTTGACTATAATATCTTTATTAACTTTATTTGAAATAGTTTCATGCTAGAATTCTAATGAATTTGTAGTGGTTCTGTGAGGCACTTAGAATGAATTCCAAATAGCCACATAATTTTCGTTTTTGAGCCCATGTCGTTTCATAGTATTTCACAAACGCCATAATATTATCATCGTTATTCAATAAATATTTAACAAACACGCATCATGTTTATATAAACGACTGTACACAGGCGAGGAAGAAAGTCGGAAGAAAAATGATATAGGAATTCCGGTCATTCACCACCTCTGGGGTGGATAAACGGACACGCGTTTCCGAGTATCCATCCTAGAGTGGATTTCTTAGGGTGGATAAATGGAATAACCCGCTGGATTCAACGCCAACCCAGCGTTGCTACTACACGACGATCAAAATAGGATAGCAGCGTTAATTAGCGAGTGAGTGTAGAAACCGGAGACCCTTTTTGTTGTTAACGAGTCTTCAGGAGTGACAACGCTTATGCATTTTGATAATTTTGATTCTATGGGCCACAGCATCCACTTACCATCAGGTGGACTATGTGCTCGCTTATCTGCCTCATTTATTTTTATTTTTAATTAAGATTTTTGGTAGGGGAAACCTATAGGTTCGCGTCACCGATGACCTCCATATACTCATAACGTACTGCGCTTGCGCGAGACTAGCGACGAGTAGTATAACGGCCTGTGTAGTACGTATAGATATCAATATTTTGTATTGAGCTTGTGAAATGTATATAATGATTGCTAGGAGATGTGAAAACCAGACTAATGTTAATAATTTCACTTTACAAATTATATATTTTAAATAATTCAGACTATAATTGGTGTAAAAATTCAAAAAAGAACACAGTTATTGCATTGTTTTGAGTTTTCACTTCTGTTCTTGTGACTGTCTCCGTTGTTTTCTGTATTTAAAAAGCTTTAATGTAACATCATAAAGCTTAGGGTACATAGGACGGAAATATGGGCATTCTCTGCCAGGCAACTCTGTGTTCCAAAGATATTTGTTGGCAAGTGCATAGCATATTACTTATATAAAGTGTACATATATGCAAAATGTATATTTAAATACACATACATATATGCAATGTGTATACATGCTTATAAACTTAATATTATTTAAATATCCATACGAATATATAAATAAATAATTATTTGAAGTAATAGAAGTATTCTATTATACAAATGTTTCTCATTGGCAAAAAGCCTTTATAAATTGTTTCTGAATTCACATATTACCTGTCCCTAAATCCGGTCCCTCGAACACTTTGTCTTCGATTTTGAATTTATCTCTAATTAGTTTCTCTAAGCTTTGTCTTATTTCACACGCCTGAAAGAGACAGAAAAATATAGTTTTAGCAAAAGAAAGACATACAATTAAAAATTAAACCGGAGTTATTGTAAATTTCCTTAATATGTGTTAATTTAATAATACTTATAATTATCTTTACAACTTTTTTTTATATAGGAAAAGGTTGACAAACGAGCTCACAGTCCACCTGATGGTAAGTGGTTGCTGCGGCCCATAGACATCTACATCTATCCCTCGATTACGAATCAAAATGCAGATGCGTTGTCACCCATAAGATGGAATGCCTCTTTTCCAGTAAAAAGGTTCTCCGGTTCTCCGGTTCTCTACACTCACCATACGAAACACAGCAGAATTAAGCTGCTATTTGACGCTGGTATTCTGTGAGAGCGCGAGCCGACCCATTCGTGCTACAACTATACAATTAATAAAGCTCCAGCATGGCTCTACCACGTAAATGTTAAACTTAAAAATTTACTATGATAACTATGCTAAAGTTGTTGAAAATTAATTCACACAAATCCCCTCAATAAATGGTGTGTTTTAGGTACCTAGTTTGAAGATCACCTCCCGCTCCCTCAATTGCCTCTCAAACGACCGTTAAACTTAGCCGTCAGCCACCGCAGAGAACTTTACCTGAGGATGCTTCGTGTAGAAGCGAAACACGTGTCGTATTATCGTCGAACGTCGATGGTGTGTCTTTCCTAGAATAGTGGTGTTGGAGTAGTGGTGTTGGGAGCAGTGGTGCTGGGATTAGTGGTGACAGGATTAGTGCACACAATTGAGGGAGGGCGGGAGGTGCTCTTCAAACTAGGTAAGACACATCATTTTATTTTATTGCGCGGATGCGTGCGAATTACTTTTTAACAACTTTAATACAATGGACTTCCGCAAAGTAACGCCTGATTCTATTAATTATATAATAACTATTTTCTATTAAGCTAAAGGGATTCATCATCATCATCATTACCGCTTTTCACAAGTCCACTGTTTAACACATGCCTCTCCTAAGCAACAAAGCACACTTCTGAGCCACCTGCATCCATCGACTTCCTGCATATCTTACTAGGTCGTCACTCCATCTAGTGGGGGGGTCGCCCTACACTACGCCTACCGGTACGAGGCTGCCACTCGAGAACATTTTTTCTTCTAAAAGGATTATTTGCATACTATTAAGAAATAATTGTCGGTGACAACATCAATTGTCGGTTCTTCGAACTATATGGCTGACCCACAGGTTCTATGGACAGCTGTACACAAATCTACACTGATTTTATAAGAAATCTGTTAATTGAGCATTTATTGGTAGAACAACACCGTTAACTTCCGTAACACTGTTCAAAAGCGTTTTAATATCAAATAGTAATTTTGTTAAACTTATATGCAACAAATTGCCAATGATGACATATGCATCTGAAACGTGGTACTGCTGGCCGTATGAAAAAGCTCAAGGTCGCTCAGCGAGCTATGGAGAGGGTTATGCTCGGGGTTTCTCTGCGTGATAAACTTAGAAATGAGGATATCCGCAGTAGAACCAGAGCGTCCCACATAGTTCAACGGATTAGTAAGCTGAAGCAGGCCTCTATCACTCTTGCTACCTGCGTGAAATAATTACCTAAAATCGCGACGCGCCCGGGCGAAATAACGCAGGCAGGGCTGGCGCGTTGGTGGCGATCGAATGTTAAAGTTTTTTGCCGCTGTTTACGTAAATAGTTTTATGTAAATAGTTTTTGTTTAGTGTTTAGTATGTTTAGGTAAAAATAGTTGTAAAAGTTTTAATGTATTTTAAAAATTATGTAGGTATTATGTATTTTACCTATTTGATAAATTATAATAGCAAAACGTCGTTCCTACTATAACTGTTGCTTAGATGGATACTAAATGAAATGACCAACAAAAGGCTTCATATCATTCTTTAAGTTACCGAAGAATTTTAGAAGGAAGTTATGAAAGGTTAAAAAATTTATTGAATTTTTTTGTTAGATAGGTACTCACAGCAAAAAAGAATTAAGTAATAATTTGGTCTACAGAAGAAATACCCAAATACTTCATTACAAAAATTAGTTAAAATTTACTTCACTATCCAAGTATTTACTTACATACCTATACTTGTCTTTTGTAATTAAAATATTTTGAGTTATAATAACACAAAATACTGAAATTAAAACTTTGTATACTAACAAGATTTTTAACTTTCTCACATTTCTGTTAGAAATCGTATTTCAGGTTTATTTGTTGTTTACACTATCTACCTATTTCTCCCAAGCGTTACGATTCCCGACGAATGACGCAGAACTCACACATGGGCGAAAGTATGATTAGTCAATCATAGTTAGAATATTAGTTAGTACTTCACCTAAGTAACATAATTAACATTTCGCAATGTATTTTTTTACTTTCTATTGACATCCCTTAATAACCACGGAAAGTCCGCCGTGACAAAAAAGATGCAAAGTAATATGGACACTAGCGCGCAGCGATAAAGTTTTATTTAGCTTGCGTGTGCGATTTATCTGATTAATAATAATTATGTAGGCTATTAAACGTCAGTAAACAGTCGATATCAAAGGAGTGCAACTTCTGTACGTAGTACTATTATTTATTCTGTGGCTGAAGTGGCAATGGGCCGGCCATATAGCTCGAAGAACCGATAACCGATGGGGAAGAAAGGTTCTCGAGTGGCAGCCTCGTACCGGTAGGCGTAGTGTAGGGCGACCCCCCCCCCCCCCTCCACTAGACGGAGTGACGACCTGGTAGGACATGCAGGAAGTCGATGGATGCAGGCGGCTCATGGCCGTGCTTTGTGGCATTCCTTGGGGGAGGCCTGTGTTCAGCAGTGCACTTGTCAAGCGCTGTAATGATGATGATGATGATGAATATGCAACAAAATGTAACTCAACTGCAGCGTGGGCATACCCAAGTTAGACAACGCGCTTGTAATTTTGTTGTTACCCTAAGGTCGACCGAGTAGAGAATATACACAGATCCGCCTAAAGACCGATTAACACTTCGACAAGTACAGCAGCGAGTTAACTTACGAACCTGGCAAGTTTGAATCTCGTTTGAACGGCAATAAGCGAGTTAATTAGCAAGTTAACGATTAAGTTGAACGGGATAGCCGGCCGAGCTATTTTTCGGCGAGTTAAGTGCGAAGTGCTGCCCTCTCGCGCGTCTCCCGCCACCCGTAACAAAACTCGCCGTTCGTGTAAACGAGCGAGTTTAGTTCAGTGCATAAGTTGACAGGACGCAACGTTTGCGCGCCAAAAAAAGGAGACGGGCGAATTTGGGCCTAACGTTACACAAGTGAAATATTTATCAATATTTTTTTACAGTTTTTTATAGTTAATAATGAAATATTAAGCAGTTTTATCATGGCAAAAGAAATTAAATATTTAATAAAAATAATACTGACTTCCGTTATTTTCATTTTTAAACAATGCTGCCAGATGAAATAGGTTAGTTAATCGATTTTAATACAAAAATAGAAAAAAAGACAATTTAAATTGATTCAGTGTTTTCTTCCTTAGGTAAGTTTAAGAAACGTATTATTTAAATAATGGTTTCCTCGTGAGACACTTCAACGTTTCAAAAAAATCGATTTCACAATCGATTATTAATGTTTTATACAGACCACAAAGCAGAAATGTCAACGTTAGTTAAAAAAACTCAAACGTCAATCAAATCATTTGTTACGTTTGTTTGGCTCTGAGCTTGCGGTGGTATTGAATATTTTCTGTTGTTTTTATGTGCTGCAATAATATTCTGATCTTTAATGACTCTGGCTACGTATAAAGGATTCTGACTGTTTATTTTCTTGAAGAATACATCTGCAAAATGATAACTTTTCCCCAGCTTACACATAGTGATTTAATAAAAATATCTTGAGGTATTTATCAAATTAGGCTAGGTCCCATTATGGAGAACACATACGACAAGACGGGAGATATGAAATAGAAGTGTGTTGAGAAACGGACAGCAGCCTACTGAGAGCACAGTCATTATCCAACCATTCTAGCTGGCTACTAAGAGGTCGAATGAAATTGAGACATTCAAATCAGACAGCTCAAAAACATATTTTACATATATTTTAGTTGACAGTTCTCTTAGAGAGGTCATGAAACAGTATTATTTTAATTGCATGGTAGGAAAAAGAACTGTAGGTTGCTGTTGCCATGTAATCTCCATAATATGATACCTAAGCTGGGCAAGGCATCAAGAGAATTTAATACGGCATGCACCGTTTTTAGACGATATTTTATTTGTTTGTGATGAAGTGGACGATTAATAAATAATTAAAAGAGAAAGTGTTTTTAATACATACTCCCTCTGTTTTTTTTATAATTATTTCAAACCTCTAGAAATTAGTTGGACGGCGGCGTCTGAATCCTCTTATGTGTGAATGTCCTACAATACTTAAAATTATGGTGAAGTCTAGTTTGCAATAAATTCTGATGTGTGTAATGTGAGAGTTCGGTGTGAAAATAACATTGTAAGCAGAACGTAAGCAATACACTAGTAATATATAAGTCAATGAAGCAATAACATTGTTTTGATACAAACCAATAACATCCTATATTTTTTTTCTACCATGAAGCAGTCGTAAACATTTTAGTTTTTTTTTTAAATGGTATTGGTATATAAATAAAATAATGCAATAATCGTTATTGTAACATCAGGCCCAGCTGTCTATGAACTTTCGCCCGTCTCCTTTGTACGGGACTATTTAGAACACGAATTTTTATATAATAGTAGAAGCGTAAAATTAAACCTGCTCGAGATGCTGCACTCATGAAAATTCTTAAAAACTTCTTTAACAACAACCATTAATACTCCTCTGACTGGATCATTTAATTCTTGATGTAATCCTAGAACCATCTTAAACGAAAACCAGAAAAATTCTGTAGTCTTGAAACGTCATACTTCAACGAACTCTATGAACTAATGTCCTTAACTAAACTCGCCACGAAAACATTGTTTGAACGCTACTGCCTACTTAACCGTTTAATGTCAACTGCCCTGTAACTAAACTCGCTACTGTGCTTGTCGAAGCGTAAATCGGTCATAATAATGAAATAATAAATAAATACCTTCTCCATAACTCTATAATTTATATACATCTTCTGACACCAGTCTTTGCACGCCTTTTTAGATCTTTTTTCATCTTGTGACGATTTCACTTTTAAATAAGCGTCGAATATGTTCAAATACATCAATATGTCACCCTCGGCGACCTGTGGAAAAAAATATGATGAAAACATTTAATAAATTTATCTTCCGACATTTTTGATAGACTTTTCTCTCATCTCAGAGTCAAAAGTCGTACGTCTTTTTTATAGTAACTAACGAGCACACAATCTACCTGATGGTAAGTGGATGCTGTGGCCTATAGATATCTGTCCTAGATTGAAAATCTACATGCAGACGAGTTGTCATCCTTGAGGACTAAGATGGAATGCGTCGTAACCAGAGACAAACTTCTCCGATTCTCGACACTCACCATGCGAAAGTATGATATGTCATACTTTATGGGCATGCCGACCTAATTAGTGCCGCCATCTTGTTTCATATGAATCTCCATTCTCTTCAGTACGAGTGCCGACGCCTTGTATACGCTACGTGATTTCCGTTCTCATTACTTTGTTTTTGTTAATATTACTGTTATTGTTGTTAATTTGTTGAGTTTTGTTATCTTTTGTTATTATTGTTAGTTTCTTGTTGGCATAATGCCAAAGAGAACGAAGAAAACCGTTTTTAAAAGTCAAAATATTCACGTAAGCGAATCACAAACTCACGAAGTTTGTGATTCGCTTACGTGAATATTTTGAGCGAGAGAACCAAAATGGCGGCCGCTATTACCCATGGAGAACGTACGTATGTGATAGAGTTGCAGATGCTCTTGGCATTGGACATGCGACAGCAATTCGCATCAGCAAAGAAAAGTATGGCGAATCTTCAACCGCAGCATTGACTGAAGACGAGGACAAAAAACTTAAAAAAAGGAAAAAGGCTGCTCCTGTCACAAACATTGACAACTTTGACGCTGCTGCGATTCGCAACCATGTATATGGTTACTATACACGGGGCGAATTGCCTACATTGAAAAAACTTGCCGCGTCCCTCAAAGACGCAGACTTGTTCAAAGGAAGCTTGCCATCTCTAACGAAAATATTGAAAAATATTGTTTTTTTCTATAGAAGTGACAAAAGAAAAATTATTATGGAAAGAACCGACATTGCTCTTGCTCGAGTAAATTTTCTCCGAAAAGTCAAAAAAATCACAAATTGGGACAAAGTAGTGTTTCTAGACGAGATATGGCTAAACGCCAATCATACCTTATCCAAAGCTTGGACCAGTGATACTGCACAATCAACCACCAAAGTACCCGAAGGCAAAGGTCAAAGATTAATTATCACTACATTCAACAAGAATTCCTGTAAGTTTTATCCATAAATATTGTCTCAAAGTGAAAATATAGCAAAATTTGCAATATAGCAAAAAAATTTCTAACTTACAAATTTTCCCGCCATTAAAGTCCCGAGTGAACGGGAGTATAACATGTCGCGCGCTGTCAGGGCGTACGTAGCTGGGACGTCATCCGGTTTTGTGCCTAATTGCCTATTGGCATTCAAATCAACTAAAACTACTGAATACCACGAGGAAATGAATTTTGAAAAAATTAAGGAGTGGTTTTTAAAATTATTAGATAATTTAAAGGAGCCAAATTGCATCATTATGGATAACGCCCCATATCATTCGGTCCAAAAGCACAAGCCACCAACTTCGGCAAACAGAAAATTTGAAATAATTGCATAGCTTCAAGAAGAAGGAATAGAGGCCAATGAAACTATGCTTAAAAATGAACTATTAAGACTCGTTGGTCTGCACAAACCTAGTACTCCAACGTATGTCTTAGATGATATAGCCCACGAAAAGGGTCATACCGTCATAAGACTACTCGCGTACCACTGCCAGTATAATCCGATCGAGCTTATCTGGACCCAAGCCAAGGGTTTGTTTGCTTGAATTTCAGTTAGATAGGTACCTTAGTTATTAACTACTGTTTAATTAATCTTATTAAAGATATGTTTTCTTTTAAGGTTACGCTGCCAGATACAACACAACACCGCCTTTCACGGCAAATAAAATGTTATTAAAAAGTGCGGTCGACAATGCATCTGCAGAAGACTAGAAGAAGGTGGTAACCAAATGCAGAAAACTAATGGAAGAAGATTGGGAACGGGACGTCCAATTAGATAATATTTGCGAACAAGACTTTATAATAAATTTACAAGATTGTTCTAGCGATTAAGAAACTGATTCAGATATGGATTTGAGGTGTACTCCTTTAACAGAATAAATGCATTTTATATTAAAAATATTCGTTTAATTTAGTAACGTTTGTAATTAAATTAAACGCAATTATTATATTATGTTACATTGGCATCGATAATAGTAAGAAACATCGATAATTTCTATCGACAATTTTTTATATCCTGACAACCCTAGGAATGTCAGTTTGACATAAATGTCGCAGAGATCAAGCTATCTTTTATCGTCTATAGTTCCTCCATCTTTGTATGACCTGTAAGTTACTTCATAATTTCAACAGGTCGTGCTTTGGTCAAAATAAATATAATTATTTGCTTATAGCCACTAGATGGCACTAATACAACATTACTAAAAGTATTTAAAATTCAATAGAATAGCGGTTTGCTGAGTTATTGTCAGTTATTTTAATATATCCGATAGATGGCGTAATAGATGTCATACACGATCCAGTTTACCGTCAAGTTTGCAGCGCGCTTAAAGCGGTGTCAAGTTTTCAGTACACCCATATAGTCCACTCACGTTCGGCGTCAAGAACGCATGATGCCGCACCAGTTGAAACCATGGCGTCTCCCGCTTATTGCTCCGACTAACGTCATGCATACTTGATCGCTCATATACACGTTCAAGTTTACATGACGCTGCAAGCTTGATCACGTCGACAGTATCGAAATTTAATTTTTGCTTCAAGTAGACATGTCATGCACACTGATAGCCATACAGCGTCAAGTTTACCGGACGCCGCTTCAAGCGCGCTGCAAACTTTACGGTATATTGGATCGTGTATGGCATCCATTAACTATAGATGTTATGGGCCACAGCATCCACTTACCAGGTAGACTGTGTCCTCGTTGTCACGCATATACTACAAAAAATACATGATGACTTTTAATGCCCATGGTCACCTGCAACGGAAGGTTCATACATAGAAGTTCACACATACAATGTTTATGTGTGAACTTTTTTGTTACCTCAAGCACTAAGAAGGAATGCCTAGTTTCCAGTAAAAAAGGGTCTCCGGTTCTCTACACTCCCCAAACAAAACACAGCAGAATTAAGCTGCTATTTCGCACTGGTATTCTGTGAGAGAGTGGTCCTTCCCCGGTCGGGCCAACCCATACGTGCTACAACCATACAGTACGACATCGATCTGGATCATTGGGGTTCCCTTCTGGATCTCAAAGCAGGCGAAGTGTACCTCAAAGTTGTTCCTGCGGGACACCTTAGCCGCAACATTCCCTTTCCCGCTTGTTTGCTTCACGAACACGCTGTCCACTTGCATCATCGCAACTATGGAGAGGATCTCGCCTATGCAACCGAACTCTCCTGGAAAAGTCAAATTAACTGTGCCACAAATTACTCACAAAATCATTAAAACATATTTAATACCGTTACCGTTACAGCCTATTAGTCCACTGCTGAACATACGTCTCCCCCGTAGATTTCCTCATAGGGGGGATATTTGCCATAGTTGCCACGCTTGGGAAGCTGGTTGGCAACCGCAGTTTTTATTTTTAGTCGTTATCAGGAAGACGCTGCTCCCCATCTCCTGCCTGTTTCCCTCCGTCGCCTCTTACGACACCCGCGGATGTTATGGGGTAGATCATCCTGTGGAACCGACCCCCGAATAACTTAAACCGCCAAATTTGCTTTATTTTTTATAAAAAATAAATAAAATAAAGTATATTTATCACTACTCCATAATTTATTATATATACTAGATAGTAACATAAATACACTCGAAAAACAACACCCTTTTTCCGAAGCAGTCGAAAAAAATTGGTATAATTAAAAATGTTGTGCAAACGACTTCAATATAAATAAAATGAGAACATCATCAAAGTTCTCGAATTCAATTAAATACTCATTATTAAGGATAACTCCAAAACAACTGGTCAGATCTTAGTCAAATTGATATGGGCATAATTTATATGTTATGTATATTTACATGAAAAGCACCAGATTTTAAGTAAAAAACGATCATCGAAATCGGTTCACTTAAGATAAAGTTTTGCAATAACACACATAAAATGAATTAAGTCGAATTGAGTGCCTTCTTTTTTTGAAGTCGGTTAAAAAGTACCAATCAAGCTATTTCAATTTTTTTTCAGCCATCTCCTGATTTTTGATGTTTACTAACGTTTAGTTGCTGTATCTCCCTCTTTCTTCTCTTATGACAGAATTCGCTTTTACCAACTCCAGCTGAGCAGTCAGAGGCTGGAGTCCGCACTCCCCCACTCGAACCACGGTTAGAAAGCTGAAAACCCCCCACAGAGGGGACATGATTATTGGTAACAATACCAAATCATAAACCATCATCATCATTGCCTTTCCCTTTTTTTTAAACAGCTGTATCGGATGAAGCGGTAAAAGCCAAATAGGCTAACAGCACCTGCATCAAAGAATAAAGACGAAGACAGAACTCGAAATTCCATCTTCATCATCACGATAGCTGGCGGTCCACTACCGTACGATGAACGCGGAATATTCCACCTCGCACAATCATACTATAGAATTTGTTGTCGCCAGCGGTTTTTCTGAACCGATATGACTTAAGGACCTTCAAGAAGCTTGCTCTTGTAATTCGCCTGGTCACGGTTTGGGCTTGGGTTTGTTATACGTGGTAGAGCCACGCTGCAGCTATACTATGTTTGTAGCACGAATGGGTCGGCTCGACCCATGAAGGACCACGCTCTTACAGAATACCAGCGTAAAATAACAGCTTCATTCAGCTGTGTTTCGTATAGTGAGTGTAGAGATCCGGAGAATCTTTTTTACTGGAAACGAGGCATTCCATCTTAGTCCTCAAGGGTGACAACGCATCTGCGTTTTGATTCTCAATCGAGGATAAATGTAGATGTCTATGGGCCACAGTATCCACCTACCATCAGGTGGACTGTGTGCTCGTTTGTCAAACATATTATACAAAAAAAAAGCTTAATGCTTTAGTGTTTCGTATGGTAATTGTAAAGAACCGTAGACTTTGAGACTTTTTACTGTAAACGAGGCATTCCATCTTAGCCTTTAGTGATGACAATGCTTCTGCATTTTAATTACTTCCTTTCAAGTGGACATCATTTATCACCCATATTCTAAATAAAATAAAGATTTTCATGAGCGACAGTGATCACTCACCATTAGGTGTAAAAAAACATACGATAAAGATAAGCATTGCAGTAGGTAGTAGTGGTATAAGAATATCCCACTCATCTACCCCGACAGAGGGAAACAAATCAGATGGGCAGAAGCGACTTCATAATAACGACTAAAAATAAAAAACTGCGGTTGCCAGCCCGCTTGTCAAGCTTGTCAACTATGGCAAATATCCCCCCTTATGAGGCAATCTGTGAGGGAGGCCTGTGTTCAGCAGTGGACTGCAATAGGTTGTAACAGGATAAAGAAGCAATGTGCTGCTATTTCGTGCTGGTGATCGGTGCGGGCGTGGTCCTCCTCCATTTGAGCCAACCGGCGACATATAAAATCACGAGTCCAGTTGTGTCTATCATACAGAACATCAACGCTACGTGGCTGTAGCATCATGTCGAGTCAGTGGCTTTTTTGTTGTTGCAATCCATAATATTTTACTAAAAAATAACAGTAGAGTAAGGCTGACAAACGAGCACGCAGTCCACTTGGTAAGTAGACGCTGTGGCCCACAGGCATCTATACTATTCCTCGATTGAGAATCAAAATGCAAATGTCCAGTGTGTATAATTGTCTTTTTTTCCTTCATAAATCATAAATCACAGGTGTAAAATCTAATTACACTATTCTCTTTCCATTGCACGCGTAGTGTAGATAGATCCCAGGTTCTGTGATAAAACATGCTAAATGGATGCGGCAGCATGTTATGTTGAACATAATATCTCTTGGGTTGCTATTGTGTATAAGTTATTTTATATGAGATTTAAATTATTTTTATACTCTCGGTTCCAGTAATGCAATGAAATTAACATTCATAAACATCCGGTATAGCACTACAAATATAATGCAGTTGTGGCCCAAAAGTAAATATAAAAAGAATATTAAAAACGTACTAATCGTGTATATACTTGTATTATTAATCCAAATAAGTATATATTATATGTGCCCCGTATATATAGAAAATACGTGCCCATGTGTGTATGTGTATGTGTATTATGCGTATGTATATATTTATGTATGTATGTGTATATATCTATGTACATGTATATATACTATATGTGTGTGTAAGTATGTAATGTAATTAAGGTAGCCACTGAAAATCAGGGCTAGGATGACACATCTCAGCGTTTCCTGAGCGGCAGTCCTATTTGGACCATTTCCCACTAAAAAAAAGTTTTTTTTAGTTACATGTTCACTTCTTTTTAATGTATTTTGTATCTATCTGCTTTATCAAAATGATTTATTTTTTAATTGTAAGTGTTAAATAAAGTCTAACGTTAAGAATACCTAAACAAAATATTTGTTTTGAGTATTTAGTGCTACTTTGTTAAGAAATGGCCAAATAAATATCTCTTTCTTTTTTTCTTTCAAATGCGTTGTCTCCCCCGAGGATTAAGATGGAATGCCTCGTTTCCCGTAAAAATGGTAACCGTTTCTCTACACTCACCATACGAAAAACAGTAGCATTAAGAATTAACTTTTAAAGTAATTTCGAAACAAGAAATAAAATATTTAAAAAAAAAGCTCACCGCTGTTACAAAGCATTTTCGCACACATCGGCCTCAACGGCAACTCCGCCATATAAACCCCCACGTCTTCGGTCAAGTCGCCGTGTTTGTCGATAGCTTTCAACGCGTACAACGTCTCCAAGCCGGACAATAGACTTTTCGCTGGCGGTGGAGTCGGGAATGTGAACCTTAGAACGAAGACCATAAGTCAGTTTATAGGAATAACGACCGCATAGTGATAGAAGAAATGAATTCTATAGAATAAAAGTGAAAAAAAAGAAAAAATTCCCCTTATTGATTAAACGGATGCTGCAGACTTTACACACCTACCACCTACCCTTAGATCAGTTAACAATCAAATTATAGATGCGTTGTCACCCCTGAGAATTAAGATGGAATGGCTCGTTTCCAGAATAAAGGGTCTCCTGTTCTTTACACTTACCATACCAAACATAGCGGCATTAAGCTAATATTTTTCGCTATTATTCTACGAAATAAAAAATGTGATATTCAACGTTATATATTAAGGCGAGAACTACTAATTAATCCGATGCAAATGTTTGAGATATTTCAAAGATGTGAGGTTGGTGTATACGACTGTATACAGCAAACCTGCTAATTGCTCATATGTCGCAACAAGTGTTTTTAGGATATAGCCAATTTTATCAGTGACAGCGCTGATAGGCAGCATGATATATTTATATATTTCTATTTACTTATTTGACATTATCAATACTTTCATCAAACCAAACTTTTAATACTGCCGTGTTTCGTATGGTGAGTGTAAAGAACAGGAGACCCTTTTTAATGGAAACGAAGCATTCCATCTTAGTGCTAAGGGGTGACAACGCATCCGCATTTTGATTATTAATTAAGGGATTATGTAGATGTCTATGGGCCACAGCATCCACTTACCTTCAGGTGGACTGTGTGCTTGTTGGTCACACTTATTCTTAAAATAAATCAGACCCGAAAATAGAGAGTTCTTACGAAAGTTTGGAGTCTGTGAACAAAGATGGCCTCGTCTCTACATCAGATTTGATAGACCACAAATCCCGGCTGAAGAACACCGATTCCTTTCAAAGAAGATTCGCGAGACTATCAAAATCAAGAAAACATCCTAATTTCAATAGACTAGATGGCTGGGTGCTACCGCGTGCTTCAGATCCTATAATTAATAAAATTAAATCCCAACCCAACCATATAACTACAAGACTTTAAGACACTATAAGCTCATTTAGTGTAGATCAGGTCAAATATTAATAATTTCAAACTGAAAGTAGCCGTGGGTGGCTATGACATTAGGACATCAAACACTGGGAATATAAAATAAGCTGTATACACATAAAAGATTTTTAACGTTAAATAAGTCTATAGTAAAGTGTGTGCGTGCGCACGTGCGTGCGTGCTTGAGTGCGTGTGTGCGTGCGTGCGTGCGTGCATGCGCATGCCTTTCTTCTTAATACCTTAATACGTTGTGTATGCCGAGAGCCTTCAATTGCAGCAACATGGCGGACAGATCGCTCCTGCTCATTTCCGGCGGGATGCACGGCGGTAGATTCTCGTATTCCGATTCCGTGTATAACCTGTAATATTTTTTTTAATTTATTTGGGAAAGAAACATATAACAGAGTCTTACAATATAATTGATATAATCAGGCGTTACTTTGCGGAAATCCATTACAATAAAAAAATTAAAAATTAATTACTTTACAACCTTCCGCTAACCAAATACAATGATGGGTTACCTGGATTGAAGAGCACCTCCCACCCTCCCTCAATTGCGTGCACTAACTTCGTCACCACTAGTCCCAGCATCACTACTCCCAACACCACTACTTCCAACACCACCATTCCAGGTAGGACATACCATCGATGATAAAACGACACGTGTTTCGCCAAGTAAGTAAGGCGTCTTAGCGGTCAGTCACCGTAGAGTCTACATCCATCCATCTACATCCATCCATCACCTGTGGATGCCTCGTGTAGAGGCGAAACACGTCAAAGATAAAGATTTATTGAAGAACATTTATTGCATAACTGTTTACAATATGATCTTAATACAAAAACATATAGTTTTAGGCTCAACAATATACCCATGTCGAATATGCAATAAGAAAGAAAATAAATTTATAATTTACTACTTACTAACAGCAATTTTATTAAAAAAAACTCATTGAGATTATAAAATAATAAATTCTTTAATTTTGTGTTTTACATATTTCCATTTAATTGTTTAAGACTTTAAGAGCTGGTGGTAACTGGCTGTATAGACGAATAGCAGTAATATAGGTAATTTTACAGTAAATCATATTTTTATTACGTAAGTTTATATCATATTAAATAAATATATACTAAACAGTTTTCTTTGTTTATGTAATATCCTCTTGTATTTCTCAACGTTACCATTGGCAGAAAATTATTGGTTAAACGATGGAGCCATTTTTCTTTTAAAATAACAAGAGAATTTGTTAGGAAATTCTATCAGTTAACGTTTCTTTCCGTAATATTAGTTACATTTTTATTATTTAGATTAGAAATAAATAAACAAAACTACGGATATTTCTAAAAGTAGAAAAACTATAAAAGGAGTTAAAAAATCTGCAAAAAATTAAAAAGAAAACCACTGTGGTATTGTTTTGTGTATTTACTTAATAACTACAGAAACAGATAGATTTTATTTTAAACTTAACATCTCAATTATGTGACCGTGTATTACAAATAACAAAATATTATTTATAATACATATATACATACATATACACTCAAGCCTGTCACCCAGGGGGGTCACCCAGGCAGAGACTACAGACTTCCATCTGGCACGGCCCTGACACACCTCTCTCGCCCCCTTTACATCCATATATCTGCGATTACACGCTCGTCGGTTAAGGGTACTCCTAATTTGGCCCATTTTCAATATTTCGATAAATCTTCGTCAAGGGCGTCTCTTCCCGACTCTGCCATTCATATCTGCATTATAAATTTGCTTCATCACTCTTCCCTCGTTCATTCTTTCTACATGACCAAACCACCGAAGTATTCCTTTCTTAATCCTGGTCACAACAGAATCTTGATAATCTATATTTATAATCTATATTGAATAAAAATATCTCTATTTTTACTTCCACTAAAACAAGAAAAGATTATTATTATCTTTTCTTTTATTTACAATAAATCTTTGAAATTAGCCTACGCATTACAAAAAGCATCCTTGTACAAACTCTTCATCATGATGTGTCCTCTCAGTTGAAATATAAATAAAAAATAGACATAAAAACTACGTCCACATGTAAACATTTGATCATATACTCCCCACTCCCAGTACTAAGGGATCCGTCCAGTAAGATTCTATCGAGGTCAGAAAATCTCGTCCATTTTACCACCAAGCAGCATTGCAGCAAAGACCAGGGAGTCAAAATTACTATAGGGTGGAGGGCATTCATTGACCTTGTATTTGTTGTATTTTTACGTGGTAGAGCCATGCTGTAACTATTATATAGGGCAAGGACCACGCTCTCGCAGAATACCAGCGTAGCATAGCTTAGCGTAGCTTTTTACTGGAAACGAGGCATTCCATCTTAGTCCTCACGGTTGACAACGCATCTGCATTTTGATTTGTAATCGAGAATAGATGTAGATATCGATGCGTCACAGCAAACACATACCACCAGGTGGATTGTATGCTCGCTTGTCATCCTATTCTATTAAAAAAAAAATGTGGCGCTGTAAGAATATCCACTGCACCATATCGTTCCGTGGGTGTCGTGGGAGGGGACAGAGGGAAAGAAACCAGGAGATGAGCAGCAGCGCGCACTTTACAACAACTAAATCTAAAAAACTGCGATTGCCAATACCACTGCCAAGCGTGGCAACTGTGGCGAAATCCCTCTATGATGCAATCTTTGAGCGAGGCAGTAATAGACTTTAGATAGGCTTAAAATATAATGGTACTTTCAAAGACATGCGAAGTCTACCATCATGCATTGAGACAGAGCTGTGGATACTTTCTTGCCCTAAAACCCTCTTAGAAATGAGGAGAGCTCTATGCCCAGCAGTAGGATACGTGTAAGCTGTAACTTTTCACGTAGAGCTACGCTGCAGTTATATTATGGTTGTAGCACGAATGGTTCGGCTCGACCGGGGAAGGACCACGCTCTCACAGTGTGAGGTGAGTGTAGAGAACCGAAGACCCTTTTTACTGGAAACGACGCACTCTATCTCTATAGTCCTCAGCGGTCACAACGCATCTGCAAATTGATTCTTAATCGAGGATAGATGTAGATGTCCATGGACCTCATCAACCACTTACCATCAGGTGAACTGTATACAGTTTTTTTTTTAATGTACTCACCTATAGCACTTGCCCCGAGCAGTTCTGCCAGCTCTGCCCGCACGTTGTGTCGCGTTGTTTTTGGATATCGGCGCTACGCAAATGGACTCCACGCCTATCGATGGATCGAAGTACGGCAGCTTGTGGAAACCGCAGTCAATCACTTGAAATGCAATAAATAAAACAAAATAATATTTTGTTACCTATTTTTATAGTTTATAGATATATATAAATAATATATATATATATATATATATATATATATATATATATATATATATATATATATATATATATATATTTCATACAACACATGAAGTTATATTAGGTTATTTTACAATATACGCACACATTTGTAGAGAAGGTTCAAAATAAGTAATGTAGGTGAATGGTGAAGCAAAATTCACTTTAAAAATGTCAAACACCTTTTTTTTATTATTTAAATTCAGAAGACGTGCATTAATAATGCATTACGCATTATTTTAACTGATTGCCATTCATAAATATCTAACGCCAACTATCGGCAAAAACGTAGTGAATTAAATCGCACATAGAGGATCGCGTGTGCACGTAATTTTTGCCCATGAATAAAAGTAGAAGTTACTCGTATTTTCGAAAACTGCAATAACGTTATATTTATTTATTTATTTATGCTTTCATACACAAAAAAGTACATATGGCGGACTTAATGCTTGAGGGCATTCTCTCCCAGTCAACCATTAGGCTAAACAGAGATAGACATTATGGAGGCGGTGCAGCAATAATCAATATACACAATAGGTTCGTATAAATATTATCTATGTGAGAACAAATATGAAATATATACGAAAAAAAAGAGCTGAGTTAATTCAAACTTGCAACGATTTAATCATATACTCACGGACTTGATTTTTAAAGACTAATTTGTTGGGAGCTTTTTTAATGTCAAGAGGGATGTCGTTCCAGAGTCTGAAAGCCATGAGGGCGAAAGAGTGAGATAAATAACCAGTACGGTGTAAAGGAGTGAGCAACTTAAGATTGGCCGAGGAACGGAGAGAAAAGTTATGAGGATCCCCCAGGTATTGAAATTTAGATTTCAGATACTTTGTTTTGTTATATGATTTGTATTTGAACTTAAATATAAAATTTGGTGAAAAATGATTAAGAAAGGAATGCTTCGGTGGTTTGGTCATGTAGAAAGAATAAAAAGTGACAAAGCAAATTTATATTGCAGATGTGAACGGCAGAGTTGAGAAGGGACGCCCTAGAAGAAAGTTTATCAACCAAATTGGCGATATTTTGAAAATGGTCCAGATTAGAAGTACCCTTAACCGACGAGCATGTATGCGTAGATATATGGATGTAAATGAAGCGAAAGATGTATGTCAGGATCGTGCCAAATGAAAGTCCGTAGTCTCTGCCTACCTCTCTGGGTAACAGGCGTGAGTGTTTATGTTTTAAACCTTGTATATAGACAATATACACAACTCAGCCTCTGTCACTGTGTCTTTTTTGTTGTTGTAATCATGAACCATGGGTGGCTCGACCGGGGAGGGACCACGCTCTCGCAGAATATCAGCGTGAAGGTTAAGAACCACTGCTTTAAACCAATAATAACCACTTACCATAAGCAATCCCAGCTATGGTCACACTGGTCTCTGCTATATTGGTGGCGAGTATGACTTTCCTAACGTTTCTCTCGCCCATCTGAAACACTTTGATCTGCTTGTAATACGGTAAACTCCCATACATTGGCAACACCGACATATTCGCTGCCTGCATCCCGCTCGGGAAATGCTTCCTGAACTTATTCTGATCGTTACACTGTTCCGCGTAGGTTTGTAGAGTCTCTAAGGCTGTAAGGATTTCTTCCTGGAAAAGGACATATTTTTAAGTAAGATATGTGAACCCTCAAGTACCTTACTCAAATAAGATCACCTTACGCTTTGCCGCCCTATAAAACCAAAAATAGGAGCAGCATAGACATAAAAACACAAAGTCGTATACTATAACTAATATATTTAGAAAAAATTAGCAAACAAGCTTTGGCTATAATTAGAAACACTTCGAAAAGTCAACATAAAAAAATATTTTACGGGCATATTTACTATGTCAACTGTCAAAATGGCGTCGATAAAGCAGCGCCCTTTTGACCTTTTATTTGTTGATTGACTGATGAAGAGCTGTGATACGTCACAAAGTTGTGTAAAAAAGGCTGCAGTTTTTGAGATATAAGAAAGTGCCTATATTAACCGGACGACTATATTACCCACACGTACGCTACAGTTCCCGAAATTCACGAAGACGAGCGAGCTTCATAGCGATTGTGTTCGTAGAAACATTTGCCAAAGATTATTCAACTCTACTGCATAGGCGCGCAGTGCGTATTGTATATGTTGTATAGATATTCGTTCAGGTTTTTCGAATGTTTTGTAAGAAGCGAGGTTATATTTTGCTTAGTTAAAAACTTGATATAATTCGCATATTAAGTTTTTTAATTAGGTTTTTTTTTCATTTAGAGCCGGAACGGCATTAAAGCAGGCCTCTGTCACTCTTGCTATCCTGCGTGAAATCATTACCTAAAATCGCGATTCATCCAGGGTGTAATACGCAGTCGGGGCTAGCGCCAGAGCCTTTGTAGTTAGAACATTTTTCTGTTCTATAGAAACTGGCATTGCATATTTAGTTCCTCAACTCTCCAAAGGACGGCGCTGGAGTAAGTTTACGTTCGGAAGTGCGTTGTTTTAGTTAATTAAATCAAATTAAATGATCGTATCACATTGGCTAAATCGACGTGTTAATAATGTGAATTTAGATATTTTCACCCGAAAATGAGTTAAACAACTAATTTTATTAACATTTAGCTGCTTTAAGTCTAGTTTATTCGTTTAATTGGAAGATGGAATATTGGTGTTTTAATTTCTAAACGTGACCACCCTCTACCACCATTTTGTTTGTTTTTGAATTTGACATTGGCGTTTTGTTTTTCTGACGTAACGATTGTGCTTTGAATGTTTTGAATTTTTTATATTTTTCCTATATTTTCTTACGACTTGGCTATTCTGGGCTTTGATTATCTTTGCTTAATATAGTGGCCCATGCACGTGAAAGGGACTTCGATTATCTTTCCCACGGACATAGTTCTTATAGTTTAGTGATGGCCGCGGATAAAATTTGCTGTGTTTCAGGATGTACTAAGAGCTGTGAGTAAATTTAATTATTTACAGGTTTTACCAGTCAATATATTATTTCTTCTTTCTATTTTATATATAAGTCAGTGTCACCTTGGGCAACAATGTCATACCTAGCACAGACGCAGGTAGCCCAAGAGTTCTGCATCACTTTTCCACCCTTAGAGCCAATACCTTGCTATGTATACTTATAACACTACTACCTATACTACTGTCATTACACTTTTCAAAAACGCTTCTAAAATATCAATTTGTTTTGTAGGTGAAGATTGCTTTATACTTCACAAATTTCCAAATTCTACAAAAGATCCAACACGCTTTTGTACACGGGTTCAAGCAGTTGGTGGAAACTTTCTGTGCTTAGATGATATGTATGTGCTTAAGTACCGAAGAATTTGTCATACACCTTTTGAATCCAAGTACTGGACCGGAGTAAAATGTTAAGTAATATCGCAATACCAGCATTGCATATGAAAGGTTAGTAAAAATTTGCATTAACATTGTAATGATCTATTCTTAATATTATGAATGTTAAAGTTAATATGGAAGTTTGTTCCTCAAATAATTAATTTTACTATCAAACATGAATAATTGAATGTATAAATTTTGAATCATTGTTAAACTATGTTCTGCAATACTAATTTTCAACTTCCATGTTGACAAAATATTATGTATGACATGCCAAGCAATTTTATGGAAAGTTTGTTATTTCTTATTAACAGTTTGATTCAAATGATAATAAAAAGCTTATAAATTAAGGCTTTTTCAAAGCTCATAGAATATCAAAATCTACACCAGTTTATAAATATTAAACATGCTCAGAGTACAACTGGAAAGAAACATGAGTTTATGTTGTAATAACAAATATATAGTGATCTAAAGATCTTTTCCAGTACTAATGAGAATATAAATTACACCAACATACTATATTGTAGAATATGTTTAATGTTTAAATTTTTTTATCATATTTTCCTTTAGTATCTATTTAAAGTTATGATGATCTTCAATTTGATATCCCATTCTTTCACTTCATTCAATCTTAGAATATCATATTTATAGTTTAGATGCCCAAATTTGTGCAGTACTCATTTGCTTAAGAACAAAAAAATTAGTATTTCATTTGGTCTTATTATCAAAATCATAAGAGAAGTTACTTGATTTGCCTCAGTCTTTGTAAAACTCGACATTGCTGTAAGATCCATAATTTACATTATAGTATGCATATTTTTCACAGGTGTTCTATTGTACAACGAATACTAATAATAAACTTCCATTTTAATAAAATGGAATGTGTAACTTTTAGCTTCATTTTTATTTGTTTTATTTTGTTATACTACTTATGTTATTTGTTGTTTGATATTGTCTGTTGGAAGATGTTGGTAGTCCTTCAGTCTTAGTCGTTCAAATTCTACATGGCTAATATTTTTATGCTGTAATTCTTTGCTGATTGGTAGTAGAGGAATTAATCTTTGCAATTAATAAACCCAAGCAGGTTAGAATTTTTATTAGAGCCGTCAGTTCACATTTCTCTTTGTACTATTGTTAAGTTGTCAATATATTTCAAGTACAATATAATCATTCATTGTATATATTGATTTTACAGGTGCTGTTGTTGAAACACGTTATACACAAGAAATTGCTTTAACATCAAGTTATGTGCATGAGACAACTACTGCTCAAACATGCAGTAAGTTAAAATTGATTTTATTGTATAACCCTTACAGCACTGTATTAACCAATCGTGCGTTCATAAAAAATAAATTCCTGGAGTTTGAATATTTCATTTTACCGCTCCAAAATCGTCTCGATCATTTGTGCGTTAACCTAGCAAGCCGCCAAAAATTAAAACTCGCGGCAACTTCGTGATAGTGACCCGTGGTGACTTGTGCGAGATGGATGGTTTTTTTAGTGGACGACCGCGGCCGCAGTAAGGGTTTTATTTTTGTATTTATTTTGCTATATTTACGTTAATTGATTCTTAATTGTTAAGATGGAAAGCTTAGCTACAGTTTCATAAAAGAATATCGTGTAAATTTACTGAAATTCGAAGCATACCCGTCGTTAAAATCTTATCTTATATTGTCGTGCTCAACTACTCCTTTTAGTCCAAAGTCACCTTGTAATTTTTGATACCTTTTTTCTTTGCAGAACGGCCTTTAGATTCGGAGTTGGTCTTTGAGCTTTTGGGCGATGGGTCCCAGTCAGACTTAGATATATCAGACGAGGAAGCCGAGCCCAGAATCGAAGTTCGTCGATTATTGGATGAAGATATACCTGATCAGGAATTACCAAGTGCTGAAAATGAGTCTGATCCAGAAATTGATGTACCTATGGCTCAAATTGCACGAAATAATCGCGAGAATATCCCGCCTACACGTAGTTCTAATACGGCCAGAAACATCCGCGAAAAACAACGGCCAAGACTGTGGAGAAGAACCGAATTTAATGACAAAACTCATGAGTACAGTACTAACCTCCCAGCTCAAGATATTAAAACCCCACTACAATATTTTGAAGAGTATTTTAACGAATTTTTTTTCGAAAATATGGCCTCCTGCACCAATATTTACGCTTTGCGCAAAAACGGAATAGTTTTGAATACAAATAAGCAGGAAATGCGCAAATTGTTTGGCATTTTTCTGATTATGGGTTGTATACCGTTTCCACGTATACACATGTATTGGCGATCGGGTATGAGACTGGACATCATTGCCGAAAAAATCCCAAGAGAACGATTTTTTTTGCTGCGTAACAATATGCATGTCGTGGATACGGAGGATGCTCCAGAGGGAAACACAAACCCTCTTTGGATGGTACTACCAGTGATTAACGCTGTTAAAAATACCTGCATGAAGCTTGAGCATGTTCCAGGATTCTATTCCATCGACGAACAGATTATACTGTTTGCAGGAAAATGCCATCTCAAGATACTTGTCAAAAATAAGCCTAGACCGCTAGGACTTAAAAATTATGTTCTTACTACCAGCGATGATCTCATGCTGGATTTCGAAATATACTACCCAAATAATCCTGCTTTTGAAGATAGATCCTTAGGCGAGGGGCCGGCAGTAATTCTAGGTCTAGCCAAGAATGTTCCACCAAATAGTTGCCTTTACTTTGATCGGTATTTTAATACAATACCTCTGTTGGACCGACTTCAGGAGATTAATCTACATGGTACAGGCACTATCATGCTGAACCGAATACCAGATCACAAAAAACTGGATCGCAAGAGTGACAAAGGTTTACAGCGTGGTGATGTGGTGCAATATACTTCCAAGGATGTTGCACTTGTTAAGTGAAAAGACAACAAGGGTGTTCTTATGGCATCGAACTGCACAGGTGGAAAAAATACAAGTTATATTCCGAGATGGTGTAAGAAGACCAAACAATATGTTGACGTCAGTGCCCCACGTATTGTTTTGAATTACAATAAAAATATGGGGGGAGTTGACGTCCTAGACCAACTCTTACAATACTATAGGACATACCCAAAGTTTTGGAGTATCACTCTAAGTAACTTTTAATGCCGTCCATGGAAACTTGGTACTTACAATTAGTGGTAAAATTTTAGATTTCTTTTTTTTTGAGAATTGATAATGTTTTTGATTGAGAATTTTAATTTTATTTTGAAAACTTCTTTTTACCTAAGAATTCTTTGACCGACTAGTTGATAAAATAATTTTGTTGCTTCCAAGTAATATTATTCTTTTTCTTTTCTTTCTTTTTTTTATATAATTTATATAATTATTAATATTAAGTACTTAAATACGGGCTTAGAACCAAATAATTATAGTTCTTAATTAAGAGTAAAGGTTCCTAATTATAAATGTCCTTAAAAAGACTGATTACATTACAAATGATATAGTAAAAGCATGGTTTTTCATTTAATTTCCCTCGAACGCACAAAGATGCGTTGGCACAGTTGAGCACGACAGCGCACGTTCGTGCGACGGTGATTTGGGGGGTCCTGGAGGAATACGATATTTTTTTAGGAACCCTTAGACCATAAATGTAAAACTGCATGACATGGTTTCGTTATTAATTATAATATTTTTTGTCGTGCTGTAAGGGATAAATTAAATTGAGGATAACATATTGTTACGCGCTCAAATTGGCGGCACTAGCGCCATCTAGTCTCGAACCGAAGAACTAAACTTCTTGAAGTTTAAAACTTGAACTCTCGGTACCTTGCGCGTGTTTACTTGAACATTCTGGATATTTTGCTAATTTATATAAATAGGCGCTGCAAGATGCGATCGAGGTAGTATTGAATCGGCGATACGAGCGAAGCTTCGGAGCGGAATTAAGTGAATTAGTGTGTTTAATTATTAGTGTTTTAAGTTTTAATTTGTGTAAAGTAAATTAAAGTGTTAATTTAGGTAATTCTATCGGCAATTTTTATTGTCACGAACCTCAAGCTCGTAACAATATTGTAAATTAATTTTATTTAAAAAAGTCCCACTGGGTTTTGTGCTGGTTCTGGTAAAGCTTTAATATCAAGTTGCTTT
This sequence comes from Parnassius smintheus behrii, assembly GCA_036936625.1. Lineage (NCBI taxonomy): Eukaryota > Metazoa > Arthropoda > Insecta > Lepidoptera > Papilionidae > Parnassius > Parnassius smintheus. The sequence continues at coordinate 3,355,838 of JAUPFT010000031.1, forward strand.
AATAGGGGGTTGTGGGGCGGGGGGAAGGGAGGTGGAAAGGGATAGATTCGCCCCCCACCTGTCCCCCCACCATGAGATGCATGGTATTTTTATATTAAATGTTAAAGATCTAAATTTTATAAAATAATTTATAAGAAAAATCACCTTAATAGGTAATCGGGGAGGGGGCGTGACCCCTCTTCACCGAAGCATTACCAAAGTTTAGTTGATGGAGCCCCCGTTATTTCTGGGTGGTTTATGAAAAAATAACCACAAACCTATCTGAGTTGGTGTGCCGCAAGTCCCGAGCTTGCTTTGCTCGCTCTTGTACCAAATAAAACACCAAAATGTTAACTTTAATAATTACTTTAATAAGTAAACATATTTTATCACTTTTGCCATTATATTTCATCATATTTCGCCTGCACAAGTACTCCACTATTGCATTACTAAAATTTACAATATCTTAAAAACGGTTAAGTTTCGTGTATGGTGTTTCATGGTCGAAAAAGTCGGTAATGATGCAAAATACAACCCCCTAATTGATCTAAGTCGACTTAACCTGTAACCCTATCATATTGTATATTTCAATATTTATCTACTATGTTCCAAATTATGATTCAAAATGCAATCAACTTGCTACAATTAAATTTATTTTTACTATAGTGTGTAACTATAGTACAAATTTTCTTGGTCTATATAATGTTTTGTCATTTTAATTTCAGGCTTGAAGGTGACTAAGCCCAAAAGGACTCAAATTAGTACAAGAATTACAATGTTAAAAAAGAAACTTAAAAGCTTGAATATAGCAAATGAGAAATAAGAAAGTATGAAGAAAGGACAAAAAGACTGAAGAAGAAAATGAATCTATTAGAAAATACTACTTTCTTGAAAGCATTTAAAAGTTGAATAAAACTAAATTTACGGATTCTATCGCGTTTATTTAACTGATTTTACTTATTTTTAATTCCCGACGTTTCGGGTGCTTTACAGCACCCATGGTCACGGGGTGGACTGTAACGTCGTGAATCGCAATCACCTTTAACCTTAAGCAGGATGGTATCTAAGGCCAATATTAAGCCTCGTATAAATGAAAACATATTTTACCAGCTTAAGAATCAAGCATCTATCTAAAATGAAAGCCAATGATAAATTGTGAACACTGGTTTTTGATGAAATGGCCTTAACACCACATATTGGCTATGACAGGAAAAATGACAGGATCACTGGTTTACATAATGGTTTCTTATATTTACGCGAACACTACACATTGAAATAATACCAGTTTTTACGGATTTTATCGCGTATATTTAACTATAAATACCTGACGTTCCGGTGCTGTAAAGCGCTCGAAACGTCGGGTATTTATAGTTAAATATACGCGATAAAATCCGTAAAACTAGTATTATTTCAATTACTGGTTTAGTTGACAATGGTGATGTAGTGAGGACTGAACTTAGAATAGAGGTATTCTAAAAACTATAAACAGCCGATATCATATTCATTTTGTGCTTGCAGTACAAAAAAAGCCGAATTAGCCTTAATGATTAAAAGAAATATAAGAAAATTGAAGGTGTCTGGCTTTAAAATCCTTGATACTGTATGTGACCAGGGAACATCAAATGTTAGTGCCAAGTGGAACATAGTAGATAAATATTGAAATATATATACAGGGTAACCCTGTATATATATTTCAATATAAATTATATTGTTTAAGTCGACTTAGATCCTTTAGGGGGTTGTAATTTGCATCATTACCGACTATTACGACTATGAAACACCATACATCAAACCTAACCGTTTTCAAGATATTGGATATTTAAGTTTTTTTTTTATAAAAATTGTCAACTTTTTGTCAATTGTACTATTTTTTTGTAATTTGTGCATCTTATTTAATTTTTTTATAACTTTTGTGTAGTAGATAAGTTGCTTTATTATTTAAAATAACAAGATAAACTAAATAAACTAAATTTTATGTTATTTTATTTCGATTAATTTACTTTGTATACTGTCATTACTGCCTACTTATAATTACTGTTGGATTTACTAATTTAAAATTGTTACTTTGATGAAATATATTGATTGATCGACATTTATTTATTTATTTCTGAAATTGTGTAGATTGCTTAATTCTTAATTTTTTTACTGGTTATGGGTGTAAATTACCTGAATAAAGATGATTATTATTTTTAAATAGAGTTTTCTTTTTTATGATTTACCTTTGATTACATAATTCTGCAACTAACTAGTTTTGTGCCTATATGCACAAAACTAGTTAGTTGCAGAATTATGTGATCTTGTAAAATTAATTAAAAATAATAAGTACACCAGGGATGGGGCCGTACTATATATAGAATATATTTATAGATAGATATATCGTCCGTTTAGTTCGACAACTCCACTATAGATGTCTCTGTACCACGGAATCGACTAGCAACTCTATTCCAGGTATATATAATGTACTCTGTGGCTAGCGCGTTCTAGGCGATTGATGTATTTTTAACGCTGTTTACGTAAATAGTTTTTTGTAAACACTTGTTGTAATTTTTGTTTAGTGTTCAGTATTTAATTGTAGGATAAAATAGTTAAAAAAATTAATGTGATTTAAAAATAATATATGTGTATAATCTCTTATCTATTTGATAAATCATAATGGCAAAACTTCGAACCTACTATAATTGTTGTGTGGATGGAGGTTAATGAGTAAACAAAAGGATTCAGATATATCATTTTTTTTTTGTTAAATAAATACTTATAGCAAAAAATAAATACGTAATAATTTAAATACAGAAGTAATACCTAAGTAGTTTATTACAAAACTTAGTTGAAATTCACGTACCTAGTTAACTTACGAAATTTACGTAAGTAAATTGAAGTAGGTAACTTACATGTCTTTCGTCATTAAAATATTTTAAGTTATCACAAAGCACTGGAATTAAAATTTTATTTACAAGATTTTTAACTAATTAGGATACAATCACATTTCATTTAGGAATCGTATTTCATATTCATTTGTTGTTTACACTACCTACCCACTTCTTCAAAGCGATTTATTAAATCGCGATTCGCGACGAGTGACCTTGCACGTTACATGCGTTAGGCACAGAATTCGCATAGTAGCAAAAATATGTTCATTCGATCAGTCAGAGTAGGTACCTTACCTATTTTAATTACCATTTGGCAACGTTTAATTAATTTATTTCTTTATACTCTCTATTGCACACAACGTATAAAGTTATGTACAATTAGGTGGCCTCATCGCTTAACAGTGATCTCTCCTAGGCAAACCTTGGTAACGTACGAGTAGCACTACATATTATTTATTCTATGCCTTGGTGAAGGAGATCCGTAAATAGAAGTGTGCATAAATAGTAGATAAATGAGCATATATTAATACATATTGTGAGCTTAATAAATACCTAAGTGTGTTTTTAATATATTTTTAATATATTCATTACAGCCCTGAGTAACCACGGAAAAACAGCCGTGATGTGGGAATGGTAAAAGATGCAAAGTAATACGGACACTCGCGCGCAGCGATAAAGGCTTATTTAGCTTGCGTGCACAATTTATCTTACTAATAATAATTATGTAGGCTATTAAACGTCGGCAAGCAGTCAACAACAAAAGAGTGAAACTTCTGTACGTAGTACTATTATTTTTTTTTTAGTCTGTATTTGCATAAAACATGGTAATTATACAGATGTTTCAGAGTCTTATTATGCCCACATGTTTTGCTATTTTAATATAATATAGCATGCAAATTACATTTAAATCAAGATAACCTATACAGTATTAAAATTAACAAATTAAACATGTTTATTTAAATTATAATTATGTTTTACAATGTCAAAATCTAGTTTAAAATGTCAGAAATTCATTAGTGTCATAAATATTTTTGTCAATTAACCAATGGTACAATCTTTTTTTAAATACGTTCATATTATGTAGTGTTTTAATTTCATCAGGTATTTTGTTGTATATACGTACACACATTGATAAACAGCATTTACTATATTTAGCTGACTTCGGAACTTCGCTTAGAACTAATCTATTTGGATTTCTTTTAAGCCTAGGATTAATATCAGATGACTTTTTAAATAAATATGTATGCTGTTTTACAAATTTACCTATCTCAAAAATATATAACGAGGGCATAGTTAGTAAAGACAGATTCCTGAACATTGGTTTACAGGATTCTCTAGTTGGTATACTACATATCGTCCTTATACACTTCTTTTGTGCGATAAATGCCCTACGCCAATCTATGCTATTGCCCCACATTATTATACCATATCGAAGTATAGATTCAATATACGCCGGATAGCATAATAGGGCCGTTTTTTTATTAGTTACCTTTTTTATGGTACGTAGTGCATACACAAAACGATTAATTCTTTGACTTAGGTCATCTATATGTATTTTCCAGTCCAAATTTCGATCTATAATTACACCAAGAAATTTAATTTGTTCTATTTCCTTAATTTTATTGATATTTAGACAAGAATTAGTTTTTATTTTATTAAAATGTATGTAATTTGATTTATCTAGGTTTATTTTCATATTGTTTCTATGCAGCCAATTAGTTATATTATCGATTGTATCATTTATTTCCTTTTCATGATTATGTAATGAATTACTGTTTTTTTGAGATGTTACAACTACGGAAATATCGTCCGCATACAATATACATTTGTGATTTGTCGCCAGAGTTATATCATTTATGTATAAAAGAAATAATACCGGCCCTAAAATACTACCTTGAGGAACACCATATTTTTTTCTCTGTACTTAGATGAGAAGGATAATATTTCATTTTTTACCATTTTATCAATAACGACACACTGCCGTCGATTTGATAAATAAGATGAAATCCACTCTAGAGCTATCCCTCTAATTCCAACCAAATCTAATTTACTTAAAAGAAAACCATGTGTGACAAAGTCAAAGGCTTTACTTAAATCAAAGAATAATCCTGTTGTTAGTAGGTTATTATTTATGCTAGAAATTATTGTTTTTATAAGGTTAAAAGTTGCTAGCGTTGTAGATTTCTTTTTCTGGAAGGCATATTGTTCTGTTTTAATTATGTTAAACCTCTCAGAAAATTCCATTAATCTCTTATAAAAACATTTCTCAAAAACTTTTGCTATTATGGGTATAAGAGTAATCGGTCGATAGTTGTTGATATCGTCTTTTTTACCTTTTTTGTGCAATGGTTTTTTTTTAAATGGACAATTGAAATTTTTAAATTGTCGGGAAATTTTCCTGTCAAAAATGATAAATTAATTAAATAAGTCATAATGTCAACAAGTTCGCATACACAAGCTTTAATTATTCTGGTATTAATTCCGTCGTAACCTTCCGAGGCAGTGTTATTTAAGGACATGATCTCTTTACTCACCTCATCTTTCGACATGGGTTTAAGAAACATTGAGTTTGATAGTGATATTGTATTTTTAGATGTAATATTTTCCATGTTATCATTATTAGTTATATTATAATTAGTCATGTCAATAAAATAGTCATTAAAAGTGGTTGCTATATCGTAAGGGTTCGTTAGGTTTTTATCATTTAGTTTTAGCTCCTTAATATTATCCAATTTTGTATTTGAAATTTCTTTTTTTATTACGGACCATGTTGCTCTGCATTTATTTTTACTCTTACTTATAAATTTTATATTACAATTCTTCTTGGATTGGTAGATACATTTTTTCAATAAATAAGAATATTTTTTATAAGTATCCTTATTTATTTTAGTTTTATTTTTATAGTATCGATACCGCAGTGCTCTTTTTGTTCTACAACTATTTTTCAAACCTTTACTAATCCAATTATTTTGATTACTATTTTGTATTAGTATTTTTATTCTTGGCAAACATAGGTTATAAAATAAGCAAAATAAATCATAAAAATTATTAAATGCAATGTTCAAGTCGGTTTCTAAATATGTTTCACACCATGATAGATTATTTAGACATTCCTTGAATTTCCGAACATTACTTAAATTATAATCCCTTTTGTATTTAAAACATATCTTGTTTATTGATTTATTTTGTTGAACCTGGAAGCTTAATAACTGAGCTGTATCATGGTCTGACAGAAACAAAGGCAATACTGTTGCAGAAGCATTCTCTATATTACTTAGAATATGGTCTATACATGTCTCCTTTCTAGTTGGAACATTAATATCAATTTTAAGACAGTAATTAAGACATAAATCATGAAGATAAGTGTTGGCTTTTCCTGGTTTAAGAGTATTAATATTTAAATCACCAGTAATTACAAGTTTAGTATTGGTATTTTTGTTTTTAAATATTTCACGTAACATCCCGTCTAACTTGTCCAAAAACAGAATTGCGTCTGTAGAGGGAGTCCTATAGAGACAAATTATTAGCAAATTATAAAGAGGAATCTCAATACCACAAACTTCAAATAACTTTTGCGTTGCTAAGCTATTTATCTTATTTAATTTTTTATATGCAATATCTTTCTTCACTAAAATACATGTACCGCCTCTAGACTCATCCCTACAGAACGAACTGGCTAATTCATAATTATTAATGTTTAGGTATTTTTCATGATCAGTACGCAAGAAAGTTTCTGAAAGACATATTACATCTGGGGCGTTTCCTGCCTTATCTAGTTAAGTTTTTCTGTGATTAGAGGCAGCTGAACTAAGTAAGTAGCGCAAATATGGATTTCTGATAGTTGAATACATATTTGTGCCATTCGCTGTATAAACTATCGCTCCTTGGGATCCACGTGCAGTGAAGTCTCTAAACGAACTGTATTCGCGACTGGTCGTTGCTGCTAGTGATAAGAAGGTTGGTTTTTTTTCAGCGTGGAAACGTAGCCAGCGTTCTTGGCACGATTCCAGACTAAGACTGGATGACAATTTATATTTTTACTTTTAGTATTTTTTAATATTGTATATTATATAAATAAGATTTATTGGAGATTGAAAACAAACTACTTCTGATGTAAAGTAGTAGACGGAGTTTCTCGACAGAAAAAACCCAATAACTGAATTTTTGTCCGACCCGGGATTCGAATTCGGGACCTCATGATCAACAATCGTATTTAAGACCACTAGACCAACGAGGTAGTAGAAAAAAGTATTTTATTATTATAATATGCGAACCTATACAAAATCTTCGTAATACACGTTGAACGTATTTAGATATTATTTCCCGGTGGGATACTTTCCTTCGAAGCCGACAAAAGAAGCATTCTAAAAGACGACTCACCTGTGACGTGAGGAAGGCGAGAATATCGCCAAAGGGTTCATTCTCATGTATTTTAATTACAGTATCTACTGTGGACTTCACGTAATCCGGCACTGGTTCTGAAATGTATAAAGTTCGTCATGTTAAAGTTGATAAAATCAAATTAGCAAGGTCCGGGTCCAAGAGAAAGTCCGAGAGAGAACAAATAGTAAAATCAAAAGTTTTGTACAACCGACTTTAATATAAATAAAATGACAACATCATCAATGTATTCGAAGTCAATTAAAGACGCATTATTAAGGATAACTCAAAAACTCCTCGTCAGATTTTGATCATATTTATATATGGGACCACATGAGAAGCACCAGCTTTCAAATAAAAAAATAATTAAATCGAATTAGAAAAAAGTTCAGAGGTAACACATAAAAATACAGTTGAATTGAGAACCTCCTGTTTTTGAAGTCGGTTGAAAATCGGAAATTAAATTAAATTTTGCAGTAAATGGACACAATTTATTACGTGGTATAGCCATGCTACCAGCTATATTGTGGCTGCAGCAAGGTCGGCTCGTCCGGGCAAGGTCTAGTCCACACGCAGAATACTAGCGTGAAACAGCTCAATGTCGCTTGGTTTCGTATAGTGAGTGTAGAGAACCGGAGACCCTTTTTTCTAAAAATGATGCATTCCATCTTGGTCCTTGAATGTCCTCCAATGAATATAAATTTTGATTCTTAATCGAGAATAGATGTAGGGTGTGTTCCAAAATAGAACCCAGTGTACTGTTCAATGCAAATGACGTCATGAATCGACGCTATACTGGTGATTCGTTCCAAAACATAGGACAGTATATGACGTCATACATTTGCACCATATTGGAAAAGTGTTGGCGACTATTTTGTCATTTCGTGCTCCAAAAATCATTATATCCTCCTAATGGAGATACCAGCAATTATTCTATAATTTTCTGTATCTGAATAAATAAAAACAAATTCTGGCGTGCTTCATTCAGCGCACCCACAATTAAAAATTGTTTTATTATGGCCGGATATCCGACGCAATATGGCGGCGGCACGCCAGTACAATATAGTGTCAATTGATGACGTCATTTGTATTCGGCAGTATACTGAAAACGTTTTGGATCATACCCGTAGTATGTAAATGTCTGCGTCACAGCTAGGGTTGCCAGATATAGTCAGGATTCGTCTGTATTCTTCCGACATTTTTAATGATCTCCAGACTTCCAAAGAAACTCAAAATATCCATGCAAACAGCTTCTCTTCACATCACAGCTGCTTTTAATTTAATAAAAGCTGTAATTAGACTGAACTTTGAAAAACCAAAACAAGGTTACTTAGTTGAATAAAACTATATTTACGGATTTTATCGCGTTTAATTAACTTATGTTAACTTATTTTTAAATTCCGACGGTTCGGGTGCTTTACAGCACCGATGGTCACAGGGGGCCTGAGATGTTTGACGTCCCAATGTCACAGTTAGCCCGGCTACCTTCAGTTTTTTAATATTAATTTTTGTGCCGATCTATGCAGAACGAGCTTACAGTATCCTGAAGTCTTGCAGTGGTATGCTTGGTGTTCGCGCCGATAGTAGATTGTCTTATCTCGAGAGGTGTGAAGAGGGTTGGCGGGGCGAGAGGACTCAGCGACTAGCCGCATACTGCGTGCAGCGCAGTCTGCCCTGTTTGTATCGAGCCGCGAAGGAAGAAAGACGGCCGCGAAGGAAGAAAGACGGCGGCGAAGCCGGGCGGTCCGCCGCGAGGCTGCAAGCCTCCATAGGCGCGCGGCGCCCGCGCCGGTGCGCCGACGTTACCGGGCAGGACGTTTCTTCGTTGATAACGGTCGAGAGAGTAATATAATTACGCGTCGAAGGGACGATCTTAAGTTATCTTATATTAGTGCGTTAATTCTTCAGTGTATTATGCGAAAACGGTTCGCTTATATATTGAGAGACTCCTTGTGTTGTCTTAGACTTATGTTAATAGAGCACGCCATTTTGAACTTAATATTGAATATAGAATATAACCCAGACTGCCTCGAATTTAGTGTCTATTCTGTCGCGTTTATTGACAGAGGACGGCTAGGAATTTGTAATGATCAAGGGACCCTTTATGCAGTTAATTGAATCGACGCGGATTAGGACGGCGATAGACATTGAACTTCGACCCACTGTCCTTGAGTTGTACCGCGTGTCCCTAATTTACGTCGATGGGCTTGATGGTTTGAACTTAAAGACAATTAATTGGACAATAAATAATAAGTGATAGGCGAGCGTAGTTTCCTAGAAGCTGAGGTGTTCTCTGTAGCTGAAAGCCCTTTATATGGATCCCATATTTGAAGAAAGGCGAAGCCTTTGGATCTGCTGTTCTGCAACCTGTTCTGCGGGGATGTCAGGTTACACAATTGAACACGTACTAATCATGACTCACACACACACAACATTTCCGCCTGAATCTTCTTATGGTTAACCCTACCACGACGACGAACGGTAAGTTTTGTTTGGTTCTTTGTTAGCCGCTAAAGCTTAATATTCCACAGGTCTTTGACCCTCCTCTGGTCTACCCGTCGACCTGTACTACCATGGGCCCTAGTGCAGTCGACTATAGTCAGGATAGCCTGAGGCAGTAACACTTGGTATTATAGGATCCTCAGGAGATGGCAGCAGAGATGGCTTCTCTATTGAAATAAGGATGTTTTTTTATTTTCAATAGCCTCGCGTATCATCCTTGGTAGGAATCAGTGTTCTTTTGCGAAGATTTGAGGTTTATCAAATCTGATGTAATGGTGTGGACGATGTTGATCATGTTCACAGACTGCAGACTTCCCTGAGCGTCGGTGCTTCAGAACATATAGCTGGCGTGATGGATGGGTGCCATCCGCTTGGGATCCAATAATTAACAAATTTAAATCCAAACCCAACTACACCACCGCAAGACTTCAGGTAACTGTAAGCTCGTTCTGCGTAGATAGAACCAAAAATTAATATTCAAAAACTGAAGGTAACCGGGCTAATATTGGGACGTCAAACATTTCTCCCCCAAGCACCCGAAACGTCGTGAATTAAAAATAAGTTGATATAAGTTAATTAAACGCGATAAAATCCGTATAATATACAGTTTTTTAAATGTGTAGTGTTCGCGTAAATTTAAGAAATCATTAAATTAGTTATGTGTCAACAATGTTGCCTTTTTCTAGCCTATTAATTTAAAAAATAAACTGTTTATTTTACTCTTTTTTTAATATTTATTTCTCCTGATAACCAGCCCAAAATCCTGACATTTTCAAATTTTTATTCATCCACTTACCTTCAGGTGGACTGCGTGCTCGCTTGTCACCCTTTTCTATATAAGCGAAATTCCACTGACTGACTGACTCATAACGATATCTCTAATTAAACTATACATCCGATTGACTTGGAATTTAGTGTAGTTACTCATTTCGCAGTGTAGACGCTCACTAAGAACGGATTTTACGACAGTCTCGTCAAAAAAACTCTTGATATTTTACATCTAGGTTGCGCAGAAAAATGTTATCTTTATCGTGCGCCCAGCGACGCGAGTGTATCAGCTAGTTCTATACAAAAGAACGAACCAAATGCTTTGCTTCGTCTTTCTTGATGGGTACAGCGAAGGAGTGGAATAATCTGGGCGCCTGGTAAGAACGAACATGCTTTAGTAACGCTATGTCCGAGATTAACTTGCACTAAGTTACCATCTCGTACTTCATCACTACTTATCACCCGGTGGTATTGTGCTAGTTAAGGCTATTGTATTGCATTGTACTTACTTAGCACTGGCTTATAATTAGTTACAATAACATACCCCTATCGCTCCCCCCACCCCGCGACCATGGGTGCTGTTGCTGTAAAGCACCCGAAACATCAGCAATTAAAAAGTTGAAATAAAACGCGATAGCATCCATTGTCCGTTAATATTCAATTTCATGCCTCAAATACAAAAAGAAGTGACGCATGATGCGTATATAAATGCATATTTATATTGCGAAATATTTTATTAATAAATTATTATATACAATAATTCCCAATTAAATACATGAGACTGGCAAAAGTACAAGACGTACGAGCCCATAACAAATTTCGCTCCAAAAAACACAAAGTAGTACAAAGTACAAACCTTCAACATAGAAGACGTCAATGGGATGCGTCCGGCCCTGCATAGACATGATCACGGACGTGCTTTTTCTATCACGTTCCTTCCTGTCAGTAAGGTTAAAGAAGTCCCTCAGAAACTCGGCGTCCATAGTCGCCGAAGATATTATTAGCTTTAGATTTTTGCGTTTCTGTAACAAAATAGAAAATATGCATAATTTCAAAGTATTTTTTTTAAATCTAATTAATATGCAGACGCGTTGTCACCCGTGAGTACTAAGATGGTATGCCCGTTTCCTGTAAAAAGGGTCTCCGGTTCTCTTCACTCACCATATGAAACACAGCAGCATAAAGCTGCTATTTTACGCTGGTATTCTGTGAAAGCATGAACGTACTGCAGTCGAGCCGACCCATTCGTCGTACAACCAAAATATAATTGCAGCGTAACTCTCCCTCTTTTTGTGGTGTCTGTCCATGTTGATCTTCGGAATGCCTGAAAGTATTGTGATAAAACTTAACTAACAGATAGAGAGCAATGCCAGGAGGGATCTAGACTATAATAGTAAAGTAAAGTTACAGCCTATATACGTCCCACTGCTGGGCACAGGCCTCCGCTCATTACTGAGAGGGTTTTAGGGCAAGAAAGTGTCCGTCACGCTACCCCAATGCGTGTTGGCGCACTTCACATGTCTTCGAAATATTTTTTTCTTATTTATATGACATGCAGGTTTCCTCACGGTATTTTCTTTCACCGCCGAGTACGTGGTAAATCTTAAAATCACTTAAAATTGCAATTAACAATTCCATTGGTGCCGGCGGGGATCGAACCCGGTTTGCTCGCGTACTGTGAAATTTACAGCGAGCGATAATCATCTGAGCTACCACGGCTTGGTCGATCTAGACTATATTTTATCCAAAAACTTGAGGACATTTTCTATACAAATGAAAAATTGATAAAACACGGTCTTTCATAAGCTTAAATCCAAATAACGCTACATTAATAGACAGGCGAAGCTGGGGCGGATTTCTAGTATAAAATAAGTTAAAAAACGCGAGCAATCCGTAAAAATAAGTTATATTTGCTTAGAAGATTTTTTTAGATAACCATATGATAGCGGCACCATCATCCCATTTAATCCCGTGAGTGTCGAACTGATGACGATGACGATGATGATGAAAGTTTATTGCGTACGGTCTTAACTTCCAGTAGATGGCGCTATAATGTACAGCTTGCGCCAGACGTATAATATTTAGACCTGGACCGAGCAGCATTGTGATGAATTCTCATATACACTACCAAAGAAACCAGATGTTACTCACTTTCGCGATTTTTTTTAATAAACCCATCAGCACATCTGTCATTTGAGTTCTCTCGTGCACCTGAAAAATGAACAAATGACAAAATTATAAAAAATTGTACAACCGACTTAAATATAACAACTTTGACAGAAATGAGGATGTACCGTGGTATATTGAACACATCTGCGTACCCCTTTAGAGGATACAGGCGTGATGTTATGTTGTGTGATTGTGAAAACAATGTGCAATATGCGATAGCAGCAATCGCGGTTGATTTGCTGGCATTTATTAAAGAAGTTCCGTTGTCTGTCTCCGAAAATCATCATAAGATGTTTACGAAATTTAAATAGGACCATATCGAAACAAACCTCTTTCGGTGAAAAAAAAAGAATTTTCCAATCCGTATATGACGGAGTTATGCCCGAATATACATAAAAAATATAATCACTTTTCTACTAAATAATTAATCTACATACACTACAGACTGTAAAACTGACTATGTATACCAGTTAGTCCTGAACGCAGGAGTGCACGCATTGTCGTTTTGTGGCAGAAATAAGTAAGATGGTGATACTTATCCGGAAAGAAAAAGACTCTTACCACCTAGATAGACAGTGTGTGATACACTACGGAAAATCGGAATTCAGAACCTCCTCTTTTTTTGAAGTCAGTAAGACTCTTACTAGTTTTCGTACCGTGTAATGGCAAATAAGTGATAGGTAATACCACCACCATACAATATGTTTCCAAGTCACAGAGAGAGAATATTTCATTCGACTCACGTCATACAAATGCTTACAGAGCCAGGTAGTCGAGTCATACACTATCTCATTCACTTCTGGACGCGGTGTTAAATCGCAGAGTCAAGTAATGTTTTATTTTCCTAATAACTGACCTTATAATTTAATTATTGTTTTATTAAACTTCGTTTGGTTAACGTGGCAACTATAGCTAATCTCACCCTATGAAGCTATGGTGTAAGTCGTATTTCAGCAGTGAAGTTTCATAGGCTGTAATGGATGGATCAATACAACATTACATTAAATTTATGTTCTCACCTCATCCAGCACAATGCAGCTGTACTGCATCAGAAGGGGTGACGCGAACATCTCCCGGAGCAGCACTCCCTCCGTCATGAACTGGAACAAGATTGTATAAGCTAGAACAAGAGAATCCTTAGGGGGATAAACTTTTCCATACGTGGTAGAGCTACGCTGCAGCTTTATTATGGATGTAGCACGAATTTGTCTGCTTGCCCGGCGTATGACCACCCTCTCACAAAAAACCAGCGTAAAATAGCAGCTTAATACTGCTGTGTTTCGTATGGTGAGTGTAGAGATCCGGAGACCCTTTTTACTGGAAACGAGGCATTCCATCTTAGTCCTCAGGGGTGACAACGCATCTGCATTTTGATTCTTAATCTAGGATAAATATAGATGTATATGTGCCACAGCATCCACTTACCATCAGGTCGACTGTGTGCTTGTTTGTCACACTTATTTCATAAAAAAATGTCCTCTCTGACGTACGCGCAAACACCAGCCTGTGGCACAAAGTAGCGTTCTAATTTGTACCCCAGGTAGGAGAAATACGAAGTATCAGCCGGAGATGACACCTGTGTCTCCGTTAGAAAGAGCAAGGCCGGCTTCGCCGTTTCCAGATGGTGGTGGACGGCGTTAAGGTTTGAATGAATCCCCTTATGTTGCAGAAATTCGCGGATAGCGTGGCAGGGGGCGCCTTTGGTTTATTGCTCCGTTTGCCCCGATCAGGTTTAGCCTAGAGCGGAATTTCGCCCCTTCAGAATACGCGAGGCAGCGTGAGCACCCACGCTCAGGAAGAGTAGGGTAGCTTGGGCGTGGATGCTCAGCGAGGGATTATCCATCACCGGGGGTGCTAAATAAAACATCCAGCACCGGTGGAGTTAAATAGAACACTACCCCAGGAGAGTACCTGGGGTAGTGTTCTATTTACCTTCGCTACCATGTTAAGGGGGGGGGGGGATGATTGGGCCTCCGGCCACCCGCACTCACCAGACGAAATGAAGAAGCAGAGCTTCTACTTCACGCCGGTCTTCTGTGAGGTTGTGGTACCACCCCGGCTCTTAGTTTGAGCAAATTAAGAATTTGTGCAAGTCATTTGCACGGTATACCGTCTTGCCGGCCTAACGTATATACTTGCTTGTGCAAATTAAAATTTGTGCAAGAAAGATTAAACGAGTAGCCGAAGGCCATAAACAGTAAACTAAACTTTATTGCTACATAGATAGATGGATTATCCTTGGCCCACAGCATCTACTCTAAATTAAGAGCTCGTTTGTAATAAACATTTGGAAAAAAATTTAGTTTTTGAAGTTCATAGTTAAACATAACAATTCATTTGGCATTATGTATTCTAAGACAAAAACAAAATTTAATTTCAATCAATTTAATTTCTACTTTCTAAGGTCTTGAAGGCCATCACCAGGTAACGAAGCCTTATATTCAAATTAGGAATATTCATCGTCTAGTTGCGATGTAAAAATAACCACTATCTCATATCTTCCCGTGGGAGCCGCAAGAGGCAACAGAGCAAAACTGACCCAGGAGATGGGCAGCAGAATAAAAACAAAAAACTGCGGCTGCCAACCCGTTTGCCAAGCGTGGCAACTGTGGCATAATCCCCCTTATGAGGCAATCGATGTGCGGATCTATGTTCAGCTGTTGACTTTTATAGGCTGTAATGATCATGGTAATATAATTAGAGGGAAATTCTAGGAAGAACTATGTTGCTAAGGCTCACCACTATCCCCGTATCAGGTCCCCTCGCTGACGTCATCGAAGCAGCATATCCAACACACTGTCCAGGCTCCTCTCCTCTCTCCTGGGCAACTCGGACTGCCAGAGACACGGCTGCTGTCACTCGAGGTTGGGTAACGCAGACTCTGTGGCCCACTTCGTGTAAGTACTGCAAGGAGATATTTTGGGGTCACTTATATTTAATTTATATCTAAGTAAATATGAAAGCTACACAACTTACTAGGCATAAAAAATAACTAAATGTTTTTTTTTTTATATACAAGTAAAGCTCATAATCGAGCAGCCGGTCTATATGAGGGTCTATATGAGGATAAATGTTTGCCGCAGTTGGTTCACTTCGAAGATTACGCAATGTTCTCCCCATTCCTACTAAAGTTGCGCTGGCTCAGTCTCTTCTTTTACCGATCCTTGACTACGCGGACACTTGTTATCTTGACCTAACATACGAGCAACTTAATAAACTTGAGCGGCTTCAAAATTATTGCATAAGGTTTATATTTGGGTTACGAAAGTATGACCACATATCCGAATTCCGCCTTAAGCTCAAGTGGCTCCCGATTCGTCTTCGCAGGAATACTCACATTCTTCATCTTCTTTACTGCATTCTGTTCAATCCGACCACTCCTTCTTATTTGAAAGACCGATTTATATATTTAAGTAGTTTACGATCTCAAAATAATCTCCTTCTAAGTACCCCTAGACATTCCTCTTTCTTCTATTCTAATTCTTTTACGGTTACCGCTATACGACTATGGAATTCACTCCCCTTACATATTAAAAAATCTAAATCTCTTCCTATATTTAAAAATAAATTAAAACTTTATTACCTTTCCTCTTAAGTTACTACCTGTCGTCATTCATTTTTTCTTTAATCATTTATGTTCTTCTATTTATCTTTCTTTATCATATTCTGTACACCCTTTCCGCTATCTTTAAAATAGTATCCTCTGCCCTAAGGTTGCCTGGAAGAGATCGCTGTTTTAGCGATAAGGCCGCCTGTTGTACCAATGTCCCATTAAATATATAAATAATGTAATATGTTCCTTGGTGTACAATAAAGTATATTTTACTTTTACTTTTACTTTATGAGGGCACCTAAATGGATAGTGAGATTCGAAGACAGCTACATAAATATGTCCACGGTTAAAAATCAAAATGCAGATGATTTGTCACATATGAGGACTTTTCTTTTTATTTATTTTTAATGAACAACGTCTTCCCACACTAGAATTTTCTCCTGTATCGTGGAGGCAGTTTAAAAAGATAAATTGCACAATTGCAAACATCCAGACCCGGAATAATTATTTGTAGGCCATACAAAAATATCTATTAACGCTGTTTACGTAAATAGTTTTTTGTAAATACTTGTTGAAATAGTTTTTGTTTAGTGTTTAGTATATTTAATTGTAGGATAAAATAGTTGAAAAAATATTGCTGTAATTTAAAAATTATATATATTATGTTGTTTCTTCCTGTTGCGTGGATAGATGCTAAATGATCAACAAAAGGTTTCAGATATATTATAAATCAATGGATATTATATTCTTTTTCATCATTCTTTCTTCATATCATTCTTTAAGTTACCGACGGATATTACTAGGAAGTTACGAAAGTGAACTTATTTAATTTTAGGTACTTATAGCAAAGACGAAGTAATAATTTGTTAAATGTACAGAAGTAAAACCTACGTACTTTATTACAAAACTTAGTTGCAATTTACTTCACTATCCATATACATATACTTACATACCTATACTTGACTTTTGTAATTAAAATATTTTAAGTTAAAATAACACAAAATACTGAAATTTTGTGTGTTGTCAAAATACTGAAGTTTGTGGAGAGCCGTGGTAGCTCAGATGGTTAGCGTTCGCTGTAAATTTCACAGTACGCTAGCAAACCGGGTTCAATCCCCGCCGGCACCAATGAAATTGTTAATTTCAATTTTAAGTGCTGATTTACCACGTGCTCGGCGGTGAAGGAAAACATCGTGAGGAAACCTGCATGTCTGAGAAATAAGAAAAAAAAATATTTCGAAGACATGTGAAGTTCGCCAACACGCATTGGGGCAGCGCGGCGGGCTATTCCTTGCCCTAAAACCCTCTCAGAAATGAGAGGAGGCCTGTGCCCAGCAGTGGGACGTATATAGGCTGTAACTTTACTTTACTACTTACTGAAATTTAAACTTTGTTCACTAACGAGATTTTTAACTAAGTAGTTCTACTTAGTTAAAAATGTCGTTAGTGAACAAAGTTTAAATTTCAGTATTTTGTGTCACATCTCTGTTAGGAATCGTATTTGAGATTTGAGGTTTATTTGTTGTTTCTTCCGAGCCAAGGATCGCGATTCCCGAAGAATGGTCTTGCAAGTTGCATGCGTTCGGCATCGCAGAACTCACATACGTAGGTGCGAAAATATGGTCAGTAGATCAGTCAGAATAGGTACTTCACCTAAGTAACTCAATTAAAATTTCGCAATGTATTTTTTTACTGTCTATTGACATCCCTTAGTAACCAAGGAAAGTCCGCCGTGACTTAGGAAGGGGAAAAGATGCAAAGTAATATGGACACTCGCGCGCAGCGATAAAGTTCTATTTAGCTTGCGGGCGCGATTTATCTACCTAATTAATAATAATAATGTAGGCTATTAAACGTAAGTAATGTTGAATACCTACATCAAAGGACTGCAACTTCTGTACGTATTCCCACAGAATAAATAATAGTACTACGTAGTAGTGTGTAGTGATAGTGTACTTAAGTGGTTGCTGAGGCTCATATCCCATAAACATCTAAGTACACACAGTACATCCTCGGTTAAGAATCAAAATGCAGATGCGTTTTCACCCCTGAAAACTAAGATATAATGCCTATTTTCTAGTAAAAATGTTCACGTACTATGCTAAGGATGTTAAAAATTAATTAGCTAAAATTTTGTCTTTAAAAATTTTACGGATTTTATCACAATTTCAAAATGCGTTGTCATCCCTGAGGACTAGGATGTAGTATGAAGTATACCTTGTTTCCAGTAAAAAGGATATCCGGTTATCTAATCTCACCTTTTTTTTTATAAAAGAGGGGGCAAACGAGCATGCGGCTCACCTGATGTTAAGTGACTACCGCCGCCCATGATCAACCGCAACACCAGGAGAATTGCGGGTGCGTTGCCGGGCCTTTAGAAAGGAGTAAGCTCTTTTCTTGAAGGTCCCCAGGTCGTATCGGTCCGGAAAAATCGCCGGTGATAAACTATTCCACAGAGAGGTTGTACGTGGAAGAAAACTCCTTGTGAAACGTACAGTGGTGGACCGCCAAGCATCCAGATGGAGTGGATGGTATCGGGACGTATGCCGTGTCGTGCGTTCACGAAATTTGGCGGCTGGGATTAATCCGAACAATTCCTCAGAGCACTCCCCGTGATAGATGCGATAAAATACGCAAAGAGATGCAACATCTCTTCGCAACGCCAGTGAATCGAGCCGATTGGAAAGCACTCGGTCGTCGACGATTCGAGCCGCTCTGCGCTGGATGCGGTCAAGTGGAAGGAGCTGGTACTGGGGAGCCCCAGCCCAGAGATGGGAACAATATTCCATGTGCGGCCGAACCTGCGCCTTGTAAAGTTGCAGGCGGTGTGCCGGCATGAAATACTGTCCCGCTCTGCTGAGCACGCCAAGCTTTTTAGAGGCCAATTTGGCCTTCCCTTCCAAGTGACCACGAAACTGCACGTCACTCGATATGTCGACGCCGAGGATTCCGATACTGGCTGAGGCAACAAGGGGAGTGCCTTGAAACTGAGGGGATATGACAAAGGGGTTCTTTTTAGCGGATAACGCGCAAACTTGTGTCTTCTGGGGGTTAAACTGGACTAGATTTAGTCGTCCCCAATCCGAGACTCTGTTCAGCAAAGACTCGACTTCAGACACAAGTTTGTCCCGGCACTCGGAGACGTTTTTCCGAGAAATATTGGCTCGGCCGGTGTAAAGAGCATCACCAGTGCTGTCATCTGCATAGCAATGAATGTTACGGGTATGCAACATATCATTGATATGCAGAAGAAACAGCGTTGGCGATAGCACGCAGCTCTGTAGAACACCAGCATTAATAGGCTTGCAATCGGAGCTTGCACCGTCTACAAAGACCTTGATGCTCCGATCTGCAAGAAAGCTGGTGATCCAATCGCACAATTTCTCGGGAAACCCATAGGAAGGGAGCTTTGAAAGAAGCGCTTTGTGCCAAACCCGATCGAAGGCCTTCGCAATGTCCAAACTAACGGCCAATGCCTCCACCTTGAACTCTACTGCCTCCGCCCATCTGTGAGTGAGGTAGTCCAGAAGATCACCAGCTGACCGACCACGGCGAAAACCGTATTGGCGGTCACTAATCAGCTGGTGATCCTCAAGGTACCTCATGAGCTGGCAGTTTACAATGAACTCCATTGTTTTGGAGAACAAGGAGGTGATGGCGATTGGCCGGTAGTTGGACGGGTCTGAGCGGTCGCCTTTTTTAGGGATCGGGTGGACGAAAGCCGTCTTCCATGATTTTGGGACTACGCCTAGGGAGTGTCTAGTACCGGAATTGTGTTTAGTACCGGAAAAGACGCGTTAAAACCGGTGCCAACTCTGGAGCACACGTCCTCAGCACAATTGGGGGGATTCCGTCAGGCCCACTCGACTTGTGGATGTCCAGGGAGAGGAGTGCTTTGCGAACCGAGCGCTGTGTGAACTGCACTACCTACCCCTAGTTGAAGGGTTTTAAATAAAAGATAAATAAATACGAAATTGTGAAGAAAAAATTAGTTGTGGAGCCTTTGCACATCCTAACTGATCGCGTGCGCAAACCTAACACTCATCTGGGAAACTATGTAGGGTCGATGCGCCGGTAAGCCGGCCGGGTCCAGATTTCGGCCTTTATCACGAGGTGATGCAGTAAATTTGATTTAATAACAATTTTAGTAAATATTATCGTACAAAATAAAGTTTAATACATTTGTAAATAGTTGCACTATATCTGGTAGCATTAATTAATCAGGTAAACACAACACGCGGTTTATAATAAATAGTTTAGTACGACGCCGGCATAGAAGCTGTCAAAATTGGTAATATCGAGCAAAAAAAAATAGTGGCGCGCGTTCCATTCAAAAGTAAGTTTCGTGCCGTATTTAATACAATTGCTTAATATTGTGCTTATATTTCACTGTATAAATAACCTAATACAGTTATTTGACACTGATTATTATAATACTTTATTGATAAAGTTAATAAATTAAGTGGCCGAATAGTGACACATAAAATGGCCCCATTATTTGGTTGTCGGCCATGCGGCCGAAAAGTAGCCTGAGTTTAGCCTAAATACTTTTTCTCTTTCGTTTATTTGGTTACGTACTATAATTTATCTTTCTACTTATATTGAATCGTAGCGTGCGTAGACACTAACTTTCAGTTTTCGGCCACTAATTACTGCAATTTAAACAGTTAGTGACGAAACAAAAATACCCATTTCAGTCGCGGCCGAAAACCGGATTAACTCTAAAATACCTATTTGGTTTTCGGCCAACTTAAAATTGTATGAAAGAATACGGCGGCGGAAAATAGAATGCTGTCTTAGTTTACGTTTACGGCCATTTCATCAAATATTTTATTCAAATTGCGTTTTAGGAAGAAGATTCAACAAGAAAATTTTTTCTTCAGATGGCTCCTCCAAAGAAATATAATAAGTAAATGACTTCAGAAAATGCGGACTTTATTAAATAGATCTCAATGCAGTGGATTACTCAAATTGAGTCCAGCAAACCCTGGAAAGACTAATCGGTGATAATTGAAAGAAAGAATAAATATTTCTAAAGAAATAACTAACGCAGACCTAGATTCCACTAGAAAAGTTTAGAAACATTTTAAATCAACTTTGGCAGAAAAAAAACATAAAAGTTGCTATTATAGTGAATGAGACAAGGAAATTGAAACGAAAGTCTTCTCAGATCAATATTGTTCCACACAGACAGGCCAACGAAGACTTGGAAATTGTCTAATACAGTGGCCGAAAACTAAAATTCTTGTGGGCCGAAATCTAAAATTTGTGGCCGAAAACTAGCGTTTTGCATATTTTTCACATCAAAAATTATTATAAAAAATAGATTTCTTTTGTAGCATCAATGAGTTATAAAAATGAAAACTACTTTATATATACTTTTTATACGTGGTAGAGCCATGCTGCATTTATATTAGTAGTATAGTTGTAGCACGAATGGGTCGGCTCGACCGGGGAAGGACCACGCTCTCACAGAATACCAGCGTGAAATAGTAGCTTAATGCTGCTGTATTTCGTATGGTGAGTGTAGAGAACCGGAGACCCTTTTTACTGGAAACGAGGCATTCCATCTTAGTCCTCACGGGTGACAACGCATCTGCATTTTGATTCGTAATCGAGGATAGATGTGGATGTCTATGGGCCACAGTAACCACTTACCATCAGGTGGACTGTGTGCTCGTTTGTCACTCTATCCTATAAAAAAAAAAAAATATAAGCTACAAATTAACATTAACAGCACTAGGTCAACATAACGGCAATTATTTTTTATTGTAGGTACCTTAAAGTAGACAACTCCACTAAAAGGCCGAAAACCAACGCATCGACCCTAAGTCTGCTCAGAGGAAGCGAAATTGCTCACAGCTAAGCAACTCCTATTCACTGAAGACATAGAACTTAGCAGTGAACTATAGCCATAGCAGCGATCACAATAGATCTTTCACAATAGATCTTTTTGGTCGCAGTGATACTGGTGTCTTTCCCTAGACCTGCATAGCTGCTCGCACATAATAAAAAAGTACCCGGATGACCGAGCTTTGCTCGGTTTTTTTAAGTTACATTTATATACAAACTACATGAATAATAGTTTTTGATCTTATTGACATAACAGAAAAAACTGAACTGGTTATTTGAATAAAAAATCTTGAGTGCAACTAGATTAATTAAAATTTTCGTATTTTTAAAAAATACTAATAAAGGGCTCGAAATAATAGATTTTTTCGCAAAAGAAGGGAACTTGATAAAAAAAGGATAAATAGGCGGACTCAAGACGGGACGCCAACCACGGAACACCGTCATGACGACATCACGCCCGAACAACATCCCATCTGACCTATTACGATCGTTAGTAACCTGTCAAATTTTACCTTCTTATATTGTAGCAGTTTTTTTATTGCCTGAAAACACGGACAAAGAAACATTTTCTAAAAATAAATCCTAGCTGGATCGATTTATTGCCCCCGAAACTCTGGACACTAAATTTTATGAAAATCGTTGGAGCCGTTTCCGATTATATATATATATATATATATATATATATATATATATATATATATATATATATATATATATACAAGAATTGCTCGTTTAAAGGTATAGGATATAGTTGTGGCACTCAGGAGGCCAAACTAGGTCACCTATATTGTAGACAGTAAAAGAATCATTGTAACTCCGCTGTGTTTACTTTATCTCCTGATTAGTTCCGAGGCCTTATCAACTCGTGAACAGTTTCCACGCCAATGGTTAAGAAGGGCGAGGACAAGCTTGTTTACGAGTACGCTCACCTCCTCAGTTGTCCAGTACATACCTGCCTGGTTTTAAACTCGTTTTTATTAGTGCATCTACCTATGTAATTGAATCGTTTTGTGTAATTTTCATCAACTTGAAAATTTGCACTCGTAGCTAGGATCGAAGACAATACAATAATTTATTATATGGTAGAGCCACGCTACAGCTATATTATGGTTGTAGCATGAATGGGTCGGCTCGACCGGAGAAGGACCACACTTTCACATAATAACAGCGTGAAATAGCAGCTAATGCTGATGTGTTCCGTATGATGAGTGCAGAGAGCCTGAGAATCTTTTTACTGGAACGAGGCATTTCATAAGGGTGGCCAACAAGCACGGTAAGTAGATGCTGCGGCTCATATATATCTACATTTATTCTTGGTTAAGAATCAAAATGCAGATGCTTGTTCACTCCTGAGGGCTATGATGAAACGCGTCATTTCCAGTAAAAAGGGTCTCCGTATCTACACTCACCATACTATTTTACTCGTCGAAGATGGAAAGAAAACTTCTAGTGGCGGCGTCTGTCACATTATGCAACGTTAGAACCCGTCTCAATTCACACGGCCTCCTGTAATCTTCGATCCCAACAGGAAAAAATGTTCCCGAGTGGCAGCCTCGTACCGGTAGGCGTAGTGTAGGGTGACTCCCCTCTAGATGGAGTGACGACCTGGTAAGTACTGGTATTCTGTGAGAGCGTGGTCCATCCCCGGACGAGCCGACCCATTCATGCTACAACTATACTAATAATATAGCTGCAGCATGGCTCTGCCGCGTAAAAAGCTTGTTTCAGCAATTTTCAAAAGCTTTCACAAATGACTCAAAAAACTAGCTGCATTTTGTACGAGGTAGAGTAGTGAAGTCATATGAAATTCTGTCGTTTTTTTCCTTGTTTTGAAACACATTTTTATTAATTATGCAGTATAGTATAGTATTTATTACGCTTCAGTGACTTAGAATATTTTTTTAGATTGCGCTTTTTTGGTTTGTTTATTTTCAGAGTAAAAGAGATAATGCAAGAACAACTGGAATACTGGCGGCGGAAAAAAAAAGCATTTTCACTCCAATAGACGACTTGGAGTGAAAATCAGCAACAGCTTATAATCATGTACGTTACAATTAACAACACAAAACTATTTAGAAATAGCAGTGGACTTTAATGGGCTGTAACGGAGTAACCGTAACGGCTTCCAATGGATGACGTGTTAACCATCTCGTTTATTATTATCATATCATCAGTATGCAGTAGTCCACTATTTGACATAAAGCTCATACAAAATATGCATCTATGAAAAAGTTATTTTTTTACTACCTAAGCAAAATTATTTCATAAGGGTCATTATACGACTAAAGAGTATATGATTGATAATAACTCCTTGGAATGAGATGATCGCTACCATACTGTTTCAAAATGTTTTCATACTTAACTGTATAAAATAAAAAATAAGAAAGTCCCGCTAGGTTTATTGTTGGTTCTTGCCAGGACAGAGGTTTTTTTCCAAACTAATGGTAAAACCTAAAAACCTATAATAAGTATTTAAAAAAAATTTAAATTTAATTATATTAAAATTAAAATTCTATTCTATCCTATTCTAAAGTGTCCCACTTAGCCCATTCTCATTAATACCGTGTTAAAATCTCATGTCCATCGCTGGACGGATACGTGATGACGAGGATGAAAAAATCCATTATACGGTTAAAGGTAACAAATAATACAATTATATCTTTGGAAACATATAATAATTATAATAAAAATATTTTAAAATATTACAATCACTCATACCAAACGTTAACGTGGCATTTTGTGATAACATTATAAACCAGTAACATGTTTGACATGGCAACATTAAAAGACCACAGACAATATAAGTATAACATTTCTTGACTAATTTAAAAATGGAACTGGTTGTTCGCAAAAACTAAACGAAAACTTCAACTAACTAACTATAAATTGTTAGCAAGACAATCATAAGTTTTTTTTTTTTTTAAATAACTATATGGCCCTTGGTATTGTGATAATGTCACAATAATTCTGCCAATGTCCGGTCTTCGGTCTGACACACCTTGTCTTGAGGCTTTCCGGTGGAAAAGGAGTTAGTGGTTATTAGGTGAGAATGTGGATAAAAACAAAGCAACTAAATATATGAATTGTGGACCACACATTATAGAGTAAAAATCTAGTTATAGGAGGATATTAGCCTGGGCAGGGAATATAGAATTAGGTTAAGCTAAATTAAGTACACAGTAATTATACTTTAATATTATACATTCGAATATATTTTGAGATTGTATTGACATATATGGAATCGGGGATAGTTAAGAGGGAATTGATATTAATTGGACGAGGGATTGTTTTGGGGAGGATGTCGTATAAAGAAATTGGGTGATTTTGACAACTGAAGAAAATGTGGTCTGGGGAACCTTCATCCAGACCACATTCACAGAGGGAATCTTTGATTCTAATTTTAGCCAGGAATACAGGAGTGCAGACATGTCCGAGCCTTAAACGGCAGATTGTAGATGTGATTTGTTTGTTCAGAAATCTAAATTTGAAAAACCAAGGTTTTGGAGGAATTTGGGGTTGAATTTTACCAAAGTGGCTACCTTTACTATGTCTGGATATGCTCCAATCTCTGTTCGGAGAATTCTTTAATTCAATTTGAGCTAATGATATTAAATCATGAGAGTAATTCATTAAATGAGAAGGGCAGCCAGAATCTACCGCTCCTTTGGCCCAGGAGTCAGCCTGTTCATTTCCTTCTATGCCACAATGACTAGGAATCCATACAATCTCTACCTCAAGCCCACTCTTATTACAATTTAGTATGAGTTCTTTAATTTTCAGTATCAATGGGGAGATGGATTTCATTTTAGATATATTGCTCTGTAATGACATTAGGCAGCTTTTTGAATCAGTAAATAAAACTGATTTAGGAATTTTATGGGAATAAATGTAGGATATAGCCTCATATATGGCTACAGCTTCCCCTGTAAAAACAGAAGCCTGAAGAGGGCATCTATAGTTAAGGACAATTTTATATTTGGGAATCCAGACTGCAGAACCGACACATTTGAATGAAGACAATTTGGAAACATCAGTAAAAATATATAGCCAATCAGTCCATTTTTTTGCCACTAGGTTATAGAAAGTTCTGTTTGCAGTTGGAGAATTTTTATTAATGTTTAAATTCAGAGTGATTTTAGGATTTAGTAATATAGCATCATAGCTGGTTTCAAAATAGGGTAGAATTGGGGATGCAACACAAGGATACTCAATATTTTTTAATCTATTAAGAGATTTAAGAACAGGGGGCCAGCTTTTATTAGACCAATAGGAATTGTTTACAACTAATAGTAGCAAAGATTCTAGTTTACGGTGTAAGGGGTGAGATGTTAGTTGTAGAGTTTTTGAGATAAATCTATCAGCTAGAAACTGTCTTCGTAAAGAGAGAGGGGGATCAACACATTCTACTTGTAAGGCATTTATAGGAGTTGATTTCATTGCGCCTGTGATAATACGTAAACATCTTGTTTGGATAGCTTCAAGCCTACTAAGGGCCGATTTGTTGCAGGGCTCCAGGAGAAAAGAACCATAGTCTAAGTGACTACGGATGATGGCATTGTATAGGATTTTTTGACACATGGGGTGAGAACCCCACCATACGCCAGAGAGAGATCTAAGAATGTTAACACCTTTTTCACATTTGTCACTGATGTAATTAAAGTGAGCAGTACCGGTCATATGACAATCTAAGTAAATACCTAAAAATTTTACTTTGTTAACAACTGGAATAGATTCACCATTATATGAGATATCAATAGTAGGGATAACACGTTTTCTACTAAATGTTATTATTTTACTTTTAGAAGGAGAAAGAGAGAGACCATGGTCAGTAAGCCATTGATTAAGATAATATAAGCCTCTGTTAAGATGATGGGAGGCAGTTAGAATATCAGGAGCCGTTACATAAATAGCAAGATCATCTGCATATTGTAATATGTCACAGAAAGACGAAATTGAATGTTCCAGGTCATATGTGTAAATATTGTAAAGAATAGGGCTTAAAACTGAACCCTGTGGAAGACCCTTCCAAATTGTTCTGGGCGAGCTTAAGATTCCTTTATTGCGAATTTTGATAGTTCGTCCCATGAATAGATTGTAAATGAAGTGAACAGTCTTCGCAGGGATGTTTAGATGGAGCATTTTCTGCCTGAGCACCGGAAGGAGAACACTGTCATAGGCAGATGATATATCAAGGAAACAACACACCAGGTATTCATTTTTAGAAAAAGCCAACCTAATATCTGTAGTTAGGATACTCAAACTGTCTAATGTGCTTTTCCCTTTTCGAAAACCAAATTGACTTTTTGCAAGGATGTTATTATGTTCCAAAAACCATTCAAGTCTGTTTTTAATTAAATGTTCTAAAATTTTACAAAAAGTAGATGAAAGAGCAATTGGGCGGTATGAAGAGGCTTCTTTGGGATCTTTTCCGGGTTTAAGGATAGGTATAACAATTTGGTTTGACCAAGACAGAGGAATATTAGAAGATATGTATATATTGTTAAGAATTTGGAGAAGAATTAATTTTCCCTTAAGACTTAATTTACATAAACATGCATAGGGTATGCCATCTTCTCCTGGAGCAGAGGATTTTAAGCCAGATAACACAGACTGTAGTTCAGACAATAAAAAGATTATCTCATTATTGTTGATGCTAGACGGGACTGGAATCGGTGGACATATTGCATTTTCATTAGGGACAAAAGGAGGAGCTAGCATATCAGAGAAGACTTCTAACCATGATAGAGAGTTATCAGAAATGTTGCTATCAGAGGGAAGAGATCCACGAAATCTTTTTATATTTTTCCAAACTATTGTTACTGGTGTATTAGGGGACAAGGATTCACAAAATTTTTTCCAGCCACTTTTTTTCTTTTTGGAAAGAAGTCTCCTTGTTTGAGCAGAGGTTTTTTGAAATAGTATAAAATTATCAGTTGTCATACAATGGTTGTAAAGTTTTTCTGCAGCTTTTCTTCTTTTAATCATAGTGGTGCACTCAGCATCCCACCATGGAGGGGAGGCAAGGTTTTTACTGTAGGGTTTTTTGATTGGGATAAACAAGTCAGCTGCTTCAGTTATATATTGTACCAATAAAGAGTAAGAAGTTATTGGGTTGGATGTGGAGTCAACCTGCAATTGGGTAAATTTAGAATCTAAGAATTTATTGAAATTAGTCCAATCTGCATTTTGGAGCTTATATTTAAGGAGGGGCGTAGTGGATGGAAAAGGAATAACCGCATAGGGTTTGGTAATAAGAATGGGAAAGTGATCACTTCCATATTCCAATTGATTGATCATTGAGAGTTTTCCAAGAAAGCTGAGGGGCTAGACTAGAGGAGCAAGCTGTCAGGTCAACAGCAGACCTAGGGTCTAGTCCTGGATATACTCTATGAGTAGGGGAACCATTGTTGATGATGCAAGCATTGATATCTTCAAAAATTTGAATAAGTTCTGAAGAGTGTACATCACAAAAATGTGACCCCCAAGATACATGATGTGAATTAAAATCACCGGTAATAATAAAAGGGGGAGGTAACAAAGAAAAGAGAGAGGATAGTTCTTGAATTAAGTGAGTATTTGGATGAGGGATATATATTGAAATAATGTTGATTCCTGCAATTTTTGCAGCTACAGCATTGATGTTTTGGCTATGAGGAGGGAGTGTAATTTGAGAAAAAGGTAGCGATTTTTTTATGAGTAAGAAACAACCGCCATAACCATCATTTCTATCTTCACGGAGGCAGGTAAAGCCTTGCAAGCGAAATTTGGAGCCAAGAAGGAACCATGTTTCAGAAATAGAAGCAACCGAGATTGAATGCTTATTTATTAGGAAGATGAGTTCTGATTTTTTAGGGTGCAAGCTTCTGCAGTTCCACTGTAGAAGATAGAGGTCTTTTGTTTGAGTCATTTATATTATCTATTAAACTAGCGAGATTAAAAAAAATTTCTGCAACGTTATTCGGTAGTGAGTCTGACATTTTCAAAATTAAGTTATTGAGGAGAGAAATTAGGCATTCAACAAGATTTTCATTTGGAGATATTTGATTGAGTGTATTGGATAATGCACATCCATTTGGAGTAGAGGATGGGCAGTCTGCAACTATTCTTTGATGGGCTTGCTGGTCATATCCCTTGGGGATTCTAGGGATGGGGCGGGGGGATTGGAAAACGGTTTTTCTATATGCCTGTGACATGATGGGGGGGTTGAAGGAGGTGGGAGAAGTAGGTGAAGGCTGAGTAGAGGCCACTTCAGAATATGATTTTTGAAGGTTGTTCAGGCGAATAGATGGGATTTTGGCTGACGCTTCTATATAGGATATATTTTGTTCTGACATCATAACTTTGATAGATTTCTGTCTATGGTGTTCTGGACAATTTTTGTTATTAGCAAAGTGATTTTTGGAGCATAACAGACAAGTGGCTTCGCTTTCAGGAACAGAACAGGAACAGAACAACTTGCTCCAGTATGTTCTTGAGCACAACGGAAGCATCGTGGTTTAGAGCGGCATTGATCAGCTACGTGGCCAAATCGACAACACTGTTTGCACTGGATGGTGGGGAGTTGATAAGTTTCAACAGTAAGGGATGTGTAGAATGCATATACGTATTTGGGGAGTATCTGGCCTTCAAATGTCAAAACAATAGATTGAGTAGGAACCCATATTGGGGATGATGACCCTTCAGTAAAAGTTTTTCTATGAAGACGGCGAGCTTTTAGGATTTTACCACAACCAGGGGGAAGCTCAATAGCTTCTGCAAGTTCTTCCATTGACCAATCCACAGGGACACCGCGAATGACACCCATTCGAGAAACATTATAAGATGGAATAGTTGCAATCAATTTTTCTTTTGCGAGCATTGAATTATTAAGGAATTTGTTAGCCTCATCTGCTGAGCAGAATTCAATAGAGATGCGATTTCTACCAACACTTTTGACTCCTCCTTTTTTAATGTTTCCTATATTATTTTTAGACAAGCATAAACCTATTTTAATAGGTCGAAGTGATAGTCCTAATCTAGGGTCTGACGAAGACCGGGAGATGTGGACAATGAAAGGGCCTTGATCATTTGGCCCATACATTCTAAGATTTTGTTCTAGGCAGGGATGTTTATAAATAGTATTTACTGATGCTGTTAAATCAACTACAGAATTCTTTTTATATAATATTGGATCATATGTTCGAGTCTCAGCATGTCTTTTTTTACCACGATCACAATCATTATTATCACTTAATCCAAAGCACATGTCTACATCAGGAGGGTCAGGGGGTTTCTCAAGGGGAGGCCCCGTTTCGTCACCCATGATTGAGTGTATTGTTCGAAATAACTATATCTTATAAACGTAATCAACTTACAACAGAGGAATCCACCACCACAAAATGAAAGAATTAAGGAAAATTAACCAAATACCGAAAAGCACTCACAAGTACGTGTTAACCATTCGACCATTGACCATAGACCCCAATCATAAGTTGAAATCTAAACTCTACAATGTCAAAATCGGAGTATAGATATTTGTACACAAATTTTGACATTTAGGGAGTTTTGATTAAATGGGTTTAAACTAGAGATTGTCTCTGAATATTCTCCTTACAACCAATTAAGATATTCGCTAAAATAACAATATTCGATATTCAAAAATCACAGTTTAACAAGTACAAATCAACACGTATGTGACATCACATAACTATAACTATAGAAACATTGGAGCAAACATCAATTACAACACGTATGTGACATCCAAAGACATTTAAATAGGTAGTAGTAATAGACCGGACATCAGTAACAAAATTGTCGCTTGTAACTTTTGTCCTATAGGATATATGAAAGAAAGAAAGAAAGAAAGAAAGAAAGAAAGAAAAAAACATTTATTCACGGTCTAATCACAAAAGATACAAAACAAAGCAAGAAATGGGAATTAAACAGAAAATAAAACAATATTTACCTAAATTAACAAAAATGTAAAAATAATATAAAATGAGTCTGTGTAGCAGCATAAGACCGTGAAATGGACAGGACTCAGTAAAAATCGAGATACAGAAACACGAATTGCTCTGATCCCGACACCGACACTGGTTTTCAGTCCGGCCCGCACTCCGACGTAACTCGGACGGCTGCCTCAATGCACATGCTATAATGCGACGCGGAATATATAAAAAAATATGTGTTTTTAAATTTTTATTCACATAAATAGTGGATATCATTAGTCTAATGAAGGTAAGTACAAAATAGAATTAACGTTTTCCTTCTAAATATATAAATTTTATTTATTAAGAATGCGGAATAAACGTTGGCTAAAGAATAAGGTAAGAAAATGATTGTCAGAAAAAGTAAATTTATTATATAAATATTTAAATAAAATAGTTTTATATATTATATAAAGTGAAAATTAAAATATCTACATAATTTATGGGACTGAGATTACTGACGTGTTGAAAGAATTTAACCTCCGACCAGTTTATTTTATATATCTCCGATTTTTGTCATTTAGTCAAAGTGACATCGTCAAAAGGTCAAGACGCATTCATTTTATAAATTTAAAAACATTTTTAAAGAAAATATGCCTGGTTGTGCATTAAAGCATTGTAAGTCACGATATGGAGCAAAAAATGAACGTGATTTCGGTTTACTCGTATTATCGTTAGAATAATGTGTATTTACCAAATAATCTTTAAATTTTATTATTTCTAGTAGATTGTTCGAGAAGAAAGAAAAAATATTGTAATAAGTGCCCTGTTATCCAGTAACGTCACTATTTATTTACAAATATGTTAGTGATTAACGATGTGCCTACAACAAATTTTTACCTTATGTTTAGTGGCGTCACCTACTGGGAAATAGCTAAAATGTTTTCTAAAGAAATATTCAGTGTAGTTTTGCTATATTTCGCTAGAGGGTGTAATACATGCGCGTGATCACAGCTTTTGTATGCAAATGTTCCCAATGTCCGCTCTATAGTGTATATGTACATATATATTTAAATATCTTTGGTGACATCACATTATTATAACTATAGAAACATTGGAGCAAACATCAATTAACGTCTACACGAATTTCTACACGAAAATCAGTCAAGGTACTAGCTAATGTTTTCACAAAATATATTCCTATAAACATTCGCAAAAATATGAATCGATCTAATATCACAACTTCTTATCAGTAAATCTTAAACTTATATCACTTATATCATCAAATTAGTTATTGCTAGTTTACAACTATACTTAACAAACATTGGATCAAACGTTTGCAGATATATGCAAATTATTACTTGTGATATCGTAAACTTCCAGATGGATCGTTTATCATACATTGCAATTATTTTTAAATAAGTTATAAATGTATTAATAAATGAAGACAAAGAAATCGTAGTAGTACTTGACGGTTAGACTATCTACCTTTCTATCTACGAATCATTTTGTATAAATAATGTGAATGTAAAGTAATTACTTCGTCAATAATAGTCAGAGATTTACTTACTTAATTTTAAAAAAAAAATCACCTATAAGGGTGAAAAAATAGGGAACGAACTTTTAAACGTCCCGTTTTACGGAGATTTTTAAATTATAATTTTATTGTAATTAAAATTATGAATTAATTTATACTGTAGTGTAATTATTAAAATAATAATAGCTTAACTAATCTCATATAATATTTAATATTATTTATGTAACAATAATGTAATAATTCAATTAATAATTTATGAACAATTTAGTGTATTCTAAAATGTAAGAATTCAAATAGAGAGGATATGTATAAGTATTTAATTGTACATAGTATTTGAATTCAAAAAGAATGTTTGTACCTAACTTTTAAGCATTGCAATAATTTTAAAATGTAACATTGGGTTTGTGTAATTAGCTGTATTTCATATCATTTTTGCAGCCAACTACGGCAAACCATGTCAGTTCCACGTCATTGATCATCTTATGTACCATGTTTTTAAGTAAATAAATTTTCTATCTATCTATCTATCTTCTTTTGAACTTGATATCTTTTTAAATTATTAACATAATTTTGTATTGCAAGAAGACACGCAGCGCGGACGCTGTAATTATTTCGACGTCTGTCATCAGCCGAAAGTGATGTGAGTGGTAGGGCAGAGTGTGAATACACACTTCCCGTGATCCTGCTACGGCAGTATTTAGAGAAGTATTGCCGGCAGCGCGAGGGGCAGTGGCAGGGGCTGAATGTAAATGAGGCTTTAGGTAGAAGGTAAGGTAGTGAAAAAGCAATAACAAATATGTATGGAAAAATACATAGATTAAAAATAAGTGTGTACTTTTTTTCTTCTGAATTTTTCAAAAGTACTATATATTTGCATCTTCTTACGAAAAATACTACATTCGTTCATAAGAAAGGTGGAAACGCGGTTCGCCATAGTTACCAGGCTTGGCAGACGGGCAGACGGGTTGGAAACCACGGATTTTTATTATTTTAAGAGGGCATATGCGTTTCGCGTCGAAAACTACATGTTTTATGGTTTTTCCAAAGGCGATATCGTAACGACGTGAGGAGATTATTTGCTGAAAATTAAGGCTTTAGAAAGATGAAGTCTTTATTTAGTACATAGCAATGCAAAATCATAGTTTTTAATGACGGTTTTTTAGGGCGAAGACAATCCCTTCACAGTGTTTTACGAAAATATGCATCAGAGTTATCTTTCACGTTGAATACAACTGTTATTATAAGCTAAAATACTTTATTTTAAGCGTTATTATAATGGAATATATGGTCTTTTAGTGTATA
Source organism: Parnassius smintheus behrii (assembly GCA_036936625.1). Taxonomy (NCBI): domain Eukaryota; kingdom Metazoa; phylum Arthropoda; class Insecta; order Lepidoptera; family Papilionidae; genus Parnassius; species Parnassius smintheus. Next base: position 3,389,654 of record JAUPFT010000031.1, read on the forward strand.
GCAAAGCCTAAATTACGAAAATATTTCGATTTAATATTATAAAATAATATTATAAAATCACCAAAACTGTCTACTTCAATGTATTTTTTTTCCATGTATTTGCTTATAAACATATCTGTTTTAATTATTTTATCAAAATACATGTTATGTTAAATATCCAATAAAATTTTTAGCTCGTTTTATTTTGTCAATTATTTTATATAATTATTTTAAAAATACTATAAAACATCATGTGCAGACGCCGATTGATTCAGTACGCTCCGGGTAATCCCAACGACAGGACGTATTACTTTTTCTCAGCGACACCGCGCGATCGCGTTGATACACCGATAAGGCTATACTACACCATACTATAACTAGATACCTATAGCACCATCGAGCATTTTAAACGATTCAGACTTTTATAAGCGATATTTTTGGTAGTAAGTAATTTTGAAATATGTATATGATTGTAATATTTAAATATTAAATGATGTAATGGTGGCAAATTTTCATTTCATATATATTTTTTTAGAAATGAGTAATGAACGTAAGCAATTCGGATCAAGTAAAAATACAAAATCGTTGGCTTTCGCCTTTGGCTCCGTGCCGGAGTGACTTGGTAATGAGTTGTAGCGCTGAGCGCCGCAGGTTCGAATCCCACATGGAACAAAAATTTGTATTACCTACAAATAATTGTTCCAGGTCTGGATGTTTGTCCTTGTAAAATTAATGTATTTAAACTGCCCCAACGATGTACTTAGGAAAAATTCCTAGTGATTAAACAAAGACGTGCCATCAAAAACATAACTTGTAAAATAACCAAGTCTCGCAATGATGATACGGCCGTGCCGCTGTTTTGGTCGACATGGCGGGGGCACTACCGTGCCCCCAGATATAAAACATATGAGCCGTGCTTGAGTTGAGTAGCTCAAGGGCGTAGTGCTCGCCGTAAACGCGAACAATCCGGGCTCGATCCCCGCTAGTGTTGCCAGGTGTCCCGATTTGCGCGGACGTCCCGATTTTCAAGGGTCTAGTGACACGTACCGATTCACCCTTGATCGGGACGCCAAATGTCCCGATTTTCACTAACCTTGTTATTCTATACTTAATCCATAATTTTGACAGCAAAAATAATTATATCTGTTAGCTACTACCACATTAAAATATTTTTACTACGACATTGTCTCACCAGTCGAAAAAAAACCACAAAAGTTTTAAACAGAATTATATTAAAATGAGTGATTTGAAAAATTCAGGGGCTGCAAAAAATAACAAATAGTTCAAAAATGTTTTTTTTTAATTTTAATCTAAATGTTTTTTTTTATAATTTGCCTAAAATGAAAAAATCAGTTTTTACGTTGTTTGGATGAAAAGTAATTCATTCATGAGATCCGACCCGAATAATAATTATAAAACACAAAAATAAAGTTACAGTCACAATTTCTCGCATTACTCGCATACTGTGATATTTACAGTTAGCGTTGAACATCTGAGCTACCACGGCTCTCAATAAAGCACAAAAGGCTACAAAGAAACCTATATTTTGTAGTCATTCTAGTTGTCCGGATATGAAAACCAAATCCTCGATTATTTTTACCTTCCGTCCCGAAATTTTACTTGCTAGACCTGGCAACACTAATCCCGCCGACACTAATGAAATTGTTAGGTTGATGAATTATGTTTACTTTATGAAACAGAATAAAAGTTTATCAAATGATATATATTTTATACAATACATATTTTTCAATTAGAACATATACACATATTATAATATACTCAATAGGGTGAAAATGTAAAGCCGACTTCAATTTACTAAAAGAATAAAACAATTTTCACATACTAGCCTCCGATTTCTATACACTATATAAGCCATTATATGGAAATTATTTTTTTTATTATTTTAGTTCCAATAGTATCAAAGACAGGTATATAATCAAAGATTCGTAGTCGTCGTTAGGCAACTATAGCATCGCGCTCACCCTGACACGCACACAGAGATAACATTGTAGTGTGCGTCAATATTACGCCGTTCCAAAGCGATCGCGTAGATTTCGACTTGGACATATTTGAATATGCGCTCTTAAGTTGAAGAAAGATGCTACCCGTCTGCTGTTTTATTTTCCTCTGTCGCGAGACCTACAGGATGTTCAGGGGAAGAGGACGAGATAATCGTATCATGGCCACTGCAAGCATATTTTGTCGAACACAGTTTTTCATATTTTTAATTACAAAAATTGTCAACCTATTTATATTTTTGTATTGAGCATACGCTACTTGTGTGTCCATGACGTTCTATGTGAAAAAAAATACATATAATACTCTAAAAAACAAACCGTATTCCTTTTCATTACTTTTTTTTCTTACACTTTTTCATATTCCCACATTGTCATTGAAATCTGAGCTATGTTCAAAATTTTAAGTCTAGCTCATCGAGAAGTGCCCGATATTTGAGTAGCAGAACGACAGTCAGACAAGAAAGTGACTTAATTCGACTCAACAAGAATTACGAGATTTTTTCCTTAAACATAAACATAAGGTACACAGATGCGTTACTTAAAAAGTATAATGAATGAATTCAATCAGTGCACATGTACAAAGTACAAACAATTGAACGTATGCAACAAACATTCCTTTTGGATTTTATAGCTATGAGTTCGGGGATTTCCCAGTAAGGCCCGGAACTCCGAAGGAGCGCGCCACACTTACGGAATCCCATTTTGCCCGCGAAATTTCGAACGAAAAACTACCGTAGGTGTGTGACGCGACCTTGATTTTATATGGACTTGCTCAACCCGAAACGGAATTCCGTATGTAAGTACGAGTATGTGACCGGCCTAAGACATTATATTAGTATAAATGAATACTATCTACTTCGCAGTGAAATAACATTTTGTCCGAGTTAAGTCTAAATAATTCGAGATATAGCATATGTAGGGTTTCAACGAAAGGGAATGTCAAGGTTCGAGTTATTGAGATTCCACTGTATTTAAACAAGAGAAGCGTGGTAGATCAGGAGCTAAACGCCCGCCTTAAGTTATACAGTAAGGGACTGGCCGAGGTTCGATCCCTGCCACGCCGGCAGCTGGCACCAATGAAATCGTTAATTGCAATTTTAATTTTATTCTATAAAAAAAAGCTAAGCACAGCCACTTTGTTAGAGATTTTTCTGGGAGATATTTTTTTAAAATATATAATAAGGGTGACAAACGAGCACACAGCTCTACCCGATACTGAGAGAATGCTGCGGTCCATTCCACCTACATCTATCCTTGATTAAGAATCAAAATGAAGATGTTGTCATCCCCGAGAACTACGTTGGAATCCCTCGTTACTAATAAAAAGGGTCTTCGGTTCTCTACAATCACCATACGGAACACAGCAGCCTTAAGCTGCTATTTTACGCTGGTATTCTGTGAGAGCGTGGTCCTTCCCCGGTCGAGCCGACACATTCGTGCTGCTGCCATAATATAGCTGCAGTTGGCTGCAGTGTGGCTCTACTACGTAAAAAGTCACGTTCTGTATTCTGCAGAGACGATTACAATTCAATCAGCATTGCAAACTCTATTTATTTTAAAATATTACATGTAAAAATGTTTCAACTCATTTTTTTATAGCATCAAACGAGCACACAGTCCACCTGATGGTAAGTAGATGATGTGGCCCATAGACATACACATTTATCCTCAATTAAGAATAAAAATGCAAACGCGTTGTCACCCCTGAGGACTGAGATGGAATGCCTCGATTCCAGTAAAAAGAGTCTCCGTTTCTCAACACTCACAATACGAAACACAGCAGCATTAATAGAGCAATGATGTATAAACTTATAGAAACACAGCAGCATTAATAGAGCAATGATGTATAAACTTATAGATACGTTGTCCGCACTCTAAAATGGCAAGATGAAGTGAAGCCAATTGGCCACATCGCGCTTAGTCACGCACCAACCTGTCGCGCGACGCTACGTTTGTTTTTAATTTATTATATCGTGATTCGTGTGTGTAAACCTGTGCAAAACGTAAAGAAAACATGCCGTCGTGTGTTTTCAGACGATGTACAAATTATACCCCAAAAGTTAGACAAAATGTGTCATTTCATGCGTAAGTTCACAAAACTACCTATTTTCATTTCATTTTATTCGACGACGCCGTCTAATGGCGGCCGGCGCATGCAGCTAGTAGTCAAGCAACAGGCATCCCGCCGTACCTACGTTGTCATATTTTCTTTCTCTTTCTTCACGCGTATAAGTAGTTCTAGTATTTTCGCCGTTTTTAAGCGCCGCGATGTTCGTTCATGACGTGTCTTATAATACGTCATTGTAATAGAGTATGTAAATTGGTATTCATTCCAGAATAAATGATACAAAATGCTAAAGATAAAATTTTATTTGGTGAAATATTTGAAAAAATTTTACGTCAAGGTAAGCTAATTGAATTTATCTATGCATATAAATAAAATTAGTGTATCTCTGTTATGTCTAAATAAGTAGTTTCTATAAGCTCACGGGCTCTTTTCTCATGTAAAAAAGATAATAATAACCATTTTTTTAAATCTGTCCGTCTATCGGGTAATCTTCGAAATTTTTAAAACTTGTAATGAAACAACACGCACAGATAGACAGCAATACAGTCTGTTCGCTTAGATACGGTCGTCTGTGTGTCGCGCCGCCTTGGCTCGTGCCGTATGTTATAAAAGGCGACGCCGCGACGTCAAAGGTTGCCGCGTACGGCGCACACCGGCAGGAGAATTTGACATTTTAAAACAAAGCGCCGTGGAAGGTGTTTATAATTTATATTCGTATTTTATTACATTAACCATCAGAATAATACGGCATTCTATTTTATTCTTAGGACATAAAAATATTTATTTAAAAAAATAATAATAAGATAAAATCGAAGTTTATGCGCGGTAAAGCCACGATAAAAAATATATGCAAAGTATCTATACGTAGTAGAGCCATGCTGCAGTTATATTAGTAGTATAATAGTGTTGGCTCGACCGGGGAGGATCACGCTATCACAGAATATCAGCGTGAAATAGTAGTTTAATTCTTAAATAATAGTTAATTGTTTCGTATGGTGAATGTAAACAACCGGAGAACCCTTTTATACTGGAAACGAGTCATTCGATTTCAGTCGCAATTGGTGACAATGCATCTGAATTTTGGTTCGTAATCGAGGATGGATGTAGAGAGATGAGATGTCTATGTTTACAGCAACCACAGATGGACTGTGTACTCGTTTGTCACCCTATCCTTTGAAAAAAATAAGTGCGCCTCCGGGTATACCGACACTATCTTACAAACTTTTTTGATTTACAATTTTACATAAAAATGCTCCTACAACTTAATCTTCTTCTATTTTACACTTCCAGTTTTATTTTTAGCTATGTTATGGTTATAAAGCAGGAACGGATCGGCTCAACCAGGGATGGTCCACGCTATGGTCTCACAGATACTAATAAAATAGCAGCTAAATGCTACTGAGTTTCGTATAGTGATTGTAGAGAATCGGAGACCCTTTTTACTGGAAACGATGCGTTCTATCTTAGTACTCACGGGTGACAACACATAATATGCAGTATTCTTAATCGAGGATAAATATGGATGTCTATGGGTCATAGCAGCCACTTACCATGAGGTGGACTGTGTTCGTTTGTCATCCTTATTCTAAAAAAAATATACATTTCCAGGACTCTAGAGTACACGGCTCCAATGTGGTTTAACGGACTACGCAACTTAAAATATTCGACTCTGGGACCAAACTCTGGTTGCTCGAAGCGAACGCCTAGCACTTACACCTACCTACTTATAAATAATACGTTACTTACAAAATATATGTATAGTCTAGAGTCTATATAACCACATAGTCCTTATTTTACAATCATTTAGGATATTTAATCCGATATCAGTAATCAACGTATCTATCTAAAATTTATATCTTACATCATACATACAATTAAATAAAACTATATATATATATATATATATATATATATATATATATATATATATATATATATATATATATATATATATATATATATATATATATATATATGGTACAACGATTTCTTACATAGTCATATTATGTTACCAATGTGAACACTTCATAACTAGATCAGTAAATCTCCAGATCCATCTAGAAGCTACCACCTAGCTAAGATACGACCTGATGTTCTGCACCAAATATTCGGACATAGCCACAGCGACAACCAAACAAATATAACCGCTGTAATGCACAGTGCTTAGGAAGCCCCACGTCTTATCACAGAACACAGCCAACGAGAGGAGATGGAGGTAACCGTGAGGATTCACTATCCTCCAAAGACCCGTCGCGAAGAAGAACACACCGGATTTGAACATGGTTTCCCGTTTAAAGATATCGTATTCAGCACAGTTCTCGAGCATGTCCTGATAAACATCTATATATCGGTTCCATGCGAGAGAAGAGAGCAACATTTGGCCGGAGAAGAGACCCACGTCGTGCACGACCCGCTGGAAAATTACTTTAGTTTTGTAAGAAATCCCTATCTCCGCAGTATAATCCTTTTCTATATCCTCACGCGAGTTAATCTCTTTCAGCGGATGATATGGTAATGTACTAGCCGGGGTGACTTTGTAACCGCGCCTCGGTGGGTTATTTTTCAAATACACCAATATCCCCAACATCATGGCCATAACGCCTATTAAATCGCAAATACCGTCGACCCAATAACCTAATGTGCCAACCTCCGACCTCTCGCCCTTGATATGTTTCCTCTCCCTCGCTACATGGCCGTCCAAATCGTCCAAAAACATTCTTATTTGAAACAGCACAATCGCAGAGCGTCTCGCCGCGAGATTCTGACAAGTCAACAACTTAGCGCCAATACAGGCTATTAGTACATGGAACAATGAAATCATATTTGGCGTTATAAATAACATACGTTCTGAAATACCTAGACCTAGGTCTAGTATAGCGCATAACGGACCGTATATGTAATGATTTATATGGTCAACCATCAAAGCCTTGACCGTGGGATGACATAATGGATTTATGTTACAAGGAATCCATGTTACATGTTCGTAATTCTGTTGCGGCTTATCATAACTACGCGTCGAGGCCTCTTGCATCGTGTTTTCAGTTGGTGCATCAAATATATTCAATTTATAATTCTGTATCCTCAAAAATAGGAACGTGTCCATGTATATGCAGTAAACTATTGTGATCAGTAGTAGAAACGTAAGTATTTTACTAGCCTGCGACGACGGCCACATCATTTTGATTTTAAAATATTTATGCGTTACGTAGGTATATAATCGTAGGCAAGGTCGCAGTAAAAGATTTGAAATAAATCGAATTTGCAGGGCTTCTTCCGAGTTTACGTCTGATATAAGAGTTTCTAATTGGACGACATTGTTCGCGCCTTACTGTTTTATTACCTAGAGTAATATAATCGACACATTTTCGAATCATCGTAGGCTACTCGAGTTTTATAAATAAAGTTCCGTGTAATATAGCCAGTTAGCCACCAAAAGCATTTGACTACTTTAATCATAATCATAAGTTCATAAGTCACTTTCATCTTTCATTTTCGCAACTAGTTTTAACTTTCACACTTGCACTTTTTACGTCGATTCCCAAAATACATCTTGTGGACACAATCCGAACAAGCCTTGAAAGTTTATACTTTATATCTTCAATTCTGCAATATCCAGGAGTTTTCAAACTTTGATATCAAACTTGCCTAACGCCGGATATTTTATCAAAAAATCACAAAAATAATGTTAAAGGCTTGCCGGCTGTGAATTTCTTGCACTTCAAGAGGCACGTTATACTTTTGACTTTGTTATTTAAGTTTTAACTTATTAAAGTTTGTCTCTGTTTACACGCTACGTTTTCGCGCAAAAAACGTTCGGTTTAGGATGCGTGCATTTCGCACCCGCGCGGCAGTCGCAATGGATAACAAATACAAAACAAAACAAACATGGCAATGGCAATGGCGCGAAACGCAAAGCTAAGCCTATGGCGGTGGCCTATTATAATTATATTCTGTGGCTAAACTAAAGCTAAACTAAGAGGATTAATAGAGGCAGAGGTTAAGCTCCAGCCTCAAGCAAAAAAAGTTAAATCACTAAAACCAATCAGTTGAAAACAAACACGCCGTTTGCCGCCAAAACAGCATCTATAAGGAGTTTTTTATTTAATGAAATGATATCTTGGTAAATAATAATTAAGTCTGTTTCACCATTTTAGGCCACATTTTAGCAGACTAAAAAAGGACGTTCAATCAAGACTCTTTTTGTAGTTATGTGGCGCGCCTTGTGTTCCTGGTTGCACCCTTCTTGAGAAGCGAATGGGGGAGGAGTAGTCATTCCACGAGGATGGGCTGCCATGGGGCGGCCGGCGCTGGCAGGGCCGCGGATGTTTGCGAAAGCGTGTATGGTGTGAAAATTGAGAAGGAGAGCACCTTTATTTTACTAATGACAGTTTACGTCAACAAAAAACAATTATACTTTTTTCAAATATGTTCAATTTGCAATACATTTGAAGCGACAGTAGCCTAATGGCAGGGCGCGGACCGCGAACTCAAAAAGGTTGAGGGTTCGAGTCCGCCATTCGACTACTGGCGTGAACCACTCGTAACACAAGCAATTTAAACTTACCACGAGTGGTTAAGGGGAATATTAGTAACGTTTATAGCATTGTTAATATTCTTTAAAAAAATCATGGGGTTTTAGTAGATGCGAGTCCGACATAACCCATTCTACGGTCCAACCGTACATTTCTGCTGGCGTTAACATTTTACGTGAAGCAATCGCTATAGTTCGACAATTATAAAAATTGTGTTAGTTCACGTAATCACCGTAACCGCGACGGACGCGAGCTCATTAATAAAACATTAACATTTAACATTTTTTAACATATTTTAATCTTATATTTTTTAACTTCTTTATTAAACGGTTTTTATATAAAATTTTAATTATTATTAAACATACGTATTTCTCTATATTACGCGATATCTTAGTCAACATTTTAAACACAGAATATTTTAATGCATTGAATTCACAGGGCAAACCGATTTGAAATTCAAGTACATAATATTACATAAAATATTAAAATTATGTATTTAGGTACATTATATGTAGTCCAATGCCTTTTGAGCTTGTAACCTTGAATGGTATTGCTTGGTCCATTTTTGAGATTTTTAATCAGGAAATTCTGAGCATCAGCTCCTTAGAGGATACATAAGAAAGAAGCAAGCCTAGCTTATATATACTGTAAGGTTTTCATGCATAAAGTAACAAACTTGATTTATCCGCACTACTATTACCGTTACAGCATATTAAAGTCCACGGCTGAACATAGGACTCCCATATAGATTGCCATTTAAGGGGGATATTAATCAATACTCATTTAGGTGGGTCTACGCTAGACGAGCCGAGCATGAGCAGAGCATGAGCCAAGCACAAATTCGTGTAGTGTGGACTGTGGACCAACTTACAAGCCTCGAATCAGCGCGTTCCAAGCATTTGGTTAGTGCTCGACTGTGCTTCGCTTATTGTCGGTTTCTTGATAAACACATAAGGATTTGCATCGCCTGCATCGATTTGCATGTTGTAGGCTCATTGTACGTCCACACTTAACACCGCGAGTAGAGCAGCTCAGCTTGTGCTTAGCTCATGCTCTGCTCCTCTAGCCTACCTTACCTACATTTAAATCTACCTTTCGAATGATTAAAATATAATAATATACACATAATAATATGTATACATAAATGCACCAAGCAGTGGTAGTGTAAGAATATCCAGTGCCCCATACCATCCAGTGGGTGTTGTAATGGGTGACAGAGGGAAACAAATCATGAGATGGGCAGAAGCATCTTCCTAATAATCTTTAATTGTGGTAGAGCCACGCGGCAGCTTTGCTGTTGCATGTATGGGCCGTCTCAAACCGGGGTGGTACCACGACCTCACAGAATACCGGCGCGAAGTGGAAGCTCTGCTTCCGCGTTTCGTCTGGTGAGTGCAGGTGGCCGGAGGCCCAAATCCCCCCCCCCCATCAACATGGCAGCGGAATTAAATAATGATAGACTACCCCAGGAGGGTACCAGCACCCCTGGAGAATCCCTCGCTGAGCATCCACGACCATGTTTCTCCACTTCTGAGCGTGAGTGCTCAGGCTGCCCCGCGTATTCAGGGGGGGGGGGGGCAAAATTCCGCTCAAGACTACAACTGCTCGGGGCAAACGGAGCAACAAGACCAAGGCGACCCCTGCCACGCTGTCCGTGAATTTCTGCAATATCAGGGGACTCTAACCTAAACGCCGTCCACTACCATCTCGAGACGGCGAGGCCGGCTCGAGATGGTAGTAGAGAGCCACATGGAGTGTTTCAGTTTGTACCCGGGGTACAAACTGAAACACTCCTTTGTGCCTCGGGCTGGAGTTTGCGTTTACGTCAGAGAGGACATCTGTTCTCGACGCCTCGGCAGACTTGAAGGTTAGGACCTGTCCATCCTTTGGCTACGCGTAGACAGCGACGACCATCCGCGCGTCTACGGGTGCCTCTATAGGTCCCATAGCGGTAATGCCGAAACAGACCGACTCTTCGACCACGTCCAAATGGCTGCAGATTCGTTGCTACAGCAGATCCCCTCCGCAGAGATCGTGATCCTCGGCGACTTTAACGCCCATAATGCCGAATGGCTTGGTTCACGTTTAACCGATCATGCGGGGAGATCTGTTCACAATTTTGCCTTGGCATATGGTCTGACACAACTGGTTACTTCGCCTACGCGGATTCCAGATGTGGAGGATCATGCACCTTCCCTGTTGGACCTTCTGCTGACTTCTCACCCGGACGGATATCAGATTTCCGTCGACGCCCCTTGAGGCTCCCCGGACCATTGTCTGGTGCGGAGTGTTGTGCCACTCACGCTGAAATCGCGGTTGCATTCTGCAGGCTGTCGCCGTGTTTGGCACTATAGGTCAGCCGATTGGGATGGGATGCGGTCTTTCTTTGCATCCTACCCTTGGGGGCGGGTTTGCTTCTCGACGGATGATCCCAACGTTGTTGCGGATTCTGTTGCTGATGTGGTACTTCAGGGTATGGAAATTTTTATTCCTTACTCTGTGGTGCCCATTGGAGGCAAATCTCAGCCATGGTTTGGTCGCTCCTGTAAAATAGCATCATGCTATAAGCAGGAGTGCTACCAAGCCTGGGCTGATGCATCAGCGTCCCGGGATGTAAACACCAGCGCTCTAAAAAAGAAGTATAATTCCGCCTCTAGGTCCTTCAAAAGAGTCATTGCCAAGGCAAAGTCAGAGCACATAGGCAGAATTGGCGAGAAACTAGTTCGCCTTCCTTCTGGAACCCGTGCATTCTGGTCTCTCGCCAAGGCTGTCCAGGGGAATTTCTGTCAGCCATCTCTTCCATCTCTGCACAGGGAGGACGACTCACTGGCCCATACCGCAAAGGAGAAAGCCGATCTTCTAGGCTCTTTCTTTGCGTCTAACTCGACTCTCGATGACGGGGGGAGTACGCCGCCAAACATCCCGCGGTGTGAGTGCTCCATGCCGGATGTGCACTTCACACAGCGCTCGGTTCGCAAAGCACTCCTCTCCCTGGACATCCACAAGTCGAGTGGGCCTGACGGAATCCCCCCAATTGTGCTGAGCACGTGTGCTCCAGAGTTGGCACCGGTTTTAACGCGTCTTTTCCGGTACTCCTACTCCCTAGGCGTAGTCCCAAAATCATGGAAGACGGCTTACGTCCACCCGATCCCTAAAAAAGGTGACCGCTCTGACCCGTCCAACTACCGGCCAATCGCCATCACCTCCTTGTTCTCCAAAACAATGGAGTCCATCGTAAACTGCCAGCTCATGAGGTACCTTGAAGATCACCAGCTAATTAGTGACCGCCAATATGGTTTTCGCCGTGGTCGGTCAGCTGGTGATCTTCTGGTCTACCTAACTCACAGATGGGCGGAGGCAGTAGAGTTCAAGGGGGAGGCATTGGCCGTTAGTTTGAACATTGCGAAGGCCTTCGATCGGGTTTGGCACAAAGCGCTTCTTTCGAAGCTCCCTTCCTATGGGCTTCCCGAGAAATTGTGCGATTGGATCACCAGCTTTCTTGCAGATCGGAGCATCAAGGTCGTTGTAGACGGTGCAAGCTCCGATTGCAAGCCAATTAATGCTGGTGTTCCACAGGGCTGCGAGCTATCGCCAACGCCGTTTCTTCTGCATATCAATGATATGTTACATACCCGTAACATTCATTGCTATGCAGATGACAGCACTGTTGATGCTCTTTACACCGGCCGAGCCAATATTTCTCGGGAAAACGTCTCCGAGTGCCGGGACAAACTTGTGTCTGAAGTCAAATCTTTGCTGAACAGAGTCTCGGATTGGGGACGACTAAATCTAGTCCAGTTTAACCCCCAGAAGACACAAGTTTGCGCGTTAACCGCTAAAAAGAACCCCTTTGTCGTATCCCCTCAGTTTCAAGGCACTCCCCTTGTTGCCTCAGCTAGTATCGGAATCCTCGGCGTTGACATATCGAGTGAGTTCGTTGACATATCCAGTTTCGTGGTCACTTGGAAGGGAAGGCCAAATTGGCCTCTAAAAAGCTTAGCGTGCTCAGCAGAGCGGAACAGTATTTCATGCCGGCACACCGCCTGCAACTTTACAAGGCGCAGGTTCGGCCGCACATGGAATACTGTTCCCATCTCTGGGCTGGGGCTCCCCAGTACCAGCTCCTTCCACTTGACCGCATCCAGAGCAGACTCGTATCGTCGACGACCGAGTGCTTTCCGATCGGCTGGATTCACTGGCGCTGCGAAGAGATGTTGCATCTCTTTGCGTATTTTATCGCATCTATCACGGGGAGTGCTCTGAGGAATTGTTCGGATTAATCCCAGCCGCCAAATTTCGTGAACGCACTACACGGCAAACGTCCCGATACCATCCACACCATCTGGATGCTTGGCGGTCCACCACTGTACATTTCACAGGGAGTTTTCTTCCACGTACAACCTCTCTGTGGAATAGTTTACAATCGGCGATTTTTCCGGACCGATACGACCTGGGGACCTTCAAGAAAGGAGCTTACTCCTTTCTAAAGGGCCGGCAACGCACCCGCAATTCTCCTGGTGTTGCGGTTGATCATGGGCGGCGGTAGTCACTTAACATCAGGTGAGTCGCATGCACGTTTGTCCCTTCTTCTAAAACAATAAAATAATAACAACTGAAAATAAATAAAAAACCGGCCAAGAGCGTGTCGGGCCAAGCTCAGTGTAGGGTTCCGTAGTTTCCCGTCCGTCACAATAAGTGTTCCCACTTATGAGTTTAAAGGTGGGTATCCATTATGTTCGTGCTCCAGCAGCGCTCCGCGCTTCTGCAACTATTCCCGGTAGTGGGTACTGTTGTTTCCATCCAAGTTCAAAATGATTTTCCTAGAAAGTCCTTATAAAGTTCTACTTTTCAGATTTTTTTCATATTTTCTAAACTTATGGTTCAAAAGTTAGAGGGGGTGGACACATTGTTTTTTACTTTTGGAGCGATTAATTCCGAAATTATTTACATTATCGAAAAATGATTTTAGTAAGCCCCTATTCGTTTTTAAATACCTTTCCAACAATATATCACACGTTAGGTTTGAAATTAAAAAAAAATCACTTCCCACTTTACATATAGGGGGGCTACCCTAATAAAACATTTTTTCCAATTTTTATTTTTTTCCACTTTGTCGGCGTGAATGATACACATATTGGTACCAAATTTCAGCTTTCTAGTGCTAACGGTCACAGAGATTAAGCGAGGACGGACAGACGGACAGACAGACATGGCGAAACTATAAGGGTTCCTAGTTGACTACGGAACCCTAAAAACTGCAGTTCCCAACCCGCTTGCCAAGCTTCGCAACTATGGCAAATATACCCCATATTAGGCAATCTACAGGGGAGGCCTATTCTCAGTAGTCGACTTTAATAAGCTATAAATATAACTGTTTCTAACGGTTTCTCCAAAACAACTGTAACAATTTGGATGAAATTTAATACCTACGTATGTTATTATATTTTACTTTACAAGTCTTTATTACACCTAAAACTTAAAGTAGTATTAACTAACGTAGCTAGGTGATGGAACCTGTTATATAAATAATGGATCAATTAAGAATAATCTACTTATTGATTAAAACTAGTTTTACGGATTTTATCGCATTTCATTTTTAATGATTTTTAAATCCCGTTTCAGGTGCTTTCCAGCACCCATGGTCATGGGGGACTGAGGTGACTGACGTCCCGATGTTAATGTTAACCCGGAGTCCCTTCAGCTTTTTAATTATTATTTACGGTCCAATCTATGCAGAATGAACTTACTGTGTCTTGAAATCTTGCAGTTGTATGTTTGGGTTTAGTTTTAATTTTATAAATTACAGGGTCCCAAGCAGATGGTAGTACCAGCCTCCTTCTCTATTGAAATAAAGATTTTTTTAATTTCAATAGCCTCATGTATCATCCTTGATAGGAATCGATGTTCTTTCGCGAGGATTTGTGGTCTATCATATCTGATGTAATGGTGGGGCCAGTCTAGGATATGATCACAAACTGCAGACTTCCCGGAACATTGATGTTTCATCAAATTCATTTAAAATTTTATGCGATAAAATCTGTAAAATTAGTTTTAATCAATGTGTAGTGTTCATGTAATAAGAAATCGTTAAATACACTACTTACTTGTGGAACTTGTGTTGACTTTCCGCTTCCTGTCTCACCTACTAATACTAAAGTTTGGTACTTTTCTAATAAGTATAGTATATGATTTCTATACTGAAACACTGGTAATTTTTGTCTCTGTGCTTCTAGAGGCAAGTGATGATATCTGTTGTAGACAAAATTACTTTTAGAGTCACTATCCACTGATAAAGCAGAGTCTACATTAGGGTTTAACAAAGTTTCCACAGCACCATCTTTATTTCTGACTGGATATAATGTGTCATCGCCTGAAAAAAAAATAAATCACAGATTAATGTAGGTTTATTTAGAAGTAAGAATGACAAAACAACACATAGTCATCTATTTTATTGCCATGTCATCTACCTAATGACATGGCAATAAAATAGAATAATTTCTATTCAATTTAGATTACTAGAGTAATTTTGAAGTCATTTATGCATATATGACTGGTTTGCCACCCCCCAGCAACAAAAAAACCCAGTGAAGAGTATTTTTTTAAGCAATAATTTACATAATATACACTCACCGGCACGGAAACTTGGCCAAGCGGTTATCTCGCGATAGCAAAAGCTTTAAGTGTTTCTGATGAATGTTTGTTATGCAAGTATGTCAAAAAATGTTTACCCTCAAGTTCAAGAGGGTAATTCATTATGTTTAAGTGCACCATGACGAATTCTTTAATTTTTAGTTGAATCGGGTCATTTGAGCGACTAAGTTCACATTTTAAATTTGTGTGTTGTGAAAAATTTACTGTAAGGTTATTCAATTATTGTGATCTTGTGTCTTAATTAAATAACTAAAGGTGCTTTAAAATCAATAAAAATGCCATTAACACCAGCACAAGTTGCACAAGCAGTAGCATTAATTGACCAAGGGCTGACACAGCGTGAAGTTGCTATTGTGCTTAACGTACCACGGTCCTCAATGCAGTATTCACTGAAACGATACCAGGAGACAGGCCGCTACACCCGCAGGTCAGGCAGTGGGGGCGTAAGGTGCACATCGGCCCGGGACGATCGTTTTATTGTTATGGAGATTTTGAGAAACCGCTACCTGACCGCTGTTGAGATACGCCAGCGGCTCCAAATCGCAAGAGGCGTTAATGTTAGTGAGCGTACGGTGAGAAGACGAATGGAGGAAGTGAATTTAAAAGCTCGTAGACCAGCACGAGGTCCAGAACTTCTCAGACAGCACCGAGTAGCCCAACTTCAGTTCGCAAGAGAACATGTCAATTGGACCCACGAGCAATGGGCTAGAGTGTTGTTCACAGATGAGTGTCGAATAGCTTTACGTGCTCCAGACGGTCGAGAACGAGTGTGGAGAAAAAGAGGAGAGAGGTTTCTACCCATTACCACCACCCAAACTGTGAGTTTCCATGGAGGCTCAATAATGGTATGGGGAGGTGTAAGTTCCGACGCACGTACAGAGTTGGTCATCGTCGATAATCGGCTTACAGCTACTCGATACATCGAGGAAGTTCTTCAGGAGCACGTAATGCCTTATTCGGGATTCATTGGACACGACCAATTCCTCCTCATGCACGATAATGCACGCCCGCACGTCGCACATTGTGTAGAGGAATATCTGGAAGAGGTTGGAATACAAAAATTACAGTGGCCAGCTCGTAGCCCGGACTTAAATCCAATTGAGCATGTATGGGGTATGCTCAAAAGAAAGATAAAGTCCAGCTCCAAACCGCCACAAACTCTAAATGAGCTCCGAAATGCAGCGCTGGCCGCTTGGGACAGCATACCGCAAGTTGATGTCAGAAACATCATTCAAACCATGCCAGATCGAATGCAAGCGGTTATCAGGGCTAGAGGAGGAAACACCCGATATTAAAACTGATAGACAATAAAGAAACAGACTTAATTTTTAACTTTGTAGTGTTTTTAAAGTGACAATGGAAAGATGTTAATTTTAGTGAAAACATGTTATCTTGAAAAGAAAAATTTCGGTGAAGTAAACATTAAATTTCTATGTTCTAAAACCATTAGAGACACTTATTGAATGCATCTACCCTTAATTTACTGTTAAAAAAACGTTTCAGTGCAAATAATCAGCAAATTCACGAGTGGCCAAGTTTCCGTGCCGGTGAGTGTACTATGTTGTATTAAATATTAACAGCATAGTAGCGATGACCTCATTCTTAGGGGTTATTCATGTACTCTTTTGTAGTATAATAACCCTCATTGAACAATATTTACAAAAATAAAATTTTAAACTTTATACCTTGCATTTTAGCCATATTCTCTGCATATTTTTGGGATTTTGTTGTAATAGTGTATACATTGCCCCATCAAGGAATAATTGACACGTTCCTAGTAATTACAGAATCACAATTTTTGATAAATCAATTTGTATTCTTGTAAAAAAATAAATTTTTGTAAATACACTGAGGCCAATTAAAATAAATTTTAATATTTTGGTTAATACAATTATTTATTCAATTTTGCTCTAATAGACTCCTTTGGATCTAGGTTAAAACAACTTTTACAGCTTTCTGCTGCAAAACAAAGATAATTTACTGTGGCCTAAAGACATCTGCGCATCTAAATATGTACACAATTATGATTATAAATGCTGTCACATCCCTTAGGACTAAGATGTAATTCCTTGTTACCAATAAAGTGTCTCAAGTTGGCCACTCACCATACGAAACACACACTCGACCGACACAAGCTAGGCAGTCAGAGGCAGGGGTCCGCACTCCCCCCAATCGAACGCTGTTAGATAGCTCAAAAACCCTTACAGCCCTCTGTTTATATGATAAATGGTAACAATACCAAATCATAAACCACCATCATCATCGTCGTCGTCATTGCCTTTCCCTTTTTTAAACAGCTCGCGGCCTGAAAAGCCTGTATCGGATGAAGCTGTAAAAGCCAAAAGGGCTAACAGCACCAATATCACGGAATAAAGATATACGAAACACAGCAACATATTACTATTTTGCACTATGTTTCCCCGGTCTAGCCGGCCCAATTGTGCTACAGCCATAATACGCGGCAGGGTGGTTCCATCTTGTTAATATTAAAGTTGTATAAAAGTTATTCTTAAATTAATATTAATCCTTAAATTAACTTCTGTCTTTTTCAATTTATTTATATCACTTATTACACACCTGGCCGTATGAACATTGGTTTTTGGCCAAACATATTTTTAATTATTTATTTATATCAAAATGAGAAAAATAACACTATAATTGTAGTTTGTTTACAACATACAATTTAGCAGTAATCTATGCTTGGTACATATTTATTTATCTATGATACATTTAACGTTAGATGATTATTTTTTATTAACTGGCTTTACGGCTCTGGGTTCTAGCCCTTCCGAGTAAAACATTAGAGTATGAAGTGTAGAAGTAAGGAGTACCAACTCACATAGTAGAACAGTTGAAAAAGTGGCCATTTGTAAGCAGTAAATAACAGCTCAAAAACTCTCCACAACAGCGCTGGAGTAGCTACTGGGATGAAATGAACTTAGCAGCTGTCGACGGTTTAAGTGTGGTGCTAAACTGCTCAGTAGCTCTAAAATCTAAAATATTTTTATTTAGTAAATATAACCTTGGAAAAGTCGGTTATCCCACTAATATATTTCGGTGCGTTCTTTAAAATTTACCCCGTAGTTATAGTAGCGCCACCTTGATTTAGTGGTTTTTATGGACACTTTTACGGTACGCAGTCTGTACTCCTTACTTGTACACTCCATACCTACATTAGAGGTTACAGGTTATCACAGAGTACGTTATAAATACCTGGAAAATATTTAATAGGCGAATGCTACACGCGTGATATTTATCACGATCCAGGATCATGATATTTATTGAACGTGTAGTATCAAGTTTTGAAGGATCGCGATACGGATCAGAATTTCTAGATTTCCGAAAATCCATTACGCGATCCAAGGATGCGATGCGGGTGAAATCGCGAAAGAAATCGAGAATCCTGTTTCGACGGGACCATCGACAATCCATCCAAAATATTTATATTATGTTTGGAAATAACGCCCATATTAGGAGACACATCGTGTGGTGGTTTTAAAAACAATTGTAAGCACATGGGGGCACTTCAAGTTACTACTAATTTATAAAAAAAAAAAACAAAAAATAACGCTTCAATAGAATTAAATTCTTTTCTTTAAAAAAAAAAGAATATTAACAATGCTACAAACATTACGAATATTCCCCTTAACCACTCGTGGTAAGCTTAAATTGCTTGTGTTACGAGTGGTTCACGCCAGTAGTCGAATGGCGGATTCGAACCCACGACCTTTTAGAGTTCGCGGTCCGCGCCCTGCCATTAGGCTACTGTCGCTTATAAGTTGAATTTGAATTCAGTAATAAATTACATTGAGTTATAGCTTGTCTCATTTATGTATCCTGTTTAACCGCTCGATTGCTTGCGAACAAAAAAATGGTAGCTTACTTTGCCAGTAGGTCGGGACCGTGTTTCTCACGTTCGACCCGCCGTCAATAAAACTTAATTTACTTATGACTTACTCGAGAGTAGCACTTCAAATTTTTAAAATTTTATGAATAGCCTTTAAAATAACAAAAGAAAATACGTATGTTATTCCATCAAAATATGATTACAATAATATTTTAGAGGTGTTGAAATCACAAGTACAAGCCATTTTAGCGTCTCTTTGTAAAACATCGGGTTTATCAAAAAAATAAGATCGGTAAGTGTATGATTATTTACTATATCTTTAAACTTTATGAATTACTTGATATATTTATCAAAATAGTAAAAATATTTAGTGAAACCTGATGATGAATTCACGGACTGCGCAATCGATCGCCATTTGTTAGTTACAATCTAGGCTGTTATTACATAAAAACGTATATTATAATATGATGAACAATTTATAAAACTTTATTACTTAAATTGAATAATTATATTCAAATACCACTACGACTATTTAGTATTTAAAGAATACAACATAATTACGATAATGTAAGCTATAGAAATTTATGTTTAGATTCGCGTCATTCTGAGTATTTTTAAAAGTCGACTTTATCACATTTTTCATACAGTATTTGCTAAAATATTACTTTAATACAATAAAACACTAATAAGACATTAATTTGGTATATAAATACTAGCAAAAATCAATAAAATTCAATACTCACGGCATATTTTATCACCTCGTTAAATCCACTCAAGCGTCACTTCACTCACCAAACTTTCACTAACAAAGTTTCGATATTTTTCGTCCAAGAGGTTGGTAATTTTGTTCCAAATCTATGATTAATATCTTTGTTTTTGGTTTTAATACGTAATAGTTAGACTCTGTGCGTTTAAAATACGGTCTAAATTCAATTAAAAGAACTTCCTCGCTTTGCAACCACGGTTGCAAAGAGCAAAGTTAAGGATTCTGTTTTTGCAACTATGGTTGCAAGAAGCAAACGAGCGGTTAATTAAAAAAGGAGTGACCAGTTCCAATAAGTTGGCAAAACATTTATCACTCATGCGAAAATAATTTTTGTAGTCGTCCATTTCTCCAGTAAGTCTATTCACATCTAATAAATTTAAATGGGTACATTTTCCTTTAAGCCGGTACCACTGTTTAGCCCAGCTTCTCCTTTTCACTCTCCTTTTTAATATTATTGCCATAATGATAGTCTCACAAGCTCTTTATTCATTTCGGTCTATTTTAGATATGTCTGCACTTAACAGTTTTGTGCTCAATACTTTCAGGTGTACAAAAAGTACTCTGTGCACAATACTGACGTGATCCGTAATGAACGTGTAGGGTGAGTCGATATGGATCGCGATAACGTCATTCCAGATCACGTCCCAGATCATGAAGGATAGAGAACAGGAGAACGATCACCGTAGAAAATAGTGTCCAGAAATATGGACACCATAAGTGACGCTCTGTGATCACTCGAGGTTGGGTCAACAAAAGTCATTTCGAGTCTATTTTTCCGATCAGATGCTAAACCGCTTGCACATCCACGCACAATAAAATATGTCTCTATTTTTTAATGTTTCTTTGTGTCAAAAATTACAAAATTACGGAGCATGAAAATATTTCTTTTCGTTTCTTATTATATTTCGTTTCTTTGTGTCAAAAATTACAAAATTACGGAGCATGAAAATATTTCTCATTAAAAATTAAATGAAAATTTGTACATTATTCAACTAACTTCATCTACTTGTACTCATAAACGTCGGTGAGTAGTAACTTCGCAGTTAATACTCACCGACGTCAGCGCTGCTATACATTCTACAATTTTCAAGGTCAGGCGGGCTATGCTTTAGTACGTAGTGATCGTTCTCCTATTCTCTATGATCGCAAAGGTAGAGGATGCAAAATCTCAAAATGCTATTTGTGCATTTTTATATGCTTTCGATACAAATGTAGCCCTTGAAGCGGTAAGCGAGTTGTCTAAAAATGCATTTATTCTAACATTAAGAAGGTTTATCACTCGCAGAGGGATTCCTAAAATAATCTATTGCGATAACGATCGTAATTTTGTAGCCGCTGCCAAGGAAATATCAACCTTTTTACAGTCACAACGCGACTCTATTTGTGAATTTGCAACTCGTCGCGGTATAGAGCTCAAGTTCTCTCCCGTGTACGTTCCACACTTCAATGGGCTAGCTGAGGCTGGGATAAAGTCGGCAAAATACCATGTTAAAAGTGTCCTAGGCAATTCGCATCTAACTTTTGAGGAACTGTCGTCATTGTTTGCACAAATTGAGGCTATCCTCAACAGCCGACCCCTTTGTTCTCTTAGTCCGTCCCCTAACGACCTACAACCTCTCACCCCTGCTCACTTTTTAATCGGCAGGCCACTCACCTCGCTACCATCACCAGACTTCGTGGACTGCAACACTAATCGCCTCGACCACTACCAGCGTCTGGAGCAGGCTAGACAACACTTCTGGCAGAGTTGGACCAAGGAATATGTTGCCGAGCTGCAACAGCGCTCTAAATGGCGCACTAAGAGTAGAGATTTAAAGCTCAATGATCTCGTTTTAATAAAAGAGGACAACCTGCCCCCCGTTATGCTGGCACTTTGGCCGCATAGCCAAACTGTTTCCGGGAAGCGACGGTGTTCCTCGAGTCGCGGATATTTCTACGTCCCAAGGAACAATAACATTTGTCTTCTACCTACTCCATCAGAAGAAACCAATTGCGCCCTCCTTTCTGCCAAGGAGGGTCGCGTTCGTATACGGCTTAGAGATCTCTAGTAAGATCGTTAAGCCAATTCCTAAAAGGTTGAGTTTAGTGGGTAAAAGTCCCACATAACCACGCAGCCGGCTGCGTGGTATGCTATGAGCATTCTCAACCTCCCTCCCCCGCTTTCCGGAGGGTTGCCCATATTTGCTTCGGGCGCAAAAAAAAAAAAAAAAAAAAAAAAGAAACCTGTTAAAAGCTAAATAAAGCTTTCAACGGCCGGGAGGATGTCGACGCCAGATAGTCGACAGTCGACACTATTGCCTTCCTTATAAGGCGCTTAATATAATGTTATTGTATAGAGTCATATACCAACCGTACATTCAACCAATCGCACTGCACAAATACTCAACCCGTCATTCCCCGCACTCGACACTCACATTCGTTCTCACATTCCCATTCTAACCTCCGAACAAACAAGACACAAGCACAATACCAAGAATAATGTAATTAATAAAACCAAATTCAATCGAATAAATCTTTGAGAAGATCTACGATATCTTTCTTTTGTTCATCGCGATCAAAAAATGGCGTCAAAAACCATTTATTATAACCTTCATGTCCCAGATCGTGATAAATATCACGCGTGTAGCATTCGCCACAGACGTTAAGTTTGACTTTGATGACAGGTTGACAAATGAAACTATTGACATAGGTTTGTCGATCTGAGATCGATTTATTGAAGAATCGATTTCTTGTACGATCCAGTAAATCTATATTACACCCTAGAAAATCGAGATCGAATCTTTTTCTGTCTTCATAAAAACTATAAAATTATTTACAATTAGTTGTATGTACCAAAACCAGTAAATAACAACAGTTTTTCTTTTCAAATACTAGCAAAACCGCTGTGTGCTCAGTTTCTTTCGCCTCTTCATAATAGATTAAAGAAATAAAAATAAGTAAGGTACGCAATCTGTACCTTGTACGAATCTCAAAGCAAATCGCATTTTTAAGAAATCGATCTTTTAGACCTAGATTTTTTTGTAAATCGACTCAACAGATGTCGATTCATCATTCATCGATTTAAAAATCGATCGTGTTCGGAAAGGGTCGACATCCCTATGATCAGTATTATTATACTATAACTTTAGATTATACTATATATACGACAGATCTGATGATTTTTTTATTAAGTGTTTTGGCTTGGATGCTTGTTTTTAAGCCATGCCTTCATTTCATTCATGATCTTAGTTTTTATAGATTTTTTTAGCTTTACTTGCTTTACAAGGCTAGGGGGTGGAATTTGCGTTCCCTGGCTGAAACATCACCAACTTTCTGACACCGGGCTGCTGATAAAATAAAATAAACCCAATAATTTATAATGGTCAAGCTAGCCAAGGTATGTGTATTATCTTTTGCTAAGGCATATTCTTGTATAATATGTTGTAAGCTGTGATATCTACTTAGTCTGCTTAATTCATACTAATTATTTTTTATTCCTCGTATTAAGGTTTATCCCGGCTTCAAAACCAATATACTTCATTTCATTTCAGCTTTTATTTTATAGGATAGGGTACCAAACTAGCACACAGTCCACCTTATGGTAAATGGCTGCTGCGGCCCATATACATCTACATCTATCCTCGATTATAAATTAAAATGCGGATGCGTTGCCACCCGTAACGACTAAGATGGAATGTCTCGTTTCCACCAAAAAGGGTTTCCGGTTCTCTACACTCACCATACGAAACACAGCAGCATTAAGCTTCTATTTTACGCTGGTATTCTGTGAAAGCGTGCTCCTTCCCCGATCGAGCCCATGCATGGCTCTACCACTTATAAAAATTCAACTATCTTATCAAAAAACCAGCTTATCAAAATTCCACTACTAAACATAGTATATAATAATAACACTCCTATACCTTTAAACGAGCAATTCTTGTATATATATATGTATATATATATATATATATAAATATATATATATATATATATATATATATATATATATATATATATATATATATATATATATATATATATATATATATATATATATATATATATAATCGGAATCTCGGAAACGGCTCCAACGATTTTCATAAAATTTTGTGTGCAGGGAGTTTCGGGGGCAATAAATCGATCTAGTTAGGATTTATTTTTAGAAAATGTCTTTTTGTCCGTGTTTTTAGGCAATGAAAAACTGCTACAATATCGTTAGAATAAGAAGGTAAATTTTGACAGTTTATTAATGATTACAAATAGCTTAATTGGTATATAGGGCGGTCACAAAGTCGTAATACCATGGTTCGAGCCCAGACCGACCGAGCGACTTTTTTTAATTTTTTTTTCAAGTTCCTTTATTTTTTGAGAAAATCTATGTTTTCGTGCCTTTTTTGGTATTTTTTAAAAACACGAAAATTTAAATTAAACTAATTGCATTCATGATTTTTTATTCAAATAACCAAGTTCAGTTTTTACTATGATGTCGCTACGATCAAAAAATATTCGTATTTCATCAGTATGTAATTTGTATCTAATTATTAAAACACACGAATTAAAAAAAACCTAGCGAAAAATACCGAGCAAAGCTCGGTCAACCGGGTATTTGTCATAATATAACTTATAAATGAAACGTCAGGGGTTAAAAATCAAATAAATTAAACACCATAAAATCCGTAAAAGTAATTTTAATGAATATCCTTATCCCTATTAATTGTCTTATAGGGAGGATATTTTTCATAGTTGCCACACTTGGCAGAGGTTTATTACTTTGAATTTTTATTAAATATATAGTGCTGCCCATCTCCTGTTTAAGCCTCCCTCTGTCTTCTCTTATGGGTTATGACATCTACGTCAAGTACTTAGTGGACTGTATATTCCCTTATTTTCCTACTTTTACGTAGTATATATAAACTATAGGATTATGGAAATAAAACATCAGTTGTTCGTAAATTCCCTTTGGAAATGCGGTACTGAAACTTTCACTTCCTTATTACTATCACTTATCCCTTATTTTTCTTTCTTGATTTACAACC
The DNA here is from genome assembly GCA_036936625.1 of Parnassius smintheus behrii. Taxonomy (NCBI): domain Eukaryota; kingdom Metazoa; phylum Arthropoda; class Insecta; order Lepidoptera; family Papilionidae; genus Parnassius; species Parnassius smintheus. Next base: position 3,414,530 of record JAUPFT010000031.1, read on the forward strand.
AAAATTCTAAAATATTTATTATAATTATTCTTGTTACTAAATTACGAGAATTGAGATTATACGAGAAATAAATTTAGAGGATTTACTTCAAACGCTCCCTTCCGCTTCCGCCACGATGCTACGTTGCTATTTGAACTATAGTACGTATCTAGGGCAGGCGGAAAAAAGTACATTGACCTTCGACGATACCATCGGGGTAGGCAATCTTTTTTGTTTAGGTTCATTTTTTAATCCTTTTATCATTACATACATCATCAGAGTGAAAGGCAAGGCTGCCGAGTGCGAAGTAATTTACAGGCCCTATGTCTATAATTATATAATAAAGAAAGAAGATTATCCTGTACCTAAATGAATTAAAAATCAAATTAATATTAATTTAAGTTTATTATTTATAAATCATGAGTTATTACAATTTTCATTATAACGTTAATAGTAGGTAAGTACTTTAATAAGTAGGTAGGTAGGTAAAAAGACGAACTTTTAATGCTAAGCCTTCTTCAGCAGCCAACCTTGAAACATACATAAAACTTCTCATAAATGATTGTCAGAAACACTTGACAGACTATTCATCTGTACACATTTCAGAATCATTTTATGATGTAGATGTAGAAGAGTCCGTCACTTTGATTATAACCTAAAATATCGGCACTCTTCTTTTTCATATCCGTTTTGGATGTATATATGTCTCCCGGAGGGGCGAAAAGTGGATTGCGGAAGCCCGTCTGGCTACGCTGAATGTATGTGGAGCAATGAATGATAAGATGGATGAAGTATGCGAAATGATGAATGACAGAGGAATAGATGTGTTATGTGTAAATGAGACGAAACGAAAGGGAAAGGATGCCACTGCACATGGCACGTATACCGCGTATTGGTCTGGTGTAGACGAGACCGAACGGGCATGCCAGGGAGTTGGTTTCATCCTTTCAGAAAGAATGGGTCAATATGTGAAAGAGTATGAATGTGTAAGCCCGAGGCTGCTATGGATACGAATGAAAGTGGGCTTAAAGAAGCTGTTCTTGGGTTGTACGCCCCAGACATGTCTAAGCCCACTTACATCCGAGAGCAGTTTTGGGACATGGTAAGGATGGTGTTGATAAAATGTAAGGAAAATGAAAAGATTATTATGTTAGGAGACTTTAATGGAAGGGTTGGGGTGAGGAGGTCTGGTTATGAAAGGATATTGGGAACGTTTGGTGATGAAAGTATAAATGAGAATGGTGAAGACCTCCTCACCATATGTGTGGAAAAGAATCTCTTTGTGACGAATACTTTTTTTCGTCATAATAAGATTCACATGTATACATGGGAAAGAGGTGATGATAGAAGCATGATAGATTTCGTAATTGTGGATGAAAGAATGAGGAGCGCAGTCGTAGATACAAGGGTTTACCGGGGGTCCAACGTAGTGATGGATCATTACTTGGTCTTATGTCGAATTAATGGTCTTTTCAAGCGTTGACGGCATCGGACATCTGTGTCTACCACTGCGTTATAGCGTATAAGAATAGAGAAGTTACAAGATGAAGATGTGAAAAAGAAGTATAAATGCAGACTGAGAGAAAATATTAGGTGTTTGAATGAGTTGTGTATGAATGATTTAGACTTGAATACTGTATGGGATAATATTAAGAAAGGTTTGGTGGATGCAGCCACCGAAGTATGTGGTGTAAGTAAGAGAACAAACGAAAGGAAAAGGAATACGTTGTGGTGGGATGATGAGGTACGGATGGAAGTTGAATCAAAGAAGAAAGCATGGTTAGATTTAATAGCAACTAAAGCTAGTAATTCTGGTGGTATGAATGATGAGATAGGAAGAAAAAAGGCAGAATTTAGACGTCTAAATAAGAAAGTAAAAGAAGTAGTTGAAAGGAAAAAGAAAGAAAGAACGGATAAGAATGATAGAAGGCTATCTGATAATCTCCAGGCTAATATAAAAATGTTCTGGAAACTCGTAAGAACTGCCAGGGGAAATACAAAACAGCCTATAATTAATGCTGTAAGAGACGAGAATGGATGTATTCTGAATGATGAAGTTTCGAATTTGAACAGATGGAAGGAATACTTTGAAAGCGTGTTTATAAGTGAAGAGTCATCTGAATTAAATGAACAAGAAATTCCGAAAGAAGTGGAAAGGGGTATGGAGATATGTGTAGATGAAATAATGAAATCAATGAAAAGTATGAAAGCAGGTAAGGCAGTTGGATATGATAGAGTATCACTCGAGATGCTAAGGGCTGGAGAGGGAGTGGTGGCAGGCCTGCTGTACATCTTGTTTAATTTGTGTCGGGAATTAAAACGGGTACCGGATGACTGGTAGTAAAGCAGTTAAAGTACCAATATATAAAGGAAAAGGGTCACAGCAGGACTGCAAAAACTACCGTTGTATCAGCTTGCTTAGTATTGTGGGTAAACTGTATGGGTGTTAATTGAAAGAGTTATAAAAGAAACTGATGGAATAATTTGGGATGTGCAAGCGGGTTTTCGAAAGGGAATGGGGTGTACAGATCAAGTCTTTTCCATGCGCATGATTGCGGAGAAGTTTTTGGCTAAAAACCAGAAAGTTTTTTGTGCGTTCATGGACTTGGAAAAGGCTTACGACAGAGTGGACAGGAATGTGTTATGGCAAACACTGAACTCATATGGGTTGAGCGCTGGTTTGATACAGGCATTGAGGTCTCTTTATAGGGATTCTAGTGCTTGTGTCAGGATCAATGGGGTCTACTCGGACTGGTTTGGCATCCGAAAAGGTGTCAGACAGGGCTGTGTGGCTTCCCCTTAGCTGTTCAACCTATTTATGGACAGGTGTTTGCAAACTTTGAAAGATGAAGAATGTGGGTTAAGAATGGGCGAGTTAACCGTCAAATGCCTTTTGTATGCCAATCATCAAGTCATATTTGCGTCATCGGCGGCTGAATTGCAAATGATGGTTACATTAATGAACTGGGCATTAAAAGAAAGGGGAATGAAAGTGAACGCAAGTAAGACGAAAGTGATGGTTTTTGAAAGAGAGGAAAGCAAAACGGTATGTGAAATAAGAATAGAAGGAGAGTTAATTGAGCAAGTGGATGAGTTTGTGTATTTGGGATGTGTATTTAGCAGGGATGGTAGATATGATAACGATATAGAACGACGAGTAAATGCAGGGAATAGAATGAATGGGGCACTACACTCTATTGTGAAGAATCAGAATGTATCAAAAAGGCACGTATGGTAATTCATAATGCTGTGTTAATCCCTACTAACAGAAAAACTGTACTACTTTTACTTTAATGTATGGTAGTGAAAGCTGGGTGTAGCAGAAGAAGCACGAAAGTAGAATAAATGCTGTAGAAATGCGGTCTTTAAGGAGTATGCTAGGGTTGAATCTGAATGACAGGGTGAGAAATTGCGTGATAAGAGATAAATGTGGTATGCAAGATGATGTTGTGACCAGGATAAAGAAAGGAATGCTTCGGTGGTTTGGTCACGTAGAAAGAATGAATGAGGAAAGAGTGACAAAGCAAATTTATATGGCAGATGTGAACGGCAGAGTCGGGAAGGGACGCCCTAGAAAAAAGTTTATCGACCAAATTGGTGATATTTTGAAAATGGGTCACGTTAAAAGTACCCTTAACCGACGAGCATGTATGCGTAGATATATGGATGTAAAGGAGGCGAAAGAGGTATGTCAGGATCGTGTCAAATGGAAGTCCGTAGTCTCTGTCTGTCTCTGTCACTAGGTCACGTTTCCCTTACATATTTATAGATGTTTACAATCATTATTTCTTCGGTTTCCGAAATATGCGACAATTTCCGCTTCTTTCGTAGTGACGTAAAGTCTTTATGAGATTTTCATGTCGATGGACCCGATTTCATAATAGTGATAATATACAAAACGTCACAAAACAATAACAAATTCTTTAATACAAAACGTAATAAAACAACTAACAAAACAAACTTAATAAAAATTATAACAACTACCATAACCGAAAATTTTAAATCTCAAACTATCTACACGCAAGCGCATCCCAAATCAGAATGAGGAATGTGTTTTGCTCTATCCGCTTTCTTGAATACGCACGGCGTGACACAGGTTTATTCTCTGAATGACCGCTTCGTTCGCCTAACTGCGACTCTACCCCGTACCATGAGACACGCTTAGCGCATAACAATACGTAATCTATAAAGAAATGTATGGAAGCAATAACTGTCGTTTTGTTTTGATAACATAATACTTGAGCTCAATGTACTTTTTTCCGCCTGCCCTAGAAACGTACTATACATCGTCTTCGTCTTCGTACCGTTCCGTATATACCGTAGACAGAGAAACCTATAGACAAATTGACGCCTTCTTTTGCATTCACACACAAAAAAGATAGATTTATGAATACGTCTTGCATAGAAATGAGATAGAACGGTGTGATTGTTTGTCCCTTTCTCCGTGCTGGTTTTTTAACTAGCAAACTACACTTTGCTAAACAACTTTGACAGTTCGTCTCTACAAGGAGGAGTTCTCTCTAAGGAGTTTACACGTTGGTTTAATTGGGAAGAAAATTATTCTGTAAGCTTAAAATTTGTGAATTTTGTTCAGTTCTGTTCCTAGAACAATTAAAAATTTTATGTAAACATGTTTAAAAGTCGTAAGGATTATTCCATAATCCAAAACTACGTTACCGTCCTTTCTCACTCAACGCCACGCTAATTATTAGGCCATAGGTTTCTCTGTCTACGGTATATACACTCCTATCTATGTTCGCACCGTAGACAGAGAATGTTTCGCACCATGAAGGTCGCAACTTCGCTTCGCAGGTCGACACAGAGTAAGTTCTTTGAAGTCGATGTAGTACATAAGCGAGCGTGGTGTATATCATAGAATACTATAATTACTTATAGTATTTCATGGTGTTGGCGTTTTTACAGACTTTATTCCATTTGTAAAATTTGTTATAAAATATTTCTACTTTAAATTAGCCCATTTTTTTTGAAAGCCTTTAATACGGGATTATTCACCTATTGATTTTGTATCTATATATTAATTTCAAACTATAATAATAATAATAATAAAAAGGCGTAGGGAAGTGACGACCCCATCGCCCGCTGACGTAACATTTATGTGACAAAACAACTACGTCGGCGCAGTCAGTCAGCGCCCTGCCAAGAGGTGTGAGCGCCGTGCCTAGGCAAAATTGTGGGTGCAAAGGTCCGTTTGTGCATATGACCGAACCACGAAACGGTGCCGGGCTTGGGCGTCTCCCGTTATTTGGCACCCATAAATGGATGATGGTACAAAGAGGAACGCGCATAGGGCCGCTGCCAGGGGGTCGCCGGGGCGCGTCTGGAGCTGGCGCTGGACGCGGCAGCATGCGGGCCGCCAGCCGAGCGCGAGGAGCTGTACGATCACCTAGCAGCCCTCCGCATCCATCATCCCCACCAGAAGGCTTGGTGTCGGCTGGGTCTTCTCGGACTCAGCAAGCGGCATCCGCCGCTGGTGGAGCACGTCGCATGAGTTGGTTACAAACAACGAACGCAAACGCACTGCGGGCGTACTTTAGGGCAAAAGGGGAAGAAACCGGATGTTTGGCATATCGGGCTCGGATGCATCGCTTTTTTGCAGAGTTGGAGCCATCTCTATCCGTCACTGATCAAAACCTGGCAGACCGAGTTCGGTACATCCTGCGCTCCAACATATTTGGTGACGCCGAACTCAAACGACTACGACGTGAGGCTGTTCCCTCATCGGATGGAAATGCTACGGCTGGGAATGCGGCGCCACTAATTGCGCAGCAAACTGCAAATGTGGACGCTGCCGTCAATATTCCATTTGTGGTTGATTCAGACGATGATGGAATAGTCCCCCACGAACTAGAGAAAATGAGGAGCATATTGGAAGAGTCAATCCTGGAAACGCGCAGCATGCCTCTCAAAAATCGACCGCGACTTCCCCGCATACCCCTTAGCCAGAGAAATCGGGCTATCGTGCGGGCTCTTAACCCAATGCTGGTGACCTATTTGGAAGCCAGCCGGGACCTTTGCGAGACGGACTCAACTCTTTTCGGCGCCGCACTGGCAGTATGCCGTATTATTGGTGCCAAACTTCCCATGGCTGGACGTGCTACTCAACAAAGTAGCGCCATCCCAGCCTGGAGAAAAAGAATCGAGGACCGTATCGCAAAGGCAAGGGCCCTTATCGGCAGACTGACTAGCTTCAGGGCGGGTAATAATAGACCGAGAGTTGTGCGCACCGTTAGAATGGCGTTTGCTGGGACAAATATTAGTTTATCCCAGCCGGATATCACGCAGAAACTAACGGAGCGCATAGATGACCTGAAGCAGAAAATCGCTGCTTGGGGGAAGCAGATTCGACGATTTAGCGAGAGGTCAAGGCGGTTCAACCAAAATCGTCTCTTCCAGAGTGATCAGAAGAGGCTCTATAAATCATTGGAGCGACCAGAGGTATGTGGAGCGGGCCCAGGACCGGATCAGGCTGACACTGTCGCATTTTGGCGTGGCCTGTGGTCAGAGCCCGTAAACCACAGCGAGGGCCCTTGGATGGAAGTTGTGGCGAGCCAGAGTGCAAGTGTTACGCCTATGGACCCCATCACCATAACGCCTGAAGACGTGGCTGAGGCGGTCCGTAGGGCCCCGAACTGGAAAAGTCCGTGGCTCGACGGGCTGCATCATTACTGGCTGAAGGGGTTCGTAGTGTGTCATGCTGTGCTCGCCCGACAGTATCAAGAGGCTCTCGATCAGAAGTCACTCCCGAGCCTCTTCACTACTGGGATCAGTCACTTGGTTCCTAAAGAACAGGATACCACAGACCCGAGCAAATACCGCCCCATCACGTGTCTACCCACTATATACAATGTGTCCGATTTCCGATGTCCGATACTTTATGGGGTTAAAATACAATTAATTTTATCGACAAATCAGGGATCAATGATTTTTTTTTTGCCATCAATAAAAAATGGCAGCACTTTAAAAAAAATTGTTGGCGAAGCATAGATGCTTGCATTAATTTAACAATATCTACCCAAGTAGAAGACTTTCAAAAACAAAATTGGTCTCAAATGTTAGTTAATAGTGTAGACAATAAATCTAGATTCAAAAAATTATTTTTTAATTTTTCAGTATTAGTAAAAAACATTTTTGAAAAAATAAATTAGACAACAAATTGATGTTGTTTTTCAGATTCTTAGCTTTAAAAAAAACCATCGTGTTAACCAATTTTTTTTACTTGTTTTTATTATAATACAGGATATTTGCTATAAATGCACATTTAAATCTTAACTCTGAGTTAGATAGTTTAGGAGCTATGATAATTTGAATATAAGTTCAAAGTGCCTCTACCCCAATATTAGATAACTAAACACCCATTCCAGTGAATAAGATAAAATTCTTCAATAATTCAAGGAATCGTAAGCAAGCACAATAGCATCCTTTGTGTGAGCAGGTAAAAAACGCTGTGCACAACAGTGTGAGCGAGACAAAATAACGGCTGTCTACAGGTAAAAAGGGTGCAGTGTGCGCTTGTGCCGTCGAGCAGTCGTCCCTCGCTCTGCGTTGTGATAACATTCCTGGTTTTAAGTAAATCTACTTACTGTACATAATTATTGTTTGCTGATCGCGTGAAAGTAGCTTCGTCTGTCCACATAATTCTTTTTAAAAAGTTTGGATCATATCGCGTTTCTCTCAATATCCACGAACAAAATATTGCTCTTCTTACATAATCCGGTTCCAGTATTTCTTGCACCCTTCGAAAATGGTAAAGATGTAATCCTTCTCTTTTTAAAATTTTCCACACCGACCATTTTGATAGACTGAGACGATTAGCTATGCGTCTAATGCTCAGGCTAGGGTCTTGAGTAATCATTTGCAATATTTGATGTTCATATTGGAGCGACAAAACACGAGTACGTTCGTTACCGAGCCTTCTTATTCCATTTTCCGCAAGTCTCAAATGAATTCTCACGAAAGTGCGAGCATTCGGCGTACGTCTGTTAGGAAATCTGCGTGCATACTCTACAACAGCTCTATTTGCACTCCCGTTACATAATCCATACACGAAATGGATGTCAGCGATATGCTGGCTTGAGTACTCGTTCATTGAAATAAACAAAAAGTAACAGTTCAACAACAAAACAAAAACGTAACAAAGTCTAACAACAAACAATAATTATGTACAGTAAGTAGATTTACTTAAAACCAGGAATGTTATCACAACGCAGAGCGAGAGACGACTGCTCGATGGCACAAGCGCACACTGCACCCTTTTTACCTGGAGACAGCCGTTATTTTGTCTCGCTCACACTGTTGTGCACAGCGTTTTTTACCTGCTCACACAAAGGATGCTATTGTGCTTGCTTACGATTCCTTGAATTATTGAAGAATTTTATCTTACTCACTGGAATGGGTGTTTAGTTATCTAATATCGGGGTAGAGGCACTTTGAACAGTTACATTCAAATTATCATAGCTCCTAAACTATCTAACTCAGAGTTAAAATTTAAATGTGCATTTATAGCAAATATCCTGTATTATAATAAAAACAAGTAAAAAAATTGGTTAACACGATGTTTTTTTTTAAAGCTAAGAATCTGAAAAACAACATCAATTTGTTGTCTAATTTATTTTTTCAAAAATGTTTTTTACTAATACTGAAAAATTAAAAAATAATATTTTGAATCTAGATTTATTGTCTACACTATTAACTAACATTTGAGACCAATTTTGTTTTTGAAAGTCTTCTACTTGGGTAGATATTGTTAAATTAATACAAGCATCTATGCTTCGCCAACAATTTTTTTAAAGTGCTGCCATTTTTTTATTGATGGCGTAAAAAAATCATTGATCCCCGATTTGTCGATAAAATTAATTGTATTTTAACCCTTTAAAGTATCGGACATCGGAAACCGGACATCCTGTATAAGACACTGACATCCATTTCGAGCGCGAGAATCACTCGTCACCTGGAGCTAAATCAGGTGATGTCACGCGCTCAAAATGGATGTCGGGGCGGTGGTCGTGAAACTAAGGAACCACTCCTCATTGACGCGGTCATTGGCAAAGTGGTGAAACGCAACCGTCGGAACTTCTCCGCCGCCTGGATAGACTACAGAAAAGCATTCGACTCGGTGCCCCATACATGGCTAAAGATGGTCCTCGAGCTGTACGAGATTGACTGTACAGTTAGAGACTTCCTCGAGCAGTGTATGAGGGGGGGGGGTCAGTGGAGTACCATCCTCTGTTATCTGGGCGAGCGGATGATGGCTGCGGAGAACCACATAAGGATAAGAAGGGGTATCTCCCAGGGCGATTGTCTGAGTCCAATCTGGTTCTGCCTCTCTCTGAACCCTCTCAGTACCTTACTGGAGGGCTCCGGGAGAGGATTTCAGCTACGGAAGGGAGGAACAAAAGTGACCCACCTTTTCTATATAGATGACCTCAAGTTATTCGCCTCCAGTCGCTCCCATCTTATGGAATTGCTAAACATCACTTTTGAATTTAGCAATTCTATTGGAATGGAGCTCGGGACGGATAAGTGTGCGGTACTTCATGTTGAAAGGGGAGGGGTTGCTAGCTCTGAGGGCATAGATTTATCTATGCCCGTCAACTTAAAGACCCTTTCCGAGGCTGAAACATACCGATACCTGGGTATGTCACAGAACATCGGTATCGATGAGGCTGGTATGAAACATTCAGTTTGCGACGTGTTTTATGCACACTTGATCAAAGTGCTTAACAGCCTTTTGTCCGGTGTGAATAAGACACACGCATATAACGGTTGGGCCATGCCTGTCCTCATATATACCTTTGGCATACTCAGGTGGACTCAGACCGAACTTAACGCCCTGGATAGAAAAGTCCGCACTACCATGACGTCTCATAGGATGCATCATCCGAGATCGTCGGTAATGAGACTGTACTTGCCGCGAAAGCATGGTGGGCATGGCTTCTTGAGCGCACTCACCATGCATAATCGCGAAGTGTGCAGCCTCCGTGATTACTTCCTGGCGAGATCCGATGATCCATTCTATAATGACGTCATTTCTAGTGGTAAAGGGCTTACCCCTCTATCCTTAGCCCACGAGCAATGATGGACAATGACCCAGCAGTGCTTAGCATTTCCGACCGGGAGTATGGAAGGAGAAGGAGCTCCACGGAAGGTACTACAGAGCTTCGTAGATACAGTCGCCTCCCTCAACTGGCTACGTTTCGGTGACCTCTTCGGGGAAACTGAGGGTTTTGTCTGTGCAATACAGGATCAGGTTATTAAGACCAACAACTATCGGAGATACATCCTAAAGGATGGCACCGTCGACATGTGTCGAGCTTGTCGCCATCCCGGTGAGTCACTTAGGCATGTCATCTCCGGTTGTTCGGCGCTTTCTAACTCTGAGTACTTGCACAGGCACAACCCTAGTAGCCAGAATTCTTCACCAGGAGCTCGCTTTGAAATACGGTCTCGTGGATCGGAAATTGCCATATTACAAGTACTTGCCGGAAGCCGTGCTCGAAAATGATCGCGCCAGGCTCTATTTGGACCGGGCCATCATCACAGACAGGACTATTCTTGCGAATAAGCCTGATATTATGCTGATGGACCGGGCACATTCCTGGATATTTTTGGTCGACATTACCATTCCGTATGACGAGAACCTCGTGAAAGCCGAAACAGACAAGCAAACAAAATATCTGGACCTGGCTCACGAGGTGACCGACATGTGGGGTGGTCTACCGACCGAAATTATTCCTGTAGTCGTCTCTGCAAACGGGCTAATCCCAGTCAGCCTCTCGGGTCATCTGAGGCGACTGGGACTACGTGGCGGACCGCTCCGGGCTCAAATGCAGAAGGCGGTGCTCCTCGATACCGCCCGCATCGTCCGCCGGTTTCTTTCCCTTTCCTCCTAACCCTCGGCCGTTTGGTCTCCCCTGCCGAGGGCTTCCATCTGGTTGGGCTTTTATTTATTTATGTATTTTTGTATTTATTTTATGTTATTAATATTTATGTATATTTATCGTTTCATTTTAATTTATAATTATATATTTATATAACCCAACCAGATGAGAAAACTATATAAATACCCCAAATAATAATAATAATGGCGTAGGGAATTGACGACCCCAACGCCTGCTGACGTAACAGTTAAGTGACAAAACTGCTACGTCAACGCAGTCAGTCAGCGCCTTGCGAGTGGTGTGAGCGCCGTGCCTCGGCAGAATTTAGGGTGCAAAGGCCCGTTTGTTCTTATGGCCACACACGATACGGTGCCGGGCCTGGGCTTCCCCCCCTTAATGGACGCCCAAATAATGGATGATGGATAAGAAGATAGTGCGCAAAGGGCCGCTGCCTGGGGGTCGCCGGGTCGCGTCTGGAGCTGGCGCTGGACGCGGCAGCATGCTGGCCGCCAGCCGAGCGCGAGGAGCTGCTCGATCACCTAGCAGCCACCAGAAGGCTTGGTGTCGGCTGGGTCTTCTCGGATTCAGCAAGCAGCACCCGCCCTTGGTGGAGCACGTCGCATGCGTTGGTCACAAACTATGAACGCAAACGCACTGCGGGCGTACTTTAGGGCAAAAGGGGAAGAAACTGGATGTTTGGCGTATCGGGCTAGGATGCATCGTCTTTTTGCTGAGCTGGAGCCATCTTTAACCGTCACAGAGCAAAACCTGGCAGACCGAGTTCGGTATATCTTGCGCTCAAATATATTTGATGTCGCCGAACTCGAACGGCTACGACGTGAGGCTGTTCCCTCATCGGATGAAAATGCTACGGCTGAGGATGCGGCGCCACAAATTGTAGAGCAACCCGCAAACGTGGATGCCGCCGTGAATACCCCAGTTGTGGTTGATTCAAACGATGATGGAACAGTCGCCCAAGAACTGGAATTAGAGCATATGAGGAGTACATTGGAAGAGGCGATTGTGGAAACGCGCAGTACGCCCCTCGAAAATCGACCACGACTTCCCCGCATATCCCTAAGCAAGCGGAATCGGGCTGTCGTGAGGACTCTGAACCCAATGCTGGTGACCTATTTGGAAGCCAGCCGGGACCTTTGCTAGACAGACTCAATTCTTTTTGGCGCCGCACTGGCAGTCTGCCGTATCATATGCGCCAAGGTTTCCACGGCTGGACGCGCTACTGGCCATAGTAGCGCTATTCCAGCATGGAGAAGAAGAATTGAGGAACGTATCGCAAAGGCTAGAGCTCTCATCGGCAGACTGATATGCTTCAGATCAGGCAATAACAGGCCAAGAGTTGTGCGCACCGTCAGGATGGCGTTTGCTGGAACAAATGTTAGTTTGTCCCAGCCGGATATAACGCAAAAACTAACGGAGCGCATAGATGATCTGAAACAGAGAATCGCTGCTTGGGGAAAGCGGATTCGGCGATATACCGAGAGGTCGACACGGTTCAACCAGAATCGTCTCTTCCAAAGTGATCAGAAGAGGCTCTATAAATCATTGGAGCGACCAATGGTAAGTGGAACGGGCCCAGCACCGAATCAGGCCGACACTATAGCATTCTGGCGCGGCCTGTGGTCAGAGCCCGTAAACCACAGCGAGGGCCCTTGGACGGAAGTTGTGGCGAGTGAGTGTGAGGGTATTACGCCCATGGACTCCGTCATCATAACGCCGGATGACGTAGCTGAGGCGGTCCGTAGGGCCCCGAACTGGAAAAGTCCGGGGCTTGACGGGCTGCGTCACTACTGGCTGAAGGGGTTCATAGTGTGTCACTCTGTGCTCGCTCGTCAGTTTCAAGAGGCTCTCAACCATAAGTCGCTCCCAAGCCTGTTCACTACTGGGATCACTCATTTGGTTCCTAAAGACCAGGGTACCACAGACCCGAGCAAATACCGCCCCATCACGTGTCTACCGACCATATACAAGACACTAACATCCATTTTGAGCGCAAGAATCACTCGTCACCTGGACTCAAATCAGGTGATGTCGCGCGCTCAAAATGGATGTCGGGGCGGTAGTCATGGAACCAAGGAACCACTCCTCATTGACGCGGTCATTGGCAAAGTGGTGAAACGCAACCGTCGGAACTTCTCCGCCGCCTGGATAGACTACAGAAAGGCATTCGACTCGGTACCCCATACATGGCTAAAGAGAGTCCTCGAGCTGTACAAGATAGACTGTACAGTTAGAGACTTCCTCGAGCAGTGTATGGGGCAGTGGAGTACGATCCTTTGTCATCTGGGCGAGCGGATGATGGCTGCGGAGAACCACATAAGGATAAGAAGGGGTATCTTCCAGGGCGATTGTCTGAGTCCAATCTGGTTCTGCCTCTCTCTGAACCCTGTCAGTACCTTACTGGAGGGCTCCGGGAGGGGATTTCAGCTACGGAAGGGAGGGACAAAAGTGACCCACCTTTTCTATATGGATGACCTCAAGTTATTTGCCTCCAGTCGCTCCCATCTTATGGAATTGCTAAACATCACTTGTGAATTTAACAATTCTATTGGAATGGAACTGGGGACGGATAAGTGTGCGGTCCTCCATGTTGAGAGGGGAAGGGTTGCTAACTCTGAGGGCATAGACTTATCTATGCCCGTCAACTTAAGAACCCTTTCCGAGGCTGAAACATACCGATACCTGGGTATGTCACAAAACATCGGTATCGATGAGGCTGGTATGAAACAGTCAGTTTTGCGACGTGTTTTATGCACGCTTGACCAAAGTGATTAACAGCCTTTTGTCCGGTATGAATAAGGCACACGCATATAACGGCTGGGTCATGCCTGTCCTCATGTATACCTTTGGCATACTTAGGTGGACTCAGACTGAACTTAACGCCCTGGATAGAAAATTCCGCACAACCATGACGTCCCACAGAATGCATCATCCGAGATCGTCGGTAATGAGACTGTACTTGCCGCGGAAGCATGGTGGTCGTGGCTTCTTGAGCGCGCTCACCATGCATAATCGCGAAGTGTGCAGCCTCCGTGATTACTTGCTGGTGAGATCGGATGATCCATTCTGTAAGGACGTCATTTCTTGTGTACAGGAACGGGAGGCAGGTGCTCTTCAATGATTGATTTATTGAACGTTTGTTGGTTATATTTAAGTCGTCTTATTGCTTACAGTGTGTATCAGGTAATAATCAAAATTTAAACAGACAGAACTTATAACTAATTGCACGACGTGCTGTGATTGGTTGCCAACAATGACGAGCTCTGATTCGTACATAAAAGTTTGGTGTTCCGGTGCGTCGCTAGACGGCGTTAGTAGTCGCGCCAACATGCCGGCCGCCTTGGAAGCTCCAGCTTCCAATGATGTATCTACGTTGCCGCTTGATTGGGGATGCCGCAGGCTGCATTCATGTTGTCGTCCTCTGCTGATGATACAGGCAGAGGGCAGATTTTCGAAGCTGTGAGTCCGTGCTTCGGTGAGGTCTCTGCATGCTGGTGCAGTCAGTGGCCGGCCGATGAGGAAATGAGCTGGGCTAAGTGGACGAAGATCATGTGGATCTGAGGACATAGAACTTATAGGACGGGAGTTTAGGACTGCTTCGATCTGTGCCAACACAGTGCTGAACTCCTCGTACGTCAAGTTAGCGGTACCCACGACACGCTTAAGGTGGAACTTACAGGATTTTACTCCTGCTTCCCACAATCCCCCAAAATGAGGAGCATAAGGGGGAATAAATTTAAATTCAATGTTGTCGGTTGATAATTTATCAATTATTTGCTTTGAATTTCGCTCTAACATTTTGTTAATCTCTTTCATGGCTCCAATGAAAGTTCTACCGTTATCTGAGAAAATTTGAGCTGGTTTACCTCGTCGTGAGATGAATCTTTTAAGTGCTAATATAAATTCTTGAGCAGCTAACGTACTGACAAGTTCTAGATGAATGGCCCGGGTAACAAAACAAACGAATATGCAAATATAACCCTTTTCCAATTTAGCTCCCCTTCCTTTGCGATTCAGTACGTTTATGGGACCCGCATAATCCACTCCACATCGAATGAATGGGAAACCAGGTTCTATTCGTTCAGACGGAAGGTTGCCCATGATTGGCGTTAGGGTTTTACCTTTCATTCGAGTGCAGCGAACACATTGGTGGACAACCTTTCTAGCTAGGTTTCTACCCCCTAACGGCCACCAATTCTCACGCACGGTGGCCAATAGCAGCTGGGGACCAGCATGAAGAAGCTCGTTGTGTTGATGTATAAACAACAATTGTGTGAAGTTGTGTTTACTTGATAAAAGTATCGGGTGCTTCTTGTCGTAATTAAAGTCAGGCGAGTTACTAAGACGGCCACCTACTCTAATTATATCCCTTTCATCTAGAAATATATTAAGCCTAGAAATCGAACCTGAAGTTTTTAAGGGTAAGTTACGTTTTAACTTATCATATTCCATCGGAAATGATTCGCGTTGAGCAAGACGCGCTAACGACTGTAATGAGTCATTCAATTCATCTACTGATAACGGCCCCTGTGTACGATCTTTCTTTGGTGTGCGTAAGTTATGAATGTATCGCAACAGGTAAGCGCCAGCGCGCACGATACGCTGATAAGAACGAAACCTTTCAAAATTAATAATTTTATTCTTTGTTACATCACAAACCATAACCGTTGTCGTTTGTGATTTTAGTTCTGGTAAGTCGGAGTGTGTAGTCGAAGATTGCTGTGACCATGCCGACTCAGAATTTTTTAAGAACTCAGGTCCGCTCCACCACAGATTACTGTCAATGAGTACATCAAGACTAAGACCGCGCGAGACCAGATCCGCTGGGTTATTTTTGGTTCCTACATGTAACCATAACGCATTACTTGTTATTTCATTAATCTCCACTATCCTATTTTGAACGAATGTTTTTAACGAATGTGGTGACGTACGTAGCCATCCAAGGACAATAGTTGAGTCTGTCCAAAAGTAAATTTTGTGGAAATTAACACGCAATGACTCGATAATTTTCCTATATAATCGTGCGCCTATTAAAGCCCCGCACAGTTCTAGTCGGGGTATGCTGACTGGTTTAATTGGTGCAACTTTACTCTTTGCACACAATAATCTAATAGTCACCGATGAGTCATCAGAGTAGGTGCGAACATATGCACATGCACCATACGCACTCTGCGACGCGTCCGTGAATACGTGTAATTCTATAAACTGTGTGTGTGCGCTCATAACATGACGCGGAATACGTAGGTTATGCAAATATTGAAGTGTGTCAATAAATTTTTCCCAGGATAACGCAACATCACAGGGAACGGGATCATCCCAATTTATCTTGCACAACCACACTTTTTGCATCAATATTTTAGCTACTACCACAGCCGGTGTTAAAATTCCTAGAGGATCGTATATTTGTGCGATTATCGACAACATTGTACGTTTATTTAGTAAATTCGGTCTAACTACTCGTGTGGTAAAATGAAGTTCGTCACTTTTATTATACCAACCCACTCCTAAAGTCTTAGTTTGGCAACGTTCGCCTAATGACAAGTCTTTAGATATGTCGTGGTCACTGATATCAACGTTAAACAACCACTTACGCAACGGTAAACAAGCCGAGTTTAAAGTATTTCGTAACTTCTCACAGGTATCGAGTAAGCTATTTAAATCATTGTCACCTAGGATGACGTCATCAACGAAAAAATCCTCTCGGATTACTCTCGCAACCTGCTGATCCTTACATTCCAGCGCAAGCTGACGTAAACATCTCATACTAAGGTACGGCGCAGACGCAGTGCCATACGTCACGGAGTTTAGGCGATATACACGTATTGGGTCTGACGGAAGTTTACGCCATAATATCAATTGTAAATCTCGTTGATCTGGTTGTACAAGAAAATTCCGAAACATTTTCTCAACGTCCGCACAACCCACGTATTTATATTGCCTAAAGCGTAATAAAATGCTAAAAATGTCATTCTGAAGTGGTGGACCAATATGTTGAATATCGTTCAACGACTTACCGGACGACGTCACTGCGCTTGCATCGAAAACAGTGCGCAGTTTAGTCGTACTGCTATTTTCATTAATAACGCCGTGATGCGGCAGAAAATAGTGGGGTGACCCATAAGTTTTAACGCGACTCATATGACCGAGCCTTTCATATTCCCCCATAAAATCTACGTATTTTTCTCTAAATTGCGGCGAACGAGCGAATTTTCGTTCTAACGACAACAAACGTTTTTCAGCCGCTGTGTAACTGTCTCCGAGCACATCAGCTGATTCCTTTAAAGGAATGCGTACGGAAAACCTACCATCTTCCATACGTTTTGTCGTTTTGACAAAAATGTCTTCGCACGCACGTTCGTCAGCACTAAGGATGTTTTTATTAACGTTATTGTTTATCTCTTCGAGTTCCCAAAACAATTTCAACTGTGTGTCAATTGTTTGGGAGAAATTACATTGCACACTCTTAACGGGAAGTGGGTTATTAGGTAAAGGTCCCGACATTATCCAACCCAATTTTGTATTTTGTAAATAAGGTCCTTTATTCAACTTAATTTTGCCATCACACAATAATTCCCAGAACTTATCCGCGCCTATCAGTATATCGATCTCTGACGGTGAGTGAAAGTTCGGATCCGCAAGTTGAATATTATCAGGTAAACTCATATTATTTACATCGACACTAAATGTGGGTAATTGATTTGTAATGCACGGCAACACTAAACAATCAATGTTCATACAAAACGAATTTAACCTTGAACGTAATTTTATTTTACAAATGTGGGTGGACTGCGAAACGGTTTGACCTACCCCAGCAACGTGATAAGTGGACTGTATTAACGGTGCATTTAATGTTTCACATAACGATTTCTTTATGAAACAATGTTGACTACCATTATCAAGCAGAATGCGTACAGTGTGATATTTGTTATTATAATCTGCTATGTCCACTAACGCTGTGGACAGCAAAACGTTGGGTAATAACGAATATTCCTGATTACTGTTTTGCGATTCTAAATGGTTAGCCGTAACGTGTAATGATGACGAGACAGTGGAGACGTTAGCGGTGACCGGCTGTGCTGATGCACTCGACCCGCTCACCTGTGATGCGCCGTCTACCTGCCCATCAATGTGAAGCAAACTGTTGTGCCTTTTATCACACAACCTACATGGCCCAAACTTGCATTCGTCAAGTGGGTGGGTTGTGCGTAAACAATTGATGCACAGCTGATGCGTTTTAACTATCTTATTCCTTTCTTGGATAGACGAATTAAGAAACCTTGAACAGGAATAAATCGCGTGATTACCATGACACAACACACACACGCGGCTTTGTTTTAGTTTCGTATTACCCTTATTGTTATTGTTAGTAACGTTCGTAGCAATATGAGTATGTGTATATTGTTTCTTAGAGCGCGTTTGTTCGCCGCCTTTGTTCTCGTGGGATTTGTTATGGTTCACTTTTATCATTTCTAAGACGTCGGCGCGGTCTTTAAGAAATTTAAGTAAGTCATCCAGTTTCAAAGCTGACCTTGATTCAATTAACGAACTAGCTGTACCTTGAAAATTTTCCCATTCGCGTTCAGTGGCCTGATCTAATTTGGAAACGACCATGTAAATGATTAAAGTGTCCCATGAATCTGTTGGTTCACCTAACGTTTTAAGGGCACGCAAATTTCTCAAAACAATATCTATTAAGTTCCTAATCTGGGAAGCGGACTCTTTATTTAACGATGGAATTTTAAATAATGCCTTCACATGATTATGAACCAATAGTCGCGGATTATTAAATCTATTCTCTAAAAGCTCCCATGCGTGAGAGTAGTTGTGAGCCGTAAATTCTAATGCACCTATGACGTGTGCCGCGGTACCGGACAATGACGATTTTAAATAATGAAATTTTTGAACAGGACCTAAATCATCGCGATCATGAATCATACTAACGTAAGAATTTTTAAACTCTAGCCAGCAATCGTATGAACCGTCAAAGGAAGGTATTTTAATATCGGGTAACTTTATGCCTATCGGCTTACATGTTGAAATACTAGACTTTTCAGCTACTTCCTTTCTCAGTAAAAGTTTTGCAGAAGCTACAGCACAATAAAATTGATTTTCGAAACGATCTCTCTCTTCCAGCTGTTTTACAAGATCGAGATCTTCCGCTACCTCTTCTTCAATTTTAGTCTGTATTTCACTATACATCTCTATCAAACTCGAAGTACTCTCGACACGTAAATTTAATTCTAATGACTGTTGTTCAGTCAAGGGTAAAGTGAACTTTTTAACATAATTTTCAAACAGAGTTAATCGACCTTTTAAAACTCCTCTTTTCTTAATTAAATCTGACAATTTAGGCTCACTCATTTTGGGAATTAAGGAAATCAAGAGTACTTACAGTTGCCAATTTGTAGACGTGTGAACCAAGGTGGGTGCCGTTGCACAGGTAGGTACCGCCACTAACTTGAGCACTGGAAATGGAATATCAGCACGAAATCAACACCTATCGAAGGATGAGATGGAGAAACGGACGGGAAGTTCAAACCTGCCACTCCTGTCTGTCGATGCCTTAACGTTGCAGCTCTTCGCTCGATACGTGAATCTCCTCTTCGTATTTTGATGCGACGAATCTTCGGAGATTTCAAGCTTGAACTCCTTATTCGGCTCGATAGGACCACTTTATGTACAGGAACGGGAGGCAGGTGCTCTTCAATGATTGATTTATTGAACGTTTGTTGGTTATATTTAAGTCGTCTTATTGCTTACAGTGTGTATCAGGTAATAATCAAAATTTAAACAGACAGAACTTATAACTAATTGCACGACGTGCTGTGATTGGTTGCCAACAATGACGAGCTCTGATTCGTACATAAAAGTTTGGTGTTCCGGTGCGTCGCTAGACGGCGTTAGTAATCGCGCCAACATCTTGTGATAAAGGACTTACCCCTATATCTTTAGCCAACGAGCAGTGGCAAGACCCGGCAGTGCTTAGCATTTCCGACCGGGAGTATGGAAGGAGAAGGAGCTCCACGGAAGGTACTACAGAGCTTCGTAGATACAGTCGCCTCCCTCAACTGGCTACGTTTCGGTGACCTCTTCGGGGAAACTGAGGGTTTTGTCTGTGCAATACAGGATCAGGTTATTAAGACCGACAACTATCGGAGATACATCCCAAAGGATGGCACCGTCGACATCTGTCGAGCTTGTCGCCATCCCGGTGAGTCACTTAGGCATGTCATCTCCGGTTGTTCGGCGCTTTCTAACTCTGAGTACTTGCACAGGCACAACCTAGTAGCCAGAATTCTTCACCAGGAGCTCGCTCTGAAATACGGTCTCGTGGATCGGAAATTGCCGTACTACAAGTACTTGCCGGAAGCCGTGCTCGAAAATGATCGCGCCAGACTCTATTGGGATCGGGCCATCATCACAGACAGGACTATTCTTGCGAATAAGCCTGATATTGTACTGATGGACCGGGCACAGTCAAGGATATTTTTGGTCGACATTACCATTCCGTATGACGAGAACCTCGTGAAAGCCGAAACAGACAAGCAAACAAAATATCTGGACCTGGCTCACGAGGTGACCGACATGTGGGGTGGTCTGCCGAGCGAAATTATTCCTGTAGTCGTCTCTGCAAACGGGCTAATCCCAGCCAGCCTCTCGGGTCATCTGAGGCGACTGGGACTACGTGGCGGACCGCTCCAGGCTCAAATGCAGAAGGCGGTGCTCCTCGATACCGCCCGCATCGTCCGCCGGTTTCTTTCCCTTTCCCCCTAACCCTCGGCCGTTTGGTCTCCCCTGCCGAGGGTCTCCATCTGGTTGGGCTTTTATTTATTTATGTATTTTTATATTTATTTTATGTTATTGATATTTATGTATATTTATCTTTTCATTTTCATTTATAATTACATATTTATAGAACCCAACCAGATGGGAAAACTATATAGATACCCCACAATAATAATAATCTCCTGTAGTCGTCTCTGCGAATGGGCTAATCCCAGTCAGCCTCTCGGGTCATCTGAGGCGACTGGGACTCCGTGACGGACCGCTCCGGGCTCAAATGCAGAAGGCGGTGCTTCTCGATACCGCCCGCATCGTCCGCCGGTTTCTTTCCCTTTCCCCCTAACCCTCGGCCGTTTGGTCTCCCCTGCCGAGGGCTAGGCATGAGTTTGATATATCAAAACGAATCTAAAATCCGATTTCAAACACAAATCGATTCGTACAGATTGCTCAAACTAGAAAATCCGATTTCAAAAATCGACCTAACTAGCTAAACTCTTACGATCTGTACAACCAAACCAATCCAAATCGAAAATAAAATCGACAATATCCAAACCTAAACGCAAACTGTTGCGTAGAAATCCAAATCCGTTTTTTTATGACGTGAAGTTTAAGAACCAGATTTCGGTTTGTCGGCTATGGAATATCGAAATCTATTACACATTGAGATATGGGATCAATATTATCCTTACTGATTAGTACGTAAAGTCTATATTCGCTTTGCGAGATTATGCGTTGCTGAATTTTTGGTTCAGTGTGCGATCAATATCATTCCTATTGTTAAGTCGTTTAAGGCTATATTTGCGCGATTGCGCGATGATTTATTTTTGTTTTTAGTTAAGTGTATGCTTACTTAAAATAAATTTTGTTTTCATGTTGTTATGTTTTAGACTTTAGACGTAAATTTAATCCTGGTGACAAACAACTGCTCGCATGCCGGTTAGTTGTAACAGTGTATTGTATTATATTATTTTCTGATATTTATTGCCTTAATACCCTTTTGTTTAGTAAATATATTAAAAAAGTTTATAAAAATATTTAAAAATTAGGAGTGAATTGTGTGTGAGTGTATGTTTTAAGTGAGTATGTTACATAACATTTAAATATTTTTAATTTTGACTATTAATTTTTTTTTGTTTAGACTTTTGATTAGAAACTAATTTTTTCAAAGACGGGATCAATAATAAATGAAAAGAGGTGTCGTCCAAAGTCGTCAAAAGTGGAGCAAATTGCATTTTTAAACGCAAACCTTAATCCAAACAGATTCTGACATAAAAACAAAAAATCAAAAAACGAAAAGAAACAAAAAAAATATAATAAGAAATCATTGCAAATATACCGATTGTTAAATGCGCCGGAAAAGTTCTAATTTCATACAAAATTTTTCTGCTAGTCCCAGGCCTAGATAAAAGCATGAAGGATAATCTCGCAAATCTGTTACTGTATTAGTTAGATTTGCGTTTGTCGTTTTGTCGTTACGCAAACGAATTGGCGTGGCTAAGCGATACTGAAATCGGATTTTTAAAACGGATTTTGAAATCGATTTTGAAATCTGAAATCGGATAAATATCGGTTTGCGTTCAAATCCAAAAACGCCCATGCCTACCGAGGGCTCCCATCTGGTTGGATTTTATTTATTTATATAGTTTTTGTATTTATTTTATTTTATTGATATTTATGTATATTTATCTTTTCATTTTAATTTATAATTATATATTTATAGCACCCAACCAGTTGAGAAAATTATAAAGATACCCAATAATAATAATAATATAATAAGTTGTTTTGTCACTATTGAAATAATTCTATAACAGCGCCATCTACACGTTGACTCAAGTACTACATAAACATGCGAAGCCAACATAGTTCTAATAGTAAAGTAGTATTCACAGACTACTTTTTTTATATATAGGAAGTAGTATTAGTATTACTCCTAAGTATTCCTAACCTCCATGATCGGAAAGATTGCATTTGAACACATTTTTATTAAATTCTCTGAATTAATTTCTCGTATAATCTTAAGTCTCGTAATTTAGTAACGAGACTAATAATTATAATAATTATATTTTTGATTTTAGTTGCATATTTCTTATAAACAACATTTAAACAAGAATTGTTCGGAAAAACGATAAAAAATATAGTTAAATATTATAGACCTTGGATGGCCTGATCTGACTATAGGTCTATCTGATAAGGTAACAATGCCCGACATTGTAGAGAAGTTACAATAAAATTACCTTAATAATATATAAAATAGGTAATTACCCAATTGATAAACTTTAATGAGTATTTTGTGTTACACTTTGATCTACGATTATTGACTAGTACGTCATTGACTTCATTCAATGTGGTGAACCATGCAGGTGAATGCTAGTGTTGCCTAGTGTAGTCGAGTCCAAGTCGCCAAAAATTTGTCGTGTACCAAAGCAGTCAGTCTTGAAAAGTCACCTATTTTTATAAGTAACTAGCTTGCCAGGCAAACGTTGTTCTGCCCTTTTCGACGACCGTTTGTCATGTCCTATTAAAATCCTTAAATTCGCGGGAAAAAATGTGGGTCACTCACGGGCAAACAAACTATCCTATCTCTCAAGTTGGACCAAAATGCACGCGGTGTGCAAATTTGCTTAAAATCGGTTAAGTAGTTTAGGAGTCCATCGCGGACGAACAACGTGACACGTAATTTATATATATTAAGATATTTTAAGAAAATGCTTTTTATTATTTTCTAATAAAAGATTCAATGAATATCCTTTACAATCACCTTCTTTCTGACATAGCTTAGTTGGCGAGTAGTCAAAAATCGTATTTTTGGTCGCTCCGATTACTTTAGAGCTAGCCTTAATAGATAAAAATCACCTAACTTGGCAACACTAGTGAATGCATTCACTGTGTATCCTACACTACAAACAATTCATTCGAATTATTCGGAATTCGGTCGGTATTCGTCTCATTCACAATTCACGTCAATCACAAGTTAAAAAGATTTCGTTAATTGTTTGTGGTTGGTTGAACCGGAACATTCAAAAACAGGAACAAGAATGAATCATTCATACTTTTAAGTGTACCGGATCAAACGAACGAATCATGCACGATTGAGTTTTGCTTTTATTTTAAATACGATATCACAATCAATGGGTGCGTTTGGCAGAAAAAAGCGCTAGCAAGCGCTTATAAGCGCTAAAATAGTTTTCGGCCAGGACACGATTGCTACTTCAGTAGCGCTGACACAATCCGTCATTTTGCTTATTTAATTTGTTTGTTTTGAAGTAGAGTTTTGTGCAATATTAGTTTTAAGTAATATAATGACATGAATAAACATATACATGCTATTAAAAAATCATGATTGGTAAGTTTTTAATATGAATACTTTACAAACATATGTTTAAATTAGGTTAGATTCCCCGGTTAAAACTAACATCGTGTCCTGGAGGAAAATAGCTACTTACGATTTGACAGCGCTTACCGCTTACGATCGCCATTTTGCTTGCAAGCGCTTGCTAGCGCTTTTTTCTGCCAAACGCACCCTATAAATGTAACTGCCGTATATTATTTGTCTGGCTGAACAGCTGGAGCATCGCTAGGAAAACAATGTTATAGGGTGTCTGCAGTTCGTGCCATCATATAGGGTAGGCGGGTAGGATTAACCTACTAACATACATCAGGCAATTCAACAACTAAGTTTCATCAAGATAAAAATAAATGTAGCAAAATAAAGTCTCATTGTAGAATAATTTTTATTTTTTCATATACATCTGTAGATATTGTGTATACCTAAATCTAGGCCTCAAACATTGGCACTGAGTAGACTATGTAATATATGTTTTATTAATGCAGTACATGTTATTTATTATTCACAGAAAACTGATTTGAAGGCAAACTTGTGTCAATAGTATTGAAATCATTTCTTACGCTTTTAAGGGGTGCGGTGGTAAGAAAACCATGTTTTCTGTTTTATCGGTTTTGTTTTCATTTAAGCTTCCCACATGTATAAATTCTGTATTTAAATAATGATATTTATTGTCTAAGCTTCTTGTTGGTTCCATTGTATATGAATTATTTACAATTTCAGTCGGCGTCAATTTAGAATTAATATTTTGAATGGCTCTTAGTTGTTTATCGAGTAGAGCCTCGTCCACTGCCACAACTTCGGTTTTTACTAATGCGCCATTATTAGTTACTAGGCTTAGAAGTTCTTGTTTCCCTACGTCTTTTAAATTTGGAGAAACTTCTGCGACTTTAGATGAATTTAGTAATTCCTGATATAATTTATCTGGTTCAGTTCTTAAATGTGGTTTTCTTTGTAGCAAATCCCGAAAGTTGTGAATAAAGTATTCATAAGGCAGACGGTATTTCACAAAGTAAGTCGGCTGGTATGCTACTAGATTAGGTTGCCTCAATACATACGTTAGCTCAACAACACTGGCGCTATCAGGTGCGGAATTCAATTTAACAAAATTAGACATGCCTATTACCCGTTGCAAATTGGGTAAATTGTTCGGTGCGTTCAATTGTTGATTCACATTATTGCCATAACTAAATAATTTGGAAACAGAGTAAGGATTTGCGTTAATATATGACGTCTGATACACTGAATCTCCGTTTGAAACAATATTTGCATGCTTTGAATTTTGATTGACAAAATTTCCATTTCCATGTGTTGGCTCCGTATTTCCAATGTTTTTATAATATTTATTATTCCCCATGTTATATGGTAGTTGGTATACATTATTGGTAGAGGCTTCGTTCGGATAATGATAGGCAACTTGGTTAAGAGGGCTTAGATTTGGATTTATATTGTACGCTTGTAAATAAGGATACTTCATATTTTGGGAAGCCATTAGCAGCTTTTGTAGAGGTTGGTTATTTTGAAACTTAGACAGCATTAAATAAGCCAATATCTTATTTTTGTTGTTGCCAGATTCAAGCGCTGATAATACATCAGTAAAGCTGTTTTTAGCATTACCATTTAAATAAATATTAAATAGACTTTCTGCATTACTTGGAATGTTATGCTGGTTTTGTAACTTGGCATTATCCTTATTTTTGTTGTTGCCAGATTCAAGCGGTGACAATACGTCGGTTAAGCTGTTTTTAGCATTATCATTTAAATAAATATTAAAAAGATTTTCTGCATTACTTGGAATGTTATGCTGATTTTGTAACTTGGCATTATCATCCATAGGAAGTTTATTTAAGATTTGATTCATATCCACAGTTTCTTGATCATTTAAAGCATTGCCTTCTGTATTATTAAATACTTTGTTGCTAGGGGGAAACGATGGAACAGTTTCGCCGTCGCTTGTGACGGTTTTATACCACTCACTAAATCTAAATGACAAATCATTATCTGGACGACTATTCGAATTAATTAATTTTTCATTTTGAAATATCTGATCCAGTTTAGGGTTTTCACCTCCATTAACATCATTTAACTTTTCAGTTTTCCCGTAATCTCTAGGTACCGACAAAATCTTATCCTTCAATTCCTTTGATACTTGATTTTTTAAAATATCTATATCTTGAGGCGATTTTAGTGATTTTTGACTGTTTAACAGAGTAAATAGTGTATTTGGTGCATTATTATTTCCGTGATTTATTGTAGAGGGTAATATGTTGTTGTTATCATATAAATTTGCTGTTTTAAGAATTCTCAGTATTTTTGAGAGTGCCTGCTTGCAATTAATGTCTTCTATACCCGGGAGCTCGTATTGTACTGTTAGTTTTGTTTTCAGTTTCCCGTTTTGTAGTAACTCTCGTAATGCTTTTTTTTCAAGTATGGGTATTACTAAGTTTTCATGCTCATCATAGTTTTCCGCAGGCTGGCCATTAGTAATCAGAGCGTCGTCCTTTTGAATATTAACCCCGGTTTCCCGGTCTTCATTTAGAAATTTCGTTAGTATTTCTTGAATTTGTATCAATATTTCACTGGCTGGACAGATTTTAGGTACGAACTGTTCAACTTTAGTTCCTGGTTTGACCTAAAAGATAAAAATTTATTAAGTTAATGAAGGTCTAAAATGTATTAATAAATAAATACGCAATACCTTTGCGTCAGTATTTTCGTTAAGGTATCCATGTATCATACGTTGCAATTCGCGATCTGACGACAATATATTGAAAACGCCATTGACGTCCTGAAAAAAAATAAAAGTGGTTATCTAAATCCCTTTAGGGCATAGTCTACACTTTGTTAGTAAAGTTATGATTTCAAGCAAAATTAATGTACCATCAAGAACACCCTCTTTTACTGATCTAGCAGCGAGTAGTCTTTTTATAGAATAAGGGTGAGAAGCGAGACCACAGCACATCTGATGATAAGTGGATGCTTTGGCCCTTACACATCTACATTTATCTTGGACTAAGAACCAGAATTTTGATGCGTTTTCACCCCTGAGGACTTGGATAAAATGCATCGCTTACAGTTAAAAGGGTCTCCGGTTCCCTATACTCACCATACGAGACATAACAGCAACACGCCGCTTACGCTGGTATTCTGTGAGAGCGTGGTCCTGTCCTGGTCGAGCCGACCCACTTGTGCTACAACCATAATTACAGCTGCAGCGTGGCACTACCACGTCATACCTGACGATAAGTGGATACTGTTGCCCATACACATCTATCCTCGCATATGTCCTTACCCTGTTAAGCCAACCCATTCGTTGTATAACCATAATATAGTTGCAACATGGATCTACGACCTAAATCCACCAAGGTCCTTAGGCTAAAAGCTTCAAATAATGCTCATGTAGACTTGAATAAAACACATCGGCCACCTTGTTTCGTCTCCCGAGCTTCATAAAAGAGAAATAAAAAATAGTCCTTGTTATTGGTTAAAACTACTTTTACGGATTTCATCGTGCTTAATTCCCGACGTTTCGGGTGCTTTCAAACTCCCATGGTCACGGGGTACTGAGGTGACTGACGTCCCGATGTCAATGTTAACCCGGAGTACCTTCAGCTTTTTAATTATTATGTATGGACTTTAATTTTACCTACTCCTCCTCCTAAACAGGAAAAGCCAATGTTTTAACAGTCGGTGAGGCAGTCTGCGAGGAATCCTACTAAGGTACGTGAGGGTAATACGGTCACCTTAAGCTTTGCCGCCCTATAAAATCAAAACTAAGAAGAGGACGGAGACAAAAACACACGGTTGTATAATATAAGTAATATATTGAGAAGAGCATAGAAAACAAACTTTGACAATAATTAGGAACACTTATACGACCTGGGGACTTTCAAGAAAAGAGCGTACTCCTTTCTAAAGGGCCGGCAACGCACCTGCAATTCCCCTGGTGTTGCGGTTGATCATGCGCGGCGGTAGTCACTTAACATCAGGTGAGCCGCATGCTCGTTTGCCCCCTCTTCTATTTAAAAAAAAAACTTCGAGAAGTCAAATTACAATATTAAATTCGACTGAAATATTTACTGTAATGTCGACTGCCCTTTTGACCCTTTACTATCTGATTGATTGATGAAGAGATATGATGATGACAAATAAGGCTGTAGTTTTTAAGTTTTAAGATAGTGACATCGTAGTAACCGGATGACTATATAACCTTCACGTACTGTACACAGTAATAAGAATCCTTTCCTGATTTACGGACTCCCGTTTGAGTAGTTAAGACCTTATCACCCCCCGAATGGGTTCCTTTCTTATCGTGGCGGGTATATTAGCCGTGGCTTGGTCACCCGCGGTGAACTAGGAGAAACTCACGTGGCTGGCTCGAGGTGGCCAATCCGATTGAGCTTGAGAGTCCACTTCGGATGAGTTGGTGTGATGCGGCGAGAGGGGTGTCCTCTCTCCCTACCGCTGCAGTCAGGGTGGAGTTGCGGAGGAATAGGAGTGTTGGTATGACGACTCGCCACTCGCTCTATCCTCCGCGACTCTGGTGGGGCCGCACCGGTGATGCAATAGTGGTGGGGCTGCAGGAGGGGAGGGAGTAGCGTCGCTCTCCCTACCCTCCGTAGCAAAATCCTGAATGGCGGTGAAGCCATAGACCAGATCCGCCGCTTTGATCAGGAAGGCTAGTGCATTTGAGTGTTCGTTTGTTCAGGCACCATGTCCTTCGCGCATCGGACACAGGGGCGTCCGTAGCGCAAGTGAAGTTGGAGGTCGCGGAGGAAGGCGCGTCATGTGTTCTGGAGCACCTTAACTGATGAGGAAATGGGGAGGAGTAATCCTCTTCCAAGGAGGGGCCGCGGATGTGTGTTAAAGCGTTCCCGTGGCCCTGCCAATATGCGACGAAGGTGGAACACCATAGTGTTTTAGTTATTGCGAGTCTGACATAATCCGTCCTTGCCCTCGCGAAGTGAATATGCGTAGGCATTTTCCATTAACAAAAAAAAAGGTAAGTCCTTGTCTATTCCTGCTGGATAGCAGCGGTGGCTGCACTGCCATGTTCCGGACTGAAGGTTATAAAGAGCCGGTATAGTAATATTTATAACTTAAATTGCAAAGAGTCCCTCAGAGAAAATTTTAAGGAAATAAACATATTAACTTTGGTATCGCAATATATTTATGAAAATGTAATGTATGTATTTCATAATTTTAACACTAGGAACAAACGTAAGATTGTAATGCCAGTTGGGTACTAGAATTCATAGAATTAGTAATTTATTTATGGGGCAATGTATTCGTTTTTACCATATAATCCCAGAAAATGTTCACAATTTGTCAATCAGAAAGTTTAAAAGTTTTATTTAGTGTGTGTGTTCCGATAGGTTTCATTAGGGAAAATTTGTACAAATGAGGTATAATACAATATAAAGGTATAATATAATATAATTTATAATATCAAGGAATGTATGAACAAAAATAACCCCAGGCATTAACTAACCCTGCAACTCATAACGCGTATGACCCTCTTTGCTTAAAGTTATTGCAGGTGTCCATAGGGTGCTGCACCACAGTATCAAAAAAAAATTCTTTTTCGTCTTTTCCTTTATTTTTTTAAAAAATATTAGGATTTTCGCACGTACCTAACGTGGAGGCGGTTTATATACATAAATTTCACAAGGACAAACGAACCAGACGCGGAACAATTATTTGTAGGCCATACAAATATTTGTTAAGTGCGGTATTCATACGTGGTAAACTCATGCTGCAGTTATATTAGTAGTATAGTTATAGCATGAATGGGTCGGCTCGACCGGGGAAGTATCACGACCTCACAGAATACCAGCGTAAAATAGTAGCTTAATGCTGCTGTGTTTCGTATGATGCATGTAGAGGTAGAGATCAGGTGGACTGTGTGCTCGTTCGTCACCTTATCCTATAAAATAGCCCGCGACTCTCAGTGGTGCAACTCATTGCGCTACGGAACCGTTAAGTAGATACTTAGATTAGATAATCTAATTAATATATATCAAATAATATTTACCACATTGTCCGATAGAACGGCGTGAGCTGACCAAAGGACCACGAACAGCTTCGTCAACATATTTCTACTGTCTCGACATTAACCGTTCAATTATATATCATTTGTTTGGCGTAGCAGTATGTTGTTAAATTATCGACTGTGAAATTACCTAGGCGATTATATCAAATTAACGACTGGCTAGCATGTAATTACAACGCGCAAATTCAATCTTAATCAAGTGTTAAATATCAATCAATTTTGTACGAGCTAGAACTACGCTGCAGCTATATTATGGTTGTAGCTCGAATGGGCGGCTCGAACAGAATGCCAGCGTAAAACCTTCACCTTAATGCAAATAAAATTTCTTATGGTGAGTGTAGGGAACCAGGGACCTTATAACTGGAAACGAGGCATTTCATCTTAATTCTCAGGGATGACAACGCATCTGCATTTTGACTCTTAATTGAGGATAGATGTCTATGGGCCACAGCATCGTCTTACGATCAAGTGGACTTTGTGCTCGATACGGACTTTGTGATAAACACTCGTATCTATAAAACGGTTTTCTTTTTAAATTTAGTACGTGTTTGAGAGCAGGTGGCCACTCTCAACGGAGACTATCTATCTGCGTATGACGGTTATTATATCACACTAGTGTGTGGGCAAGCACAGGTGCACTCTCTATTCTCTTACTTACATAGTCCGATGAGATGGTTAACCGACACGGCTGAAGAGAGGTCAGGCGCAGGACCTACGGCTTTACGTGTTTTCCGAGGATGAAACACCGCCAACTTCTTCACTATGAGCTGCTATTGAGATTTGTTTGGCAGAAAAAAAACATGATTTGATTTTGGTCATATTATATTTGCCAAAATTGCCACGCTAGCCAGGCGTAATAAACAATTGATTGATTGATGACTAACAGAACTGTACTCCTAGTTAAATTAAAAATAAAGTTGACTTGTTGAATAGGGTGACAAACGAGCACACAGTCCACCTATCACATCTACATCTATCCTCAATTAAGAATCAATGCAGATGCGTTTACGCCCCTGTGGACTGAGATATAATACATTGTTACCAGTGGAAAGGGTCTACTATTCTCTACACTTCACTCCACACGAAACACAATAGATTTAAGCAGCTATTTTAAGCTGATATTCGGTGAATTTTACCTTAATATCTATACGTCGTAGAACCATGATGCAGTTATATTAGTATGTTGTAGCACAAATGAATCGGCTCGACCGGGGAAGGACCACGCTCTCACAGAATACCAGCGTGAAATAGTAGCTTAATGCTGCTGTGCTTCGTATGGTGAGTGTAGAGAACTGAAGACCGTTTTTACTGGAAACGAGGCATTCTTCCTTCTTCCTCACGGGTGGCAACGCATCCGCAGTTTGATTTTGTGTGCTCGTTTGTCACCCTATCCTATGTATAAATATTCCACATAGTCAGTCCTAAGTGAATCTGCAGATCATGGGGTCTCGGGTTCGTATTTCGGATCAGGTTAAAATCGCTTATTAAATTTTTATGTCAAGAAATTTTCATTAGCAGCCCAGAATCGGGAAGCTTGCTGTATTTCACTTCGTGTCTGGAAAACACGCAAAGCCGTAGATCCTGCCCCTGATCTCTTTCCGGTAGTGTCGGGTTGCCATCCCAACGGAGTATGAGTGTGAAGGATTAGAGAGTAAACTTGTGTTGCGAGTAAACTCGTATATTATAGTTCCGTCCTGCGAAGGTAGTTAGCCATAGGACTAGGCACTGTGACAGATATTCGGTCTGGAGGACATTATTACTATTTCAGGTTTTTAGTGTTGCTGTTTGACTGACGATACGACAAATGTATCTGCCATAACGAAGCGATTAAATCAGTTTTCTTATGTCTATGAAGTTTGTTTTGCCATTTCATCTCCGGTCAGAAGAACCTTACTTCAAAACGATCGCATTTTTTTATAGAATAAGTATGAGAAATTAACACACGGTCCACCTGATGGTAAGTGGGTTGTTGCCTTAAGAACTAAGATACCTTATTTCCATTAAAAAGGGAGACCCTGTTTGACCTTTATTTACACTTACCACGTGAAACAGTAGCACGGAGCTGCTATTATACTCTGGTATTCTGTTAGATCGTCACACATTCGTGCTAAGTTCGTGCTGATGTTGTCAGTTCGATTGTATGTTTTTTCGGTATATAATCCTCTCCAAATTACATGTGTTTCTAATAGCTCAGAGCTGATAGCCTTGCATTCGTAATGTTTTTTCTTAACTCTTTATGGTTTCTTTATTGAATAAAAGGTGACAAACAAACACACAGTCCACCTGATGTGATTGCTGTGGCCCATAGACACCTACATTTAACCTCGATTAAGAATCAAAATGAGATGCGTTGTCACCGCTGAGGACTAAGGATTTAATACGTTTTCCAGTGGAATGGGTCTCCGGTTCTCTACACTCACCATTCGAAATACCAGCATTAAGTTACTATATTCGCTGGTGTAGCTGGTACTCTGTAAGAGCCTGGTCCTGCCGCGGTCGAGCCGACCAATTCGTGCTACAACCATAATGTAGCTGTAGCGCGGCTCTACCACGTTGCGAGTGTTTATCCACCTACCAAACGTGACCATCAAGACAATTCCTCTTTATAACGAGTTATGCCCCTGTCCATCTAGACTTTAAATAGAAAATAGGTAAGAAACAAAATTTAATTTATGATATAGGTAATTTTAAAATATTGCTAGCCAATTATTACTTTTTTAATAGGATAGGGTGACAAACGACCACAAAGTCCACCTGATGGTAAGTGGTTGCTGCGGCCCATAGACATCTACATCTATCCTCTATTACGAATCAAAATGCAGATGCGTTGTCACCCGTGAGGACTAAGATGGAATGCCTCGTTTCCAGTAAAAAGTGTCTCCGGATCTCTCCACTCACCATACGAAACACAGCAGCATTAAGCAGCTATTTGACGCTGGTATTCAGTGAGAGCGTGGTCCTTCCCCGGTCGAGCCGACCCATTCGTGCTACAACTATACTACTAATATAACTGCAGCATGGCTCTACTACGTATATGGATACGTATACCGACAGATTGACTAAATTCCGTTACCATCCATTACGGCCTATAATAGCCCACTGCTTAACATAGGCTTCCCTCATAAATAATGCCTCATGGGATTTGCCATAGTTGCCACGCTTGGCAAACGGGTTGGCAACAGCAGTACTTTTATTATTTTGAGTTGTTATCGGGAGGATGTAGCTGCCCATCTCCTGGTTTGTTTTCATCCATCACCACACGTCACCCACGGGATGATATGGGGTAATGAATATTCTTACTCTTACACTGCTACTACACGGTTACTTGACTGAATAAGCTGTGAATTTTATTGAAATATCACTTTGTTTAGTGTTTAAAAAAACGTTTATTTTATATTTTGTTTTGATCGTTGATAACTGCTTACTTTCCTGCAAATCGATTTCTAGCTTGCTGGCCAGTCAGACGTCGTTCTGACTGTTCCAATGACCCTTTGTCTTATAAAAATTCTTCAATTCGGAATAAAAAATATTGAGAGTCAATCATCGCTATAAAAATATCTCTCAAATTGGAGCAAGCAATACACATTTTCAAAATTACATTGAAATCAGTTAAGTAGTTTAGAAGTTCATCGCTGACAAACAATTGGAGACGTTATTTTATATTATATATATAAAGATATTAGAGTTTGTGTGTTGTAAAAAAACGCATTTCATAATAATTAAACTCTTTATTATCACTTGAAAATAAGTTTAGTAGAGTGTTATATTACATCGAGTGAAAGCAAACTTCTGAATACAAGTGATTAAAGGGGTGGAATGTTTAAACATTGACATTACTTTTTATAACAAACAGCAATTACAATCGTACTTAATTTAATAAATCTAGCTGAACATTAATTGATATGTCGCTAATATAAATTCACAGAATTATACAATTTTTTATATCTGGCACTCTCTTTTAAAAGCTCTTGCATGGACACTATTTGTAGAAAGTCTATAGCGCTGTTTCCTTGTGTAACTTGACCTTATACGAATTGTATTTTGTTAGCTTGAGGTTCGTTTAAGTAAATGGTAGTGTACAAACTGTCCATTAATACCTTATTCGTTCTCAATTTGCAATCTTTAACTGTTATAGAACTAAGATCTGTGCCCTGTTTATCAAAACTCACAAATCTACCTGTTCACAAGTTACACTTTACGAGAAAGTTTTTACAAGTTCGAGTAAATTACGTTTATCAAAAAAATCAACAGGGCTTGTAAAATTGAACACTTGTAGGTTCTACTTGTAAGTTTAAAATCAAAAATGTGTGCCGTATTCTTTTCCCGCCATTATGTTTTTGCTTTTTATTGAATATCCTTATTTAAACGCATGGCTGTAAATAATATATATGGTATATCGTCTGTGCCTAATTTTTATGAGACATTAAAATAGTAGTAGCACAGGTAGTTGCGACAAAGTATTTTTTTAAATTTATTTATGTACACACATCAAGATACAGAAGCAGTGTTATCGTAAGTTTGTACAAAGGTTCCGCCTTTTATATATAATTTGAAGTGTCGAAGCGTCTAGAAATGATAATAAAATAACGATTTTACAACTGATTCGCGACAAAAAGTTCTTTTAAGTCGAAACCTTCCATTAAATTCATAGGTCGTCTCCATATGACCTTAGTCAATTCTTGTTCTATATGTTCTTGGTTCCATTATTCTAATAATTTCATCATCGCTTGAGTCACTTGACTACATTTTAAAAAGGACAATCAAGTAAAAAAAATATTACAGTAATACTTTAAACACTTGTAAGTCGGAATGGAGAGTCGCTGGACACTCTTTGGATTTGCTATGATTTTCTACGAATTGTAACTTACAAGGGATTTTTGATAAACAAAATCACGAATACACGTGTAAAAATATACTTGTGAAATAAATAATGACCTTTGTAACTTGTAATTTACATGTGTAGTTTTGATAAACACATATTTGTAATAATTAATTTTTTTACAGGAAAAATGCTTGTAATACAAGGCTTATAAATTTTGATTAACAGGGCACAGGATAAACAGTTTCCACAAGGGTCGCAATTATGTCTCTTATTTTATCGTTAGAATATTTATTTTCTCTCAAGTATGAAACTATGCTTCGTAAGTTTCCAATTAATCTAGTTAATAATGCCTGTGCAGTATCAGTATGATGATGAGCTCGCAGCATGCTGTTGAAGAAGTCTGCTTTGTAATTCCTGAATTAAAGCATTCATTGGTATATTTTGACCGTATTTTTCAAGACTTAACTTCTTCATGAAAATTATGAATATATCGAACATTTTTTCTAAATCTCTCATTGTTACATCTACTTTATGCTTATTTAGACGCAATATATTATTGAATAGGTTTAAAATGACCGTAAATTTTCTGTTAGCAGCAACACAAGATCCATCTTTAATATTCTCTGAATCTTTAATTATGTTATTTGATTCACTATCGCTTATTTCATAAATTGTGTAGTTTGTTAATAAGTTTTTATTTTCCTCAATCAAATTATTCGCATTTAATTGATTCCATGTCATATTTTGTATTATTTTCTTTAATACTGATTCAATATCTTGCGTGTAATGATAAGGCCGAACGATAAAATACTTTTCATCAGGTTGCTGAAAACAAAAAAAGTGTTAGAAATCATTCGGATAATATCCTACGAGTATCTAATTTCTATATCTATATATATATATATATATATATATATATATATATATATATATATATATATATATATATATATATATATATATATATATATATATAGACGGCTCCGTTGCGCAGCAGCTTAACAATGAGTAATAGCGCTGAGGGCTGTGGGTTCGAATCCCACACGGAACAAGTATTTGTACGCCGTTGTCTATATACTAAAGCATTAGCAGCGGTAAAATATCAGCCTTATGCTGCTATTTTACGCTGGTATCCTCCGGAGCAGACTCATTCTTGCTGCACCCGTAATACAGCTGTAACGGGTTCCCACCTTGTCGTGGCGGGGGGCTTGGTAACCGTGGCTTTGTTACCCATGGTGAACGAAGAAGAACCCATACGGCTCACCCGAGATGAAGGGCCGGCCCGAGGTGGCCATTCTGAGCGGGCTTGGAGAGTCCACTTCGGATGTGTAGTAGTGGTCTGCGGCGAGAGGAGTGTCCTCTCTCCCTATCGCTGCAGTTGAGTTGGAGTGGGGGAAGAGGAGTTTTGGTATGGCGATGCGCCACTCGCCCTATCTCCGGGACTCTGGCGGGGACGCACCGTAGATGCGATTGTGCTGCTCTCCCTACCTTCTGCAGCCAAATCTCGAATGGCGGCGAAGTCATAGTTCAGATCCAATGCTGGGACCAGGAAAGCTGGTGTTGGTGCTGGTTTTTTCCTGCCCTCAAAGCCACTGCGTATCGTATGCGGAGGGCTTCGTTACGCAGCTGGAATAAGTGGCCGCGAAGGAAAGCACACCATACGTTCCTGGTGAGCCTTACTTGAGAAAGAAAGTTAAGACTATTCTTCCGTCAACTTTTTTTGCGATATTTCAAAAGTTTCGCCCAACACTGCAACATCCACGCCACATGACGGATACTCTTATCTCAAGCCCAACCACAAAAATGAGCTCATCCAATTGAATAAAATACACACTATGTAACTACGAGAATATCCCACTTTAGTACTGCAGTTCACCTAATGATAAGTTGATACTGTGTGTATTATATAATTATTAACTGATGCTGCGGCTCATAGACATTCAAATCTATATCCTAATAAGAATAAAAATGCTGATGCGTTATCACCCTACGAAATGCAGCATTATTCTGCCTATTGCCCCTCAAGCTGGTATTCCGTGAGAGTGTGGTTCTACCCCGGTCGAGCCAACACTTTGTTGCTGCACTCGGTAAACAGCTACAGCGTGGCTCTACCACGTAAATATTAGGTATCAATTTGAGAAGGGTACCTGGACTCAGATCTTATCCATTGTCTAAATTTAAGTTTATTTAATATGTAGTTTTCATACTTACTTCATGAATTGTATAAGGTTTATCTTTGTTTTGCTCCATGACATTTAAATCTAATAGAACATTAATAAAACTGGGCTTCCAGAAAGTTTCAAAGGGGACTCCATCATTTTTTAATATATATTCGTACAGTTTAAGTAAAATATATTTATTTACTGGAGACACTTCTTGTTTGTAACTGACAATCAATCTTGCTAATATCGATGGTAAATCATTGTTCCCCAATGTATTAGGTGAAATAAAAATATTTTGTAAAATGGAGTTATACAGAGTATTCAAATTATCTATTTCTATATTTTTTATAAACTGCATTACGCCATGCTCAAGTAACATATTAATTTCTTTAGTAATTTCTAACATATGTTGCTCTTTCGCATCGTCTGATTTCGTTTCTTTATCAATATCACCGTAGATTTGATAAATAAACTTGAGGATTTCTACGAATTTAGAAAAAGCACCATGTTTTTCCATGAGTTGCAAAAGAAATTGTGTTAATTGTTTTACATTATTCTGATCCAGCCTAATAAATGAATAAACGTTGGGATTGTTGTAATCTGAATTTATATTATTCAATATTTTCGTTATATACGGCTTTAAACCATAATAATTTGATAGTTCAATCAAATTTGATTTTATTCTGTTTATATCGTTCGAGTCTACAATTGCCACTATGTGAGTATTGTTAACTTTTAAGATTGATGTATTAATGTAATTTATTGGATCTCCGTAAACTTGATTAATATCTCCCAAGATTTTTAGTAAGTAAGAGTTTACACCACGTTTATTTATCAGTTGTAATATATAACTATTAATGGCTTTAAAGTCTTCAAATTTCATATCTGTGTCATTGATATCAGTGTTAGTTATCAATTTCAAAATATTCATTTCCTTGTTTGGTCCTTCCGTAATGTGGTTTATTTCGTACAATATTCGCAAAGCGTTACTATTTATGCCATACCGTTTTAATAAATCAAATAAATATTTATTTATCATGATTAGATTTTGTCTGGTTATTTTGAAAGTTGTTTGGTTTTGTTTATCATTATCTTTCAAATGAGTATTGTTAAAATAAATGATTAAGTTATTATTTCTATGTTTAGCGTTTTTATTTATTTTATTTATGTAAGCTAATATTACCCTTATACGTGAGCTAGCTACAAAGTGCGTAATTATTTGTTGTAAATACATGCTTAATACCTTTAAGTCATTCTCTTTGAGGTTCTCAATTTTTTTCAAAAGATTGTTCCAATTATCACTGTTTATATACCTTAAAATATTCACAAGCTCTGGACTTACATCCCTATTATTAATAATCTGTAAAATGTACAAATCAATTGGATTCTGTTTGTTTTGAGTTTCCTTCACTGCCTTAATTTTTTTGTGGGCTTCATAAACATATTCCAGAATTTTCAGCACGTCAGCGCTTTCACCAGCTTCACTTATTATTTTTGTCAAATACTTTGATAAAATCTGTAAATCATCTTCATTAACTTCAGCAACTGTATCATCAACTAAAAATAAGTGTTTATTATTTTTAATTTCGGGTATACCTTGAACCCTATTAATATCCAGCAATATTTGTAAGACATAAGGTATTTCACCTTGTTCTTTAATTAAAGTCAGTAAGAATTTTTTAATTCTGTCCAAAGCATCACTAGTGGCATAAGAAAGTACGTTCAGTTTAGGTTCATATTTTTCAACACTTTTACCATATACAATATGCTGCAGTAGTTCGGTACTTGATTCATTATTTTCTTTTATTTTTTGTAATTTGGAATAAATAATTTCTAAGCCTTTCGGGTTAACGTTTTCCAGACTTTGACTAGAATTATTATTCGTATTTAGTACATTGTCCTTATTCTGGTTTATATACTGAAGTATTTTTTTAAATATTGAATTTCCTGTATCTTCTTTTTGTAACTGTAATAAGAAGTTGTAAAGTTCCGCTAAGTCATTGTGTTTAATTTTAATTATCCCATTTTTATCTTTAAAATTGTTTTGATTTTGTGTTTGTTTTATTAATTGCAATATTTTAACAATGTGAAAATTATCTTTAACATTATTCATGTTTTGTAAGTAGTTATATATTTGCTCCATATCATGCAAATTCATGTCAATAGTGTTCTTACTATCTAGTACTTGTGGGTTGTAAGTCATGGTGTTGTACTTGTTTCTTTTCAGGCTGATTTGTGGAATGTGAAATTTGTGGAATGTCTACTAATATTGAATTCACCTTATTTTTGTTTTTAATCTGTAATAAAATATTTTTTAATTCAGCTAAGTGATCAGCGCTTAGATTTACAGGTCTTTGCGCTTCGTCCTCATTTTGTGTTTTGTTGGTAAAAGGCCCAAAAAATTGAAAGATTTCCTGATTTACGCCATTTGTGTTGTTGAATTGTAGTAATAATTTGTATAGTTTAGTCAAATCTAATTCCTTTTGATTTTTCTGGAAAATTTTCTTGTTATCATATACTAATGTTACATTTATACCCTTGTTAAAACTGCCTCGTAATTGATTAATATAAAATAGTAACCGATTAAGGTACCAATTTTCACCCCGTCGTTTTATAATCTGTGATATGTATTTAACTAATAGATCCAAATCATTCTGATTTAGAAAAGCTAAACTTTGATAATAACTTATATCTAGAAAGGGTATAGCCGTTTCGTGATTGGGGTTCTCGTATGTTTTATTTAAATTCTGAATAATTTTTAAAACTAATGGATTATTCCTGTAAGATTGTATCAAGTACAAAAAAATCCGTGTCATGTCTTCTTGAGTTACATAATCTGAAGTACCGTGGTTGTTAACATTTAGAAAAAGTATGTTTTTATTGCTGATAGGGTCAATATTAATTCCTTTGATGTTTTGTACATATGGTAAAATATAGGGACTATGACCATATTCATTTAAAATGTGCTGCAAGTGTTGCTTTACTTGACTTAGTTCAACGAGGCTTAGATTATTCACCGCCTGTTGATTAGTTAAAATCTTGAACAATAAATAAGTTTCATTCTTTGGTTTACCTTCGATAAGATTTATATATTCTAAGAGCTTAAGAATATATGGAGTTAAGCCATATTTATTTAATATAAGAACGAAATATCTCTTCAAGTACTGTAAATCAGTTTCGCTTAATTTTACCAAATGGGACTGATCAAGTAAATCAAGGTTTGTCAAATCTAGCTCATTGGCGTCATATAGAATTTGTATGATATTAGGATTATTGTAGTTTTCACCTCTCATTAACTCTGTTAAATAAGTTTTGATTAGTTGCAATTCATTGTTATCATTTTGTGGCACGAGTAAATTGTTCAGACTATAATGTATCAAATCGGGTTTGAATTTCATAAGGTTAGGCAACTGTGTTTTAATTTTATTTGTTAAATCTTTGATGGGATGCAACAAACCAAAGGGAGGCTTAAATGTAAAGGATCTTTTTGAAGCATCAAGATCTAGAAGGTAGTTTTCGTCGTTATTCAAAACAGTATCAGAGACTTCAAATGGAGCATCGGTTGAATCTTCATTGACGTAATATTTGTCGATCAAGTTACTAGGTTCACTTCGTCTTACAGAAGATTCATGAATATCTAAAGGCTCTAAGTTATTGTAATGTTTACTAGACTCGTTTTTAAAATTTATTAGTGATTTAGATTCAAAATTACTTCGTTCAGGGTCACTCATTAGATACATAGATTTTTTGTAATAATTTCTACCATCTTCGTTTAGCTCATAAGTTTTTTCGTTATTTCGATACTTGGTTGTAGGATCGTCTAGCATGGTTCTTCTACTACCTATAAAGTTTGGGTTGTGCCCGTTATTTATGATATAATTTTGTATATGGCTAGGATTTTGAACAATGGACGTTCTGTGAATATTTCTATCGGCCAATTTATAATTAGGAGTCGGGTTTTTGTTTTTTCTGAACAACTTTTCATTACGTTTTTTTGCTAAGATGTCATAAAATAATTTTAATCTCATGAGCTTTTTGTTTTTTACGTAGTTTTGAGGGATTACATTGTGGTTGCTATTCGGAGCAGTGACATAACTATTGATGCTATTGTAAGGGTATTTATATAGTGAAACAGGTGCCGTTGGTAGTGATCGAACTGGGTCCTTTGTATTTTCTAACTTTTCAGGTGTGTAAAGAGCATATTTTCTTTTATTTGCAATCTGTTGTGAATTCTGTAACAATATTTAATACAATTTTAGTTGTTGAATTGACTGTGGATAAGCGTTAACTCTATATGTGTTATGTGTTATTGGATCTCCGCAACAGCTGCACCTACCGGCTCCAATTCTAAATCCAAACCATTGAAAGACCCACTCAGATACATACTAAAAATTTCATCAAAATTGGTCCAGCCGTTCTCACGTGGTGATCTTTCGTACATGCGCCTGGAGAGATACTCGTATAGGCTATATTTTATCCGAAAAACTTGAACATTTTTATGATCATTTTCGAATAAAAGGCGATTGTGGAAGCTGATGATACTCATCTTCGGCTGAATCAGCAGCAGCTTTCGTTGTTAGCATCAAAACAATATTGGTCCATTTACGTCAAATTGGCAAGGTAAAAAGCATTTTGAACCGCATTCTTACCTGCGACGAAAATTGATTCTGTATGACAATAGCGAGCGGTCAGCAAGTTTACTGGATCCTCGTTCAGCACCTAAAGTATGGCCTAAACAAAACTGACCCCTAGAAAAGTGATGATTACTATTCGGTGGTCTAGCGTCAGTGTGATTTATCACAGCTTCTTATTAAACGGGATAAGCATTACTGCAGATGTGTACTGTGAAGAACTGAACACAATAATGAAGATGCTCGCTCGTATCCAACCAGCTTTAGTCAATCACTCGTCCCCGCTGCACCTGTATGAGAACACGCGACCTCTTACTGCACAACAGACGATCTCCAAGTTACAAGAGCTGGGGTTGGAAGCTCTCCGTCATCTGCCGTACTCACCAGACCTTGCGCCTACAGACTTCTACTTTTTACAAAATTTGGATAACTTTTTGACGGGGAAAAAATTCAATACCCGAGAGGCAGTACTAAACGTATTTAAAGAATTTATTGCCTCCCGTCCAGCTGATTTATTCAAGAAGGGCATCAATAAACTGCCACTGCTTTTATGATTTTGTGAATGATTATTTTGATTAACAGAAATTAAAAATAAAGAAAAAATTACGTTAACCTATTATATAAAAACGGCAGATTTATTGATAAAGATCTAATAAAATACAAAGACGAAAGAAGACTTGCCGATTTTATATTCCTTAACATATTTCAATAATGTTGGTTAAGTTGCTAGCTATAATCTATGTAATAAAAAGAAATCTAACTCACCAATGAAGGTAGTGTTGACAGAGCGTTCAAAACAAATAAAAATACCACAGCTCTCATGTTTTCTTCAGAAACGAAAACGCATTGATATTTATGCACTGATGTTGATTTACGTAATTGACGTAATTGATTTTTAAATTATAACATGGAAAATATGCCTGCATAATTACGCATATTACAATTCATTAAATTTTTATGTCGTGTTCAATAAAGTACAACATGTCATAGAAAGCTAAACTTTAGTTAAAGTTTAATTTTACGTCATGGAAAGTATATTATGGATATTGTATACAGAAACGATTGTTTTATAGAAAGAAGTACGTTGTAGAGCCATGCTGCAGTTAAATTAGTAGTATACTTCGTTCTAGCACGAATGGCTCGGCTCAACCGGGGAAGGACCACGCTCTCACAGAATACCAGCGTGAAATAGTAGCTTAATGCTGCTGTGTTTCGTATGGTGAGTGTAGAGAACCGGAGACCCTTTTTACTGGAAAAGAGGCATTCCATCTTAGTGCTCACGGGTGACAACGCATATCTGCATTATGATTCGTAATCGAGGATAGATGT
Source organism: Parnassius smintheus behrii (assembly GCA_036936625.1). NCBI lineage: Eukaryota > Metazoa > Arthropoda > Insecta > Lepidoptera > Papilionidae > Parnassius > Parnassius smintheus. The sequence goes on from JAUPFT010000031.1 coordinate 3,457,547, forward strand.
AGATGTCTATGGGCCACAGCAACTACTTACCATCAGGTGGACTGTGTGCTCGTTTGTCACCCTATCCTATATAAAAAACGGGCATACACTTCACCAGAGGGTATAATCTGCGGACTTCCTGGCCGAATAGCCGAATATTAAGCAAAAATATTCGGCCAGAAAGAAGTAGTGTTTGTTCTTCACGGCGTCTATTCTCTGAAGGTGCAGTTATTTACGAAAAGAAAGGAGTTAACTACTGCTTGAAAATGAAGAAATATTTGTCTTTCTGCACAATTATCTTCCACTTTAATTACGATAATTCGAGTACAGTTATTAGGAAGAGAATAGATATTATCTGATAATTCTTTTTTAATTTTTATAATACGGTAGTTGATTATGTACCTATGACTACTTTAATGATAACAGGAAAAAAACATAAAATAAATAAATATTTTTGTTTTACCAATCATCTGACTACAGTAAAACCTCTTACTTAAGTATTCGGTATTCGGACGAATAGTATAAAAGTAGTCGATTAAATATTGTAATATAAATAAATAAAAAATACACAAATAAATATAAACTCAATGAAAAGGAAGCCCTCGGCAGGAAAAACTAAAAGAACTAACTAAGGTTAGGTGGGAAGGGGAAAAACCGGCGTACGATGCGGGTTCGATCCCCGCCGGCAGTGAACGAAAACATCGTGAACCTGCAAGTCTAAGCAATAAGAAAACAAATATTTCGAAGACGTGTGAAGGTCGCCAACACGCACGCATTGGAACAGCGCGGCGGACACTTCCTTGCCCTAAAAACCTATCAGAAATGGGGAGAGGCGTGTGCCCAGCAGTGCAACGTATTGTTACGAGCTTGAGGTTCGTGACAATAAAAAACTGCCGATTGAATTACCAAAATTTACACTTTTATTACCGAACACCAATTAAAATTTAAAACACTAATAATTAACCACACTGATTCACTTTATTTCGCTCCGAAGCTTCGCTTGTCTCGCCAAATTCAATACTGCCCCGATCGCGGCATGCAGCTTGTTTAAATACACTTTTACGCCGAAACATCCAGAATATTCCAGTAGATACGGGCGCCGACCGACCAGACGCAGAAAGTTCGAGTGTGAGGCTTCTAGACAGCTTAATTCTTCAATTCGATACTAGATGGCGCTGTTGGTTAAAAGATTAGTCATGTCATATTCTGAAAAGCTCTCTCGCTCTGTTACCCGACACTAGATGGCTATCGTGCCAGACGTCAACTTAGGCGCGCAACAGTATATAGGCTGTAATTTCAACTTTAAATCTTAATTTTGTTAAAATTAACATAAATACCGGTAAATACCCAGACCCATTATAGGTAGCAGCGTCACAGATGCAAGAAATCTGGCACCGCCTGCAAAGTAATAACATTAACGAATTTTAACGCGTTTAATTTTACTTATTTTTATTTTTAATTAGCAATTCGCCCCGGCTTCGCACGGGTGACTTCTTAATATAGATAACAGCGCCATCTACCGAGTTCAATTTAGAATTTAAATTAGGAACCCACTCAAATACACAAGAAAAATCAAAATCGTTCAAGCCATCGGTAATGCTTCGGTGGTTTGGTCATGTATAAAGAATCGTTCATTCTTTATACATGACCAAACCACCGAAGGAAAGCAAATTTATATTGCAGATGTGAACGACAGAGTAGGGAATGGATGCCCTAGACGAAGGTTTATCGACCAAATTGGCGATATAATGAAAATGGGCCACATTAGGAGTACCCGTAACCGACGAGCGTGTGTTTAGACCTGGTAGAGCTATGCTGCAGATATATTAATAGTAAGTATAGTTGTAGCACGAATGGGTCAGCTCGACCGGGAAAGGACCACGCTCTCACAGAATACCAGCGTGAAATAGCAGCTGAACGCTGCTGTGTTTCGTATAGTGAGTGTAGAGAACCGGAGACACTTTTTACTGGTAACGAGACATTCCATCTTAGTCCTTACGGGTGATAACGCATCTGCATTTTGATCCTTAATCGAGGATAGATGTAGATGTCTATGGGCCGCAGCAACCACTTACCAACAGGTGGACTGTGTGCTCGTTTGTCACCTTTATCCTATAAAAAATCGTGCCAAATGGAAGTCCGTAGTCTCTGCCTACCCCTCTAGACGAGGCATCCTTAGGTGATGTAGACTCTACGGTGGCTGACCGCTAAGTGAGCGGCGAGTCAAAACAGCTGCTATTTATACTTTTGACTTTTGACTCGCCTCTCACTTAGCGGTCAACACCGTAGTCTACGTAAGGATGCTTCGTGTAGAGGCGAAACACTTGTATTATCGTCGACGGTTTGCGTTTCCTAATGTAGTGGTGTTGGGAGTAGTGGTGCTGGTGCTGGTGCTGGGATTAGTGTTGACGGGATTAGTAATATTGCACGCAATTGAAGGAGGGCGGGAGGCATAGGTATTATCTATAACGTAGCACGTAGCGTGTAACGTAATATAGGTAAAAGACATTATTTTAATTTATTGAGCGGATATGTACGAGGTAATTCTTACCAACTTAAGTACTTCTCATGTGGTCCCAAATAAATTCAATCAAGATCTGAAAATTAGTTTTTGATTATCCTTAATAACGCGTATTTAATTGATTTTGACTACATTGTTCAATGTTCGCATTTTAAATACATTGCAGTCGGTTGTACAAAATTTTTATTTTTCCACTTGTACGTCACATTCTACGAGTGTATAAAGCTGCCGTATTACTTAAAATTATTTATGTGCTATGAAAATCAATATGTAATATATTTTATGGCGATTTATTAAAAAAAATTACATTTGTGGTAATCGACTTTCTTAAGCCGCCACTACGTGGTGCTATATTTAATATATTTATAAAAAAGAAATTAAAACCACAAGTAAATTGCATAAATACATTTAATATGTCCATATTTACATACATAGTGATATAAACATTGCACTTGGGTATTAAAAACAATATTGCAACATTGAAAATCAAAACTGACTATAAAAATCACAAATTCAACTTACAACTATATAAAATCTTACAGCAATCGTTAGTAATATAATGTATAGTAAATTTTATGCCAAACAGTTTTCCATAAATTAATTTATTTTTAATGACATCCTCTAATGTATCGAAAATACCCTAAAAAATGACACCACTATAGTTAAAGTTACAGCCTATATACGTCTCACTGCTGGGGACAGGCCTCCTCTCATTTCTGAGGGTTTTAGGGCAAGGAAATGTCCGTCGCGCTGCCCCAATGCGTGTTGGCGAACTTCGCATGTCTTTGAAAATTTGTTTCTTATTTCTCAGACATTCAGGTTTCCTCGCGATTCACCGCAGAATGGTTTAGATTCAGAATTGGAACCGGTAGGTGGCGATGTCAAGCCATAAATGCATTCATCTGAAATAAACTTCAAATCACGTTGACAAAGTGCGCACATAAATAATGACAGCGTTTTCTTAGTCACAATAAATAAAATTAGTGTTAGATGGTCGAAAACAACGTTCGCGGTTTACAAAACAAATAACTAATCTTTTCGGCCGCTCGCAGACGACTAAAATAGTTACGGGGAACTAACTGTAACTTAGTGTGCAACGTATTATAGTTCCATAGTGCCAGTCTTGTTATATGCCATGGAGGTTAGAGAACAGGAGAATGATCGCTACGTACTAAAGCATTGCCCGCCCGTCCTTGAAAATTTGTAGAATTTATAGCGGCGCTGCCGTCGGTAAGTAGTGGCTGCGAAGTTAGCTGTTTATGAGCACAAGTAGATGAAGTTAGTTGATTAATGTACAAATTTTCTTCGCGGCATTGGTGAGAAAATTTTCATGCTCCGTAATTTTTAATTTTTGCCAAAAAGAAACATTAAAAAATGGAGAAATATTTTATTGTGCGTGGATGTGCAAGTGGTTTAGCATCTGATCGGGAAAATAGACTGAAAATGACTTTTATTGAGCGAACTTAGCGATCGCAGCGCCTCACTTATGGTGTCCATATTTTTGGGAAACTTATTTTTTACTGCGATCGTTCTCCTGTTCTCTAACCTCCATGTTTATATACTTTGATGTTAAAGCATAATTTTTAATGTCTAAAAGTTCTTCGTTGTTTTCCTTCCTCTTCTACTTACCTACCTATCGAAAAACGACACTATCTACCTAAAGGAACAATGCTATATATATTATCAGTGGTGTCATTTTGTTAACGTCATGGAGGATGCCGCCGAGAGTTAACTGTCAGAACAAATCTTATCCAAAGATAACCAGTTAATAGATATAATATAAAAGGTAAAACAATTATCTACAAAAAAAATAAATATATAGGTTACAGGTAATGCCCGTAGAAGTAGTCGACCTAAGTTTACTCGCTTTTTCAGTAACCTTAATATGTGATTTATAAATAACTAACAACCCACCTGGTTTCGCATGGTTAGAATTGATTAATGTGGCGTTATTTAGATTTAAGATAATCATCATATACCATTTATTTCTCATAAATTTCTCTAAGGTTTTCGGATAAAATATAGCCTAGACCACTTCTGGGATTGCTCTCTATCTGTTTGTAAAGTTTCATCACAATCCGTTCAGGCATTCCGAAGATAAGTCCGAATAAACAGACAGACAGTTTTTTTAAATGGTTATTCATGTCAAATGATGATATTACATCTTTGCTTTAATATTTTAGATTTTGAAAATAGGTAGTGTATAATAATAATTTTTATTATTATTATACACTATGTAAACCTAGTCTTCCTACTTCTTCAGACATTACCCGTGACATATAAGAAATATTGGATTTTTTCAATTAGATCATATTATTAATTACAAAAAAGCAACAATTTTGTTCGATCCATAAACAGTCTACATGTCCTTGCACCACTTGCCAAACGAATAGCCAATCCTACAATAATAATTACATACATTGCCAAATATATAAGCTGTCATATCTCATCCCACAGAGAAATTGACCAAACAAATTTCTTTACGTGGCAGTCATGCTGCATCTGTATCAGCAGTATAGTTGTATCACAAATAGTTTTGCTCAACCGGGGAAGGACCACACACTCACAAAGCAAAGCAGCTCATAGCTGCTGTGTTTTGTAAGGTGAGTGTTAAGAACTGCAGACCCTTTTTACTGGAAACGAGGCATTCCATCTTAGTTCTCAGAGCTGACAATGCATCTGCATTTTTATTCTTAATTGAGAAAAAATGTACATATCCACATGGGCCACAGCATCCTCTTACCATCAGGTGGTGTGACAAATGAGCACACATTTGTCACACCCATTCTATAAAAAAAAAACGCCAAACTAGCCGCCAAGCACGCCAATTTTATTTGCACGTTTGACAGTTAATTTAACACAAATTATACTATTTTTAAGGATTTTATCACGTACATTTTAACTTATTTCGAATTCCCTTGGGGATCACCATGCAGTGAAATAGTTATAAAAATAGTTTTATTCATAATGTCGCGTAAATGTAATACATTACTATGTAAACATATCCTTGGATATACCAATTGAAAAAATCCGGTCTTCTGACGTAACAAACTTTTAACACACAACATCAGCTTTGAAGATCTCAATCCAGTAACCGTCCGGGTCTTGGATGAAAGCGAGGCCCTTCATCTTGCCATCTTGAGGCCTCTTTATGAACTTTACTCCTTGCTGCTCGAATCTAGAATGCAGAAAAATTATTCTGATTTATTTTAGGGCCTATACTGTGTTCTAGCGGTATAACAATATCCACTACCCTATATCACCCGTGGGTTTCGTATAGGATAGCAGGGGGAAACTGTACCAGGAAGTAGGCAGTAGCTTCTTCTTAATATCACCACCACCATGCGATTTAAAAAAAAGTTTTCTTCGTCGCACAACTTCCTTGTGGAATCGACTATCACCAGAGATTTTTCCGGACCGATACAACTTAGGGACCATCAAGAAAAGAGCCTACTTCTTTTTAAAAGCCGGCAACGCATCTGCAATTCCTCTGGTGTCGCAGTTCTTCATGGGCGGCGGTAATCACTTACCATCAGGAGAGCCGTATGCTCGTTTGCCCCCTATACTATAAAAACAATGCCAACGAGAAAATAAAAAACTGCAATTGCCAATCCTGATAAGCATTACAACTATAGAAAATATCCTCCCTTTGAGGCAATCTTTAACGGGCCAAAGTTTAGCAGTGGATTTTGGCAGACTAACAGAAGAAAGATTGTAAATCAGTTAACAACTTCATCGGTATCTTAAACTACAATGATAATATGTGTAAAGGAAAACATCGTGAGGAAAGCGGCAGGCTTATTACCAAAATTGATTTCAATTCGATACAGTTTTCGATTCAAACTCACTATGTTTTTAAGCTTACTTAATTCGAATCGTGAAAACGAGATCGACTTACGTTTAAGCATTATCCACGCCTAACTGTGTATGGCAATATAAGAATATCCACTGCCCCATATCTTGCCGCGGGTGCCGTAATCGGCGACAGAGAGAAACAAAACTAAACACCCTGTTCTGTTTCGTTCAAAAATTGTAAGTTAAAAATACGTAAATTTAATAAATTTGACTTTGTATATTGAAAGCATGCCAAAAAGAACATCAGTCGGTGGCACGATTTTCAGTAATGACTGAAAATCTTGGAAAATACAGTCCCGAGAATAAATTAATATAGAGATTATCACAAAGAGAAAAATAAAGAAGTCAAACAATTATTCGCTCAAAACTGCATGGCCATGGCACCAATCCAGAAATGCATGACCGTCATTGCTAATCATCCCATGGTAGGGAAGATTCTTTGTATTTGTCAACTTTTATTTTAAACGATTATTTATTTGCAATAAAAAGATTGGCATTCCTTGGGGCGGTAGCAGAGTAATAAGATCGTGTGATCGTGATCGAATCATTATTTTACCATAATTGCAATAATATATTCAATATTGGTTTATGTATCAATCATGTAACCGGGTTCAATCACCGCCTGCACCAATGAAATTGTTATTGCACTTGTTCAATGCTGCGGGATTCGAACCCGCGACCCTCAGCGCAGCAACTCAAGCAAATGCGCCATAATTTTTAAACTGCATCAGCTCTATAAACAATAGTGGTTGGCAAACAAATTTTAATTCCTTACACCAATAATCCACTAGGCCGATCGGAAAGAACTTAATAGTCGACGGCTTGGGCAGCTCTCTGTTGAATACGGCCAAGTGGAAGTAGGCGATACTGGGGTGGTTGGGTCCAGAGATGAGTACAGTATTTTATATGAAACCGAACCTACGCTTTGTAAAACTGCAAAGAGATGGTCCAGCATGAAATATCATCTCAATCTACTGAGCACGCCAAACTTTTTGATATCACGATATCTTGTGGGTATCGCAAGAAACAACAGAGGGAAATTAAACAGGAGAGCGGCAGCAGCATCTTTCTGATAACAAACAACTCAAAATAATAAAAAATTGTGGTTGCCATGGCAACTATGGCTGATAACCCTTATGGGGAAATTATATGGGAGGCTTGCGTCCACCAGGGTATCTTAATAGGCTGAAGTGGATGAATTAAAAGATACCAGAAACAGAAACAGAAACTTTTTTATTCAATGTAGATTATAACAATACTTATTAAAAGTCACTTTTTTCATTTACCACTGGTTCGCAAAAAAAAAAAACCTCTGTCCTGGGAAGAACCAGCAAGGAACCCAGCGGGACTTTTTTTCCCAATAATAGCTTACAACCATGTTTACAATTAACAACACAAGACAAATTAGAAATAGCTTGGTAGCGATCACCTTTCACAGGGGTTATTATCATCCATAAATTCTTAATATTATAATAACCCTTTTTATAAAACTTAGTTTAATAACATTTTTGAATTTTGTGTATGACAAATTTTGTATATTTTCTGGGATTTTGTTGTAAAAGCGTATACATCGCCCCAAGAATGAATTACAGACTCGGTGGAGTCGAGTAACTGGTATTACTAGCTTGTGTCTGTTCCTAGTATTTACAGAATGAATATCACTTACTTTCGCAAAACTACTTTTATTTTTGTGTACGTACATTAATTACATTTTCATAAATGTATTGAGAGGCCAGAGTTAATATATTAATTTCCTTAAATTTTTGTCTCACTGACTCTTTTGGTTTAAATTATATATTGCTCTAATGGCCCTTTTCTGTAAAATAATACTATTATTATACTTTTCTCATCTAGTTGGGTGCTATAAATATATAATTATAAATGAAAATGAAAAGATAAATATACATAAATATCAATAACATAAAATAAATATAAAAGTACATAAATAAATAAAAGCCCAACCAGATGGAGGCCCTCGGCAGGGGAGACCAAACGGCCGAGGGTTAGGGGGAAAGGGAAAGAAACCGGCGGACGATGCGGGCGGTATCGAGGAGCACCGCCTTCTGCATTTGAACCTGGAGCGGTCCGCCACGTAGTCCCAGCCGCCTCAGATGACCCGAGAGGCTGACTGGGATTAGCCCGTTTGCAGAGACGACTACAGGAATAATTTCGGTCGGCAGACCACCCCACATGTCGGTCACCTCGTGAGCCAGATCCAGATATTTTGTTTGCTTGTCTGTTTCGGCTTTCACGAGGTTCTCGTCATACGGAATGGTAATGTCGACCAAAAATATCCTTGACTGTGCCCGGTCCATCAGCACAATATCAGGCTTATTCGCAAGAATAGTCCTGTCTGTGATGATGGCCCGGTCCCAATAGAGCCTGGCGCGATCATTTTCGAGCACGGCTTCCGGCAAGTACTTGTAATACGGCAATTTCCGATCCACGAGACCGTATTTCAGAGCGAGCTCCTGGTGTATAATTCTGGCTACTAGGTTGTGCCCGTGCAAGTACTCAGAGTTAGAAAGCGCCGAACAACCGGAGATAACATGCCTAAGTGACTCACCGGGATGGCGACAAGCTCGACAGATGTCGACGGTGCCATCCTTTAGGATGTATCTCCGATAGTTGTTGGTCTTAATAACCTGATCCTGTATTGCACAGACAAAACCCTCGGTTTCCCCGAAGAGATCACCAAAGCGTAGCCAGTGGAGGGAGGCTACTGTGTCTACGAAAGGCTCATGTAGAGCCTTGTAGAACCTCCCGTGGAGCTCCTTCTCCTTCCATACGGTCTCCCGGTCGGAAATGCTCTGCATTGCCGGGTCTTGCCATTGCTCGTTGGCTAAGGATAGAGGGGTAAGTCCTTTATCACAAGAAATGACGTCCTTATAGAATGGATCATCCGATCTCGCCAGGAAGTAATCACGGAGGCTGCACACTTCGCGATTGTGCATGGTGAGCGCGCTCAAGAAGCCACGACCACCATGCTTCCGCGGCAAGTACAGCCTCATTACCGACGATCTCGGATGATGCATCCTATGGGACGTCATGGTAGTGCGGACTTTTCTATCCAGGGCGTTAAGTTCAGTCTGAGTCCACCTGAGTATGCCAAAGGTATACATGAGGACAGGCATGACCCAGCCGTTATATGCGTGTGCCTTATTCACACCGGACAAAAGGCTGTTAAGCACTTTGGTCAAGCGTGCATAAAACACGTCGCAAACTGACTGTTTCATACCAGTCTCATCGATACCGATGTTTTGTGACATACCCAGGTATCGGTATGTTTCAGCCTCGGAAAGGGTCCTTAAGTTAACGGGCATAGATAAGTCTGCGCCCTCAGAGTTAGCAACCCTTCCCCTTTCAACATGGAGGACCGCACACTTATCCGTCCCAAGCTCCATTCCAATGGAATTGCTAAATTCACAAGTGATGTTTAGCAATTCCATAAGATGGGAGCGACTGGAGGCGAATAACTTGAGGTCATCCATATAGAAAAGGTGGGTCACTTTTGTCCCTCCTTTCCGTAGCTGAAATCCCCTCCCGGAGCCCTCCAGTAAGGTACTGAGAGGGTTCAGAGAGAGGCAGGACCAGATTGGACTCAGACAATCGCCCTGGAAGATACCCCTTCTTATCCTTATGTGGTTCTCCGCAGCCATCATCCGCTCACCCAGATGACAAAGGATCGTACTCCACTGCCCCATACACTGCTCGAGGAAGTCTCTAACTGTACAGTCTATCTTGTACAGCTCGAGGACTCTCTTCAGCCATGTATGGGGCACCGAGTCGAATGCCTTTCTGTAGTCTATCCAGGCGGCGGAGAAGTTCCGACGGTTGCGTTTCACCACTTTGCCAATGACCGCGTCAATGAGGAGTGGTTCCTTGGTTCCACGACCACCGCCCCGACATCCATTTTGAGCGCGCGACATCACCTGATTTGAGTCCAGGTGACAAGTGATTCTCGCGCTCAAAATGGATTTTAGTGTCTTGTATATGGTCGGTAGACAAGTGATGGGGCGGTATTTGCTCGGGTCTGTGGTACCCTGGTCTTTAGGAACCAAATGAGTGATCCCAGTAGTGAAGAGGCTTGGGAGCGACTTCTGGTTGAGAGCCTCTTGAAACTGTCGGGCGAGCACAGAGTGACACACCATGAACCCCTTCAGCCAGTAGTGATGCAGCCCGTCAAGCCCCGGACTTTTCCAGTTCGGGGCCCTACGGACCGCCTCAGCTACGTCATCCGGCGTTATGATGACGGGGTCCATGGGCGTAATACCCGCACACTGACTCGCCACAACTTCCGTCCAAGGGCCCTCGCTGTGGTTTACGGGCTCTGACCACAGGCCGCGCCAGAATGCTACAGTGTCGGCCTGATTCGGTGCTGTACCCGTTCCACTTACCATTGGTCGCTCCAATGATTCATAGAGCCTCTTCTGATCACTCTGGAAGAGACGATTCTGGTTGAACCGTGTTGACCTCTCGGTATATCGCCGAATCCGCTTTCCCCAAGCAGCGATTCTCTGCTTCAGATCATCTATGCGCTCCGTCAGTTTTTGCGTTATATCCGGCTGGGACAAACTGACATTTGTCCCAGCAAACGCCATCCTGACGGTGCGCACAATTCTTGGCCTGTTGTTGCCTGATCTGAAGCATATCAGTCTGCCGATGAGAGCTCTAGCCCTTGCGATACGTTCCTCAATTCTTCTTCTCCATGCTGAGATAGCGCTACTATGGCCAGTAGCGCGTCCAGCCGTGGAAACCTTGGCGCCTATGATACGGCAGACTGCCAGCGCGGCGCCAAAAAGAATTGAGTCCGTCTCGCAAAGGTCCCGGCTGGCTTCCAAATAGGTAACCAGCATTGGGTTCAGAGCCCTCACGACAGCCCGATTCCGCTTGCTTAGGGCTATGCGGGGAAGTCGCGGTCGATTTTCGAGAGGCGTACTGCGCGTTTCCACAATCGCCTCTTCCAATATACTCCTCATATGCTCTAATTCCAGTTCCTGGGCGACTGTTCCATCATCGTTTGAATCAACCACAACTGGGGTATTCACGGCGGCATCCACGTTTGCGGATTGCTCTACCATTTGTGGCGCCGCATCCTCAGCCGTAGCATTCTCATCCGACGAGGGAACAGCCTCACGTCGTAGCCGTTCGAGTTCGGCGACATCAAATATATTTGATCGCAAGATATACCGAACTCGGTCTGCCAGGTTTTGCTCTGTGACGGTTAAAGATGGCTCCAGCTCAGCAAAAAGACGATGCATCCTAGCCCGATACGCCAAACATCCAGTTTCTTCCCCTTTTGCCCTAAAGTACGCCCGCAGTGCGTTTGCATTCATTTCTTGTGACCAACGCATGCGACGTGCTCCACCAGCGGCGGGTGCCGCTTGCTGAGTCCGAGAAGACCCAGCCGACACCAAGCCTTCTGGTGGGGATGATGGATGCGGAGGGCTGCTAGGTGACCGTGCAGCTCCTCGCGCTTGGCTGGCGGCCCGCATGCTGCCGCGTCCAGCGCCAGCTCCAGACGCGCCCCGGCGACCCCCAGGCAGCGGCCCTTTGCGCACTATCTTCTTATCCATCATCCATTATTTGGGCGTCCATAACGGGAGACGCCCAGGCCCGGCACCGTTTCGTGTGTAGCCATAAGCACAAACGGGCCTCTGCACCCTAAATTCTGCCGAGGCACGGCGCTCACACCTCTCGCAAGGCGCTGACTGACTGCGTTGACGTAGCAGTTTTGTCACTTAACTGTTACGTCAGCGGGCGATGGGGTCGTCAATTCCCTACGCCTATTATTATTATTATTATTATTGTTACTTAACAGGCTAGCAGTTGAAACAACTGATGTAAGCCCGTATCCTATTTTCAAATACGTAATTATTCTTATTTTAGATGTTTGTCTAATCTGTTCTTGAATTGGTTAATAGTTTGTGCAGATATTACTTCTGATGGTAGTTTATTCCATGCTTCAAACCACTCTTTGGCTAAAAAAGTGCTTATGTGGGTTGTTATGTGACACGGTTTTGGTTAGTTTGAAGTGATGTCCCCTAAGATGTGTGTTTGTTGAGTACTGGAATAAATCTCTGTCAAAATTTTCCAGATCGTAGTGTCCATGTATAATTTTATATGCTTCGATCAAGTCTCCCCGTTCTCTGCGATCCTTCAGTGTCGTTAGTTTAAGCTTATTCAACCTTTCTTCGTATGGTATGGTTTTCAATACTCTAGGGACCTTTGAAAATCTACGTTGAACTTTCTCCAGTAACTCAATATCCTTTTTGAAATAGGGGCTCCAGATTTGGAACGCATACTCCAAAATAGGTCGAATGTATGCCTTATGTATTTTTAGCATCATTTCTGGTGTACGATGTCCGAAGGCTTTTCTAATCAGGTAAATAAAACTATTTGCTTTTTTAGTTATAACTGTTATATGATGATTCCATTTTAAATCGTTACTTATATGCACGCCTAAGTCTTTTTGTACTTTAACTTCTTCCAAAGGTATATCATCGATTTTATATATTAAACGAGGGTTTCTGTTTCCTATGTGGAGGACTGTGCATTTATTTATATTTAATTTAATAAGCCACCTTTTTGACCATTCTGATATTTTAATTAGATCTGCTTGAAGGCGATCAAAGTCCACTAGTGGGTTTGCGAATATCTTCGTGTCATCAGCAAACATACTTACATTACAACTCAAGCTTTTTGGTAGATCAAAGGTAAACAGTATAAACAATACCGGTCCCAGTACAGAACCTTGTGGCACACCGCTTAGTATTTTTTTTTCATCTGACAATGTGTCGCTAATCCTTACTCTGAAGGTTCTTTGTCGTAGAAAACTCTCAATCCAAGTTAACAGTTTCCCTCGAACACAAACAAATTCCAATTTATGTAAAAGCCTGCCTATTGGTACTTTATCAAAAGCTTTTTCGTAATCCAGATATATAACATCTATTGGTTCTCGATCATTTTGACTGTTGACCCAGGATGATAAGCAAGACATCAAGCTAGAAATCGTTGATCTATGAGGACAGAAATGATGTTGCTGTTTACCAATAATTTTCGTTAAGGAACTGCCTCATGTGCTTAACTATTATCTTTTCCATGACTTTGCACACCACACTAGTTAAGCTTATCGGTCTATAATTTGCAGGATCTAATTTGTTTCCCTTTTTGTAAACAGGAGTCACTAAAGCCGTTTTCCATAAATAAGGCAAAACTCCTTTGTCGTATGATTTTTGCATTACTGATGCTAGGTAACTATCAATTCCGCAGTTCTTTAAAACATGTACGGGTATTTCGTCGGGGCCAGGTGAAGAGTCTATATTCATTTCTTTGATAGCAGCTTGTACTTTGGATTCTGTGAACATGATGTCCTCTATAACTTCAGTTGCTCTTAGGTTTGGGTCAAGCGCAGGAAGTTCTTCTAGTGGTTCTCTTTCAAATACATTAGAAAAATGTTCTGCAAATACTTCCGCTATGTCTTTAGAACGTGTCACAGATTGCCCATTACTGTTCCGTAAAATGTTTGGTGTACTAACTTTAGAGGTGATTTGCTGCCTGATGTACGAGTAAAATTTCTTTGGTCCTAGATCTAATAGTTGATTTTCATAAACTGCCCTTGCCGTGCGCCTTAAATTAGTCAGTTTGTTATTTAGCTTCCTGTATTCCTTATAGATTTTATCTGACCCTGTTACAGTATATCTCTTCCAAAGAATTTTTTTTTCTCTTATTAACTCAGATATGTCATTTTTTATCCATGGTTTATTTATTTTGTTAAATGTTTTTACAAGAGGAACATGTGTGTCTATGGCATTAGTTATTGCTTTATGTATTATTCTAAACTGTTCAACTGGACAAAGTACATCTTTAAACATTTTTTTTAAGCCGGAGTGAATTTCTTCTTTGATTTTGTTGTAGTCTCCTTTATTAAAGTTCTTTTTAGATTTAGATTGCTGCCTATTCTGTTGTTGTGTTTGTAACTGTATAGTCGATACTAAGCATGCATGATCGCTTTTCCCAATTGCGGCCTCATAATTAATTCCAACTATCAAAGACTCATCGTTTGTCAAGATTAGGTCTAAAGTAGATGGCTGGTGACCCTGGCGAAACCTCGTATATTGATCTACCAATTGGTATAGATTGTTGTTGTTATACAATTGCAAGAAATTGGTTTCTTTTGGCAGTAGATACACACAATTTGAAAGAGGCCACTTGACTCCACCAAAGTTAAAGTCACCCATTATTATTACTGTGTTTGACTGGGAAGCCAGTTCTAAATTTTGTAGAAGCAAGTTGTCATGATCGATAGTTGATTCGTACCCTCTATATAGTCCACATAAGAGTATTCTTTGAGAACCTACTTCAATGTCTGTATGTATGTATTGAACAATATGTAATATTGTTCAATACATAAATAGCGACCCCTCCACTCCGTTTATCAATACGATCGTCTCTGTATAAGTCGTAACCCGGTATCTTTATCAGTGAGTCATGTATATTTGGTTTTAGCCATGTTTCTGAGAGGACTATAATTGATGGTTTTAGTTGATCAACTCTTGCAATGAATAAATCCAGTTTAGATGTTATCGATTGTATGTTTGTGTATAAGATTGTTATTGTTAAGAGTGCGGAAGGTATCGAAGGTCGCGTTTTTTTGTTAAAAAGATTTACTAGTGAGGGTTGGTGAATTTGGACTAGTTTTTTATCTCCTGTTTACAGATAATTTTAGGCTGCCCTTGTGTATATACTTGATAGTCAAGCCTTGTTCCCCATTATTAGTTTCTCTAATTCATCACGGAGGTATTCTAAGTACTCGCGTTGCATGGCAGTTTGGTCTGATTTAATAATTGACGGTTTATCCAGTTTAGTTTTGTTACGAAGTATCTCAATAGCATCATTCTTAGACTTCATTACCATTTTAATGGGACGAGGAGGAGCTTCAGCTTGAAACTTACCAAGACGAAATAGTTTCACATTATCACAGCTAACTTTTTTGCTCACACACGTTATTATTTTCCTGCACTCCTCTTTATCATGCTCCTGCCTTTGTAAAGGTTTATCCGAGGTTGATTCTGGTACGTCGTAAATTATTATATTGTTAGCTCTCTTAGTGCGCTCAGCCAATTCTTGTATTGCTCCTTCAGTTACAAGCATGTTTTGACGTAATCGCAAGTGGTGTACTTCTTTAGTAAGTTCCTCCAGTTGTTTCATTATATTTGGTATTTGTGCCATTAGTGACTTACAATCGACACATAAGAAAGAAACCACTCGAGCTACAACTCTAAGAGCGAACACTCTTACTTCAGTTGGTGACATTCCATGACAATCACCACATAAAATGCTCTTGCAGGAGTCACAACTTACTGATAGCTTCTTATCGTTTGTGGTTTTGCTACATTTAGAACATTCAAAGCTTTTTGGACTCATTTTTTTATTTTTTACTGATTTAGTAGAAAATTTCTTGTAATGCAACAATATTGTCTATAGGTCGCTTTCATTGACAGAACCGGAAATCAATGATGTATAAGAAATATAAAATTATGAAGGTAGATTTTAAAAGTTCGTAATTCACGCGAATAGTTTTTTTCAAAGTTTTGCACTTTAAGTTTATAATTACAGTGAGAAAACAATAGCACTAAACATCTTTAGCCTGCCTCATATCTTGATTGTACTTTTATAACATGGAACACACTATTTGAATTTATTGGTACCAAATCATCAACAGCACTTGTGCACACAACCACTTCAATTTGACACTGAATTTGACACTGAATACTAAAATCAGCAGTACACTTGTGAAGGGCTGTAATGATGATGATGATGATGATTCAACTCCTTACCTTGCGCAAGCTTCATCGACATCGGGCACTAATATACCAATGTGACCAAATCCTCTTGGATCCGAATTGCCATTATGGTAGCTTGAGTCATCACTCTCTGTGCCCCAGTTACTGGAATTTAAAAAGATTCGCATATAACATATCACCATTACCCAATGTTGATCTGTAGCAACTCAGAGGCCTAGTCTCCATAAATTCTACAGTATGCGAGCAACCCCGGTTTGATCTGATAGTATAAGAGTGAGTAACAATACGTAACACTATAATGTAACTCTCAAGTTCAGTTCTAATATTATTATTTTCATCTGTTTTGTTTATATTTTGTTCTTCAATATTAATTATTAATAGCAAACACTAAACACTATGAAATCTTGTACTAGCTAATAATAGAATCAATTGGAAATTGTAATATGTACAAGTAGTGATGTGCGCATACTGCTATATGGACATAGTTTATTAAGTATAACGGGTGCTGACAGAATAACAACGTTGTAGATTTTCTACAACATATGTGGGATCAGAGCCCTTTCAATGTCTCTCTTACGTTAATATTTTTATATCTATTAGTATAACTTTTTATATGCATTGCTACTTTTGCTCAATGAATAGATATTTTTATTATTATTCTCTAAATTCACTAAATACTCTAGTGAATCTGCGACTGAATTAGAAATCATGCTTCAGAGCCTGAACACCCAAACGCAAAAAGCAGGACTTCAAATGAATGCATCTAAAACAAAAATAATTACAAACAGCTCCAAAAAACCAACCAAAATAAAAGGAAAATCCATTGAATATGTTGATGATTATGTGTATTTAGGCAAATTGATATCTTTCGAACTAAACAACACTGAAAAAGAAATAGACAGAAGAATAAACATAGCGTGGAAAAACTATTGGGCTCAAAAAGAAATTCTCAAAGGAAATTACAGCCTAAGAATGAAAAAGGTCATAATGGACTCGTGTATCCTCCCAAGTCTGACATATGCAAGCCAAACATGGGTGTACACTGAAAGAGTGAAAAACAAAATGTTGTCTTGCCAACATGCTATGGAGAGGAGCATCCTTAAACTAAGGAGAATACAAAAAACAAGAAATATAGATATTCGAAAGAAAACGAAATTAACAGATGCACTTCAGCATAGCCAAATACAAAAATGGAAATGGGCAGGACACATAGCTAGATACCAGGACGAAAGATGGACCTACCAAACAACAAAATGGAAGGGCCCATTTGGCAAGAGAAGTGTAGGTCGGCAAAGGAAAAGATGGGTGGATGACATTATTAACATAGTAGGAGAAGAATGGATGCAAATTGCCAAAAACCGAGAAGAATGGTTCAAATTGGAGGAGGCTTTTACCCAAGAGGGACTATATAAAACAAGAACTTTGTAATAGTTCTTATGTATTTATTTATTATTTTGATAACTCTGTAAATGTGTAGAGAAATAAAGCTTTATTATTATTAGAGTATTCTCATGTGGTTGGGCTGTATAAACATAAAACGAAATAATAAATATACATAAATATTTTTATTATTATTATCACTGTGGCACCAGTGAAATTGCTTATTGCAATTTAAGTAAAAGAAAAACATTTTTTACAGAATAAACGTGACAATCAAGCATATAAGCCACCTGATGGTAAGTAGATGCTGTGACCAATTGACATTGATGAAGAATAAAAATGCAAATGCGTTGTCACCTCTGAGGACTAAGATGGAATGCCTCGTTTTCAGTAATGAATTGTGGAGCCAGTTCTTTACATATAACACATTCTCTACACTCAGAAACACATCAGCATTAGGTTGATATTTTACGCTGGTTTTCTGGGAGTGTGGTCCTGTGTGACCCATTCGTGCCTCAACCATAATATAACTGCAGCGTGGCTCTACAACATAAAGACATCTAGGGGAAATTACATTTAATAAATTTAAAAAAATTGGGGCAGCATAATGGACACTTCCTTGCCCTAAAGTCATTTCAGGATAAGAAAAGGCCAGTGCCCAGGAGGCATATAAATAGACTGTAAGTTGACTTTATTTACTGAATGATATTTGAAAAGTATTTCTTTCTTGCAAACTCTGATAATGAGGCAGCCCTGTTTCGTGGAATTTTGAGTTGAGTTGGACATTCAGTCAGGGGAACGAAAAAATGGAGTAAAATAATAATGTATTGGTACACAAGATTTAAGTAAAGATAGATAAGAGGTAGACCATTCAGGAGATGGGTTGATGACATCAAAGCAGTATCTGGCAACATATGGATCGGAACAGCTGGAAATAGAGTAATGGAAACAATTGTAGGAGGCCTTTGCCAAAGAAACACAGACAGGAATATAGAGACAATTGGAAACAAAAGCTAAATAAAAAATAAAAACATTTATCTGATGTCACTTTAAACTTTATCAATGTCTGAATAAAGGGTTGTTATTGTTATTATGTCGAAAAAGTATAGTTTGATGGCTCGATAGCACAATAATTAAGTGTTTAACTGTGGGCCATGGATTCAATTCCCACATGAAACACGCACTGAATGACCTTACATTTGTTTCTGGTCTGGATGTTAGTCCATTAGAAATTTATGTTAATAAAACTATGAAGCGTAGTGAGGAGAAATTTCTAGTGTGAGTAATACTTTTAAAAAATTATTAAATCAAACAATATGTTAATGACTGCATTCAAAGAATATCACAAATGTTATTGTCAGATGAATTGCCTCGCAGCCTTGTTATTACACTGGCGCTCTTTAATTATACCTTTTAGCATTGAATACAGCAGTGCAAATACTGCTATTAGGTAATAGAAATAAGTAAAAAAAACTACTCAGATGAATTCCCAGGCAGCAATAGAGCATTATTTAACCAACATTTATTAGTTAAAATTACTTTTACGGATTTTATCGCGTTTAATTTTAAATTATTTTTAATTCTCGGCATTTCGGGTGCTTTCCAGCACTCATGGTCACGGGGGACTGAGGTGACTAACGTCCCGATGTCAATGTTAACCAGGAGTACCTTCAGCTTTTTGATTATTATTTACGGCTCGATTACGCAGAATAAACTTACTGTTGTAGTCTTGTAGTAGTATGCTTGGGCTTAGTTTTAATTTTATTAATTACAGGGTCCCAAGCAGGTGGTAATCCAGCCTATTGGAATTAAGATGTTTTTTTAATTTCAATAGCTTCAGGTATCATCCTTAGTAGAAATCCATGTTCTTTCGTGAGGATTTGTGGTCTATAAAATCCGTAAAAGTAGTTTTAATCAATGTGTAGTGTTCGTAAATATAAGAAATCACAACATTTATTAGTCTGTAGAAATCACATTTGCCTTAATCATGAGCACATTTTACGCCCAGTAGTATTTCCTATTGCGTGTGTCAAAGATACAGAAATTACTTACTAGGTAAGTTCAAGAGTCGCTTTTCTGGTCATTGCCCAAGCTGTCCTTGTTTTTTCGTCCTGAGGAATGTCAGAAGGGTTCTCATATCCCATGAAAAATAATGAGAACTTCATCTCCGGGAAGTGAAGTTGCTTTAACAGGGTCATTCCGAGTACTCCTGTGTAAAATGGGATGGATTTCCTTGGGTCCTTTATGCGGTACATAGTCTGTTGGAACATGAAGTCCTGAAAAATACGAAATTTCGTTGTTAATGGTATTTAGCAGACTTCAGAAAAAGGAAGAGATTCTGAATTTGATCGGATTTTCTTTTTTTGTCTATATGTTAAATTTCATACCTATGCTTTCATTACAAATACTAATCTACCTCAGGTTTTGAATGTCATGATGATGCCATGCATACTGCCTATCACAAGTCCACTTTAAAACATAGGTCCTCCCTAATACCGCAAAGCACTGTCCTCAGCTATTTGCATCCATTAACTTCCTGAAGGTTGTTTTTTATAGTATAAGGTGACATACGAGCACACTGTCCAAGTGATGATAAGTGAATGCTGTGGCCCAAAACATCTAGATTTATCCTTATATTTAGTCAAAATTAGAGATGCCGCAAATACTCGCTATTATTTGGTATTATATTATTGGCATTTTTTTTATTACTCGTCGAATAGAGAGTAATAGTATTCATTATTCGATATTCGGTGAATAGTTGTCTAAATAAAATAAACTTATATTAAATGGACAGAAACTATAGATAGACAAAATTTCTTGTATTTATCTCTTAAACAAAACACACTTAGTATTAATATATAATCATCATTAAAAATATAAAAGTTATCAAAAATCAGTCATGTTGAAGTTAATAAGGCTTTTTAATTATTTATTATTCAAAGTCTAAAAGAGGTAGAATGTGGTGCAGAAAAACAAATGTTTCTGCACGACTGGAATCGAGTCGGTTGCGCTTTTTTCGTAACCAAACCTGCCTCAGAAAATAGTCTTTCTGAATAAACAGAGCTTGCTGGTGTGACTTAGTAAAGTTTGGCAAGCTTACTTAAAATTGGGAATCGATTCTTATTGGTACTCAAAGATCACCATTCATATGGGTTTATACTTCTGTCAGCCTTTGCTAACCTGATGTAGTTGGCAATTTCATCAGCAATGGCATTATCGGGTTGCTCTTCATTAGGCTGCTCTGTTCTCATAGATTTAGATTCTTGGAAACATGCCCAAAATAGTTCATGAGTTTCTGGAACGACATCCCTCTTTTCATTGTCTAAGCGAGATTTTTGGACGCCATTTCTTACACAAAATGAGGTTATTTCGCGTATAATATGTTATGTACAACAAAAGGGTCGCCATTTTTTTTTGTGCAAGCAGCAATCCAGGTCTAGGCAATGAGACCAGTACCACTGCGACCTAAAAGATCTATTGTGATCGCTGCTATGGCTATAGTTCACTGCTAAGCCCTATGTCTTCAATGAATAGAAGGATTTGCTTAGCCATGAGCAATTTCACTTCTTCTGGGCAGAGTACATAGTTTCCCAGATGAGTGTTACTGTTATGTTTGCGCATTAAGGGTCTGCAATCAGTTAGGATGTGCAAAGGCGTAAGGATGTGCCATGATAATAGTCATAATCTTAGATTTTTTTAGAGTACAGTAACATATAAATGATAGGTAAGTTCAAGAGACTACTACAAGTGCAATATTATTATTTGGTAACAAATAAATTATTTTGTATTTGTATTCCTTTTTTATGTCAAATAATAATAGCAAGTATTCGACTATTCGCCATGAGGAATGGCGAGTAATCGGTATTCGACTATTCGCCATAAGAACTATTCTCGGCATCTCTGGTCAAAATGCGGACGCATTGCCACAACTGAGGACTAAAATGGAAAGCCTCGTTTCCAGTAGTGTCTCCGGCTCTCTGCACTTACTATACAAAACACAGCAGTATTAAGCTGTTATTTGACGCTGGTATCCTGTGAAAGTGTGATGCTACCCAGGTCGAGCCGACCCATTCATGCCACAACTATAATATAGCTGCAGCATGGCTCTACTACATTTAAAACCATGGTCTTACTAGGTCCTAACACATGGCTGTTACTCAGAACCCTTGTTCCCCATTGGCAGTCGATTCTCTGTGCTACATGGCCAGCCCATATTGATGTTCACATATCTAGACACCTATACATCTGTTTGTAATGTCAAAATAACACCGTTTTACTAAATTCATATGAAAGTATATACGATATACTTATAACAAAAAAATTAATTTTTTTTTGTATCTCTGTCTTAATGATCGTGTGGAAAAAAAATTACGAAAATTTTGTCTGTCTGTTTTTTCCGCTAACCTCCGAAATGGCAGGACCGATTTTGACTAGACTTTCAACGGCAGATAGTAGAAGTTATAAGGAATAACTTAGGCTACTTTTATTTTGGAAAAAAAATAAAAATAGGATTCCGCGCAAAAAAAATATTTCGACGCGGATGAAGTTGTGGGCAACAAACAGCTAGTTGATAATATAATGATGAAACCAACGAAAGTTAAAGGTCAAGTGACATAAAAATAACTTATCAATAGCAGACAAGACATTTAACGATCTGAAAGAAGTATAAAAAGTTATGAAAGTGAACATTTAGAGTTTAGAGTTTATATTAAAAAATAAAAGATTAATTGATATGGTTCTTGAATATAGTTTATTTACCCGATTCGTGGTGAAGTAGCAACAAGGGAAAATAAAACAGGAGATGGGCAGAACCGTCATCCTGGTAACAAAAATCTTCACTATGAGACAATCTACGGCCGAGCCCTTTGTTCCGCAGTGGACCTTGGCTGTGTGGCATTCGATCTCAGTCCTCAGTGATAACAATGCTTGTGTTTCCTTCTTTGTTCGCAGTTAACTGCATGGTGCATGAGCTACAGTAACTAATTACCTTTAGGTGCACAGTAGGTTCATTTGTTACTTTAGTTTTACAAAGGAAAAGAATTACACAACCAGTTTAGAACATGGTCATTCGAGCCAGATTTGAACCAGCAACTTATGGATCATTTTAGTCTTAGTCTTTTAGTCTTAGTTGTTGCCAGTCGTGCCAGTAAGTATTTTAGGTTGGCATGTACAAGAGGGTTATTCTTACTGGTAGACAATTAAACCTTTGGTTACGCCATATACATCATGAACATGGTTGCGGTGGAGTTGACTAGTAGCCATTAAATCACACTACACATTCAAGAGCAGGACAAGACTTACAACTTATTAACCCTTTGTAATAATAACTTATTTATGAAATACAATTTGGATTATTTTCGATTTTTAAATAATAATATTTTGAATTATATAAGCTTAGCTTAATCTTAGCCCAATGCAACTATAAATTCAGAATCAAAGATTATGCTAAGCTTATACTCTGCTAAGTATTTTGTAAATAAAATCTGAGCAAAGTCAAAGTACGGTCTATAGATCTCAGCTTAACACTGCATGATTGAATTGAGGTATCAACTGTTTTCAAAATGTCGTTACTTAATGTCAAAACAATGAAACACAAGTATTATACACCAAATAAAAGTGCATTTTATTTTTTCTTTTCTTCCCATACAAAATTAGTATGTCCAGAGTGAGATGGTAATACTAACACAAGCTTTTTTATTTGTTGGTATATGCACATAGATTTGTACGAATTCCAAGTTTTTAACATCTAAATTACACAATAAGTCAATTTAACCTCTAAATTATAAAGTGAGTATATTTATACAACGCACTTATTTATATTACATGCTCAGAACATGAACATTTCATCATCTTTTTTCTTGAATAGGATCACAAACAAGCACACAATCTATCTGATGGTAAGTGGATTCTGTGGCCAACAGATATCTACATTTATCCTCAATTTAGAATCAAAATGGAAATGCATTGTCACCTGTGAGGACTAAGATGAAATGCCTCATTTCCAGTAAAAAGTCTCCAGTTCTCTATATTCACCATACATGTTTTGTAACACAGCAGCAAGAAGCTGCTATTTTATATTGGTATTCTGTGAGAATGTGGTCCTACCCTGGTCAAGCAGACCCATTCATGCCACTACCATAATATAGTTGCAGTGTGGCTCTACAACATAGAAAACCATCTTTGAGCCAGATTCGAACCAGCAACCTATGGATGTTTTTAGTGTTAGTTTACTTCCATAACACCCATGGATGAATGATAGGATTGAGGTATGTTATGCTTGTGTATAATAAATATATTTTTTTGTATATTAAAAATACTCCTAGGTGATTTCTGATCTATAACATTTTCTTTTAAATTGTATTGAATACTCTTTCTTTAAAAAACATTTCAACCAAACTAGGATTTTCTCCTGAATCATAGAGGCAGTTTACAAACATAAATTGCACAAGGATAAACACCCAGACCAGGAACAATAACTTCTAGGCCGTACAAATACTTCATCTTTGAAGGATTCGAACCTGCGGCCTCCAAACGCAACACATTCCTAAGGTACTGTGCCACAGAGCTTTCATATTAAGGCTGAAATTCAAATCTAGGACTTCCAGCGTAGGATTCAAGTGCTTTGATCAATAGTTATTTTTTTATAAAAAGGGTGGCAATCAAGCACACAGTCCACTTAATGATAAGTGGATGCAGTCAGCCATAGGTTTAGTCCGTAACTTTTATTTTTATAAAAAATAAAATATCGAATTTGAGTTTTTAATGTATGAGATTAACTTATGGGATTGTTTTTTCATAGAATAAGGGTTACAAACAAGCACACAGTTCACCTGATGGTACTTAATTGGATGCTGTGGCCCAGACATCTAGATTTATCCCCGATTCAGAATCAAAACGCAAATGCACACCTAAGGACTAAGATAGAATTCCTCATTACCAGTAAAAAGAGTCTTGGTTCTCAACACATCATCTGAAACACAACAGCATCATTCTACTGTTTCACACCGGTATTCTTTGTGATCGTGGTCCTTTCCCTGCTGCTCCGATCCATATATAGCAACCATATATATAATCATATACCTGCAGCGGGGTCTTCATAATATTTATAAACTTATCTCAGACATTCATCAAAGTTTGCATTGAATCATAACTAACCTTAGTCGAAGGATGTGGAGTTTGACATAGTGACTCGACTTCTTGAGGGGAAATGCCTTCACCTGCCATGGTCCTGTAAGATATAATTCACAAAAAATGCAAATATGTGGTGATATAATGATAAAACTACCTGTAAATAGGTTTAGTTTCTATGTAAAGTCACTTAAATTTATTATTATCCATAAAAAAACTTTACCTGTGAACTATACAGGTACTCTTATGCTGTATATTCCGAAAATAATTGAAGTTAAAGGATCTAAAACCACTAAAACTCAACATAAAAAGGCCCTGAAACCGTGACACGAGCTAATAGATAGCCACAGACAGTGTTGCCAGATGCTTTGAACCTTTTATCTGTATTAAAAACTGTTAAAATCTGTATTAAATCTGTATGCTATTTAAACTTAAAATCGGTATAAAATCTGTATAATTTAATAAACCAAACTGGAATAATTGATCATCATCATCGTTTCTTTTGAAAAACAAGGAACAACTACTAACGTGATAAGCTGATAAAGTTCGATTACCGTTATTAAATAAAAATATTTTTATAGAATAAGGGTGACAAGCGAGCACACAGTACGCCAATGGTTAGTGGATGCTGTGGCCCATAGACATCTACATTTATCCTCGCTAAAGAATCAAAACGCAGATGCGTTGTCACGCCTGAGGACTAAGATGGAATGCCTCGTTTCCAGTAAAAAAGGGTCTCCTGTTTTCTACACTCACCATACGAAGCACAGCAGTATTAAGCTGGTAATTTACGCTGGTATTCTGTGAGAGCGTGGTCCTTCCCCGGTCGAGCTGACTCATTCGTGCTGCAACCATAATATAGCTGCAGCTATATTATGGTTGCTACACTATACACAAAAAAAATTATATAGCAAAATTGAACACATTAATTTAGACAAACAACGTATTTAAACTCAAACATTTGCAACAAACGAACATATAATTTATTTATTATTTTTAGTTACACATATTTTATATATACATATTATATAATACACTTGCATGTCTGCCGCACTAAGTAGGTAGTCACTTATTTTGCTTATTCTTTTTAATTTGAATATTATGGTAACCCAATCAATAGAGTTAGAAAACTCCGTAGACAGAGAAACCTATAGACTAATGATTAGCGTGGCCTCGAGTGAGAAAGAACGATAACGTAGTTTTTGGTTATACAATAATCTTTATGACTATGACTAAACATATTTAGATAAAATTTTTAATTGTTCTAGGAACTGAACTGAACAAGATTCACCAATCTTAAGCTCACAATACACTTTTTTCTCACTTAAACCAACTTGTAAACTCCTTAGATCGCTACGAACTACCAAAGTTGCTTATCAAAGTGTAGTTTGCTAAATAAAAAATACGGCATGGAGAAAGGGACAAACAATCACACCACTCTGTCTCATTTCTATGCAAGACGTATACATAAATCTATCTTTTACGTGAGCGAATACGAAAGAAGCCGTCAATTTGTCTATAGGTTTCTCTGTCTACGGAAAACTCTGTATAAAAATCTGTATCCAGTGGTAATCTGTATCACACACCGAAAATCTGTATAAATACGGGGAAATCTGTATATATGGCAACACTGGCCACAGAGTACATTATATATACCTGAAATAGAGTTGCTAGTCGATTCCGTGGTACAGAGACATCTATAGTGGAGTTGTCGAACTAAACGGACGATATTCTATATATAGTACAGCCCCATCCCTGGTGTACTGATTATTTTTAATTAATTTTACAAGATCACATAATTCAGCAACTAACTAGTTTTGTGCATATAGGCACAAAACTAGTTAGTTGCAGAATTATGTAATCAAAGGTAAATCATAAAAAAGAAAACTCAATTTAAAAATAATAATCATCTTTATTCAGGTAATTTACACCCATAACCAGTAAAAAAAATTAAGAACTAAGCAATCTACACAATTTCAGAAATAAATAATTAAATGTCGATCAGTCAATATATTTCATCAAAGTAACAATTTTAAATTAATAAATCCAACAGTAATTATAAGTAGACAGTAATGACAGTATACAAAGTAAATTAATCGAAATAAAATAACATAAAATTTAGTTTATTTACCTAAGATCTTGGTATTTAAAATAATAATGCAACTTATCTACTACACAAAAGTTATAAGAAAAATAAAATAAGATGCACAAATTACAAAAAAATAGTACAATAGACAAAAAGTTGACAATTTTTATAAAAAAAGAAACTTAAGTATCCAATATCTTGAAAACGGTTAGGTTTGATGTATGGTGTTTCATAGTCGTAATAGTCGGTAATGATGCAAATTACAACCCCCTAAGGGATCTAAGTCGACTTAACCAATACAATTTATATTGAAATATATATACAGGGTTACCCTGTATATTCAATTTTTTTTATAATTGCTCTTAGATATTGATGCGGGAGAAAATGAACTACTGGATGATGGATAAGTAAGCAGACATAAGTGTAACCTGATAAAATACCTAAAATTAAGAGTAAAGCACGAATTTTAACCAACGTGGATTAGGTTGCAAATAAAACTTTACAACTGAAACATATTAATAATTAATGTTAAATAAATATTTGTCTTTAACAACTTTGTTTTGATTTGTTTTCAAAACATTATTAATTACCCCAATGAGAGCAAAGATACTGCAGGTATGACTGATTGACTGAATTTAGTCACTTTTGCTTAATTCCTTTAATCAAAGATTTTATAAAAAATGTCTAAAACATAATTCGGAGCATATATGCTATGAAACAAAGTTTTTCCTATTATTTTACCTATTATGTTACCCTGTATATTCAATATTTATCTACCACCATATTTCAATATTTATCTACTATGTTCCACTTGGCACTAACATTTGATGTTCCCTGGTCACATACAGTAGCAAGGATTTTAAAGCCAGACCCCTTCAATTTTCTTATATTTCTTTTAATCATTAAGGCTAATTCAGCTTTTTTTGTACTGCAAGCACAAAATGAATATGATATCGGCTGTTTATAGTTTTTAGAATACCTCTATTCTAAGTTCAGTCCTCACTACATCACCATTGTCAACTAAACCAGTAATTGAAATAATACTAGTTTTTACGGATTTTATCGCGTATATTTAACTATAAATACCCGACGATCCGGTGCTGTAAAGCGCTCGAAACGTCGGATATTTATATAATAAATATACGCGATAAAATCCGTAAAAACTAGTATTATTTCAGTGTGTAGTGTTCGCGTAAATATAAGTAATCATTGTGTAAACCAGTAATCTTGTCATTTTTCCTGTCATAACCAATATGTGGTGTTAAGGCCATTTCATCAAAAACCAGTGTACACAATTTATCATTGGCTTTCATTTAAGATAGATGCTTGCTTCTTAAGCTGGTAAAATATGTTTTCATTTATACCAGGCTTAATATTGGCCTTAGATACCATCCTGCTTAAGGTGAAAGGTGATGGCAGAACAAATATCTTTTGCAGCATTCTGTAGGCTCTTGGCCCATGTTAAAAAAATGTAATGTCATCACTTTTTCATCAGGTGTGAATTGTCTGTCCCTTTTGTGTTCACCATATTCTCGAAATTGTAGCATCGTAAAAACTGTTGCCATTGAGGTAAAACTTTTAAATGCTTAATGATTTCTTAAATTTACGCGAACTCTATACATTGAATAAAACTAAATTTACGGATTCTATCGCGTTTATTTACCTGATTTTACTTATTTTTAATTAATATATTTTAAATATAATATTATAGTAATATATTAATAAATATATTTTAAATATATTTATTAATATATTATTTATTTACGAACGTTTTGTTGACACTAACACGCATTCGCGCGATGCAACGGTGGAAAACACGCCAGCCAATCAGAAGCATGTGCGAGAGAGACAGACTCTACCTAAACTCAGTCTCTCTCTCTCTCTCTACGCCGATCACGCTTTCTTCTCACACAGTGCTCCCTCCATGTAATGTATGCTCTAAGGTTAAACGTCGGAAAGCAGTCAACATCAAAAGAGTGAAACTTCTGTACGTAGTACTATTATTTATTCTGTGCCATAGATAAGATTAAGGAAAGGTATTACCGTGTTGGTAACAATCGACGTAGATATATTTGTTTTTGTTTACTTATTTATTTTTATCACCTTATTATATGTTTAAAAATATAAAGATAACGATATTATTCGAATAATCAAGTAAATTGTTTTCAAAATAAAGTCATGTTTATTATGGTGGCCATACATGGTCAGTGCAACTGATCAATTCGAACTAGGACTGTTAATATTTTTTAATGCATCGCATTTTCGATACATACATAATATACTGAAACTGAGAGGGCGCGTAACCAGCATAGAGACTGTGTGCAGGGAGCAGGGACATTTAGCATTGGAGCCTAAAGCATTTTGGGAGTATATTATAAGGTATGTATAAAGGTACATCAGGAAGTAGAAAACTATTTAAGGACGGGAAGGTTTTACCAGACAGTGAATGCGCTGGAGAAATCGCAAATTTTTTCTAGTCCTGATACAGCCGTGAGACAGCTTTGTTAAGCGCGACGGCAGCTGGTGCTGCGGCGGCGGGAGCAGCACCAGGCGCGTGGGCTCAGCTCGGGCGTTTGCGACCAGCTGATGATCTGCGTGCGCTGTCACACCTCCCCTCGAAGTGCTCGGTCGGACCAGATGATATCCAACATAATGGCATTCGTATTTGGAGACTGTAGGACTGTAGTAGTGAAACTATGGTTATACATTTTTAATGTATGTATTGAAAGTGCTACGTTTCCTGATCAATGGAAACTCACTAGAGTTGTGCCTGTACCGAAAGGTAGTGGGGGATCGACGCCTAGTTATAACAGACCCATGGCAGTCTTAAGCACTCCAGCTAAAGTGTTCGAGACGGCTATTTAAAACTGCCTGTACCCACAGATCAAAGATTTAAATAGTTAGATGCGCCCTTAACATATTATGACCACTCCGAAATGTGTCCATTCCCAAATGAGTGAGCTCACTCATTCGCAATCAGTGCTCATTTATGTGATAGAGAAAGTAGTATACACAATTTCTGTAACATAATAAGAGATGACACTATTGCATTAGTGTGCGCGCGTCAGCGTCTTGCAAACGAACACATCCAAAAATAATGCCACAGTTTTCAAGATGAAGGCGCATCTAACTATTTAAATCTTTGCCACAGATTAGTGCACAATTGTCCGACGTGCAACACGGCTTCCGCCCTGGGCGGGGGACAACTGGGAGCTTACTGGATCTGATGACGCATTTAGTATCCGCGGTTGATGCTGGCCTGCAAGTGAACGTAGCCTACTTCAAATTCAGAAAGGCTTTCGATGCGGTTGACAACGATGTTCTACTTTGTAAGTTGGCTTGTGTGGGTTGCACAAGCTGTGGGGCGCGCACCGCACTGATGCAGCAGGAGCCGTTCGCGCGCGCGCTTACTGTGATCAACACCATGTCAGAGCGAACTGATTTATTTTCATGTTCGCTGAGTGAGCTCAGTAGAGTGGCATTATATCGTGGGCTACACTGTCGAATTAGGGTGCTCATCCTGTAATAATTGTGTATGGCGTATGTGTATAAAATAAATTAAAAAATATATATTACATCAATATTGGATTTTATATATATTATACATAAGTTTATTTAAAGATATATGGAAAATCCGAAATTTTAAAAAAATATCAACAGTCATAGCTCATAGTATGAACTGATCAGTTGGAATGGTCAGTTGAACTGACCGTGTGTGTCGTCCATTATATTACATTGCAAATACATATTCGTTTCGCAAAATTTAAAAACGAATAGGGAGGTATGAATACTAAGTCTTGACATACATGCGAGTTGGATCTAATTTCTAATCTTAACTTTATAAGCTGAGTAACAATCCGTCCCGGCTTCGCACGACTGTTTTCTAGATCTGGACAACCCGAGTCTAATTCTGAGTGTGAGTGTTCATCAAAATCGGTCCAGCCGTTCTAAAGTGACGGTATTTTATACAGGTGGCAATTGATTTTAATTTATATAGATTTACCACTTGCTTAGCCGAAAACCATATATACCATATTCTACATCCATATATACTATATTCAACAAAGCTTTATCTGCTTGGATGAAAATATTTCGAAATCGTAAAGTTAGGCAAAATCTTGATAATACCGCGTAGCAACGACATAAAATAAACGACTATGTACCTCCTACTAAATAATATTATTATGTACTTAGAAGCTCTAAGACCCCATACCTTCCCGTAAGTATAGTAAGACGATATGGGGAAATGAAACGGGAGATAGGCAATAGTATCTTCCTGATAGCAACTTAAAATAATAAAAATTGCGGTTGCCGAACCACTTACAAAGAGAGGGACTATGGCTAATATTTCCGTACGTTCAGCAATGGACTTTTGATAGGCTGTAATTAATTAATGATTAATTAAGTTCTGCCAGACCCGCCGCAGAAGAACATAAAAATTCTCCGATCACACTCTCAATCTCATGGCTGTTAGACGGAAAATGGAGCAGCAGTCTTCAATAGATTTGACAGCATGCAGGCAACTGAACAGACACTCCAAATGCATGAGACTTACGCAACTTTAAGAAGAAGTGATCGAGCGGAACCAGGGCTCCAGTCTTCGCCAGAGATCTGACTGCCAGAAAGAGCCAACTGTCAAATCTAAAGACTGAGTGTGGCAGCATCGTTTCCGGGACACCTGAGATTTTGAGTGAGATTGAGAGGTTCCATGGGCAGCTGTACACATTATCGTTGGAGCCACACGCACGTGTGAGTAACGATCCAAGAGCAAGTCTTATCCGACACCATTCCGATAATATCACGAACGTCTCTGCCACTTTGCCTGGCGTATGTGTACTATGAGAAAGCCTTTGATTCCGTCGAAATTAGAGTAGAGCAGTCTCTTCAGCGGTGCCAAGTTGACAGTCGGTATATCGAAGTGCTGAAGTGTTTGTACAGTAGGACTAACTATCGAATTGCAGCGAGGTATAAGACAAGGTGAATTATATCCCCAAAACTCTTAACCGCTACATTGAAAGACGTTTTCAAGCTATTGGACTGGAAAGGATACGGTATTAACATCAATGGCGAGTACCTTCGATTTGCCGACGCTATGGTCCTTATGGCAGAATCGCTGTAGGACCTAAGCACTATGCTCAATGACCTCAATAGTGTCTACCAACGGATAGGTCTTAAGATGAACATGGACAAAACCAAGATCATGTTTAATGTCCATGTCACACCTATGCCGGTAGTTGTTGGGAGCACTATGCTTGAAGTTTTTGACGAGTACGTTTACCTGGGACAAATAATCCGACTAGGTAAGTCCAACTTCGACCGAGAGGTCAATCGACGGATTCAAGTCGGCTGGGCAGCGTTCGGGAAATTACGACACATCTTTTCGTCAGGTACATACATACGAACATACATAAACACTCACACCTGTCACCCAGAGGGGTAGGCAGAGACTACAGACTTCCATTTGGCACGATCCTGACACACCTCTCTCGCCTCCTTCACGTCTACATACCTACGCATACATGCTCGTCGGTTAAGGGTATTTCCAATTTGGCCCGTTTTCAATAAATCGTTGATTTGGTCGATAAATTTTCTCCTAGGACGTCCCTTTCCGACTCTGCCATTCACTTCTGCAACATAAATTTTCTTTGTCACTCTTTCCTCATTCATTCTTTCCACATGACCAAACCACCGAAGCATTCCTTTCTTAATCCTGGTCACATCATCTTGCAAACCATACTCTTCTCTTATCACACAATTTCTCACCTTGTCGTTCAGATACAGCCCTAACATACTCCTTAACGACCGCATTTCTACTGCGTTTATTCTACTCTCGTGCTTCTTTTGCCACACCGAACTTTCACTACCATACATTAAAGTAGGGACCAACACAGCATTGTGAATTGCCATACGTGCCTTTTTTGACATATTTTGACTCTTCACAATAGGGTGTAAGGCCCCATTTACTATATTTCCTGCGTTCACTCGTCGTTCTATATCCTTATCATATTTCCCATACCTACTAAATACACAACCCAAATATATAAACTCATCTATTTGCTCGATCAACTCCCCTTCTATTCTTATTCGCTACTTAGCGGTCAACCGCCGTAGAGTCTACATCACCTGAAGATGCCTCGTGTAGAGGCGAAACACGTGTCGTATTATCGTCGATGGTGTGTCTTTCCTAGAATAGTGGTGTTGGGAGTAGTGGTGCTAGGATTTAGAAGAAGTAACGGGATTAGTGCACGCAATTGAGGGAGGTGCTCTTCAATCTAGGTAAGACACATCATTGTATTTAATTAAGCGGATGGTTGCAAATTAACTATTAATATCATTATTTTAAATATTAGATCATTATAATTTTTTATTTTACAAAATTAATTTTACTTTTATTATACTCCCTTGTTGTCTAGTGGTTTTAGTAGCGTGATTGCTGATCATGAGGTCGAGGAGGGTTCTAATCCCCGGGTCGGGCCACAAAATCAATTATTGAGTTTTCCTTCAAAAAATTCTCAGTAGCTGCCTGGAGTTAGGAAATTTGCGGTGTCTCACCGCAGAGCCTCGAAAAGCACGTAAAACCGTTGATACTGCGCCTGATCTCTCTCCAGTCGTGTTGGTTTACCGTCCCATCGGATTATGAGAGTGAGGAAATAGAGAGTGCCCCTATGCTTGGGGATACACTTGGGCAATATAATCCTGTCCTGCGCCGATGGCTAGTCTCCGTTGGTGCGGCCGCCGTGACCGGAATTCGGTTGGGAGGACATTACTTTTACTGTTTATGTGAGAGCGCCATGCTGCAGCTATTTATGGTTGTAGTACGAATGGGTCGGCTCGTTCTGGGAGGAATCACACTCTCACACATCAGAATACTAGCACGAAGTAGCAGCTCCATGCTGCTGTTTCGTACGATGAGTGTAGAGAACCAGATACCTTTTGACCAGTAACGAGACATTCCATCTTAATCCTCAGGGATGGAAATGCTTCTGCATTTTGATTCTTAATCAAGGATAAATGTAGATGTTTATGGACTACAGCATCCATTTAGCATAGTATAGTTGTAGCCCAAATGGGTCGGCTCGACCGGGGAAGGATCTTGCTCTCACAAAATACCAGCGTAAAATAGTAGCTTAATCTCTTTCACGTTCAAACGAGGCACCCCATAATAGTCCTCACGGGTGACAACACATCTGCATTTTGATTCTTAATCGAGGATATAGTTTACGGACTACAGCATCTATTACCATCAGGTGGATGGACTGTGTGCTCATTAATCACCCTTGTTCTATATTTAAAAAATGAGTATTTAATCTTACGAGGGGTGATCCAAAATTAATGATAATCGGTTACTTCAGGTCCGCATAAAATCCAAAAAAATATTTTTTTGGATTTTATGCGGATTGCTTATATACTCACTACGCCAGCCTAAAAAGTCATATAAATAGATCACGGTTTCCGGGAGATACATTCATTTGAATACGAACTGTCAAGGAGATAACATCAACATGGAGAAAAACGAAATTAGAGCTGTCATCAAGTACCTCTGTTTGAAAAAAAAGTCTTCAAAAGACATACACAGTGACTTAGTGGAAACATTGGGGGACTCTGCTCCTCCATATTCTACCGTTGCACGCTGGGCCAAGGAGTTAAAACTGGGCAGAACATCCACTGAAGATGAACATCGCGAGGGACGCCCATCCACGTCCCTCACTGAAGACAACGTGAAAAAAGTCGAAGATGTTGTGTTGGCAGATCGAAGAGTGACCATCAGGCATGTAGCTGAGGTCACAGGGATCTCATATGGCAGCGTTTAAAGAATCCTTGCGAACAAGTTGTATATGAAAAAGGTCTCTGCGCGTTGGGTACCCAGAATGTTAACCGACGAGCAAAAGAAAAATCGAGTTGACATTTCGAGGGTCAATCTCGAAAAGTTCCAAGCAGATCAAGAAATTTTTTTGTTCCGTTTTGTGACTAAGGATGAGACCTGGATCCACCATTTTGATCCTGAAACGAAACAACAATCGATGACTTGGTAGCGAGCCTCCTCACCGACGCCAAATAAATTCAAAGTTTCAAGTTCGGCGGGAAAGGTTATGGCATCTGTTTTTTGGGACGCTCAAGGCATAATTATGGTGAAATATTTGGAAAAGGGAGCCACTATTACGGGCTCTTACTACGCAGACCAAATAAGAGGATTACGGGAGGCCATTAAGGAAAAAAGACGCGGCAAACTGCGAGCTGGAGAGCTGTTTCACCAAGACAACGCACCGGCTCACAAGGCCGCAGTTGAGATGGCTGTCATTCAAGAAACGGGATTCGAAATGCTCGAACACCCTCCCTATTTGCCAGATCTAGCTCCTAGTGACTTCTACCTCTTTCCTCGGCGCAAGGAACGCCTCCGAGACAAGAAATTCGAAGATGATAGCGAAGTAATGGCCGCTTTTGAAGCGTTTTGGGAGGGTCAAGACAAAGAATTTTTTTCAAAGGGAAACCTGGGTTTAGAAAAAAGATGGACTAAATGTATTGATTTGTTAGACTATGTAGAAAAATAAATTATTACTTTAACTTTAATTACCGCGTTTTATTTTCATTATCATTACTTTTGGATCACCTCTCGTATATTGCAGTGCTCAGTGCACAATGTAATGGAGAAGATAACCATTTTTTGCTTTATATGCCAAAAAATCTACAAAAAATTACGAGAATAACCGTGTTTTTATTTTTTTTTTCTATCACACATCCTTTAGGACCAAACACGGTAGCATATTGTTGTGAGGATCATTTCGATGTAAGTATTCAAATAATAATAATCTTCACATGATAGCTCTTGGTTATTGGTAGTAAATGCTTTCTATTAGGCATGTTGGTACCTACTCGAGTCGCAGTGTTTAAGTAACTAACGATTCATTGAACCTTTCCACGCTTAATGATCATTATAATTTCAAGAAGAAACAATACCTAATACCTACATATTTAACTAAAACTACTTCAGTGTAAATAAACATCCAAACTTGGGTAAAGTATTCAAGAAGAAACAATACCTAATACCTACATATTTAACTAAAACTACTTCAGTGTAAATAAACATCCAAACCCGGGTAAAGTACTTACCTATGTAATGTAGATAAGTCAATGACCTGTCGTGAGTTCGTAAGTTTAGATACCTACCTATATTTGCAGCAAATTTTAAAATGTTTATAATGTATATAAAGGTTAAAATATGGAATATGTTAACAAATGTTTTTATATTTTTACAATATTTCAAGCAAAAACTAAACACATCGCAAAGCTGTTCAACCTGCGGGCCGCAAATAATGGAAGAAGTTTGATTATGAGGAGCACTTAAATTTTTTTTCGTGTTGTCCTATTTTTAGGTATTACATACTTGGTACATATTTTAAATATTGATAGAATACAAATTACGAGGTTCCTTATTTTTTTATAGATTTTAAATATGTTTGTATTTTGTTCTAGGTCGAAAACGATATGGAAAACTACGTGAAGTACAAACTAGTTGGTGGTCCCCTCAAACTTAAAAAAGATGTTTTGCCTCACAAGTTTGCTTGTCAAAATCGGTATACAGAAAAACCACAAAGATTTTTACTATCAAAACTAAATGCCAAATCTAGGTCAGAAACAGTTGCACATGCGATTGCCTACTGACTGCTTCACAAGAAATTGAGCATAGATACATTGTCGATCCTGTTACTACTCTAGATGATAATGTTGACATATTGCCTGAAGAATATA
Source organism: Parnassius smintheus behrii (assembly GCA_036936625.1). Taxonomy (NCBI): domain Eukaryota; kingdom Metazoa; phylum Arthropoda; class Insecta; order Lepidoptera; family Papilionidae; genus Parnassius; species Parnassius smintheus. The sequence continues at coordinate 3,494,049 of JAUPFT010000031.1, forward strand.
TAACTACGATTTTAATCATAATAATAATGCGACCCTTTTTCTATTAATATTGAAAACATCTGATTTTTAGATAAAATCATATTTTTATACACCGAAGGTATATTTGTAGTAAATTTCTTTATATACAACAGGAATTTTTTTTGACCATAAAAACTACAAAAAGGTCAGAGTACACTTATGAAGAATAAGAAAACAAAACTAGTTAGAGGCAGATAGTAAGTATAACAAAAATACGTAAACATTCCTTACTACCGTAAGGAATGTTTACGTATTTTTGTTATACTTATTCTTATCATTAGCAAATGAAACCCAGAAGTATTAATGTAATAATGGGTACCTAGGTTATAAAATATTATCTTATTCCTATGCGTATTTCAGCCGCGACAAAATCTTTGTTTCTTAGAAAATATTCCGCCACCATCATGTCACGGACTATTGAAAGGTTGTCAGATTGACGTTTTGAAACCCTTCTTCCATCATTAAATACGTAAAAACACCAGAGCGCACGAGGGCAAACAACTCACCCGCAAAATATTACCACAAACATTGATTTATATATTAAACTCAATGACTACAAACGTATAATCGGCGCGCTGGAACGGTACGGCGGCGCGGCCGCATGGAATCGATGACGTCACGCGCTACTCGCGGGCATGGGCGAGATTTTAAAAATGTACGTAAACTTTCCACGCTTATAACTTCGGTAATAGTGCACCGATCATGTGAAATAAAAACTAGAATTATGTGTTTGGTCTAGACATTTTACCTACGTACTTAAAAGCTTACGCCTACCAACATGGACTTTTGGAGACCAATTAAGAAGAAAAATGTGTAAAGGCAAGAGGCAAAAAAAAATTAGGAAGAGGGATGATCAGGCCATTTGTTGCAAATTGCAGACACGGTCCGCACCAAAAAATAATTAATAAATACTACATTATAATATTGTTATAGAGGCCCAAGAATACTCCATTACTTAATAATCCTTAAAATGGGGAAAATAATGAGAAGTTTTATGGATATAATGTATTTTAAAAGTCAAAATTGGTCGAAATCTATTTATTTTGTTGCATGTTAATAAACATAATATTATATTTTAAGTTTTTGCATACGAGTAGCATACAAAGTTTTTTTGAATAATATAGTTAGTGTCTAAAAAATGAAACTATTTAAAATCTTTGTGTTCATTGTGATACACTTAGTTTCTTATATAATTAATATACCAGGTCAGTCTCGCCTGGATAGGATAAATTAAGATAGCCGAAAACCATTTTTTTTTAAATCTTCAAGTTTTTAGAATAAACATAGCCTAGATTCCTCTTGGCATTGCTCTCTAGCTGTTCGTAAAGTTTAATCATAATTAGTTAGGCCATTCTAGTTCAGCCAGCCATCTAGTAGAGAACCAACCAACACTCTCCTTACTGGTACGTGGTTACCACACTAGAACTTTTAATGCATCCAAGCAATTGTTTATAAATGAATATGGAAATGTATGTTTGTCTACCTCAAACAGTTTTCATTTATTTGAAGCTTTCCAAAGTACATTAACAAAATTGGCAACAAGGACGTATGGCATAAGCTAATAAATAAATTTTTGGTTGTTGCTTTAATAATTCAACACCAACTTCTATGTTACTTCAGGTGTATCAGTATTATCACTAATTTTATTCCAGAGGTAAAAATTTTCATATAAGTACCTAAGTTCTTCCATCCACACAACATCTCTTTCTATAGATGTAGGCTTACACTCATATACTGACAACATTCGGGTATTTCTTATTTCATCTACAAAAATATCACCTATAATACTCACATAATCACCTTCTATAAAGTTCAATAGATTATCTTTTTTCTTTATCACCAAATCTAACAAAGAAGACATACAATTAGTGTTATCATCATGGTATTGAGAGACTTTTGCAAAATCTTTCAAAAGATCTTTTATAGTGTTATTACATAAATTATTTTTGCTTTTTGTAATATCGTAATAAGCCTGTACAGAAGCAGTAGCGTCGCTAATTTCTAAGTTTGTTGACGTAGAACTCTTGTTATATACAGCTGTAACTATACCATGAACCATTATATTTTTAAAATTTATCCCAAATATTTCATAAATGTATTTGTTTTCGACTGTTTGTTTGGCGCGAAAAATATCTTGCATGTATAATTTTAATGGATGCTTTTGGATACTGTCCATTTAAATGTACTTGCCTAAAATCACAAAAACATGATAAAGTCACAGAAACTAAACATTGATCGAATTATTTATTAACTCTTGTACATAATTTGTATTTAAATTTTATAGTTTTTAACCTAATAACAAAAGCCATATACCATACAGAACTTGACATTTGACACAAACATTTTTTATTAATTAATATTTTTGGCTTAGATGCTTGTCTTTTAAGCCATAACTTCATTTCATTCGGGATCTTTGTTTTATAGATTTTTTCTTTATTATTGCTGATGCATCGCATTGCGAAGTTTTTGAGACATTTTGATGACAGCTCAAGCCTCAAGCCAGCGGAAAGTCTTCCAGGTACATATAGGGTATGTTCCGAAATACAACGCAGTGTACTGTCCAATGCAAATGACGTCATGAATCGACGCTATACTGGTGATTCGTTCCAAAACATTGGACAGTATATGACGTCATACTTTTGCGCCATTTAGAAAAGTGTTCGCGATTATTTTGTCATTTTGTGATCCAAAAATTATTATATCTTCCTAATGGATATACCAGCAATTATTCTATAATTTTTTGTATTTGAATAAATAGAAACAAATTCTGGCATGCTTCATTCAGCGCACACACAATTAAACATTGTTTTACTGTGGCAGGATATCCTACGCAATATGGCGGCGGCACGCCAGTACAATATACAACACGTAGGAATTAACTTGAGACTCCGCTGGAATGCGTTATTTTATCTGTTTGTTGTTAATTGCGTTGTTTTATTGTTAAGTTTGGACGTTGTGTTGTGCCGTTTTCTTAAATAAATTAATAATATTATAAATTATAAATAATATTATAAATGAGAAAATGTGTATGTTTATTTCTTTGTCCTTCCTTGACGCGTTAACTAAAAATAATATTATATATATTATAAAAAATAAATATTAAAAATATATAAAAATGGCAACAGTATATCACTTATTACTTCACCCCTTGCCAGAACATTTTATTTTGTTTTTATTAATAATCTCATGCAAATCTCAAAAATTTCAAATAAAAAAATATTGCGACGCATTATTTTGCACACCGTACATTGACAATTACGTCATCGGCCCAGGTCTCAAGTTAATTCGTACGAGTTTATAGTGTCAATTGATGACGTCATTAGCATTTAACAGTGTACTGGGTTGTATTTCGGAACATACCCATAATGTACTCTGTGGGACAGTCGATGTCGATGACGACAGTCGCCCAATTTCGTAACATTATCAATACACAAAATCGCACCGCTTTTACGTATCTAAATCCATTTAAATCTTTAAGAATCCGCCGTTATTCAAGTTCCAGCCAAAACTTCAAGTGGCCGTTTTATGAATCTGCTTAAAATAACAAATAAATAACATAGCACAAGCAACTTCTTTTTTATTCATAACGGGGATTTTAGTGTACATTGTACAATCTACGTATTGATATTGTGGTCTGCTTATCTGCTATAATTTTATTTATTTATTCCTGCTACAGCTCGATTACAATCTTATAACGCCATCTATTAAGGATTTCTTAAACTTTTTAAAAGTCACAGTGTCACAGATCCATTTTGTTTCTTAAATGCTAAAACGATGTCGTTATACCGTAGTAACCAGGCCTTGTTAACTTGTGACCTACGCGGCAATAAGAATAGCAGCGCCATCGAATAAATTCGCAAAGAATTACGTTGGTTTCACAGATCAATGTAATACCTGATAAACCAGGTAGATGACACGGTAACAGAATTATTTATTTGGATATTTGTTTTACGAGATTTCTTGCAATTTTTAGAATTGCAAAGTTATTTGAAAACCTCCAAATTGGGAGTATTCATCAATGGTTTTTGTATCTATCTATTCATAAAAAAATACTATATTGTTTTTTTTTACTGTTATCCCGGATTTTCTTTGAAAAAGAAAAATATTGGTCACATTTGATCTCTAAATAAACCTGATTAAAGTTACAGCAACAGCTATCTACTCTATGTTTATAGAAGAATATTAAATCTATAAAAAGAGCAACTCTTCGCTAGGAAAATCTATTTTGTGCGTAGCTTAGACAAAGAAACCTAAGCGTAGACATAGAATACTATAGACACCGGCAAAAATGTTGGAGACAAAAAAATACGTCACTATATTTAGGTTTTCAAGTATGAGGAAAAATTTACCCCACAACTAGTCATAAAATTTGAAATTAGTACTGAAAAGGGACACTGCTATTACCGATTATCATCGACAGAAGACATGCTGTCAAACTCAAATCGATTGCGATGAGGGTAGGAGGGAGGATGGATTATGATGATGTGGTTATAAATAACTGCCATTTCTTATGTTCTGGCTTCGTGACTAAATAATACAACACGTTTATTAATAATAAAATTTTATTGATTATTGTCCTTTAAACAAAACAAGCTTCGTATGATAGTTTCTAATTTTTTCCTTGGGTTCAAATGCTTTTGTTGCGTGATTTATATCACGACCATACAAAACTACCTCATAGTTCACCAGACCTACACATTTTTGTTCCATCCTACTTAGCGTGCCTCCTTATAGCCATCTCATCCATGCTAACTCCACAATACAGTTTGATTTTTTGTTCTTTGCCACTAATTTAATGCATTCTAATGATTCTGTTGTAAAATCCTGGGTTTGCACCTACACTTTTGTACCATGTGGTAAGTGTTGATGAATGAGACGGACAAGTATTAAATTGTTGTCGTACATACTTGTAAGCCCGAGGGATTATAAATTGCAAGCAAAGAGCGAATTTGCGTAAAGGTGGTGAATATTTTCGACCAATGAAGGCGGGGTTCCACATTTTTTTCAAGAAGTCTCTATTGGCTGGGTCAACAATAATCTACTTCACGTATCAAAGACTTTTTTAAGTTCTGCAATAATATTTTCTAGTTTAGCTACTTTTTACATAAACCTACTTTCTACTTTTTTCTCTAAGACTGTTTAAATTTTTCCATTTATTTCGCAACGTTCGAGGAGTCTATTGTGGAGTCTTGTTCTAAAACTCAAAAGAAACAGTTTAATCAGTGGCGTAGCAAAGGGGGGGGGGGGTGTGGCGGGGGCGGGCCGCACCGGGTGTCACCTTTTTTTAGGTTTTTTTTGGACACCTTTTTTTCATTTCATTTTTCATTCATTGGACACCCACCCGCACTCTCAACTTTAAGAACAATGTACAAACAAAAAAAATCGCTAGCACTAAAATTTCTTTTTCGGGGATTCCTCATGCTTCAAGTGAGAGGAGTTTCAGTAAATTAAAATTAATAAAAAAACTATTTGCGGGCAACAATGACCCAATCGCGGCTTAGCAATCTTGGTATATTAGCCATCGAACACGAGGCAGCACAAAATATAAATTTCGATGAAGTTATTGCTGAGTTTGCAGTTGTCAAAGCTAGAAACAAGAAATTTTAATAGTATAACAATTCCTTTTCCGTCTTAGTTATTATTGTGTTTTGTTATTTCTTCAATATTATAAATAATAAATGATCCATGTCCTTTACCATATAAAATTTATTGCTTTTTACTTTCGATGGGGTGACACCACCAACTTCCGCACCGAGTGCTACCCAAGGTAGCTACGCCACTGAGTTTAATAACCATTACTTTGTTACTACAGACACAATAATTATTTCCTGGTTGTAATACTTACTATTGACAGTTGTTTAGAAATAGGAGAGTTTAATATTTCAACTGGTTTTTGACCACTAATCGTAAATCTGAAATCAAGTGATTTGTATGTTAAATCTGCCCCACATTTGGTTTCATAACATCCCAAACGGCTTGATAATGAATTAATATTTTTTATAGGATATTTTATAGGATAGGATTTTATATGATACAAACGAGCACACAGTCCATCTGATGGTAAGAACCTTTGCTCAAGAATCGCCTGCTATTATAAAATAGCTAATCTGCAGAAAATTATTGCTTTGCTCAACATATTTAAAAATCATCATGCTTAGTTCACCGAATAAAGCAGGATCAGACTCCGATATATCCAAACTACCGAAAACCCCTTCTTCGTTTGCGGTTTCAAGACAAAAAAGACGTCACGATGAACTCTCAAGGGATGACTTTCTTTCATTCAAGGAAGAAGTTATGCAAATGCTGAAGTCATGGAAAGCTGATCATGACAACAGACTATCTAACATGGAAAATAGTCTTACAAATATAAAGAAGATAAATACAGACATAGAAAAGTCACTTGAATTTATATCTCAGAAATATGAGGATATGCAAAACAAAATAATAACGCTTGAAAAACAATGTAAAGATAATTATAAATGCATTATGTCTGAAGTGGATCGATAGCCAATCAAGAACTCGTGCTGGTTACATAAAGTGTTTATTGCGCCACACGGTGAAAATACAAATTGACCGTTAGATTCTTCAAAGCGCGGGACGACTTAAACGTATGTATGTGCACACCAGCGGAGACTGCGGCGACGACTGACTGCCAAGAAATGCTAGCGGGAATCGCTCACTCTTATCTACCTTAGGGATAATATTACAAATACATACAAGCCTACCTACACATATTTTATAAAATAACCGTTACTACCTTAACCTAAGATACAACATATTAGGAAATGTATAATAAATATTACATACAAAACAATGCGTCGCCAACACGCCCCACCCCAGTGTCGCCTCAGCGACACTCATCTTCCATGGGTATTCTGGCGACGCGTGTTGCTGGACGTACAAGTGTCCCGGATGGAGTCTTTATTTGAACCACCCTAGTCCTGCCGTCTTTGCCAGGAAAAACCCTTTCGACCACTTAACCTCAACATGGCGTTGGAGAAGGATTCAGGCATTTTACTGTTCTCATTGATCCAAGGTAAGCCGACTTGCCATCTGCCTTCAACCAGGGTCGCTGTCCGTTCCAGATGTGACCACGCTTGGACATCCTCTTTATTTTGTCGTGGCTGTAGTGACACCCCCAACGAATCTAAGTTAAAGGATCGACGTACCTCATCATGGAGTTCCGCCAACATGCGCTGTTCCACCTGAGCTGCTTCCAAGACCTCACCAAGATGTAAATTAATGTGACCGGTCATCTCCGAAGCCAAATGAGCAGGTACACGTCCATGCACACACCAACCGAGCGGAGTGAGGGTCGCACATGGTTCGTTAGCCTTACCTACAATTACATTTAAGGGCAATAATAAATTACAATTATCCTGGCCTATCAACAATTCAGGTGCAGTAGAAACATTACAAAGTTGATCTTTAATATTACAAAGGTGCTTAAATTTATTACAATTAATTCTAGAAAAATTGTTATATTTAGGCAAATTAAGTTTATCTACACTACGTGCAATTAAAGTATACACATCGCCATTGCAATTAGATATCTTAAAGTTCATTACAGTCGATTCACACACTAATTCACTAGAATCGAACGCGCCACTCACGCGCATCGTTTGGCGCTGGCCGCTAAGTCCAACGCGCTTAGCGAGCGCGCTGCTTATTAACGATATCGTCGAACCATCGTCCAACAGCGCACTTGCCCTAATTGTTCCGTTCGGACCGTGAATTTTCACAGGGACTACTTTTAATAACGCTTTACAATTTGTATTAATATTTGTAATCGTTTCGGATTGGCTTACATTCTCAAACTCAGGCACTAAGTTAGGATTTTCACAGTTACTTACAGTTTGTTCCTTGTTTACCGAATAGTGTAACAACCGATGATGTGCTTCTCCGCAGTTGTCCGTGTCACACACCGGCGCTGGGCACGTATCCCTATTATGGCGCGATAATAAACACTTGTAACAGATACCGTAACGTTTTACATACCGCCATCTGTCCTTGCGTAGTGACCGTTTGAATTGTTTACATTCTGTTAATTTATGCGGAGATTTTTTGCAGTATTGACACTTCATAGCGATTTTATTTTGTTCACTATTCACTAACAATGTATTATGCGAGCGTTCAGAATATTTAAATTTATTAATGTTGTGAACATTGCTGATTAACTGCACCGAAGATGTAGAAATTTTTACGGCTTCTTCATTTAAAAACTCTGACAGAATATCCAGTTTCGCCTTAACGCCGCCGGCAATAAATGCATAACTATAGTCTGCCCATTTAGAAATAAGTACTGTAGGTAACTTACTTAATATTATTGTAGTGACGCTTGTATCTTGAAGATATTCGTGTCTGTTTAATGCGCGTACAGCCGCGACGTAATTTTTTACTTTAATAGAAAATGGCACAATATCTTTATGGTAATCAGGTGATATGGGCTGTAGCTTCCTTATATCCTGCATGATTCTAGTTATGATGATGTCTGAATTACCGAACTGCAACTCTAAAGTTGACATCACTATATCAGGTGATGAAGCTGTGATAAGAAGAGCCGTAACTGCTTCTTTTGCCTGCCCACGAAGACATTTTCGTAGGCGCCATAAATTTTCTTTAGGGCTGAAGTTACATACCTGTGTGGATTCTTCGTATGCCAACTTGAATTGTAACCAGTCCATAGGGTCACCACTAAACATTGGTAAATCTTGCGGTGTGGATATACGGCTCAATAAATTACCATTATTCTGCTGAGATGTTGAGGCAGCGGCTAAATTCTTGAGTGCGCTGGCCAACATTTGCACTGTACCATTATCGTTACCGGCGGCGGCGTCACCTGCTGCCGGCGCACTTGGCCCACCCTTTGTAAATCCATTCTCGGGGGCAGGATGTTCAGGCTGTTGACTGCGCTCCAACCACTTCTCAACTTCCTCGTTGGTGTGCGACCTCGATGAGCGTGAACTGTGTTCCAAATCGACTAGATCAGCCTCAAGCTTTTTATCAATAAGTTCCATTTGTATACGTGCTTTTGCTTCCGCTGCTTCTAGCTCTAATTTTTTTCTCTGAGCACGTACTGACGATGATGTTGAATGTATGGACTTCAACGATGCCGAAGGTTTAGCAGGCAAACTCTTTGGCTTTGAGTCACTTTCTATATCCCGTTTGTTTTCAACCTCATATGGGTGTTGCGGAGCCGTTGACTGTCCCTGGTCTTGTGTGCCTTCCAACTCCTTCCTTCTTGTAGCACGAGTTTTTGTCATTATTCGCGGTGGACTGTATAACATTACAATTTATGATCCGGCCGAAGTGACCACTGAAGTGGATCGATAGCCAATCAAGAACTCGTGCTGGTTACATAAAGTGTTTATTGCGCCACACGGTGAAAATACAAATTGACCGTTAGATTCTTCAAAGCGCGGGACGACTTAAACGTATGTATGTGCACACCAGCGGAGACTGCGGCGACGACTGACTGCCAAGAAATGCTAGCGGGAATCGCTCACTCTTATCTACCTTAGGGATAATATTACAAATACATACAAGCCTACCTACACATATTTTATAAAATAACCGTTACTACCTTAACCTAAGATACAACATATTAGGAAATGTATAATAAATATTACATACAAAACAATGCGTCGCCAACAATGTCTCTGGAAAAAAAGTTGAGGAACTCTATCGAAATAGTAGAAGAAATGGCATAGAGATACGTAATATTCCTGAAAAAGAAAACAGAAACGATTTAACGCAATTAGTGATCTACCTCTCGAATACATTAAATATTAATTTACAATCGTGTGATATTAAGGATATATTTCGTGGCCCCCGAAAAAAGGGTTCCATCAGACCCATAATTGTTGAATTAGCAAACATCTCACAAAAGCAGACAAAACTTAGCTCTGTGAAATCATTTAATAAGAACAAACATAGTAAAAAACTCAATTGTGTCGCATTTTGGTATGAATACTAGTGCCGCTCCAGTGTATGTATCCGAATACTTTACCCCTAGTACGAAGAAAATATACTACTTGGCACGTCAGTTATCAAAAGAAAAAATGTACCTACAAGTTTTGCTGGACAACAAACGGAAAAGTTTTCATACGAAATTCAGACGGATCACCTGCGATATTAATTAGAAATGAAGCCCAATTCGAGGATCTAAAATGTGAATGACTAGATATTGCCTCATTGTGCCTTAAAATACATTTTAACAATTCACTACGTTACTGCATGTTAATTTTAAGGTTTATTTCTTTGTTTTTTATTAATATTTATAGGATTAGTTTTAAAAATTAGGATCTCAAAATAAACACTACATAAACTCACAAACCAACAAACAAAACATAGGTACTACACTTACACTCACTCATCAGACTCGTCCTTACTCCTAAAGTACCGTCAAACCTTACAACTTTGCCCTTGGGGGACATCTTTGCCCAAACACGAAAATTAACTGAAACTACCAATAGAGATTTTATTTTAACAAATGTCAACTTTGTATGGTGTCTAGGGAAAACTAGAGTATATGTTTGACAGCACTGACTACTACAATCGCAGCTAATTATATTCAGGCATCTCTCAGCAACCGTCAAAGGGACAGTGTCGAAGGTGGTGTAAAAACATTGTTGCAGTTTTGCATCCCGCATTGCCAAGAAACGCTGAGCAGGTAAGATTCATTATTATTTACGTGTAGGGCATTAATTGTCGCTGCTTTTAATCAAGGTCTCTTTCTAACACTTATCTTAGTTAGCGAGAAAATTGTGTGGGTAATATTGTAAGCAATTTTAAAAACTGAGGTCGACAACATTGCCCAGCTCAAAAATGTTATTAGGGTTGACACTATTGAAAAAAAAACAAGGAAAAATGTACCTAGGTATAATAAATAAAAATTATATATATGTAATAAAATGTAAATATATAGGTATACTTAATAAAATAAATAAATGTATTTTGGTATATAGGTATATAAAAAACCCTGTATAACAATAACTACTGTTAACTGCAAACTAAATTACTGTTTTGACTTCTGATAACTATATAGGTAACTAGATACTGTTTTATATATTATTTTAAATATAATAAATAGGTATAGGTATATTTGTGAGGAATTTTTGTCAAAAACCGCTAGTTTCCCAAAAGAGAGAGCTTAAATGTTTTCAGTTAAGGTTTTTAAGCTAAGGTTTTTAAATAAGATTAATGCAGCGCATTCGTTTGCAAAAAAATTAAGTCTAAATGAGAATTGTCTCCTCAACGACAGACATTAAGAGTAGAGAATGAGTGAGGTGAGGAATCGAAATTTTGAAAACAGTAAACATTATGATTGTGTTATGTACATAATTAAATAATGTGTGTGTGTGATACCGATGTTTGGTAGGATATTATTTAAATTAAGAAGAGATACAAAAAATTGTGTGAAATGAATTGCAGGGTAAATAAAACACACGAAGCAAATAAAAAAAAACTGAGTGTATTCATTGAGATCAAAGGATAAAAAGTAAAAAAACAATCATTTGGAATAAACGCGTTTTTCACAATCACCACAATATCAACAATTACTTCACCACACGTGGTCAACATAGGTAAAGTAATATTATTAGGTACTCAAAACGAATTAATAGAGAAATATTTTTATTTCTGCTATTAATATGAATCTCTAAACGTTAACTATGAACTCTAAAAACATAAGTATTAGATTGTTATTCAAGTGTCATTGATTCGTTTATTTTGGCGATCTAAAATTTATGAGCGAAAGAAAGTTACGTGTGTGAGGGAGACGTAAAAATCGGAATTGTGAGTACTCGTGCTCGTGACTCGTGAGTCGACGCGCCCGTCCGCGCCGTTTGCCGCTGCCTCGGACAATCGGCTGAGTTCGGCTCGAGCTCGGGCTCGGCTCGTGAGGTGAATTGAATACGCTGACGTACGATACCTCGCCTCAAATGAGGGGTCCCTCGTGAGGACCTCGCGAGGTAAAATGAGGTGCTCCCTCAACCTCATATAAAAATGATGAGTTACCCATCACAAGCAGACAGGTGTAAGACAGGGTGACATTATATGCCCGAAATTCTTCACTGCTGCATTGGAAGACGTTTTAAAGCTACTGGACTGAAAAGAATACAATATTAACATCAATTAACATCAATATATCACTCACCTTCGATTTGCCGGCAATATAGTCCCCATGGCAGAATACCTGGAAGACCAGGCAACTGTGTTCAATGACTTCAATAGTGCCACCTAACGGATAGATCTTAAGATAAACATGGATAAAACAAAGATCATGAGTAACGTCCATGCCACACATATTCGTCTTCTTCTCGTCATGTCACGTGCCGCATCTTGTTAAAGGCATCGCTGCGACATTAAAGTTCACCGCGTGCGGCGAACATCAGGAAGAGAATTTGGCATTTTAAAACAAAGCGCCGTAGTGATAGGTTCTTTGCTACCTGATTTATGTTTATTATTTTTTGTATTCGTATTGTATTACAATATGTTATATAACCGTAATAAATAATGTTTTTCAATTTATTTAATAAACACAGTAAAAATTATAAAATGAAATCAAAATAATGAGTGCACCTCCGGGTATACCGACACTATTTTAGTGAACATATTTCAGTGAATATATTTAACAGATGTTACAGATATTAACAGATACATCAGAATTATACATCAATTATATAAATTTAATAGTGTTGCATGTAATATATATTATGTAATTGAAGTTGATTATGGCGCTCGGTTCGCAAAGCACTCCTCTCCCTGGACATCCACAAGTCGAGTGGGCCTGACGGAATCCCCCCAATTGTGCTGAGCACGTGTGCTCCAGAGTTGGCACCGGTTTTAACGCGTCTTTTCCGGTACTCCTACTCCCTAGGCGTAGTCCCAAAATCATAGAAGACGGCTTACGTCCACCCGATCCCTAAAAAAGGCGACCGCTCTGACCCGTCCAACTACCGGCCAATCGCCATCACCTCCTTGTTCTCCAAAACAATGGAGTCCATTGTAAACTGCCAGCTCATGAGGTACCTTGAAGATCACCAGCTGATTAGTGACCGCCAATACGGTTTTCGCCGTGGTCGGTATGTATATATATTCGAACAGCTCTGCGCTGGATGCGGTCAAATGGAGGGAGCCCCGGCCCAGAGATGGGATCAGTATTCCATGTGAGGCCGAACCTGTGCCTTGTAAAGTTGCAGGCGGTGAGCTGGCACGAAATACTGTCCCGCTCTGCTGAGTACGCCAAGCTTTTTGGAGACCAATTTGGCCTTCTGTTCCAAGTGCCCACGAATCTGCACGTCACTCGATATGTCGACGCCGAGGATTCCGATACTGGTTGAGGCAACAAGAGGAGTATCTTGAAACCGAGGACACACGACGAAGGGGATGTTTTTAGCGGTAAATGCGCAAGCTTGTGTCTTCTGGGGGTTAAGCTAGACTAGATTTAGTCGCCCCCAGTCCGAGACTTTGATCAACAAAGTTTCGACTTCAGACACAAGTTTGATCCGATACTCTGCGACGTTTTCCCGAGAAATATTCGCACGGCCAATGTATATAAACATTATCAATGCTGTCGTCTGCATAGCAATGAATGTTACCGGTTTGCAACATGTCATTTATACGCAGAAGAAACAGCGTTGGTGATAGCACGCAGCCTTGTGCAACACCAGCGTTATTGGGCTTGTAATCGGAACATGCACCGTCTACTACGACGTTAATGCTCCGATCAGCAAGAAATCTGGTGAACCAATTGCACAATTTCTCGGAAAGCCCATAGGAAGGAAGCTTCGTAAGGAGCGCTTTGTGCCAAACCCGATCGAAGGCCTTCGCTTTTCGTTTCCGCCGTCATCAAGAGTCGTGTTGGATGCAAAAAGAGAGCCTAGCAGATCAGCTTTGTCCTTTGCGGCATGGGAAAGTGAGTCGTCCTCCCTGTGCAGAGATGGGAGATATGGCTGACAGAAGTTCCCTTGGACAGCCTTAGCGAGAGACCAGAATACACGTGTTCCCGAAGGAAGACGAACTAGTTTCTCGCCAATTCTGCCGATGTGCTCTGACTTTGCCTTGACAATGACACTTTTGAAGGACCTGGAGGCAAGATTGTACTTCTTTTTAAAGCGCTGGTATTTGCATCCCGATACGTCGATACGCGAGCTCGGGCCTTGCTTATGACGTAGTGCGGTTTTGCAGCAGTGACCAAACCAAGGCTGGGTTCTGCCTCCGATAGGTACCACAGATGATGGAATAAAAAGTTCCATTCTCTGTAGCACCACATCAGCGACAGAATCAGCAACAATGCCGGGATCATCCGGCGAGAAGCAAATCCACCTACAAGGGTGGGATGCAAAAAAAGATCGCATCCCGTCCCAATGTACTGACCTATAATGCAAAAGTAATAAAGGCAGTGCATATTTGCTGTAGAAGACTTACGTATTTATTTATTTATAAGTCAATGGCTATGATGATGAAGAGGTTTATAATTTGGACGATTGTCTAAGTTTCTCATTTTTGGACGGGGTTGAAAACAGAGGAAAGTTCATTGGCCTTGAATTTTACTTAAACATGTTTTTGTAGTTCTGATAGGAATTCAGAACCAGAAGTGATTCCAGGAATAAGGCTCAGATCCTACCTTGTTGAAGCACTGCGGAAGTTTGAATGGATTGAAGGTAACGCAAAAGTGAACAGGTGCGGTTTTTTACTACATCACTACTTACCATCAGATGGAATAATATCAAGTGTGCACAGGCTTGGCTTTGCTTCCCAGTGGTATTTTCTAGCTACGTCGATTTAGTATAAAAAGTAACTAATGACAAAGAAGCAGTGGCCTTTTTGCTAACTGTATCTGCTACTAATTTCACACACGTTTTTTGAATGAGACATAAAATGTAAGACCGCTATTACAATATTTTTGCGTGCGCGTGTGAGTGTGTGTGTGTGTGTGTGTGTGTGTGTGTGAGTGTGAGTGTGAGTGTGAGTGTGTGTGAGTGTGAGTGTGAGTGTGAGTGTGAGTGTGAGTGTGTGTGTGTGAGTGTGTGTGTGTGTGTGTGTGTGTGTGTGAGTGTGAGTGTGAGTGTGAGTGTGAGTGTGTGTGAGTGTGAGTGTGAGTGTGAGTGTGAGTGTGAGTGTGTGTGTGTGAGTGTGTGTGTGTGTGTGTGTGTGTGTGTGTGTGTGTGTGCGCGCGTGTGTGCGTGTGTGCGTGTGTGCGTGTGTGCGTGTGTGCGTGTGCGCGTGTGTGCGTGTGCGCGTGTGCGCGTGTGCGCGTGTGCGCGTGTGCGCGTGGGCGCGTGTGCGCGTGTGCGCGTGTGCGCGTGTGCGCGTGTGCGCGTGTGCGCGTGTGCGCGTGTGCGCGTGTGCGCGTGTGCGCGTGTGCGCGTGTGCGCGTGTGCGCGTGTGCGCGTGTGCGCGTGTGCGCGTGTGCGCGCGTGCGCGTGTGCGCGCGTGCGCGTGTGCGCGTGTGCGCGTGTGCGCGTGTTATCTCTATTTTCATTTCAATCTTTAATCGTACAATGTTTATTAAAAGTATTTAGCATATTTCTTTATTTTTATAAATTAGATAAAATAATATTATGTACATACATTTAGTTGCTACAGTAAATATTTAAACAACGTTCCACTAAGGAGATGGCTGACATATTTGTCACGTCAGCCCTCACACATGCGGGTGAGGCACTAGATACGTTTGCTCGACGCTTCTCGTTTGTCTCAATCGAGACCGTTACAGAGACTAATTGATTAGTTAAAGCTTAAAGCACATTCGGTGGAATTAGAACGACCGTAATATAACTTAACGATGCGGAGAGCACTCGATCTTGTCTCCTATACAGGGTTGTATTTCAAAGTATAGTCAAATTTAAAACTAAGTTCATATATAATATAAAAAATGATATAAAGTTATTGCAATTTTTTAAAGTACGTGAAATTAAGACTTTTGCTTTAAGACTTTTGCTTTTTTTTTTTGCTTTTGTTTGAAATTATACCAAATTGAATGTTAGTATGGGCAATAACGTTTCTGAATGCCTCTCGAATTATTTAACCTTACGAAAGTTAAAATAATATATTACCAAGCATTTTGAATTTAAAAGATAAAAAAGACAGAATGTTAACTTATTCTGAACCTTCCCTGCTAGGTCGGTTATTGCAAAATAACTGAGTATCTCTGATTATATGTAATCAAAGCTCAGTATAATAGAAGGAAGTAATTTTTGAAGTTAAAACTTCTTTCGCGGCGTTGTACACTTTTTTGTAATGGGTAAAAACTGTTAAACTCGCGTCAGGACACGTGACCCTGATCGAAAATGCGTAAGACGGATGGAGATAGACAGCCGGTGCGGCGTAGGAGAGGAAGTATCCCCCTCTCTTTCTACGGCGCGGCGTAAATGTGTGCCTGCGCCCGCTGTGTCGTTTAGTTGTGCACGATAGCGCAATAAATAAATATTGTATTCTACATTGATTTATATATTTCACATATATGTGTTGTATAACTCAATGGTATTCTACCACATAAATGACAGTACTTTTATACTGATAATTAAAATTAAAAAAAAAAAAATTATTCTATATAAATAAAATTATTCCCTAACCATTGCTAAATATCAAAAATGTACAACGTTAATATACAAGTTTTCACTTCTGCCGGCACTCCCGGAGTGCAACCCGTCGTTTTTTTAAATATAAGAGTGGAAGCCGTCTTGCAGCCTACTCTTGTTTTATAGAATAAGGGTGACACACTCTACCCGATAAGTAGATAAGTGGATGCTGTGACTCATGAAAATCCACATCTATCTTCTCAATCTCAATCAAAAATTCAAAATCAAAAATTGATCAAGGAGCAAAATGTAGATGTGTTATCACATCTGACTAAGATGTAATACCTCGTTTCCAATCAAAAGGGTCTCCTGTTCTCAACACTTACCATACGATACACAGCAGCTGAAGCTGCTATTTTACATTGGTATTCTATGTGAGTTTTCTGGTACACTGCTGGTGGTCGGAGGCCCAGTTACTCAATTACTCTCATAGCGGTAATGTCGAAGCAGACCGATTCTTCGACCATGTCCAAATGGCTATAGATTCGTTGCTGCAGCAGATCCCCTGCGCAGGGATCGTGATCGTCGGCGATTTCAACGCCCACCACGCCGAATGGCTTGGTTCACGTTCAAACGATCATGCAGGGAGATCTTTTCATGATTTTGCCTTGGCATATGGTCTGACACAACTAGTCTGATCCTCCACATCTGTAATCCTCATCATGCGCCTTCCCTGTTGGACCTTCTGCTGAATTATCATCCAGACAGATATCAGATCTCCGTCAATGCCCCTCATGGCTCCTCGGATCATTGTCTTGTCCAGAGTGTGGTGCCACTAACGCGGAAATCGCGGTTGCATTCTGCAGGCAGCCGCCATGTTTGGCACTATAGGTAAGCTGATTGGGATAGGATACGGTCTTTCTTTGCATCCTACCCTTGGAAGCGGGTTTGCTTCTTGCCGGACGATCCCAAGCATGTTGCTGATTCTGTCGCTGATGTGGTGGTGCCCATCGATGGCAGATCTCAGCCATGGTTTAGTTGCTCCTGTAAAACAGCATCATGCTGTAAGCAGGGCCTGGGCTGACGCATCAACGTCCCGGGATGTAAACACTAACGCCCTAAAAAAGAAGTATAATTCCGCCTCCAGGTCCTTTAAAAGAGTCATTAGCAAAGCAAAGTCAGAGCACATACGCAGAATTGGCGAGAAACTAGTTCGCCTTCAAAAGAAGAATGCATGGGTTCTAAAGAGAACCCATGCATTCTGGTCTCTAGCCAAGACTGTCCGAGGGAATTTCTGTCAGCCATCTCTTCCATTTCTGCACAGGAACGACGACTCACTGGCCCATGCCGCAAAGGAGAAAGCCGATCTCTTAGGTTCTTTGTTTACGTCTAACTCGATTCTTGATTACGGGGGTAGCACACCGCCGACCATCCTGCGATGTGAGTGCTCCATGGCAAATGTGCGATTCACACAGTGCTCGGTTCGCAAAGCAGTCCTCTCCCTGGACATCCACAAGTCGAGTAGGACTGACGGAATCCCCCCAAATGTGCTGAAGACCTGTGCTTCGGAGTTGGCACCGGTTTTAACGCGTCTTTTCCGGTACTCCTACTCCCTAGTAAAAGGCGACCGCTCAGATCCGTCAAACTACAGGCCTATCGCCATCACCTCCTTGTTCTCCAAAATTATAAATGATGAAATAAATAATGGAGATGTTGCATCTGTTTACATCTACCACCGGGAATGCTCTGAGAAATTGTTGGGATTAATCCCAGCCGCTAAATTTCATGAACGTATTACACGGCAAACCTCACGATACCATCCACACCATCTGGATGCTTGGCGGTCCTCCACTGTAGGTTTCACTGGGGGTTTTCTTCCGCGTACGACCTCTCTGTGGAATAGTTTACCACCGGCGAATTTTCCGGACCGATACGACCTGGGGACCTTCAAGAAAAGAGCTTACTCCTTTCTAAAGGGCCGGCAACGCACCCGCAATTCTCCTGGTGTTGCAGTTGTTCATGGGCGGCGGTAGTCACTTAACATCAGATGAACCGTATGCTTGTCAGCTTAATACTGCTTGTGTCGTATCGTGAGCGTAGAGATCCGGATACCCTTTTATATTGGAAACGAGGCATTCCATCTTAGTCCTCAGGGCTGACAACGCATTTGCGTTTTGATTCTTAATCGAAGATAAATGTAGATATCTATGGGCCACAGCATCCATTTACCATCAGATGGACTGTATGCTCGTTTATCACCCTTATTCTATAAAAAAGAGTATAAATAAGCAAGCTACTTATATATACTCTAAGGGTGAGTACCACGTTCCGCAATTGAGCACCACCGACGGGAGCGCTCATTGCTTTCGTTGTTTATTGGTGCAAAGGTGGCGATGAGGTTTTTTCAGCATTTCCCATAACCGTTTCATAAGACACTCACGGTAATAAATAGAGTGATAGGTTTTATTACTCCGCAATCATACGACAAGGCCGTTAGGCATGATCAATTATTTTAAAGAATAAGGGGACAAACGTGCACATGACTATACTAAGTGGATTCTTAGACCTATTGACACCTACATCTATCAAAACGTAGATGTGTTGTCACCCCTAAAGACTATGATAGAATGTCTCGTTACCTGTATAAAGAGTCTTTAAATGATGTATTGTTACAATGTTGCGTGTATCTCTAAGAATATATTAAGATATATTGCACGAAATTGACCTGACCTCAATGTATCCAACGTATAACAACTCTAACGAGCAATAAAGATATATCAAAATACCTAAGTAAGAACCATTTATGGCACATAAATTAATTAACGGCATTAATATAGTAAAGAATTATTCCCCATATTGTAGTGTTTAGGTGTCGGTAAACATGGAGGTACGGTAATGTCTTATGCCGCCATTTTGAAACATTGGTAAATGGCCGCCATTAGAGAAGAGATAGCGAAAATTGTATTTGTATTTGTTTATATTGAATCTTTCGTGTATCTATGTTTATTCAGTTCAAATATAGTAATTGTTTAAACTAACTTCCCGATGAGCTCGAGATTTGAAATTTGAAACATAGCTCAGAATTGGAGGATAATATATAGGGAATATGGAAAAACGTAGTATAGTACGTGAGGGTAATATGGTCATCTGGTTAATATGGTTACTTTCTTGTAACTCAGAAACTACAGCCTTATTTTAATATTCTGGCTTTGTGATACGATAGCTCTTCATCGGTCAATCAAATAATGAAGAGTCAAAGGGGCGATGCTTTATCGACGCCATTTTGATAGTTGATATTTAATGTAGTAAATATTTTGGTCGATTTTAGTATGGCGTAGTGCAGTTGGCTTTTTAAGTAGATTTTTTGAAGTCTGCCTTATTATTGCTTGCCAAAGCTTGTTTGCAATTTTTTTTCTTAATATATTAGTTATAGTATACGACTTTGTGTTTTTGTCTCTGTCCTTTTTCGTTTTTGTCTTTGTCTTGTCCTAGTTTTGGTTTTATAGGGCGACAAAGCTCAACTACAAGCTACATTTATCCTAGATTGAGAAACAAAATGCAGTTGCGTTGTCACTCATGAGGACTAAGATGGCACAAAAAAACTAAAAAAAAGTTTCCGGATATTTACACTCACCGTACGAAACACAGCAGTCAAAGATGTTTTATAGGTACAGATACCGTGTTGCTAACACTTCGCACCGTTCACAATGACGCCAATCTTTGAATCATGTGTGCGTGAGTACCACGTGACGCGCATATCTTACGTACCATGCCTGCATTAGTGTGCGTGACTTCGGTAATAATAGTGCGAATCGGTTGCCCAAAAATTTGGGAGATTTTATATTTCATTCATATTGACATATCTGAGTGTAAAATGTGTGTACGAGGCGTGTGCATTTGTGTCCGTATGTGAATGGGGATATACACACACAAGGGATATGGGTGGTTATGTGTGTTTTATGTAGGTACGAAAATCGCACTAAAATAGTGAAATAAGTAATAAAACCTAGATATAATTAATGTAATAATAATAATTGTATGTGTAATAATAATAAAAAATGTAAATAAATAAAAAATCACAGTAGATATTTATTTATCTAACATATATTGAACTAATCTATTATTATTGCATATATATAGAGTACTACACTTTCGTACCTTAGAACCCAAAATATTGTCGCTTTTTACGAAGACATTAATTATTTTTTAATCTTAAGTAAAATGATGTACAAAAGTAAGTTTGGTTAAGTGTAACCGTAAGAGTTAACTTCGGCCAAGAGATAGCAAATGTTTTTTTTTTTAATTCATATATCGATCCAGTTTCATGACTAGATCAAATAACCGGTTAAACAACCGGTTCACAACGGTTGCGTATCGGCTGCTTTGGATAAATATCCGTTGTCAACAGTTGATTTACATCTATTAATAACATTAAAATAGGGAAAAACATTTCATACGGTAGGCAACACTAGAATATTATTGCGCAGTATTATTACTCGCATTGACATTCAGCTTTCGTATTATTTTATCAAGAAATACACCAGAAAATTGTATATTTACTTATTAAAAGTGATGTTCTCATCCTTATCTTTTTTCCAAGAGTAATTTTTACATGATTTCACAGCACAAACAGTCATTTTG
This sequence comes from Parnassius smintheus behrii, assembly GCA_036936625.1. Lineage (NCBI taxonomy): Eukaryota > Metazoa > Arthropoda > Insecta > Lepidoptera > Papilionidae > Parnassius > Parnassius smintheus. The sequence goes on from JAUPFT010000031.1 coordinate 3,515,234, forward strand.
TGAAATTAAAAACACTAGTGCGTGATGTACGTTCGCAGTGAACGTCGCTGGCGTAATGGCGGAACGATCGAACGAATACGCCAATATTGGCGCTTTTTAAATGGAAGCGTTTTAGGCGCGCGTACACTGTATCTGTACCTATAAAACATCTTTGACAGCAGTATTAAGCCGCTATTTTACCCTAGTACTGTGTGAAAGCGCGGTTTTTCCCCGATCGAGCTGACCCATTCGTCCAACTCGTACAACCATAGCTGCAGTGTGGCTCTACCATCTATAGTATTTTAATACTTAATTTTTGAAGTGTAAACATTTTTAGCATCGTTATGATTTGAAAGTCTATGAAACGAAAAAGCGACAGTAAAAAGAGATAGACACATAAATTCATGATTTAACATGGGATAAAATGAGATAGGTAGCATTATAGCTCAATGCTCGCGAGAAAAAGTCGCAAACGTCGCCGAAACGGCATCGCTTACGCGTTTTGTTCAGCAAGGTATGAAGGTGTCATGTGCCTATGAAATAAACAAGCAGTGAAGAACTGCTAAACCTCAACCTCGTAATAGGTGAAATTGACGTAAATCTTTTTGTAATAAGTTGCGCATGTTTTTTTAATAATGTCATTTGTTTTTATTTTGCAGGCATAATGCATAATTATTAAAAGGTTATTTTACGATTTTACTTTGTTTATATAACCGCGTTAGCTCAGGCGCTAAGCTATTGTCGAAAATTTCATAGCAAGGGTTCGATTCCCGCCGACAGTCATAAAATTTACAATTGCAATTCTTATTTACCATGTACTCGGCGGCGAGGGAAACATCACGAGGAAATGTGAATGTCTGAGAAATAAAATATTTCGAGGAAATGTGAATTTTGTTATCACGCACTGTAGCAGTGTGGCGGACATATTGCTGATCCCTGAAGAATTAGCGGAGGTCATAACTATACGGTACTTTATATATTTCCCGTTTTTTGTACGGGGAATGTAAGGTGCTAGGGGTTCGCCAAATCTGCATTTTAAAAGCAGTAATTCTAGCCCACAGAAAAATAATAAACTCACCGGATTATGATACTCTGTGCTGGCGTCGGATCTTTCGTGTACCGGTTTCCACTTCACACAGAAGCTTTGTCAAACGCCACTCACCATTCCTTCTGCCTAGTACAACAAATACAAATACAAACAAGTAAAACAAAAAGTACAACAAATTCTGCTGCCTCTTCCCAGACATTCTTTGATTTTGCTTTGTCCACAAGCAAAGTCAAGTACAAAGTAAAGTCCTGGTTGCTCCTTGCTTCTTATAAGGAAACGAAAAACTTACTTTTTACACACACACACACAAACACACACACACACACACACACACACACACACACACACACACACACACACACACACACACACACACACACACACACACATACACACACACACACACACACACACACACACACACACACACACACACACACACACACACACACTTTCTTCTTTCTTCGTTGTATTTTTCTTAGTATCATTTTATGTTTTTCTATGACTCGTTTGTCCATAATATATCGTATTGGAGATAAATGCAAACACGGAAGCTTATTTACTCTATACATATAAAATTGAAGTGTCTGTCTATACTATTGAAATAATTGGTTTCTATTAAGCTCAGAAAGTTATTTGCATTCTATTAAGACATAAATAAGTTCGTCTGTCTGTAAAATGCACTCCATTCTGCCCAGGAGTGTGTGTGGGTAGGAACTACCCTCTTACATATTTCTATCGCCGCAGTGTGTGTATTGTTCTGAAATGCATAGAAAGTCGGTATTATTGAAGCGCCTGCGTCATCTTTCTGAGCAACAAGTCAAACAACACGCAACATACTAGTAGCAATTACATAAGTCAGTAGATTACGTTGGTTTTAAACAGGTTTAAATAGGCAGGAAAATAAACAAATTCTATAGATTTGTTGCGCGTCACAATTAATGCGTGGTAGGTACATAGCGGAATTAGGTACCACTAGCGCCAATTAGTACCGAGTATTAGAACTAAGAAAGTCGAGATCCTGCTAGAACTTTCTACACCTAGTCAGTCAAGACCGGTATGTACTCGAACATTCTAGATGTTTCAGTAGAAGAGGTCCTATATAAGGCCGGTATAGATCGCGACCCAGAAACTGAATAATAATTAATAACTGGATACGATATATGCATAAACATGTGACACAATTAATCACGTCCAAAGGGTTACCTAGGCAAAAAGCACGAACTTTTATTTGGCACGATCTTGACACACCTCTTTCAACTCATCACAACCATATATCTAAGCATACATGCTCTTCTAACCCTGTCATTCATATCTATACAGATAAATAAAATTGAAGTGTCTTTTTGTAATGACAAATTACAAATTTTACCTTAATGCATACAAAAGTGTATATATACGATATTTATAACAAAAACAATTTTTAAAACTTTGGTTTGTCTGTCTGTCTATCCTTCTGTTTATTCCGGCTAATCTTCGAAACGGTTGGACTGATTTTGATGGGACTTTCACCGATAGCTGTTGTTACAAGGGGTAACTTAGGCTTTTTAGAAAAAGAATTGGGGTTCAAATAGGAAAGTATAATACTAAAACTTATTATTATAATTATGTAATTTAACTACTAAACCCTATTCTATGCGAACGAAGTCGCGGGCACAGCTGATTAATAATATATCTCTATATCAACAAATAACTGAAGATATATAGATAAAAAATAAGTAAGTTGATAAGAGTTCAATGAAAAGAAATGATTGCACTGCTTGGAATTCAAGATGCAACTTTCTCGAACGGTCGTCTTGCTTATATGAATGTGCATGGACTGTTCTTTGGCCGAGCTCCAGGTACAGACTCAGCGGAACATGTGAACTGTGCTATCAGCGTAGGGAGGTGACACGTGAATTTCGATATAAAATGTCAATCTAATATATGTCTAATTCTGATCCAATTTTCCAAAGTCCTTTCCAAAGTTTTTATACGTGATAGAGCTGCGCTGCAGCTATATTAGAGTTGTAGCACGAATGGGTCGGCTCGACCGGGGAAAGACCACGCTCTCTCAGAATGCCAGCGTAAAATGACAGCCCAACACTGCTATGTTTTGTATTTTTTTTTTTTTTTTTTTTTTTATAGAAGAGGGGGCAAACGAGCATGCGGCTCACCTGATGTTAAGTGACTACCGCCGCCCATGATCAACCGCAACACCAGGAGAATTGCGGGTGCGTTGCCGGCCCTTTAGAAAGGAGTAAGCTCTTTTCTTGAAGGTCCCCAGGTCGTATCGGTCCGGAAAAATCGCCGGTGATAAACTATTCCACAGAGAGGTTGTACGTGGAAGAAAACTCCTTGTGAAACGTACAGTGGTGGACCGCCAAGCATCCAGATGGTGTGGATGGTATCGGGACGTTTGTCGTGTCGTGCGTTCACGAAATTTGGCGGCTGGGATTAATCCGAACAATTCCTCAGAGCACTCCCCGTGATAGATGCGATAAAATACGCAAAGCGATGCAACATCTCTTCGCAACGCCAGTGAATCGAGCCGATCGGAAAGCACTCGGTCGTCGACGATTCGAGCCGCTCTGCGCTGGATGCGGTCAAGTGGAAGGAGCTGGTACTGGGGAGCCCCAGCCCAGAGATGGGAACAGTATTCCATGTGCGGCCGAACCTGCGCCTTGTAAAGTTGCAGGCGGTGTGCCGGCATGAAATACTGTCCCGCTCTGCTGAGCACGCCAAGCTTTTTAGAGGCCAATTTGGCCTTCCCTTCCAAGTGACCACGAAACTGCACGTCACTCGATATGTCGACGCCGAGGATTCCGATACTGGCTGAGGCAACAAGGGGAGTGCCTTGAAACTGAGGGGATACGACAAAGGGGTTCTTTTTAGCGGTTAACGCGCAAACTTGTGTCTTCTGGGGGTTAAACTGGACTAGATTTAGTCGTCCCCAATCCGAGACTCTGTTCAGCAAAGACTCGACTTCAGACACAAGTTTGTCCCGGCACTCGGAGACGTTTTCCCGAGAAATATTGGCTCGGCCGGTGTAAAGAGCATCACCAGTGCTGTCATCTGCATAGCAATGAATGTTACGGGTATGCAACATATCATTGATATGCAGAAGAAACAGCGTTGGCGATAGCACGCAGCCCTGTGGAACACCAGCATTAATAGGCTTGCAATCGGAGCTTGCACCGTCTACAACGACCTTGATGCTCCGATCTGCAAGAAAGCTGGTGATCCAATCGCACAATTTCTCGGGAAGCCCATAGGAAGGGAGCTTCGAAAGAAGCGCTTTGTGCCAAACCCGATCGAAGGCCTTCGCAATGTCCAAACTAACGGCCAATGCCTCCCCCTTGAACTCTACTGCCTCCGCCCATCTGTGAGTGAGGTAGACCAGAAGATCACCAGCTGACCGACCACGGCGAAAACCGTATTGGCGGTCACTAATCAGCTGGTGATCCTCAAGGTACCTCATGAGCTGGCAGTTTACAATGGACTCCATTGTTTTGGAGAACAAGGAGGTGATGGCGATTGGCCGGTAGTTGGACGGGTCTGAGCGGTCGCCTTTTTTAGGGATCGGGTGGACGAAAGCCGTCTTCCATGATTTTGGGACTACGCCTAGGGAGTAGAATGGTATAGTATGGTGAGTGTGTGTGTGTGCTCGTTGGTCATCCTTATCTATAAAAACAGATTTTGATATATCTTCACATCTGAGAGTCTCTAGAGTCAGACGTCATTGTTTTCTTAAGGACGCCTGTGTGTGTACGAATGTACGTAACATATGTGCGGTAACGATGCTACCGATGTGTTGTCACTTTTCATCTCCTAGGATCAAAATAAAATGCCTTACAGCCTGTAATTATATTGGCTCTCTATATCCTTTAGAACGGGAGAACAGGTTAGGTTAGGTTTGTTTGGGAGGCATGTCCATAATCGATAGTGTAGTGTTTAGGGGCTGATGAGGGGGTGAAACTTCATCATTATTTGTTTAATAATTATTTAAAAAAAAATTAAAATACTATATAGTTTCTATCCACTATACATTACAGCTTATAAAAGTCTACCGCTAAACATTGGTTTCCCCTTTACATTGCCTCATAGGAGAGGTTTTGTCATAGTTGCCACGCTTGGCTGACTGGTTGGAACTCGCAGTTTTGTACAATTTTGTACAGCTTCTGTTTCATTTTTCCTCTGTCGACTTTTACGGCATCCAAGGGACGATATAGGGTAATGAATATTCTTACACAGAATTTACATGGTGTGAATAACATTAGGGTTAAGTGCCAAAAAAGAAAATCAGTACGTGGTTCGCATCCCTAACCATAAAGCCATATAGCTAGTATATCGATAAAATTACAAACATAAGGCTTATGTTTGTAATTTTATCGATATACTCATCGACATCACTAAAATAATCGTTGGCATATCGACAACCTATAGACTGCAGATAGGACCTGAATCATTGATGGAGCCCGACGCATTTTCACATAACTACATACTTGCAATTTTCTTGGTGACCATATGTTGAATTTTGATAACGCCAATTTGGTTTAATGTATTTGATTGAATTATTATATGTTAGGTTTATGACTGCCTCGTTCTAGTATTCACAAGCGTGACTGCTGACCATAATTTCCCTGGTTTGAATCCAGGGTCCAACTAAAGTCAGTTATTTGGGGTTTCTGTCAAGAAATCCTCAGTAGCACCCGGGAGTGAAAGTAGGTGGTGTTTTATACATAAAGCACGTTAAGTGGTTGGTCTTGTGGCTGATCCTTCTCCGACCTCATCAGATTGCCATCTCATCGGGTTATGAGAGCGAAGAAATAAAGTGTGCATATGTGTTTGCGTACACTGTGCACTATAACGCTGTCCTACGCAGATGGCTAGTCTCTGTTGAAACTCGCTGCCGTGATCGAAATTCGGCCTTGAAGACATTCGGTTATCATTTTATAGGTATTATTAAATTGAGACTGACTGACACGTTAGTCCAGCGGTTGTAGTATTGAGACTACTGATCATGAGGTCCTGGGTTCGAGTCCCGGGTCGGGTCAAAAAAATCAATGATTGGGTTTTCCGTCAAGAAATTCTCAGTAGCTGCCCGGAGACAGGAATTTGGCGGTGTCTCACCCCCGTGCCTCGGAAAGCAAGTAAAGCCATCGGTCCTGCGCCTAATTGTGAGAGTGAGAGAATAGAGAGTGCACCTGTGCTTACGCACACTTGGGCACTTAAATCCTGTCCTGCGCCGATGGCTAGCCTCTTTTGAGGCAGGCTGCCGTGACCAAAATTCAGTCGGGAGAACATTATTATTAAACATTTTTATTTTTAGATAGCGTTTAGTTAAATGGTCTATTGAGTAAAATTGCAATGATGAACCGGTAGCGCAGGGGCTTCGTATATTAGCTGCGACGTTTCACAGCTGCGGGAAATTGAATCAAACACGAAAAAGTCAGAGGATGCCTGCGGAGTTGCCTTTGCCATTTCATCCTTAGTCAGAGTAATCTCATTTCCAAACGGCAGCAGATTAAAAAAAAGACAAACGAAATTTTTGATTTCTATCGTCGAAGAAATATGATTTAATTAACTTTATTGAATAGGACTACTTTTTCGCATTTTATCACTTTCTTTTTATTTATTTTTACTTACCGACCTTTTAGGTGCTTTGCAGCCCGCATAGTCACGGAGGGCTGAGGTGATAGATGTACCGATCTTAAAGTTATCCCTGAGTACCTTTAGATTTTTTGCTACCACTTTTGGTTCCATCTGGTGTGGTGATGATATTGATCATCACCACACCAGATCGAACCAAAAGTGCTATATGTTCACACATTGGTGTGAACATATAGCACTTTTAGCTGACGTGAAACACCAACGCACCGGGAAGTCTGCAGTTTGTGATCAATATCCCAGAGCATGGTTTAGGCGTCGCTTGAAATGAACGTAGTGTCTCATGTCTATCTGTTTTTGTTGTCTGAGGGTTTTTAGAGTAATTAACCGTTTTTTTGTAGGTGAGAAATCCATTATCCTATTTTTAAAGCACATTTTTTAATTTTTAATTTATACCATTAGTCCTTATTATAGCTGTCACATCGGTATTTTATACTACTAAAATACCGGTGTGACAAAATTATCTATGTTTGTTTCACTTACTCTTTTCAGATAATGAAATACATATGTATGTATGTAATTACTCTAAGATAAAACCTTGGTATCTGTGACCGTAGATGGTACAAATAACTCAACGCACCAGAAATTTTAAATAAGTGAACATTAGATGATAAGATTGTAGTTATAAGTTAAATACTTATTTATTTAATTTATGTCTATCAATCTTCGTTGTTCAATTAATTAAAAGTTTTCATTCAAATTAAGCATTTGATTTCGTATTTAGGGCTAAAACTTTTTTAATTAAAGGGTTTCGTAATATCGTTATAAATTAAAAATTTTAAATTTGGAATCTTAGGAAACAAAATAGCCATTTATCATAGCTGTCAACACACAAAAGAACTAAGCGAGGCGAACGAAACAACACCTGCGCCTCCATGGCCACAACGCCGGGCAATAATCAATCATGCACCATAAGGGTCGAATGGTAAGAAAGAAATAATATCGTGGAATCATTCTCGAGTGTGGGGCCACTAAAATTTCGATTAGTAACTTAAAGATGTTATATGTATTCGTTTCAGAAACATGAAATATGTAATATTTAAACTTTATTAGAGTGGATAGGGATTTGCTATGGCAAACACTGAACTCACTTGGGTTGAGCGCTGGCTTGATACAGGCATTGGAGTCTCTTTATAGAGACTCTAGTGCTTGTGTTAGGATCAACGGGGTCTACTCGGACTAGTTTGGCATCCATAAAGGTGTCAGACAGAGCTGTGTGACTTCCCCGTGGCTGTTCAACCTATTTATGGACAGTTGTTTGCAAAATTTTAAAGTTGAAGAATGCGGATTAAGAATGGGTGAGTTAACCGTCAAATGCTTTTTGTACGCCGATGATCAAGTTATTCTTGCATCATCGGCGTCAGAGTTGCAAATGATGGTTACATTAATGAACAGATCACTAAAAGAAAGGGGTATGAAAGTGAACGCAAGTAAGACGAAAGTTATCGTTTTTGAAAGAGAAGAAAGTAAAACGATATGTGAAATAAGACCTTTTTTGCTGGAAACGAGGCATTCCATCTTAGTCCTCACGGGTGACAACGCATCTGCATTTTGATTCGTAATCGAGGATAGATGTAGATGTTTATGGGCCACAGCAACCACTTACCATCAGGTGGACTGTGTGCTCGTTTGTCACCCTATCCTATAAATAATAAAAAAATAATAAGAATAGAAGGGGAGTTGATTGAGCAAGTAGATGAGTTTGTATATTTGGGTAGCGTATTTAGCAGGGATGGGAAATGTGATAAGGATATAGAACGACGAATGAATGCAGGCAATAGAGTAAATGGGGCCCTACACTCTATTGTGAAGAGTCAAAATGTGTCAAAAAAGGCACGTATGGCAATTCACAATGCTGTGTTGGTCCCTACTTTAACGTATGGTAGTGAAAGTTGGGTGTGGCAGAAGAAGCACGAGAGAAGAATGAACGCAGTAGAAATGCAGTCGTTAAGGAGTATGTTAGGGCTGAATCTGAATGACAGGGTGAGAAATTATGTGATAAGAGAAGAGTGTGGTTTGCAAGATGATGTTGTGACCAGGATTAAGAAAGGAATGCTTCGGTGGCTTGGTCATGTGGAAAGAATGAATGAGGAAAGAATGATAAAGAAAATTTATGTTGCAGAAGTGAATAGCGGAGTCGGAAAGGGACGTCCTAGGCGAAAATTTATCGACCTAATTGGCGATTTATTGAAAACGAGCCAAATTAGGAGCACCCTTAACCGACGAGCATGTATGCGTAGGTGGAGGCGAGAGAGGTGTGTCAGGATCGTGCCAAATGGAAGTCTGTAGTCCCTGCCTACCCCTCTGGGTGACAGGCGTGAGTGTTTATGTATATGTATACTGACAAATTTAAAATAAAATTAAAACAAACAATGGAATTCTGCCAAGAGACAATAATAATGATGTCATCCAGACCGAATATCGGCCAGCCTCACCGGAAACTAGCCATTGGCGCAGGAAATGACTGTTGTAACCAGGTATATGTGCAAGGACAGGTGCAATCTATATTCCCTCACTCTTATAGTCTGACGGGATAGTAAACCAACACGACAAGAGAGAGATCAGGCGCAGGACCAAGAGCTTTACGTACTTTCTGAGGCACGGGGGTGAGACACCGCCAACTTTCTGACTCCGGGCAGCTACTGAGAATTTCTTGACGGAAAAAATCAATAACTAATTTTTTTGGCACAAACAATTCCGACCCGGGACCTCATGATTAGCAGTCGCGTTGGCAACCATTAGTTCAACGAGGCTGTCAAAAGACAATAATCGTAAGAATAAACTAGAAGATGGATACAGATGATGATTACGATGATGTTCCAACGTGATCATGACTCAAGGTTAGAAAAAAAAGGGCGACACGCCAACAGTGTCATTTTGAGCTACTTTAACTTATATATTTTCTCATCTACTCTTTTGAATACCTATATATATATATATATATATATATATATATATATATATATATATATATATATATATATATATATATATATATATATATATATATATATATATATATATATATATATATATATATATATATATATATATATATATATATATATATATATATATATATATATATATATATATATATATATATATATATATATATATATATATAGGTTGTTCCAATACTCAACGTCAAGTGGGTACGGGGCGATAAGGTAGGTTGAACTAGTCCTAGTAAAAATTTAAACAGATCCGTTACTTGGTTAAGTGATAACAAGTATACTTTTGAAAATGTGGAAAATCAACACCCTGGATCATATATTTAGGTACTGTTAAATTTTTCAGTATTTTTTTAATGAAATTCTAACTAACTACGCTACTTATAGCAGTAACAAATCCAATAATTAATATTGTAAATTTAGTACAAAAAAAAATCAAGTTTAATTAAGTCATGCTTAGAAACGTTTTATTACATAAATTTGCCACCCCGTCTTTAAAAAATGTACTGTACTACCATAGGCAAGTGGTTTTAAAAAAGGGCCCATTTAAGATTCCAAAATAGTACAGCACTTGCCGTGTAGTGGCGGTTAAGAATATCCACTACCCCATATCTTCCCGTGGGTGTCGTAAAAGGCGACAGAGGGAAACAGGCAGGAGATGGGCAGCAGCATCTTCCTGATAACAGCAACTGTACGACAAAAAAAACTGCAGTTGCCAACCCGCTCGCCAAGCGTGGCAACTATGGCAATATACCCCCCATGAACAATTACACAAATAGACGGCCCCCAGTCCCCGGCGGCCCCGCTATTCCTGGCTACGGTGGCGACCATGGTAACGGCGGGGCAGGGGGTGCTAAGAATCTCCGGGGGAGGTTCGGTTGCCACCTACGACGACTCAACCTGGCAACATTTAACGCACGCACTCTGAGGACTGACGAGAAGATCCTGGAGCTGGAAGAAGAGATAGACAAGTCGCGCTGGAATATTATAGGATTATCCGAGGTCCGAAGAGAGGGGGAGGACACGGTGATTCTCGAATCCGGCAACTTGTTCTATCACCGGGAGGGCGACCATCTGTCCCAAGGAGGTGTCGGATTTATCGTCCACAAGTCTCTCGTCAACAACGTTGTAAAGATTGGGAGTGTGTTGATGAGGGTCGCGTACCTGATACTCAGAATCACCAAACGGTATTCGCTGAAGGTCATACAGGTTTACGCACCAACCTCGGCACATCCCGATGAGGAGGTGGAGGAAATGTTTCCAAAGCCATGCATTCCTCCAAAACTCAATACACGGTGTTGATGGGAGACTTCAACGCAAAACTAGGCACAAGAGAAAACGGTGAGCTGAAGTTAGGGAAATTTGGAGTAGGGCAACGGAACCGAAGGGGGCAGCAGCTGGCCGACTTTATGGAGAAAGAGGGACTCTTTATGATGAACTCTTTCTTCCAGAAGCGGCCCCACAGGAAGTGGACCTGGTCGAGCCCCGACGGTTCGACAAAAAATGAGATTGACTTCATTTCATTCACTTCATTCACTGACCAGACGCCAACTGTTCAGTGATGTCTCAGTGATCGCAAGGGTGAAAACTGGCAGCGATCACCGAATGTTTAGAGGCACACTGAACCTAAACGTGAAGTTGGAGAGGTCTCGTCCAATGAAGTCAACGCTCCGTCCCCCTCGTGCTCTAATCCGAAATCCCGAAAACTTTCAGCTCGAGTTACGTAACCGCTTTCAGTGCCTAGAAGATTGCAATTCAGTGGACGATATGAATGACAAGCTCGTGGAAACTGTCCGTGCGGTCGGAGCTAAGTTCTGCAAGACCCGCCGCAGAAGAACACAAAAACTCTCCGATCACACTCTTAATCTCATGGCTGTTAGACGGGAGATGAGGCTGCAATCGTCAACAGATTTGACAGCATACAGGCAACTGAACAGACAGATCTCCAAATGCATGCGGCGAGACTTACGCAACTTTAATACTGCTCGTATTAAAGAAGCGATCGAGCGGAACCAGGGCTCCAAAGTCTTTGCCAGAGATCTGTCTGCCAGTAAGAGCTAACTGTCGAAGCTGAAGACTGAGTGTGGCAGCATCGTTTCTGGGACACCTGAGATTTTGAGTGAGATTGAGAGGTTCTATGGGCAGCTGTACACATCATCGTTGGAGCCACATGCAAGTGTGAGTAACGATCCAAGAGCAAGTCTTATCCGACACTATTCCGATGATATCCCGGACGTCAGTCTGAGCGAGATTAGAATGGCTCTCCAGCACCTTAAAAACGGCAGGGCCCCAGGCGAGGATGGAATTACAGCGGCGCTTCTGAAAGCGGGTGGAACACCGGTACTTGAAGTCCTTCAGAAGCTCTTCAATTCCGTCCTCCATGGTGGCACTACTCCAGAGGCGTGGAGCAGAAGTGCGGTGGTCTTGTTCTTTAAGAAAGGCGACAACGCTCTCTTAAAGAACTACAGACCGATTTCTCTTCTGAGCCGCGTCTACGTGCTGTTTTCGAGAGTCATTACGAATCGTCTCGCACGCGGACTCGACGACTTCCAGCCTCCCGAATAAGCCGGTTTCCGAAAAGGCTTCAGTACTATAGACCACATACATACCCTGCGGCAGATTGTACAGAAGACTGAAGAGTACAATCAGCCACTTTGCCTGGCGTATGTGGACTATGAGAAAGCCTTTGATTCCGTCGAAATTTGGGCGGTGCTACAGTCCCTTCAGCGGTGCCAAGTTGACTGTCGGTATATCGAAGTGCTGAAGTGTTTGTACAGTAGGGCTACGATGGCTATCCAAGTACAGAACCAGAGCTCGAAACCTTTCCAACTGCAGAGAGGTGTAAGACAGGGTGACGTTATATCCCCGAAACTCTTCACCGCTGCATTGGAAGACGTTTTTCAAGCTACTGGACTGGAAAGGATACGGTATTGACATCAATGGCGAGTACATCACTCACCTTCAATTTGCCGACGATATACTCCTTATGGCAGAATCGCTGGAGGACTTAAGCACTATGGTCAATGACCTCAATAGTGCCTCCCAACGGATAGGTCTTAAGATGAACATGGACAAAACAAAAATCATGTTCAATGTCCATGTCACACCTATGCCGGTAGATGTTGGGAGCACTATGCTCGAAGTTGTTGACGAGTACGTTTACCTGGGACAAATAGTCCGACTAGGTAAGCCCAACTTCGACCGAGAGGTCAATCGACGGATTCAACTCGGCTGGGCAGCGTTCGGGAAATTACGACATATATTCTCATCAGGTATACCTCAATCTCTAAAAACTAGATTGTACAACCAGTGCGTGTTGCCAGTGATGACTTACGGATCTGAGACGTGGTCCTTCACTGCTGTCCGTATGAGGACGCTCAAGGTCGCTCAGCGAGCTATGGAGAGGGCTATGCTCGGAGTTTCTCTGCGTGATAGACTCAGAAATGAGGATATCCGCAGAAAACCAGAGTGACCGACATAGCCCAACGGATTAGTAAGCTGAAGTGGCAATGGGCCGGCCATATAGCTCGAAGAACCGATAACCGATGGGGAAGAAAGGTTCTTGAGTGGCAGCCTCGTACCGGTAGGCGTAGTGTAGGGCGACCCCCCACTAGATGGAGTGACGACCTGGTAAGATATGCAGGAAGTCGATGGATGCGGGTGGCTCAGGACCGTGCTTTGTGGCATTACTTGGGGGAGGCCTATGTTCAGCAGTGGACTTGTGAAGGGCTGTAATGATGATGATGATGATGATGAACAGCACTTGCTATTTATCTTTCGGATACGGTGGCCCATAAATATCTACATTTATCCTTCAGTAAAAAGGGTTCCCGGTTCTCTACACTCATTATACGAAACACGGCTGCATTGAGCTGCTATTTTATGCTGGTATTCTATGAGAGCGTGGTCTATTCCCGGTCGAGCCGAACCATTTGTGCTACAACCATAATATAGCTGCAGCATGGCTCTACGACGTAAGTTTTTGTCTACTATATCAGGATGTGAAACACGTATCCGTTCTCTACACAAAATCCGTAAAATTAATTTCATTTAAATCCATTAATACATTTCAATATGTATCAACCCTACGTTTCTTAGATTTTTGACTTGATTTAACGACATTGACTTACATGTGAAAACTTCGCATTTGCTAAATGACCAAATAGCGATTCTCCTGGCCCGACAAGCACGAGATCTAGATCTAGAAGAAAAAGAGGCCGCAAGTCATCGTCCGGAGAGACGCCACAATACGATGACCTAGATACATTGACCTCGTGTCTTTTGTTGTCACTTGTAAACGAGAATAACCCAGTGCTGCTTTGAAAACGTCCAATTTTTGAATCCCTTTTGCGACGTCATCCGAAGCTACGGAAGTACGCTACGGATTCAATGGCTCGTGGATATCGCCGGTCTATTTTCGTTGTTGGCTCAGTGTTGGAAGATTGTTTTTATATATTTTTTTTACGTGGTAGAGCCATGCTGTTGCTATATTAATTGTATAGTTGTAGCACGAATGGGAATGGCTCGACTGGGGAAGGACCACGCTCTCACAGAATACCAGCGTCAATTTGCAGCTTAATGCTGCTGTGTTTTGTATGGTGAGTGTAGAGAACTGGAGACCCTTTTTATTGAAGAATAAATGTAGATATTTATTGGCCACCGCATCCGAAAGATAAATAGCAAGTGCTGTACTATTTTGAAATCTTAAATGGGCCCTTTTTTAAAACCACTTGCCTATGGTAGTATAGTACATTTTTTTTAAAGACAGGGTGGCAAATTTATGTAATAAAACGTTTCTAAGCATGACTTAATTAAACTTGATTTTTTTTTTCATCTTAATCCTCAATGCTGACAACGCATCTTCATTTTGATTCGCAAACGGGGATAGATGTAATGTCTATGGGCACAGCAACCACTTACCATCAGGTGGACTGTTTGCTCGCTTGTCAACCTTTTGCTATAAAAAATATATATTACAATTATCTTTTGAGAAAATTCGGAAACGGAACGGAAGTGTTTTTTTTTTAGATTAAGGGTGACAAGCGAGCCCACAGTACACTTAATGGTAAGTGGATACTGTGACCGGTTCACATAGATATTTACGATAGACATTTATCTTCGATTAATAATAATCAAAAGTTAGATGTGTTTTCACCCCTGAAGACTAAGGTGTAATGCCTCGTATCCAGTAAAAAGTCTCTTCTGTTCTCTACACTCACCATACGAACACAGCAGCATTAAGCTGCTATTTTACGCTAGTATAAAATGGATCTGACTGTGAATTTCTAATTTTAAATACTAAAAAGCAGTCAGACACTCACACACTACTAGATTATCACATGTTTACTGCTGAACATTGGCCTCCCCCGTAGATCGCCACAAACTACGGCCATGAGGATTGTCGGCGGAAAAAAACTTGTGGAAACTAAGCTTCATAGCTTAGTTCAACGCCGCCAAGTTGCTCGTTTGTCAGTCTTATACAGATACTTCGGAGAGTACTTCGGAGAGTGTGCCCATGAGCTTCGAAAGTTCATACCTCTATCTCCATTCTTCTATCGGAGTACCAGACCTATACTATAGGTTACCATCCACACTTGGTTGATATTCTAAATATTCGCATTAAGCGCTATAATTCATCTTTCATAATGTTAACAGTCAAGAAGTGGAATGTCCTGCCGACATCCGTTTTCCAGAGTGCATATAACTTTAACCTTTTCATGATGCGTGTTAATAGGCTTCTCTGGGGCAAACTCATTCCATCGTAGACCTCATCTTTGCTCTCGGGCCAGATGAAGGCCACTGAGCCCGTTTTGAATTAAAAAAAAGCTAACTGCATCCATCGACTACTAAATATAATATAATAATAGTGAAGCAATATTACTGCGATAAGCAATAATTTATTATATTGCTAGCTTATATCTTCTCATTTCTAAGACGGTTATGAGACAATTAGCCCTTCGTGCTGCTACAGAATTTATTGGCAGAGTTCACATGTTACCGAAGTATTTGGATCGTCAGACATGGTATTCCTGTATTCATAGAGTGTTCCCACATTTAAAATAGATATAATGCATAAATGTTATTTGCCAAGCTAAGTGCCCAATAAATTATTTTATTATTATTATGTATTCCGTATTTATGACATTAACTTATATATTACTAGCGTAAGGACCGGGCCGACCGAACAACTAAAACGGACCAGTGCGTTGGCCCTAAAATTACAGTTTAGGGCCAACGCGAATCGTCGACAGTGGTGCGCGCGCAGGACAGATTTGATTTTTTAACAGATTGCCTGTCACAAATATGTCCTAGTTGCGTGGTAAAAGAACGCAAAATTACGATACAAAGATTTAAAAGAAACATGGGATATCGTATCATCGGTAAATAACCTTATATTAATTTTCTTACAATTAAATTATTATATAAACGCATTTTTAAAGTTTTATTATACAGTTAGTTTAGTTTCGTTACTAAGATTAGGCCAGGGTTGGATTCAGATCCCCAAAAATATTGTACATAGAAAATAAAATTATACTATTTAAAAAAAAGTTATGTCCCGTTTGATGTTTCTTTTTCATCGATTAACCAGAAAGGAAGCTAATTCTAATATTATTAAAAAATGCTGTACTCATGTACAATATAGAAATTCTCGATATTGTAGGGTTAATATTAAAATGTAAATGGACCCAATAAGAATACAAGTCGACCTTTAGGTAAAATTATGGTATTTTCGGTTAGTATTATTACGATACTATGTACTACAAATTATGAAATAATGATACAATCAGGATAATTATACTACGAAATCCGACCCTGGTTACGTGGTGTTTTGATATGACGTTTGTATTATGACAGATGCGCTACATTTTCTTGTATGAAAATTTTTTAGTTTTATGAGTAAAATATTTAAATGGGCCTATCCTTCCTTTTGAAATCATTGATTTATGACGACTGTATAGTGACGGTGTAGGAATATTCACTACCCCATATCATTCCGTGGGTGTCGTTGGAGACGACAGTAAAGGTATAACGTACATATAATAACTGTCATCATTTTGTCTAATTGTCATCTAGTATTAATTGGCACCTGTCATGACAGGTATGTAGTAAATGTTGTTTAATAATATAATATTTTAAGGTCAAAATGTATCGTTAAGGAGTTCATCTAAAGAATAATATGCTTTTTCATTTAAACATACACACACTTAATTGGATCGAACTCTGTTAAAATTACGGCGTCTGCTTAGCATCTGAGCTATCAGGTCTCTTCAGTCTAATCTATATATTATAATCGTTGATTATTGATCGTGTAACTTTTGAACGACTTGACCTATTGAAGTCGTATTCACACATTATCGATAATGTCCTTCAGACCGAGTTTCGATCACGGTGGCCAAACTAACGGAGGTCAACCATCTGCGCATGAAAGGGGCGCAGGTTATAGTGCACGAGTCTGTGCGCACACACAGGCACACTCTGTAATCCCACACTTTCATAGTCCGTTTGGTCGGAAATCCGACACGAACGGCGAGAGATTAGGCGCAGAACCAACGGCTTTACGTGCTTTCCAAGGCATGGGGGTGAAAAACCGCCAATTTAGTGACCCTGGGCTGCTAGTAAGAAATTCTTAACAGAAAAATTCAATTACTGATTTATCTTCAACCGGTATTCAAACCCAGGACCTCACGATCAGCAGTCGCGCCTACGAACAATAAATCTACAAGGCAGTCTCACACAATGTATTTTGTTTTGAAGAGAAAATAGTTCACAGCTATGTAAGAATCCGATAGGTTACACTGTAGTCAAGTTATTAGCAAACTATATATCTATAGATCAAAACGACTCACATTCACAATAGATGTTATTATAGTCCCAAATATGATGACATATGGAACTGAGACGTGGTCCTTCACTGCTGGCCGTATGAGGACGCTCAAAGTCGCTCAGCGAGCTATGGAGAGGGCTATGCTCGGAGTTTCTCTGCGTGATAAACTTAGAAATGAGGATATCCGCAGTAGAACCAGAGTGACCGACATAGCCCAACGGATTAGTAAGCTGAAGTGGCAATGGGCCGGCCATATACGACTCCGTGGCGCAGTGGCTTAAGCAATGAGTCGCTGCGCTGGGGGTCGCGGGTTCGAGTCCCGCACGGAACACGTATTTGTATGGCCTACAAATAGTTGTTTCTGGTCTGGATGTTTGTCCTTGTGCAATTTATGTTTGTAAACTGCCCCCACGATACAAGAGAAAATCTTAGTGTAGGGGTAACGTTTTTTAAAGAAAAAAAAATATAGCTCGAAGAACCGACAACCGTTGGGGAAAAAAGGTTCTCGAGTGGCAGCCTCGTACCGGTAGACGAAGTGTAGGGTGAGCCCCCTCTAGATGGAGTGACGACCTGGTAAGACATGCAGGAAGTCGATGGATGCAGGTGGCTCAGGACCGTACTTTGTGGCATACCTTGGGGGAGGCCTATGTTCATCAGTGGACTTGTAAAGGGCTGTAATGATGATGATGATGATAGTCCCAAAAAACAAGTTACAAAATCTGGACCTGATAGATTACACTTTTTGACATCTACACTGATATCAGTCCTGATTGAATTCGGAATTATACTCATCGCGCCATCTCTTGGATAGAGCGGGAGAATGCCTGCCGGGTCAGCACTTATAACAATAATGAAGTAATCTTTTCGTGGCAGAGCCATGCAGTTATATTAGTAGTATAGTTGTAACACGAATGGGTCGGCTCAACCGGGGAGGAACCACGCTCTCATAGAATACCAGCGTAAAATAGTAGCTTAATGCTGCTGTGTTTCGTATGGTGAGTGTAGAAAACCGGAGACCTTTTTTACTGGAGACGAGGTATTTCATCTTAGTCTTCACGGGTGACAAAGCATCTGAATTTTGATTCGTAATCGAGGATAGATGTAGATGTCTATGGGCCACAGCAACCACTTACTATCACGTGGACTGTGTGCTCGTTGATCACCAATTAATAAAAAATCAATCATCATATTATGCGTTTTACTTTGATTTTTGCACACCCTACTCAACGTATTTGAAGTGAGTGCTATTCTTTTCAATACATTATCCTTTCCACATCCTGACTGTTCCATATCTTTATGTATTGTGGGTGTCCTTATGAGGCGAATATGGGAAATGCTACATAGACCTCCGGTAGATGGTGGTATAATCATCTCGTCATCTACCCCAGATGTGAAGTAACCAGATCGACGCCAGGGCCTAGCGTCAAATAATTATTGCTTAGGACATGCCTGTATAAAACTACATATTTCTTAAATAAGTTTTATCTGTTTCTTACACTTGTCGCCCTGACTGCCTCGTTGGTCTAGCGGTTGTAGTAGTGCGGCTTCTGATCATGAGGTCCTGGGTTCGAATCCCGGGTCGGGCCAAAAAAATCAATTATTGAGTTTTTCTGTCAAGAAATTCTCAGTAGCTGCCCGGAGTCATTAAGTTGGCGGTATCTCACCCCGTGCCTCGGAAAGCACGTAAAGCCGTTGGTCCTGCGCCTGATCTCTCTCCGGTCGTGTCGGTTTACCGTCCCATCGGATTATGAGAGTGAGGGAATAGAGAGTGCACCTGTGCTTGCGCTTACACTTGGGCACTATTATCCTCTCCTGCGCCGATGGCTAGCCTCCGTTGCAGCAGGCCGCCGTGGCCGAAATTCGGTCTGGAGGACATTATTATCTGTTTCTTAAATAAGTTTTGTTAATAGTTTGTACAACCTTACGTATTGTATTCACCACGTGCTCGGCGGTGAAGGAAAACATCGTGAAGAAGCCTGCATGTCTGAGAAATAAGAAAAAAGAATATTTTCGAAGACATGTGAAGTTCACCAACACGCATTAATGCAGCGTGGCGGACATTTATATGCCCTAAAATCCTCTCAGATATGAAAAGAGACCTGTGCCCAGCTGTGAGACATACAAAGGCTGTAACTTAAAATTTTTTCTTATTGTGTAATTACTTTGACTTAGCTGGAATTTTTTCCCGCTAGTATCTTGCTGGTTTTTCGCAGGACAGAAGCTTTTATTCCGAACCAGTGCTAAAAGTAACTGAAATATGCCTTTCAACAAAAATTACTTGTAACATATATTTTATTTTATTTTCTCTAGGTCTACTAATATAGCAAATACTTACCACTATAGGGGAGACATATCCAACAGTGGACAGTTAGAAAAAAAGGTAACATTATTATTGTGAATAAAAATATATTTAATTTATCAGTTGTTAATGTACAACTTAAATGCTAATATATTCTAAGACAGTTTAAATAACTATATACAAAATACGATAGAAGAACGAACACAATAACACAATTAAGAATAAAGTACTTATTACAATAAAAAAGACTTTTAAAGGCTTTCCCAAAAACAATGCACAAATGTTATGTAAGATAATTTTGAAATCGAATAAACGCGAACTATTTCATTAGCTCCATCCACGAACAGATCTTGTGCTAACTTTAAACATGTCAGACAATTCCATAATGAAATCGAGACGTAACATTTACAACGAAGTTAATTTAAGTACAACTTCTGTCCAATTTGTCTTACGCAACTATTCCAACGAATTAGTATCCCTTACAAACAATAAAACAAACTTCTCACTTAAAAGATAAATACTTGTTGATTCTGTTAATAAAGCTATCCGATAATAGAGGCTTGGACCCTAATCTACCTCTCAGACTATCAATAGTCGAAACTAGATAGCTTCTAGGAGTGGAAGCCACAAAACTATTAAAGTCTGAAGAGAACGATGGCGTGTTAGGACTTGTAAATCGATTTCGATCACCAATTAGTACTAAGTTCTCTGTTGTTGTTTCTAATTTAGGATAGTTATAATTGAACGTTGGTTGTACATTAGGCAAAGCTTTCGTTAAAACATCTCTGAGTTCTTGGTAATTAGGTTTTAGTGTTGATGTTAGATAATTCTCGTCGACAGTTGTTTTGAAGTTTAAATTACTAAGCTTATCAGTTTTTTTCTCTTGGAGTAAATCTGCAAATTTACTGTGATGCGGATTATAATTCTTAGTCCCATATTCTGAAGAATAATCGTTATAATATTCTTTTGATAAGTCTTGATATAATTCTACTTTTGTTGGTGAATTATATTCAGAATAGAATTTATCGTTTCCGCTATTATATTTTGCTGCATTATTAGTAAATTGATTGGGGTTATCGTTATAACCTTTGCGGGTATTTGGTTCTTTTTGGTTCTGTTTGTCAAAGTTGTAATCAGCACTGTTCGCAGTGCTGTCCACTTCGTATTTCACGTCAGCTTTATATCCGTTCTCATCTGCTGTGTACGAAACTATCTGTAAACGACCATCAGGTAATCGAACTCGGTACTCTCCGTTTGTAGCGGAACCACTGCTGCGTTGGGAATGGGAGAAATCGTCGCCAGTTTTTTGATCTTTCACTATGTAGGAAAACGCGTAGCCCTTGTCCTAGAAAGTAATATAATTAATAATGTTTAAATTGTTTAACATCATCATCACTATCATAACAGCTTACTAAAAGTTCACTGCTGGTGGCTTTCCCTATTTTATAGGTGGTATATAATACAAAATAAATTGGTATTTGTGTATGTATTGGTAGTAGTATAATAAAATGTGGCCATCATGTTTTATGTGGTAGAGCTATACTGCAGCTATATTATGGCTGTAGCACGAATGGGTTGGCTCCACCGAGGTAAGACTACGCTCTCCAGAATACCAGTGTAAAATAGCAGCATTTCGCTGTGTAACGTACGGTGAGATTGGATAATCGGAGACCATTTTTACCGGAAACGAGGCATTCCATCTTAGTACTCAGGGGTGACAACGCATCTGCATTTTGATTTTCAATCGAGGATAAATGTAGATGTCTATGGGCCACAGCATCCACTTACCATTAGGTGGACTGTGTGCTCGTTTGTCATCCTATTCTTACTTACATACTCACTTGTCTTTTGTACCGGAAACGAGGCATTCCATTTAGTCCGCAGGATATAGATAAAAATATTTATTGGTCACAGCATTCATTTACAATCAGGTGAACTGTAGGCTCGTTTGTCACCCTTATTCTATAAAAAATAATTTTGTAACTAAAGAGTAAAAATAAAGTGAAAACTGAAAATATGCGATCAAACCGGGATCCCCAGCAGTACCAATAAAATTGTTTGCTTGGTAGTAAAAGGAAACATTGTAAGGAAACCTGCACGTCTGAGATATTAATGGCCTGTGCCCAGCAGTGGGACGCGCAAACGGGGAACGCAAATCGTATAGGGGCAACGTGGCAGAAATTTCTTTTCCTGAAACAATTCGACATAATTGACTTTCCTTTGAGTAAAGTAAATCAAAATACCGTACCGGTAGACAAATTGTAGAGCGTACCCCTCTAAATAAAGTTAGTACCTGGAAAGACATGCAGGAAGTCGATGGATGCAGGTGGATCAGGACCGTTCTTTGTGGCGTTCCTTAGGGGTAGTTTTATGTTTAGCAGAGGACTTGTAAAGTAAAGGGCTGTAATGGTAATGAAGTAAATAAATACACTGTGAGACTATTATCGATAAAACACCACACCTTACATATACTCCGCTAACATCTGTGTTGTTTATATTCCATCAAGCGAGTGTAAGCACCTATTTCTTAAGAAAATAAGTAATCTACTATCTTATTCTATATTTAAACTAAGTGACACTTATTAGGCGACATCAACATAAACTTAAAACGTACGACAATATAATAGAAAAATTAGTATTGAAGGTGTACTTGCCTCTGCGTTTTGCGAGTTATTCCCTTCATCTGAGTAAATGTTGGAATCGTACTGATTTATTTGTTGCTTTGACTGTAAAAATAAGGGTTTAGATTTATTACTGAAACACTGAAAAATCTAAATGAGAGTTATGATATATTGTCTAAATTATACAAAATATATTATTATATAATACATAATATATGTTATGTACTGATACATTTTTTGGCCCCTGATAGAATGCGGTCCTGGCAAACATGTTCCTAATGCTGTACTGATGTAGCATGGTAGGGAACTGGGAACTTTCACTTAGTAATTTGGTAGGTCATTCGATCAGTTATATGTATATCCTATACTATTAAACGAGCAATTCTTCTATATATATATATATATATATATATATATATATATATATATATATATATATATATATATATATATATATATATATATATATATATATATATATAATCGGGATCTCGGAAACGGCTCTAACGATTTTCATAAAATTTAGTGTCCAGGGAGTTTCGGGGATAATAAATCGATCTAGCTAGGATTTATTTTTAGAAAATGTCTTTTTGTCCGTGGTTTTAGGCAATGAAAAACTGCTACAATATCGTTAGAATAAGAAGGTAAATTTTGACAGAGTGTTAGTGACTACAAATTGGTATAATGGTCGGTCACAAAATCTTAAAACCCCGGTTCGAGCCCAGACAAGGCCGACTTTTTTTAATTTTTTTTCATGTTCTTTTCTCTTTTGAGAAATCTATTTTTTCGAGCCCTTTTTTTAGTATTTTTTAAAAACACGAAAATTTAAATTAAAATAATTGCACTCATGATTTTTTATTCAAATAACCAGTTCCGTTTTTTCTGTTATGCCGCTAAGATCAAAAAATATTATTTATATTTCATCAGTATGTAATTTGTATCTAAATATAATTTCCAAAACACATGAATTAAAAAAAATCGAGCGAAAAATACCGAGCAAAGCTCGGTCAACCAGGTACTATTCTATTAACTATGGAGTATAATAGAATGGTTTTTATTCAATATAGACTATTACATAATACTTAATGAAAGTAATTTTATAATTTACCACTGGTTGGAAAAATTCGTCTGTCCTGGAAAGAATCATCAATAAACCCAGCGAGACCCTTTCCAAAACGAGGTTGAAAAACCACCAACTTTCTGACTCCGCGCTGCGTCTGAGAATTACGTGATAGAAAAGCTCAATATCAATACAAATCAATATTCCTTACCTGATAATCGTAGACAGGGTGACTTTTCAATGCGTTTTGCTCCGCTTGCTGCGAGATCGCGTTGTATATCGGCGGTAAAGTAACCTTATAATGCAAATGAAACGAGTTGTAACACAATGTACAGAAATAAATATACTGTATACATACATTTCAACCGTTTGTAATAATAATAATAAATTATGTTTTTTTATAGAACAACGAGCACACAGTCATTTTATATATACATTTATCCTCGATAAAGAATTAAAACGCAGCAGCCCTGAGGACTAAGATGGAATGCCTTGTCTCTAGTAAAAAAGGTCTCCGGTACTTACCATACGAAATATAGTAGCGTTAAGCTGCTATTTTACGCTGGTATTCTGTGAGAGCGTGGTCATTCCCCGATCGAGCCGACCCATTCGTGCTACAACTATACCAGTAATATAGCTGCAGCATGGCTCTACCACGTTATATATATTTATAAAGCCCGACCAGATGAAAAAACTATTATAATATTGTCGTTCAGACCGAATTTCAGTCACGCCGGCCACTTTCAACGAAGACAAACCATCTGCGTAGGACAGGATTATAGTGCACAAGTGTATGCGCTAGCACAGGTAAATTCTCTACTTTCAGTCTCAGTAGTGCGATGTCACAGTAATACAACGAGTAGGTACAAGACCTGAGAGAAATCAGGCGCATCATTAACAGCTTTACGTGCTTTCCAAAACGGGGGTGAAAGACCGCCAACTTCCTGACTCCGGACTGAGAATTTACGGACAGAAAAACTCAATAACAAATTCTGGCCCGACTCGGGATTTGAACCTGGAACCTCATGATCAGCTATCGGAAGCTAGGTTTAACAAAATGTGCTAAAACAAACATACTCTGTTCATCACTGTTACAGTGGTGGCTTCGAACCTAAGACTTTCAAGCTTCAAATTCTACGGTTCGAGCCCTATACCAATAAGCTATTGTTGCTTCAAATAACTTTAAACAGTAATGAATTAACTTCAACGGTCTCTATTTTAAACGTTAATTATTGTTGATTTGTTTTCAGGCTTCAGAGTTTACAGTTATTAATGACCTCATCGGACCCAGATCAAAATACATGCCACTAATACTTTCAGTTGTATTTTATTTCAGACATAAGATCGTCATTCGGTGTTGTCTGTCCGGAAAACTGTTTTCAATGTTTTTAACAACACCAAGTTTTTAAAGATACCAATGGAATTATTCATCGCAATTATAATTGATGATAGAAGAAACCCGTGTAAGAAATTAAAAAAAGATGTTTAGAAGACATGTGAAGTCAGTCAACGATGCCCCAATGCAGTGTTGTCATTTCGGATTTTCTGGCCCTAAAACCTTAGAAATGAGAGGCGACTTGAGCCCATCATTGGAACGTATATAGACTGTAATATTAACCAACTATACTTTGGTACGTGGTAGAGCCACGCTGCCGCTATATTATGAATGTAGCACGAATGGGCGACTCAACCGGGGAAGGACCACGCTCTCACAGAATACCAGTGTAAAATAGCAGCATAATACTGTAGTGTTTCGTATGATGAGTGTAAAGATCCGGAGATCCTTTTTAGTGAAAACGAGGCATTCCATCTTGGTCCTCAGGGGTGACAACACATCTGCGTTTTGATTCTTAATCGAGGATAAATGTAGATGTCTATGGGCCACAGCATCCACTTACCTGTGGATTGTGTGCTCGTTTGTCACTCTATTCTATTAAAAAAAAGGTTTTTAGTTAACTATTTTAACCCAAAACCCGCCAAACGTGGCAAGTATGGAAAAAATTTCTCAATGGACATGGGGGAGGAACTGTTCTTTAGAATGGTATAGAATCTACTAAAAGAATTTTTATTTAGTATAGATTACAAGAATAATTATTGAAAGTTATTTAAGTTTTACCGCTGGTCGGGACAAAAAAACCTCTGTCCTGGAAAGAGCCGTTCAGTCCAGTTATACGGCACAATAATGATGATGATGAAAATCTGATTTAATGGCTCAGATATTATTTAAGGATCTAATTTTTAAACTTTATCACAAATTGTTAGTTAAATCGATGAAACAGACAATCAAAATAACCTAAATTATATTATATCTGCCTCAGTTAAGCAAAGGAATACCTTGTTAATTGCTTTTAAAGTATTTTGCATAAATTTATTTATTTTAAAATTAGTGGCTTCAGTTTCGACCCAAATTTAAATTGAAGTAGGTACAACAATCAACTTTTCTGTAAGATTAAGGTCTTAGCGGAGAATTTGGAGTGTATTTCAAACAAATATAATTTTTGAGTGTCCTGGGATACGGGAATTTAATGGATGCAGGTGGCTCAGGACCATGCTTTGTAGCATTTCTTGGGCACGCCTATGTTTAACAGTGGATTTGTGAAGGATTGTAATCATGATGAAGCAAGATAATGCTATACACTACGATACATGCCTTTCTTAGAGTAAGATCTTAAATGGATTAAGGGTTTGGCCTCATTGAAGCGGTACTTAGAGTTAGACTTCCGTATAGTCGCTTGAAGTCATGGTCGCTTAAGGTCTTCTTGAGGCGGTGTTATCCACCTCCCTTTAATTTTCTTATAGAATTTGGGTGACAAAAGGGCACATAGTCCACCTGATGGTACGTGGTTGCTGAGGCCCATTTACATCTATCCTCGATTAAGAATCAAAATGTACTTGCATTGTCTCTCCCGAGGACTAAGACGAAATGCCTCGATTCCAGCAAAAAGACTCCGGTTTTCTAAACCCACCATATGAAACACAGAAACATTAAGCTGCTATTTTACGCTGAAATTCCGTGAAAGGGATTCCAGCTTATGGTTCCGCATCAGGGGTTGGCTTGCTCCTCGCGAACACTGACGGAATTGTTAATTGCAATATCAAGTGCTAGATTTACCATGTTTATGGAGGTGTGGAAAAACATCGACAACAGACATCTGGCATTGCGGTTGTCAATCAACTTGCAAAGCGACAATTAAAGTAAATCCTCCTTAAATCGACCATATGGTCTTGATACACCATATATCCCATATGGTGTATAAATTCCCCTTCCCACGTCGCATGCACTACATATAAGAGGCGTCCTATGTTAATCCTCAGGGGTGATAACGCGTCTGCAATTTGATTCTTTGTTGAGGATATATAGAGATGTCTATAGGGCATAGCAAATATTTACAAGCAAGAAAGAAGTATACACGGCAGATGTAGAATTACTGACTGAAGACGGAAAGCAACTTCAAAGATATGAGACGTCGGCTGTTGCGATCCTGGTATAGAGGTTATCCAAGTCACAGAGTAAACTGAAGAAGAAAAAGAAGAGATTCAAGAATTACTTACATCATACTCAGGGTATCTCTCCTTGAACCCAAAATCCCCAGTGATAGACTTCTTCACGATATCCGTATATTGTGCTGGGTCATAGGAGTAGTCATGATCAACAACATTCGATCCAATTGTTGGTGATAGTGTGAAACCAACACCACTTCTCAGTGAAGAGGACTGGCCGGCTGGCAACCTCAAAGGTATGGGCTTGTAGTTAGTGATCCTTGCGAAGTAATTTGGCTTGAGAGACACCGTATTGAGCTGGGACTGATCCGTTATTGTATTACCCGTCAGATTTGTGTACAGCTCGCTCTTGGCTATCGACTCTTTTAGAGGTCTTGATGTAACGATGAGAGGGGTCGGCGGTGGTGGCGGAGCGTCATTAGGGAAGAGAACTGGGCCTTTTCTATGTGGAACAAAAAGAAATGGATAAAAACTAATTTAAGGCTCCTAAGAGTCTGTCTGGATAGGTATCATCTTTTTCCATTTTCTGCTACGAAACAGCAGTGCGAGGGCTGCTGTGTTCTGGTCTAAAGGCTAGAGAGAGCCAGAGAAATACAGGCTGAAAAGCATTCCACGTTAATCCTCAGTGGTGACAATATCTGAAGCTCTCTTAATTTCAAGTTGATTGCAGCTATCCATGAGCTACATAAGTCACCATCAGGTGAGATCTGTTAGTCTGCAAACCACTATTTTAACTGGCTGAAATCCGTGAAACCCTAGTTTCATTCAACCAATGTAACGAAGCTGGGAAGAGTCCGCCGTAGTAGTCCTTAATCTATATCTCATTAAAACTGGTTGCAGGTGTCTTTTACTTGTAACTCTAGTGTTATACAAACATATTTATTGATAAACATACACAGCAGCCGTGGTTGTCGTAAATTTCACAGTACGTGAGCAATCCGGGTTCGATCCCTGCTGGCACTAATAAATGGTTAATTGCAGTTTTAAGTGATGATTAACGACGTGCTCGGTGACGAAGGAAAACATCGTGAGGAAACCTGAATGTCTAAGGCATAATATATGAAGAGGATATGTGGAGTCCGCTAAAACGTTATGGAGCAGCGTGAAGGTCTAACTGCTCTAAATATCCTTTCAGAAATGAGAGCAAGCCTGTGCCGAGTAGAACCAAATAAAGGATGGGATGTGACGTTGCACTTTTTTTTAATAAATATCTAGAAAAATAAGCATTTTTTTTAAATGCCAATATGGAAGTAGTTCTTATGTTTTATTTTTTATAGAATAAGAGTTACCGAGCTTAAAGTCCACCCGGTGGTAAATGGATGCTGTGGCCCATAGATATCTACATTTTTTTTCGATTAGGAATCAAAATGCAGATGCGTTGCCCCTGAGAACTAAGATGGAATGCCTCGTTTCCATTGAAAACAGTCTCCGATTCCCTACAGTCACGATACGAAACACAGCTATTTTACGCTGGTAATCTAAGGGCCACAATATCCACTTACCATCAGGTGGACTGTGTACTCGTCACCCCTATCCAATAAAAAGGCTGTACTCACCAGCTTGCATCTATTTTATATACTATATATTATATGTTTCCCTCTATACTGTATGTTTAACAAATGAATGCCATAGCATTCTTCGCCTACGCTTAAGGTTTTGGTTTTAATGATGGTGCTAGAGCCCTTTTTATTATGAATCCTACCAAGTAAAATAATTTCAATCAGTACAAGTAATTGTAATTAACAATTTCATTGATACCGACGGGGATCGAATCCATACCGGGTTGCTTGCGTACTGAGAAATTTACGGAAAGCTTAGTTACCACGGACTCTGGTCTAGACAAAATTCGATTGTCTTAACATTGCATTATTTTAATACTTTTCCTCTTTTCGTTTACTTAGCGTTCAGGTTTATGTCATTTGCTGTGTGAAGTAAAAATGCTGTATGCTTGCAACAATATACAGTGTAATGGCTCAAATCAAAGACTACTATGTACGCTACTAGGCCAGCAATTAAGAATATAAACTGTGTCCCAACTGTGGGTCTCGCGAGAGCGGGCGGGCATCTCGCGAGGGCGGGCGGGCATCTCGCGCTCGCACGGTAAATACGTCACACAGTTGTATTTTCATTTACGACATTTGACGGCAAATGACGGCTCCGTGGTGCAGTGGTCTAGCAATGAGCGGCTGCGCTGGGGTTGCAGGTTCGTATCTCGCACGGAACATGTATTTCTATGGCCTACAAATAATTGTTCCGGGTCTGGATGTTTGTCCTTGTATGTTTGTAAACTGCCTCCATGATACAGGAGAAAATCCTAGTGTAACTTAATAACTTAACAAAAAATATAAAATAAATACGCAATAAGGTTACAGAGTTATCTGAAATAAACTTTAAGTCGCGTGGACAAAGTGCGCATAGAAATAATATCAGCGTTTTTGTAATTACAGTAAACGAAATCAGCGTTAGAGTGTCAAAAATAACGTTCGTAACGTATTAACAAAACAAAGAACTAGTCATCTCGGCCGCTCGCAGTCGACTGGACAAGTTGCGAAGAATTCACCGTAGCTGCGTGCGTAATGTATAGTTACTCGTCTAGTAGTGTAAACAGAAGTCTTTGCCCACTTCACAATTGTTTATGAGAATAAAACGTCTGATATCTGTCATTAAAAACGCAGATATATCCGAAAATTTCTGTGGCTCTCAACTATATGATAACACCACAACTGATCCACTTTTCAAGAAAAGACTGAATAAAGGCCTTTGCCTTTTGATTCAGATTCTTTGTCACAGCTGAAAAGCTGTGGAATTTATAAAGGCAAATTATCGTAATTAATACTTACCTAGTGGGAACAGGGCTCAACAACTTCTTCAAATACTCGTTCACTTCAAAAGCGTGTTGCTTTCTCTGTTCCAACAGACTAGACAGGGTCGTTACCTCTTGCGGTTTTGCCACTTCGAAAAACATTAAAACTATTACGAGCAGCATGGTGATATTCGACGTGACTGTTTCTGAAAAAAAAAAGAATAGTTAGATAAAATACCGTTACCATAACTATTTACATTACAATCTATCAAAAGTCCACCGCTGAAGGCATAGATTGCCTCATAGAGGAGATATTTGCCATAGTTAAAACGCTTGGCCACGATTGGCAACCGCAATTTTTTATTTAAGCTTTTATCAGTAAGATGCTGCTGTCCACTTCTTGTTTCTGTCGCCTTTTACGACACTCACTGTATATTTGGTAGTGGATATTCTTACACCACTCCACAGTTAAGAGGATTAATTTAATAAGGTAATATTAATTACAAAAATGAATAACTTACAGGCCCCGTATTAGACATTTCTACGGGATTTTCAAGGCTATTAAGGACTAACGCTAGTTCTGTTTAAAGAACTTTATTTCTCATTAAGACAATAAGTCACTTACATGAGAACAATAACATCTATATTATAATTCTAGTGCGTGTGGGTAGTAAAAAAATTACATCGGTCGATCATTAACCAAGAAGCGAGTTCATTGTGTTCCTATCAACTATAAGGGGGTGGTCCAAGTACAATATTTTAATGCATAGTTTCATCATTAGAAATATATTCAAATAAAAAAAGTAACGTAAAGTTACAGCCTATATACGTCCACTGCTGGGCTCAGGCCTCCCCTCATTTCTGAGAGGGTTTTAGGGCAAGGAAGTGTCCGCCGCGCTGCCCAAATGCGTGTTGACGAACTTCACATGTCTTCGAAATATTTTTTTTCTAATTCCTCAGACATGCAGGTTTCCTCACGATGTTTTCCTTCACCGCCGAGCACGTGGTAAATCAGCACTTAAAATTACAATTAACAATTTCATTGGTGCCGGCGGGGATCGAACCCGGGTTACTCGCGTTCTGTTATATTTACAGCGAGCGTTAACCACTGAGCTACCACGGCTCAGTGGTTAACGCTCGCTATAAATTTAACGGCTATTCAAATAATCTTCTTTTAAAAATATTGATTGAAGTGGCTTCTTTCACATGTTTTGGAAGTTGATTGTATAACTGTGCTCCCCCAAATGTTATGTTATTTTTTCCATAGTTTGTTCTTACGGCAGGTAACACAAAATTACTGGCTCGGCGGGTTATATATTTGTTTATTTGACTT
This sequence comes from Parnassius smintheus behrii, assembly GCA_036936625.1. Classification (NCBI taxonomy): domain Eukaryota; kingdom Metazoa; phylum Arthropoda; class Insecta; order Lepidoptera; family Papilionidae; genus Parnassius; species Parnassius smintheus. The sequence goes on from JAUPFT010000031.1 coordinate 3,546,306, forward strand.
TTTGTTGTGAATGTTATGTGTGAGTGAATAAGCTTGTGAGTTATCTTGTAGATAAGTAGACATGTATTATACGTAAAAAGTTGTTTAATATTGATGGATGGACAGATGGATGTGTGATGGTGAAATTTATGAATTGACTTTCATAGCATTCTTCGTTCTACCCACTTGCTTTGTCTTTGACACGGCCAAAGCACAAAGAGTTGTGACAAAAAATATATAAAAAATCGAGTTGTTCAGAGAAACATAAAATAATATTTATCCGACTGCAGAGTGTAATGTGTGATTTACCAAAAGATTTCTTCCTCGCACTTCCTTGTAGAATCGACCACCACCAGAGATTATTTTTTTCAAAAAAGGGCCTACTCTTTTTTAAAAGGCTGGAAACGCAAATCCCCTGGTGTTGCAGATAACCATGGGCGGCGGTAGTCACTAACCCTCACGTGTGCAGCATGCTCGTTGGCTCCCTTTTATATGTATACTCGTAACTAAAAAGCGTTTTACAATAAATTGTTACCAAGTTGTTCGTACTTCACCGAACCTCGGACGTCAATTCAATTTCAATCTAATATTTCACATTTCGTTTAAACAAGTCTTTTAAGTATGTACGTGAGTGCCGTATGTCAAGTATCTGTTACGAATGGATTAATAGAAAATTCATGTAAACATGGAGGGAGTCTTGAGTGGTAGTCTTTATTTTATTTTTATTTTGCGTCCCTGGTGCCAGCATTTGTTTAAGACTAATACCGCTGTGTTTCCGGGTGAGGAAACCGGAGACCCTTATTACTGGAAATGAGTCGTTCCATCTTAGTCATCAGGGGTGACAAGGCAACTGTATTTTGCTTCTTAATTGAAGATAGATGTAATATACTCCAAACCGAATTTCGATCTCGGCGGCCAGTCTCAACGGAGACTAGGTGCCGGGACCGAAACCGTAGACTAGACTAAAGGATTATAGACCAAGTGTATGCGCAAGCGTATGTGCAGTCTCCCACTCTCATTGTCCGATGCGACAGTAACCCGACACGACCGGAGAGAGATCAGGCGAAATACCTAAGTCCTAACCTACTTACTGAGGTATGAGGGTGAAGCACCGCCAACTTCCTGTCTCCGAGCTGCTACTGAGAACTGCTTGTCAGAAAAACCCAACAACTGATTTTCGCCCGACTTGGAATTCGAATCCAGACACTCATGATTGGCGACCACGTTTACAACCACTAAACGAACATTCACTTACCATCAGATGGAGTCAACGTTATTGTATAAAAAGGGTTTTTTTTTCAACCACTAACATAGTGCTACTGCTGATCATGAGGTCCTGGGTTTGAATCCCGGGTCGGGCCAAAAAATCAATTATTGAATTTTTCCGTCAAGAAATTCTCAGTAGCAGCTCGGAGACAGGAAGTTGGCGGTATCGGCGGAAAGCACGTAAAGCCGTTGGTCCTGCGCCTAATCTCTCTCCGGTCGTGTCGGTTTACCATCCTATCGGATTATGAGAGTGAGGGAATAGGGAGTGCATCTGTGCTTGCGCATACACTTGGGCACTATAATCCTGTCCTGCACCGGTGGCCAGCCTCAACGGACATTATTATTATTATTATATAATCTATAGTGATCGCTGATAACCCATCGGACTAGTTCCAGCCGCTAAAAGGAGTTTTCTTCCCTGTACAACTTCTCTGAGGAATTATTTCCCACCGGTGATTTTTCCGGACCGATGCGACTTAGGGACCTTCAAGAAAAGAGCTTAATCCTTTCTAAAGGGCCAGCGACGCACCTGCAATTCCCTGGTGTTGCGGTTGTTTATGGGCGGCGGTAGTCACCATCAGGTGAACCGCATGATTGTTTGCCTCCTCTTCTATAAAAATAAAACTAAACTGGTTGTGGGCTAGTCAGATGTCTGTGCGCCGTGGACACATACCTTGGGGAACTGAGAAACTATGGGGAAGAAAGGTTCTCGAGTGGTAGCCTCGTACTGGCAAACTTAGATGTACAAGAAGTCGATTTTTACACAGTCATTAACAAAAAGTATTGTTTTATATTTTTGTTAATGACTGTGTAAAAATCGAATTATATTATATTACTAAAGCCAAGTAGAAATGTTCGTACGTTATGCGAGTAGCAGAGCGGCGTTTCTCCACTAGATAGGTGACAATCCTCACTGCGCATTATTTGTATATTCCGACTTTACTCACTGATCTAATCAAACATCCGAACAGGTACGAAACTGATGATAAAATGGCAACAGATATATCTAATTTTTTTAAAGCAAAATTAAAAATAGTTGAGTATAGCGTTACAAATCAAGCTATAAAGCTATTTAACAGACTCCCTTATGTACTAAAAATTATACAAAATGCTAGTATATTTAAAAAAGTTTGGTAAAAAGTAATATAGCATAAATAATTCAAATATTGTAATTATATAATAAAAAAAACATTGCATGGAGCAAGTTTTCGTCACTAAAAGAAATTCTAAAAGGAAAATACAGTATGAAAATAAAGATTATTATAATGGACACCTGCCTCTTGCCTAGTCTATTATACGGCTGCCCAACGTGGACAGATGCAAACAAAGTGAATCAGAAAATATATACAACACAGATTATATTATTTATAAATAAAATACAAAAAGTCAAAAACAGTATATGTAATAAGACAATGAATAAAAATAACAGATGCACTCACGCAAGCTTTAACGTTGTAGTGGAAATGGGCAGGACACGTTTTTTTTTATAGGATAGCATGACAAACGAGCACACAGTCTACCTGATGGTAGACTGTGTGCTCGTTTGTGTTATAATAAGTGGTTGCTGTGGCCCATAGACATCTACATCTCTCCCCGTTTGCTAATCAAAATGAAGATGCATTGTCAGCATTGAGGATTAGGATGGAATGCCTTTGTTTCCAGTAAAAAGAGTCTCCGGTTCCCTACACTCACCATACGAAACACAGCAGCATTAAGCTACTATTTGACGGTATTCTGTGAGAGCGTGGTCCTTCCCTGGCCGATCCGACCCATTCAAATGCTACAACTATACTACTAATATAACTGCAGATGGCTCTACCACGTAAAAAACGTCCCACTATATCCAAATAATAGATGGACATTACAAACTACACGATTGAAAGGACCGGTATCTGGCAAAAGGAAAGTTGGAAGACCACATAAACGGTGGGCTGATGACATAATAAAGTTTGCAGGAAAAGACTGGATGAGTAAAAGTAAAAATAGAGAATTGTGGAAGCAGGTGAAAGAGGCCTTTACTCAAAACGGCCGATCCATAGAATAGAATAGAATAATATTTTATTCAATATAGATTACAAGTAATTCTTATTGAAAGTTAATATTTTCCGTTACGACTGGTTCGAAGACAAACCTCAGTCCTGGTAAGAACCAGCAAGAAACCCAGCGGGACTTTTATTTTGAAAATTTATTTTAGAAACAGCTTCGAAGCGACCACCTCATTCGCAGGGGTTATTATCAACCATGTATTCATTTATCTCATAATAACCCTTTTTATACGGTTTTGTTTAATTAAATATTTAAACTTGGTAATATAGAGACATTGTGTATTTTCTGGGATTTTGTAGTAATAGCGTATACATTGCCCCAAGAATGAATTACTGATTCTGTGGAGTCGTGAAACTGGTATCACTAGCTTGTATTTATTCCTAATATATGTAGAGTGTATGTCACTTTTTTACTAAAACTACCTTTATTTTTGTGAACACACATCAAATTTTCATAGATATACTGAGAGGCCAAAGTTAATATATTTATTTCTTTAAATTTTTCTTTAAAATACTCTCACGGTTTAAGGTTGTAAATTGCTCTAACGGCCCTCTTCCGCAAAACAAAAATAGTTTCTAAATGAGCCGCATTCCTCCATATCTCTGAAAATATACGCAGTTAACCGTACAAACAATAACTAATATAATATAAGTTAATAATACTAACAATAAGTACTAAACAACATTGAAATGTAAAATGCATAAATGTAGAGGTAAGGAATAAAGAGGCTTTATTATTATTATAAATTAAATATTAATCATTCTTAAGTCGTTTTGAAGTATGTAAATACGAATAGTGTTAATTAATTTTATTATATATTTTATGTTTTAATTACGTGTTAATTGTTTTCGGAATAATTGACTATGATGGTAGGGCGTACAGAAAGTTGATAGATGCAGGTGACTCAAGACTGTGTTCATATGTTCAGTAATGGACTTGTTACACGTGCGAGTAACGACATGGATGAAAGCCGTGGTAGCTCAGTGGATGCGCTTGACATACATAATACGGCACCCTAGCTTTAATTACTTTTTCCGACGAATTTCTTACAATGTTCCCTTGCATTTCGATCCACTCAAAACGTAAAAAGTTGAATTTAAAAAAAAACTAAAAAGTATAAAGTAATTTCAACATTATAACTTCTGAAACTGGGGCTTCATTTTTCGATACGCTATGTCGTCACACCCTATTCAGAACCTATTATGTGGAAATTGTTTTTTTTTAGTTTTTGAAGTCGCTTTTTACTTTTTTAAAGTTTTATTTTTTATTCGCGTATACATGGCCTAACTTACAAAAATATAAAAGAAGACAGGATGTCTAAATACGCACAAACTTTTAATTGAAAGAATCAGATTGAGTTTGTGGAACTCTATATATCATTAATTCATTTCTACCGCCTATCAAAAGTTAATTGCTGAACATAGGTCTCCCCCCATAGATTTCCTCAATGACATTTGCCATGGATGCAATGTTTGACATGCAAGTGGGTTATCGTAGTTTTATTTTTATTTTGAGTTGTTATCAGAAATGCTCCTGCCTCCGTCGCCTCTTAATACACCCACGAGATGAAATAGGGGCAAGTGAATTCTCTTACGCCGCATGGCGTACTTCATGGCAAAGAGCTCAATTTTGCATGAACCTTTTAATAATAGCTTTTAACATAGTATATACTTCTGGCACATAATAAAAATGCGATAGACAAATAAAGTAATAAATTAAGCATCGATATTTTAAACAAAACAAAAAAATATGAAACAAAAGGCTCTCGTAAATCCAATCAATGACCGTAAAATTAAACCTTTAAAAAAGTTCCGTCAACACACGCATAATTCGTTATCTTGATTGCATCATTGTCTTCTATGTGAACGCGATTGTCACAGATAGTGGCAGCCATGTTGGTGTTGCCATGGCTACTTCATTGTTGTGCCGCGTTCGCGTGTGAATATGGTGGAATTTGCATTTTATGAAATATGGAAACTTGCACTTTATTGTCGATGATTTAAATAACTATACTTAATTAATAATTGAGTTAATTGTAAACATTAAAAATACGTTTTTTAATAGAATAAGGGTGACAAACGAGCACACTGTCCACCTGATGGTAAGTGGATGCTGTGCTGTGTGATCCCATAGATATCTACATTTAACCTGGATTAAGAATCAATATACAGATGCGTTGTCACCCTTGTGGTTAAGATCGAATGTGTCGGTTCCAGTAAAACGGATCCCTGGTTCTCTACACTCACCATACGACACAAAGTAGCATTAAGCTGTTATTTTACGTTTGTATTCTGTGAGAGTGTGGTCCTTCCCAGGTATGGCCGACCCATTCGCGCTACAATCATAATACAGCTGCAGCGTGGCTCTGCCACGTACACACATAGATGTACGAGTAATATAAAGTATGAAAATGGTCCATTTTTAATATATAGGGCGTCTCTTCCCGCCTCTGTCATTCATTTCAGCAAAATTTGCTTTGTCACTCTTTCCTCTTTCATTTTTTCTACATGACCAAACCATACTAGGGTGGTTTGGTTCCTTTCTTAATCCTGGTCACAACATCATCTTTCAAACCACATTTTTCTTTTATTACAAATTTCTCACCCTGTCGTTCAGGTTCAGCCCTAACATATTTTTAATGACCGCATTTCCACAGCATTTATTCTACTCTCGTGCTTCTTCTTTTGCCACACCCAACTTTCACTACCATGCATTAGGGTATGGGCTAACACTGCATTGTAAATTGCCATACGTACGTTTTTTGACACATTCTGACTTCCTACAAAAGAGAGAAGAGCCTCATTTACTCTATTTCCTGCGTTCAATCGTCGTTCTTTATCCTTATGACAAGGATTAGACCGACTACGACTAAGACTAAGATAATGTCTAAAATTTACAAATATAAAAATTAGAAAAGAGAAAAACTGCCTTAGTTTTCCTCTTTTATAAATTGTCCTGTAAGCTCTTTAGCTCCGTTTAGCTCTTTTTACCCTACTTTATAGAGCACTGCTATTTGACGATAGAAATAGGTAGGTGAAACCTACCCAGACGTACTACTTGACAGAAGAGGAATCCTATTATACGTACTGTACTTTAGAGTTGGTTTTCGTATAAGCGTAGTGAAAAACTTCCACCTCTAAGGTTGGCAAAATATTGGCTAAAGTTTTTAATGTCAAACAACAATGAGTTTTTGATATGATCCTAGGTCCACTTTAAATGCTAGGAAAATACTTTTATAAAAAGCAAAGGTCGAATTATAAAACATGAGTTTTATAATTCGACCTTTGCTTTTTATAAATCTTTCATTCGGGGTTTTAATAGTTATATTTTTTTATAGAAGAGGGGGCAAACGAGCATATGGCTCACCTGATGGTATGTGTCGACAGTCGCTCATTAACAACTGCAACACCAGGGGAAAGCCAAGTGCATTGCCGGGTTTCTAAAAAAGAGTAGTATTTTTTCGTTTGTCTTAATTCCACAATTTCTTAACACTTGACTTCAGAGTTTGTCATGAATGTGAAATTATTTAATTAATTTCAGTTCTTTGAATTTGACTGTTACATTTATTGAACATTTGTTCTTTTTTTGAAAACACTCCTATAACTATACAAGGAATTCCTTTTGTATCGTAAATCCGTTTTGTGTTCATAAATTCCATATGGACAAACATCCAGATCCGGAACAATGATTTGCAGATCATACAAATAGTTGCTATTCGGGATTCGAATCCGCGGTCCGCTGTAACACAACCAATCTTAGCTGAGCTACTGAGTCAGCACACTACAGGCTGAAAATTTGTTACCTATTTCTTTCTTTTAACAAAAGAAAAAAAACTATTTGTAAAAAGGATACCAAAACCTTTGACGTGAAATTTGAACATACTATTTTTATAAATATAGGTGTAAAATAGTACCTTGCCCAACCTAAAAGTATACTTTGTGGCCTGTAATTAATGTGAATTTTGTTTTAGATGTTTCAAACTTGCATTCAGTCAAATTCAGTTCAAAAATGAAAAAAAAAACATAATTATTAAAATACTTACTAGTTATCAGTAAAATAAACACAAACTATAACTATGTTTTTTAATCTCTCACATAGCACACGAACACACGATTATAAATCAAAGTCGACGAAAATAAATCACTTATAAAATCAAAAACAAAATTTCCAAGTTTCGGAACGATTCGCCAAAATTATAACGTCAATGTCGAGCGAGGAAAATTTTAAAAAGTTTCAAATGAAAAGGCGCGCAACTTTACAGCGCTATGGCTACTTGTTAAATGGCGTATCCCGTTCTACCACCAACTTATTTATTGCGTTCTTCTTCAAAGCTCCCTATTATAAGTTTTGCAACCGTATCGAGTTACTAGATCGGAATTTTTAAGATATTTTCGCTTCAGAAGTTCGAGCGTGGCTGGTTTGACACAGTTGTATGGCGGGATCTATTGAATTGTGTCATTATTTTGTTATGCATTTATTTGTTAGTTGCTTCACCGCGATCGAATTTATATAATACCGAATAAACGTATTATGTTCATATTTAAGGGGTGACCAGACGGATGTCTTATTTAATGGACTACGTCCGCGATTTTGATATCCATCCTGCATATGATAGTTTATGCGTGGTAGAGTCATAATGCAGCTATATTAGTAGTGTAGTTGTAGCACGAATGGGTCGTCTCGACCGGGGAAGGACCACGCTCTCACAGAATATCAGCGTACAATAGCAGCTCAATGCTGCTGTGTTTCGTATGGTGAATGTAGAGAACCTACTGGAAACGAGGCATTCTATCTTAGTCCTCACGGGTGACAACGCATCTGCGTTTAAATTCGTAATCGAGAATAGATGTAGATGTCAATGGGCCACAGTAACCGATTACCATCATGTGGACTGTGTGCTCGTTTGACAACCTTATTCTATAAAAAAAAAACTATGAATTTTTTTCCGTTCGAACTTCGAAGAAAATTTATTAGATTGATAAAATGGTAAATCAAACCAAGTTCCTGCTAGGTGGTAGTTTTATTACCTTGATTGTCTACTTTGAAGTTCGTTTAGTTTGATTTCACTATTTCGGAATAGCAACAATAAAACTACTACCGTGTATTGGGGCTACCCAGTATATTAATATTTGCAGTTACGAAGCGTTGTTTGAAGTGGACTGTCAACAGTCCTTTATCATCATAATGTGCACTGTTAGATAGATGTAGTACTTTTGTTACTTAAATATATCCATTTAAAATATTTATTGTATTTTCAAATAAAAAAGGATAAAAAGGGCGAACTTTATGCATGAATAGGGTTACCAGATGATAGGAATTTTCCTGACATGTCCGGAATTTTAGCTCTCTCTTGGGTAAATAGGGAAAATTTGAAAATTTTATTATAAATAGAAAGAGAAAAATATAAGAAATACAAATATTTCTTAAACAGTTTAATCACAAATAATAAAAAGCGGTCTAGGTGCGACCCGAAAGGTCCACACCACTAACTTCCCAGTGGAGAGAATAAAAAAATATCATATGTTTTAATATTTTATACAATTTTTCATTCGGCACAAAAAACAACTTGTCCGATTTCGCTCAAAATTTAATGAGGTGTAAGATATAATAATGCGTTAAATGAAACTGGTCCCATGTCAATATCACTCTTTGTTCTCGAGTTACACGAGGCGAAAATTAAACCCGAACATACATACAAACATATGTATAGTACATGTACAACGTACACGCACACACGGACATCCTCTTAAAACCATACTATTCGACTCTAAAGACCTTGATACGTAGAGATATGTTAAAATTTCCAATTTGCAAAATCGGACCGATTACAATAACTTCCCACTGGGAAGTTAATAATAAATGAATCAAATTTCAACAATAACGTTGTTTCATTCATTTGATCTGGCTCGTACTTTTTATTGTTGAATATTGTGCATAATAATACGTCAAGCACATGCGCGAGTTTTTTTTTATAGTAATTAGATATTTTTGATGCCTCTTAGTCAATGTCAGGAAATTTATAAAAGAGTTAGGGATTTTGCCAGAAAACCTCATTTTCAGATCTGGTAGTCCTATGCCTAAAGGCATTTTCCACCAGTCAACGCATGTGGTGAGAATTCGATAAAATCTAAATAAGTATACATTTTATATTCTTACACATATTTCTAACACATTTATAATATAAATATGTACATATTTTTGGTTTTTAAGGCATGTCTTCATTTCATTTGTCATATAATTTCCGTATTTTAACCATTAGATTGTATTCAATTGCAGCGTTTCATTCTCAGTTTAATCTTTTCATAATTATTAATATATTTTTATTTAATTAAATGTACAATATACTCTTGTGTCTTGTATAAATGTAAAATAGTAAACGATCACGGCCTTACTTATAATTGTTGTTTATCGCTTACTTAAGTTAGTCATTAACATTATAATATATGTCTTTCTACTGTCCTTTGTTGTATAGAAGATGAGCGCAACATTAATTATCTTTTAATTTGACCAAGTGAAATATGAGTAAGACATCATTGCTGTTTCATTGGACTGTTTAAAATATTTGTGCTAATCTTCTTTTTATATGTAAAATTGATTAATAATTTTTAAGGCAGACCGGCAGGTAAAACAAATAGTGATTAATTAACTTTTTATATTTCATAATAGTTTCATTATTTTAATATTTATATTCATAAATATAGTATTTAGTATATATAAAATTTATTACATATATAGGTATACATATATATTATACAACATTATTTATTATTACATATACCCTATATATTTATTTTTTACTATTATTAATAATAATAGATTAAATGTCATCGGATGAAGACTCATTTTATTCTGCATGTTAATAATAATAATAATAATAATTTATTTAATTCTCACCACAAACGACATGGAAGATACATTAGTGTTACATCTCTATTTTAACAATATTTTGTCATTCATGGGAGACTGGTGCCCGTGTAGGTTCAAAGACCCGTATTACAGGTCACCAGGCCCCCCCAAATTTACTTGGCAACAAGTATAATATTATAAGGAGATCACTTATGTTATGGTTAGAAATAATAATATTTAGAGAAAAAATAAAAAATAAAAAATAAAAAATACAAAAACCACGTATTTTTGTAGCGTAAGTATGAGAGTTTGTGACTGTTAGCATGTCTGCGTGTATGTCCGTGAATATTTATGAGATAATTTGGAGTAATTGTTCAGTATCTGTGTATGAAAGAGTCTGAAGATATTCCACAAGTCTATTTTTACATGACCATCTGTTGACTTCATAAATAGATAATTTTTGGATCATGTTCTTCTTTTAACTTTACCTCACCCGCAGACGATTCTTTTATCGATAACGTAGGTAATTATTTGCACACGAAATTTGCCTCTACAAATTGTTTAAATGTATGCCATATAAATGCGCAAAGCATCCCTGCCCATTACTCAGATCTACTTGACACATTTTCCTCACCATACATCCATGCTCTACTTATCTCAGAGTCCTGGTTAAAACCCTCCCTATCCTCCACGTTGTACAGTATTCCTGGATTTGTACTTATACGTTCTGATCGCACTGGCAAAGGTGGAGGTGGCGTAGCCATTTACTTGCGATCGGAAAATGCATATGATGTCATTGCAATATTACCATGAGAATATAGAGCACCTGCTGAGTACCTATTTCTAGAAGTAAAAATTAAGGGTTTGAGGGTCGTGCTCGGAGTTGCTTACTGCCCTCCTGCCTCCTCAACTGATTATTTTTCCCATATTGAATCGGTAATCGACTCCATCAGCACTGATAACAAACATATTATAATAATAGGTGATTTCAGTACCAACTTGCTAAAGGATTCTCCTCAGAGTCGCAAACTTAAAGCCATCATGGACTCGGCAGATCTCTATATTCTACCATCTGGTCCAACTCACCACATCGTGGACACCGAAGATTCATGGTTAGACATCACTTGCACTAGTTCAGCGGATCATGTTTTATATCATGATCAACTGGCTGTTCCCGCGTTTTCTCGACATGATCTTTTGGTCATGTCGTATAAATTAAAGCCCCCCAAGCCAAAGCCAGTGATTGTGTATTTACGCAATTTCAATAAAATTGACACCATTCGACTACACCGCGATGATAAGAATATAGAATGGGGCCCATTGCTGGATGCAAATAATATGGAAGATGAAATTGCTCATTTGAACACCCAAATTCTCAACCTGTTCGATAGGCACGCACCAGTTCGAGCAGTCAGGTTACGCCGACCTCCTGCACCGTGGATAACTGACGAAGTGCGTAGAGCAATGAGAAGAAGAGATCGAGCTTTTCACATTTTTAAAAAGAATCGGAACAGTACCACCTTTCAACAATATAAGCGAGCACGAAACCGCTGTAATCAGGTGGTAAGAACAGCCAAACACCGCTACTTCCACAATAGTATTTCAAACTCCTCTTCTGCAGATATATGGAAGTTTCTTAAATCCCTGGGATATGGAAAATCACATTCCAATTCTCTAATCCCAAATATTTCACTCAATGACTTGAATATACACTTCTCTTCTGCATCACGTCTGCATTTGACCACCAAAGCTACGACTCTCCAGGAACTTAATTCCATGCCTTTGTTATCATGTAATTCTTTCAACTTCAGTTCAGTGACTGACGATGATACTAGAAAAGCCAAACTTTCAGTAAAATGTTCCGCAACCGGATATGATGAGGTGAGTAGTCCTATGATACTTCTCATACTCGATATTATTACTCCAGTTCTCACTCACATCACCAATTTCTCCCTCTCTACTGGTATTTTTCCCTAAGTTATGACTAAAAGCTTTTATCTTGCCTCTTGCGAAGGTACCCAATCCATCCCTACCCTCCCATTTTAGACCTATTTCTATACTGCCGTTTCTTTCCAAAGCCCTTGAATCATCGGTACACAAACAAGTCACCTCTTTCATTTCGAAATGCAACTACCTTAGTACATATCAATCTGGCTTCCGCCCGGGACATAGTACCACCACAGCGTTACTTCAAGTTACAGAAGATTTTAGAGAGGGCATGGAGAGGTCATGTTTGACCGTTCTGGTCCTTACTGACTTATCAAACGCATTTAATTGTGTCGATCACGACTTACTCCTTGGATTACTTTCACGCCTAAACTTCTCCCCGTCAGTAGTGAACTGGTTTTCCTCTTATCTTCGCCAGCAGGCTGTTCGGGCTGGTCAGGATTTTTCCGACTGGTGCGATTTATATCTAGGTGTACCGCAAGGCGGCATTCTCTCTCCTCTCTTGTTTTCGTTGTTTATCAATCATCTAACTACCCAACTTCAATGTTCTTACCACCTCTATGTTGACGATCTTCAGTTATACTCACAAGCGTCCTCGGTTGAAATTGCTACCGCTATTGCAGCTATTAATCAGGACTTACAACGCATTTCAGACTGGTCACAGCGATTTGGTATAACGGTAAATCCCAGTAAATGCCAGGCTATCATCATTGGTAGTCGTCGATTGGTGTCACAACTTAACATACCTGATCTACCATCCATTTGCTACGAAAACTGTGTAATTCCTTTCCGCACTAGTGTCAAGGATCTGGGTTTAATTATTGACCCGACCCTTAGTTGGAGGTTACAGGTGTCCGAGATTTGTCGTAAAGTCACAGGCATACTTCGTTCCATCTATCGTCTTAAGTTCTTTCTGCCTCCTTTAACTAAGCTTCTACTCATCCAATCTCTTATTCTTCCATTATTTGACTATGCCGATGTTTGTCTTTTTAATATCTCTCAGGAGCTGCTAAGCAGGTTGGACAGGTTACTTAACAACTGCATACGATTCATCTTTGGTCTGCGCAAATACGATCACGTATCAGAATTTCGCTCCCAATTAAAGTGGTTGACTATACGCCAGCGCAGAGATTTTCAAATGCTGTCCTCTCTGTTTTCAGTTCTTAATGATTCTTTCTCACCCCTTTACCTAAAAGAAAGATTCCAATTCCGTAGTGACACTCATTCTCTCAATCTCCGGTCTTCACACAATTTATTACTGTCTACTCCTCTCCACCATTCTGGGTTTATGTCAAATTGTTTCACATTAACTTCCATCTCCCTCTGGAACAAATTGCCTGTTGACCTGTGCATAATACCTGCTAAAAACGTGTTTAAAAGAAAACTATACGATTATATCCGTAACCAACAAATTTGAGTCCACTTACTTTATATGTTTATAGTTATTTGTATATAAATTTATGGAGATATATATATATATATATATATATATATATATATATATATATATATATATATATATTTATTTATGTATGTGTAGCATGTACATTTTGAATTGAATGAGATCATGACAACTTTACTGCCCATAACTCACTCTTTGTTCTACCCAAGGTTAGCTGGTAGAGAATGCAATATAGCACTAAGCTCGCCTTTTGTACAAAATCTTTGGTGCAATAAGGAATAAAATAAATAAATAAATAATATTTACGACTATTTACCAATATTTTATATCTAATTATGCCTTAATGTATATAATGTATTAAAAATAATTTGATGTAGGTATACATATATAATCTGCAAGTTTCGCGCCATTTTTTTTGTATATTCTAAATTCAAATTCACATCATTTAATTTTTGGCACGAAATTTTGTTGAATCAATACACAAAAACATAAGGTGAGAGGTAAAAGTAGGTACTGAGTTAAGTTGAGTTGCTTTGAGTTCGAATCCAAACTAAAGCTAATCTAATAAAACATATGATATTTTTTTATTCTTTCCACTTAATATTAGCGAAAAACCCATAAAACCTGGTTTTTATTATGATAGTAATTGCATCTATTTTTTAATATAAGTTTAGTAATGGAATTAGTATTTTAATATTATTATGTAGTTCGTATTGTAATTCTTATAGTTATAAAGAAATAGATGTGCAAATGCCTTATACCATACGCAGAATATGAATTTAAAAAAAAAAACACTTTTTATAAAGAATAAGTAGCACACAGTTTACTTGGCTGTAAGTGAATGCTGTGGCCTACGGATGAGATAGGTATTTGAATTTCCCTTTAATAAAAGCTCTAGAATGGGTCGACTCGATCGGCATTGGACAATGCTCTCTAAGAATACCAGAGTGAAATAGCAATATCAATACTCTTGTGTTTTGTACGGTGAGTATAGAAACCCGAAGACGCTTTACTGAATACGAGGCATTCCATCTTAGTTCTCAGGGATGTCAACGCATCTGCATTTTAATTTTTAATCGAGGAATTCAAGGATAGATGTAATGTCTATGGGCCACAGTATCCACTTTCTATCAGGTGGATATGTGCTCGCTTGTCACCCTAATTCTATATAAAAATATATATTTTGCTGTTTGCTCACACATACACATCCATAGTATTTACTAGTTAGGAAGTGGATGGTTACTTGAAGCAAATACCTACAATATTATAATTCTTAATAGATTACTTCAACCTAGGGTTGCCAGCTTCCATTTCATGATTTAGAGGATTTTATAAGACTAAATAAAGGACATTGGATGAAAGTAAAGGATATCATATTGTTTTCAATAAAATACTGTTATGCTAATATCAGTGGCAACATTTACTGAAAACCAAAGTAAAAAATATGTTAATACGCAATGTAACGTGGTTTTTCTCTCTAAAATCGCGCGTCACCTCAAAGTGATTTTTAAATTCTTTGACCTCAACTAGCAGAAAGAATGTCGAATTCGCGCAACATTGCCTTGTCCGGTATTGAATATTTCATATTAGGGGATAAGATAAATTTTTGGGTCTGAAATAAAAGTTGTCTTCTTAAACAAATTACATCTAGCAACCCTACTCAAACCCTATGAGTTTAGTAATGTTGTGTAGTTGAGTATGTATGAGTTTTGTAAATTTATTCCGTTTTAGAATAAAACATTTTCGAATAAAAAAATAAGCATTATCATATTCGATATTTAAACCTAAGACTTAAATAATAAGACTATTAAAGAGAAATAATGATTTCTTGTATCATCACGAATATTACACATTCAATGAAACTAATTTCATTTCCCGATGTTTCAGGTGAATTACATCACGGTCAGACCCCATGCGCCGTAAAAAATTTGTAAAGTTAAACGCGATAAAATCCGTAAAATTAGTTATATTCAATATTCAAGACGAAGTCAAAGAGACTGGGAATGGTCTGCTTGAGATGTGTCAGTATCTCTTATATGACTACAAGTCTAAGCTAGTTAGCAACATGACACCAAGTAAGTTCCTACTAGATTAATTATGAACTGATGATGATGAAGATTTAATATGCATTTGATTTTTTTAGAATAATGGTGACAAACGTGCACACAGCCCACCTGCTGTTAAGTGGATGCTGTGGCCTATAGACATGTACATTTATCCTCGGTCAAGAATCAAAATGCAGATGCGCTGTCACTCCCGATGACGATTTGTTTCCGGTAAAAACGGTCTCCGGTTCTCTATACTCATCAAACACAGCTACACAGTAGCCTTGAGCTGCTGTTTTGTTTGTTTCTGTGAGAGCGTATTCCTACTCCGTTCGAGGACCTGAATCCGGACCCCATTCGTGCTAGAACCATAATAAATAAAATATTATTTTGTAGTTTTTAAAATTAATATTTTGTAAAATTAAGTTTTCTTCCTTACTGGTTCAGTTTAATAAGCTTAAGGAAGTATAATTAAATAGGCCATGTTTATATCATGTTGTATGCAGGTGCTCATGGGCTGCAGAAGTCATTAATCATCAGGTTAAGACAGCCACGTTGTATTCCATCAGAAAGATTTATAATCATAAACATAACAAAACACTCGTGCTTGTCACCCAGTGGGGTAGGCAGAGACTACGGACTTTCGTTTGACACGATCCTGACTCATCTTTCTTGCATCCTTCACGTTTTTTCTAATCGAAATTTTATTTTAAAACTTTAATTAATTAATTCTTATAATAGAACAGATGTAGGTGTTTATTGGATACTCGGTAGAGTAGATAATTGGTAAATTACTATCACTCTAACTGTGTGCTCGTTTGTATTATGGGTATAATGGAATAAAATAAGAAAAATTTATGTTATATAGTTTATAATGTCCTCCTGATCGATTTTCGATCACGGCGGTCAGTTTCAATGGAGAGTAGCCATCTGCACTGGACAGGGTTATAGTGCGGGATTGTATGCGCAAGCGCAGATGCACTCTCTATTTCCTCACTCTCATAGTGCGTTGGGACGGCAATCAAACAAAACTGTAGAGAGATCA
Organism: Parnassius smintheus behrii; assembly: GCA_036936625.1. Classification (NCBI taxonomy): domain Eukaryota; kingdom Metazoa; phylum Arthropoda; class Insecta; order Lepidoptera; family Papilionidae; genus Parnassius; species Parnassius smintheus. Next base: position 3,562,882 of record JAUPFT010000031.1, read on the forward strand.
TGTTCAGGACCAACGGCTTAACGTCCTTTATAACAACAACAACACAACAACAACTTTACAGAAAAACCCAATTAATGATTTTGACCCGACTCGGGATTAGAACCCGGGATCACTAGACCAGCAGTCACGTTTACGACCACTGGACCAAAGTGGCAATATTGCTTATTACGTATACTACAGATGCCTGCTAGTGCTTCTATTATATAAATGACGTAGTAACAAATGTAGACTATTAGTTTCGTGTCTCTTTTTAATTAACTGGTGAAAAATGTAAGAGAGAATACTAAATACAAACGATAATATGGGAGGACTATAGTGAAGAAACATAGCGAAAACTTATAAGCTGTAATGTTGTCCAGACGGAATTTCGGTCACGGCGGCCTGCTTAAACGGAGAATAGCCATCGCCGTAGTAGAGAATTATAGTGCACAAGCGTATACGTAAGCACAGGTGCATTCTCTGTTTCCTCACTCTCACGGAGAGAGATCAGGCGCAGGACCAACGGCTTTACGTGCTTTCCGAGGCACGGGGGTAAGACACCGTCAACTTCCTAACTCCGGGCAGCTACTGAGAATTTATTGACGGAAAAACTCAATAATTTATTTTTTGGGCCGATCCGGGATTCCAACCCAGGACCTCATGATCAGCAGTCGCACTACTACAACCACTAGACCAACGAAGCAGTCATAGTTGATATATAGATGACTGTAATAGATGGGTACATACGAGTACATTAACTTTTTATTAGCTATCCGTATCAGCTTCGCATGATTTCTGGATCTCGACAATAGCGCCACATATCGGATCCTAATACAGCTAAAAGCGCTTTAGGAGTACTCATGAAAATTTCACCAAATTCTGTCAAGCCGTTGAGCAGGAGAAGAACATCGAACTCACACATCGAACATCGAGCACACAGGAATTTTATGTGTAAAAAGGAGCCTACAGACCAGCTGATCAGTCAGTGGCTTCTGAAGCCCATGTGAACTTGCAACAAACTTCAAACAAAGAAGGCGTTAACACCTTTTAAGACTAAGATGGATTTTTTATAGAATAAGGACAAAATAGCACACGGTCAACCTGATAGTAAGTGGATGCTGTGGTCCACAGACATCTAATTCTGTCCTCAATTGAGAATCAAAATGCAGATGCATTGTCTTCCCCGAGGACTAATATGAAACGCCTTATTTCTAGTAAAAGTGTCTCCGGTTCTCTACGCTCACCATATGAGACGTAGCAAAATTGAACTGCCATTTCACGCTGATATTCTATGAGAGCGTAGTCCCGGTCGAGTCGACCCATCCATACTACAATCATAATATAGCTGTAGTATGTAATTGTATTGGATCTATATTGCCTATAGAAAGCAAAACCTAAATAGGTGAGGAAGTACATTTATACAATAATCGCTTGCTTAAAGTGTAGGATATCCGCTAATGTTTGTACTAACGCCGTAGCCGAATGGGGCACGGATAGTGAGTTACTAATGTTTGTACGTTAAGTCTAGTGAGAACTATTGTCTTTGTTTTTCATTATTAACTAAGCACATCTACTGGGTATTGGGAAATTAACAATGGGGGCCTCGTGACATTGACTGAGGTTTAATTATTATCGCCGTTATCACTACATCCCTTATTAGTATTTGTCTGCGTTGCAGGCGGTTCATATAAACTTTAACGTATATATACATTACATACACATTACCTGTATAATAAATAATATGTAATCTATTATACAACAATATATAGTTAATTAGTTTATAATAATTGTATATAGTCTATATATCTTTATCAATTTTTATAGTGTACGGGTGACAGACGAGCACACAATCCACCTAATGGTAAGTGGATGCTGTGGCCCATAGACATCTACATTTATCCTCGTCGAATCAAAACGCAGATGCGTTGTCACCCCTGAGGACTAAGATGGAATGCCTCGTTGCTAGTAAAGAAGGGTCTCCGTATATCTACATTCACCATACGAAACACAGCAGTATTAAACTGCTATTTTACGCTGGTATTCCGTGACAGCGTGGTCCTTCCCCGGTCAAGCAGATCCATTCGTGCTACAAAAATAAAATGGGTGTGAGTGATCCTACCACGTGTAATCAAATCAAATATATACTGCGAAAGTTGTAAATTTGATTTTGCCATTCGTAATTCATGTTTTTTTATAGAATAAGTGGATGCTGTGGTCGATAGATGTCGATATTTATCCTTAATTAAGAGTCTAAATGCAGATGCGTTATCCTCACTGAGAAAGAAGATGGAATGCCTCGTTTACAGTTAAAGGGTCTCCGGTTATCTATACTCACCATACGAAACACAACAGCATTAGCCTACTATTAGCTTTAAGCTAGTACTCCTAACATTTAATACATATTACTTATTTTATTCTCCAAAATACGTTTTTTTTACATGGACAAAGTAAAGCAAAAACGCCCTGCCACCTACACTGCAGTTTGGGCTTCTATATCTTCTCTGTTATCCCGGCTACTGCTAGGGTCTGCTTTCCTATCCATCCGTTTCCATTTTGCTCAGTCTGATGCGTCTTCGGTAGAGAGTTCATTGACTCTTTTCCAAACTTAAGTTGAGCCAGCGCTTTTTGAGTTTTCCCCGTGGTCTTGCTTTTGCTGCAATATTCTCAAGATATTTTCTTCCTACGTACTTTTCCGGCTTACATATGAGTTGTACATGTAGAACCTCAACTGACATTACTGAAGTTTATCCGCGATGTCACGTGCTACAAGACCCAGATGTCCCCGTTACGTTTGCAGTCTCGCTGCGCATGTCCAGCGCTGTATTTAATTTCTCTAACGCGACGTGTGCTTCTGGATGTGTTGGCAAGGTCTAACTACCGTATAAAGGAATGGGTTGGCTAATGCTCTTGTACACTTGACCTTTGAGCTTGAGAGGTATCTTACGATCGCAGATTAATCCCGTGACCTCTCGCCTTCGCTTTTACAGAGCCTACACTTGCTTTATAGGATTCATATTAATTACGAGATTTAGATTTACTTACCGTGTCATAGCACATCAAGAGTCATACCGATGTCGCCGTAACAATAATAATTTATCGAATATTTAGTCATAATAATCCGTTAGATAATTACCAGTAACCAGTACGCTGAGGTCACGACATGACGTGACGTCACGATCTCTTTGTTGACAACGATTTAACAAGACGTTGTCCTATTTTTGAGCGCTTTGATCTAAGGTATTAGCTTAGGGTTCCTTAAAACTTGTATTTAATTAAATAATATTCATAAAAATTCAACGCATTGTTCCTTTCCTTTGGGGATGTTTGTGACAAAAGAACTGCAGCTATATAATTGTTGTAGCACGGATGGGTCGGCTCGACCGGGGAAGGACCACGCTCTCGCAGAATACCAGCGTAAAATAGCAATTTAATGCTGCTGTGTTTCGTATGGTGAGTATAGAGAACCGGAGACCCGTTTTACTGAAATCAAGGCATTTCATCTTAGTCATCAGGTGTGACTACGCATTTGCATTTTGATTCTTAATCCAGATAATGTAGATGTCTATGGGCCATAACATTCACTTACCATAAGGTGCACTGTGTGCTCGTTTGTCACCCTTATTCTATAATTAAAAAAAAAACACTTCAACTGCATCCAACTTCATACAAAGAAGGTTACGAATGCGTTGTCACACCTGTTGACTAAGATGCAATGTCTCATAGCATGTAACAATACTGGCTCTGACCCTTCAGGTCGGAACACAGTAATGCAAGTGCTATTTGTTGGCAAAATAGGTAAAAGAGTGGGTACCCACTTAGACGCACTCCTTGGTAGAAAAGGAGTCCGAGCATCTGGTAATTAGAATGGTCCTTTGGAACTTGTAGTGTGCTGCAATGATGATGTTCAGATTTAAAAAAAAACTGTCAGTCGTAGAACTGCAGGTCAGAAGTAAAAACTTTTAGCTTCACCATCTTGTAATCATTATTTTTGGGTTGCTAAGAAATATTTTTAGGATGTTTTTTTATTAGAATTTATTTTTATAATCGTATTAACATAGTAATAACAAATCACACATCTTTAAATATGTGCCTGAGCGTAATGGTCACGCGAGTTCAGTATATTTTTCCTATCCCAAAAGCGTCCAACGTGCGTAAAGTTTTCACTTCGAATCTTTATAAGTGTCTTTTAATTAATATTATACTATATGATTAAATTTTAAAGCATATATTAAACGATATCAAAATGTACGCTTCTGTTTGAGTTAGACTAAGTAACGTCTTCTATTCTCCTATCATTATGTACATTGAAAAAAATTGCTTCATATAATTATTCATATAATATAATCACGTGGCAACCCCAGACCGATAAGCAAAGTGTAGGGTGGACTCCTGCTGGCTGGAGTGACAACCTGGTAAGATATGCAGGGAATCTATAAATGCAGGTGGCTCAGGACCGTGCTTTGTGGCGTTCCTTGGGGGAAGCCTGTGTTCAGCTGTGGACTTGTGAAGGGCTGTGAGGATGATGATGATGATATAATATAATCAAACAACCTACATGTACATCCTCCCCACACTAATCTACGGTGCTCAGACTTGTTCTTTGACAGGATATCAGGATTCCACGCTTAAGGTCTGCTAGAGTCATGGAAAGCAGTATCTTGTGAGCTAAAACACACTTGAGGACAAATAAAAATAATATTAAATGTCATATATTTAATTAAACGAAATAATATCAATAAAATTACTTTAATCAATGATATAAAAATGTTTTAACCCTATTAAAAATATATACGGAATCCTTTAAAAAATTGTTTGGAGACTCTTACCAACCACCACCTTTGTATAAACAGATTGAACGGGTATTAAGAGCGAGCCTTTGTTATCAACGTAAAAGCCTCAGATCGATACAGATCTTGTTTGTGATGAAATCTCACGGCTTCCTGTCTGGGATCCGGAAATTACGAAATGTTGGATTTTGTTTATAATTTGAAATCGTTTTAACTAACTTTGACAGTAAATGAGTTTGATACGTGAAACCTTTTACAAGTTTAATACAACATTTTATAATGATAATAATAATATATTAATGTCCTCCAGGCCAAATTTCTGGCACGGCGCGGAGGCCAGTCTTAACGGACCATAGCAATCTATGCAGGACAGGATTAAAGTGCCCACGTATATGCTCAAGCACAGGTGCAATCTTTATTCTCTCACTCTCATACTCCGATGAGATGGTAATCCTTGAAACTCGATCGGAGAGAGTTTTGGAGGGTAAATTATTGCCAACTTCCTGACTCCGGGCATTTACTGAGAAATCTGGTCAGATAAACCCAATAACTGATTTTGTACCGGTACAGGATTCAAACCAAAGCCTCTTGATTACCAACCGCGGTTACGATCGCTACACCAGCGAAGCAGTTCATTTTATAAAACTGAAGCTACAAACATTTTATAACTCAATTCCTCCCTTTCCATTCGGACGCTCGGTTGGTCTCCACCCCTTTGTTCTCGAACCGAACGGTTTGCTTCGTCGTTCACCATACGTACAGCTAAGGAGTGAAATTATTTGCCAGCATTTGTCTTTCCATCCAATTATAATCTGAGTATTTTTATGGCAAGAGTGTATAGGATTCTTTTAAGCTGATTCAGTCAGATTTACCATCTTTGGCTGCATCACCACTTACCGTCAGGTGGGATAGTAATCAAGTACTGGTTTATAATAGTTAAAACAGACCTTGTACTCCACCTAGTGGTAAGTGGTTACTGCATTCCATGGACTTCTGCAGCCAAATCCTCACAAAGAAGGGTACAGTTACGTTATCATCTTCTCTCCGGTCGTGTCGGTTTACCGTCCCATCGGATTATGAGAGTGAGGGAATGGAGAGAGCACCTGTGCTTGCGCATGCACTTGGGCACTATAATCCCGTCCTGCGCCGATGGCTAGTCTCCGTTGAGGCAGCCCGCCGTGACATTCAGTCTGGAGGACATTATTATCATCTCTGAGAAATAAGATGGAATTCGTCACAACCTGTAATTATGACTAGCCTCTACACCCTTCAGACCAGAATATGGCAGTCCAAGTACTGCTATTTAGCGGCGGAGTTAGGTAAGAATGTGGTACATACCCAGACGGACTCGTAGGTAGAAAATAATTTCTACTACTTAGTAAATAGAATACTAATATAAATGTAATTTTAAACTTGTAAACCCCTTGTCTCAAAAGAAGTACGATGTGTACGAGTAGAGCATAGAGTAGGAGTAGAGCTATGGTGCAGCTATATTATGGTTGTAGCATGAATGGCTCGGCTTGATTGGAGAAGGATCACGCTCTCACAGCTGCTTCGTATGGTGAGTGTAGAAAACCGGAGACCCTTTTTACTAGATAACAGTCTTAGTCCTCAGGGGTGACAACACATCTGCATTTTATTTCTTAGATGTATATGCGTGTGTGTCAGCGTCCACTTACCATCGGGTGGATTATGTGTTTCTTTGTCACCTTCATTCTAAAAAAACGGGTTTAGAGGGCTCTATCCAATGATGTATAAACTTATAGATACGTTGTCTGCACTCTAAAATGGCAACATGAAATGAAGCCAATTGGCCACATCGCGCTTAGACACGTACCAACCTGTCGCGCGACGCTACGTTTGTTTTTAATTTATTATATCGTGATACGTGTGTGTAAACGTGTGCAAAACATAAAGAAAACATGCCGTCGTATGTTTTCAGCCGATGTACAAATTATACCCCAAAAGTTGAAGACAAAAATGTGTCATTTCATGCGTAAGTTCACAAAACTACCTATTTTCATTTCATTTGATTCGACAACGCCGTCTAATTTCGGCCGGCGCATGCAGCTAGTAGTCAAGCAATAGGCATCCCGCCGTACGGTGTCATATTTTCTTTCTCTTTCTTCAAGCGTATAAGTAGTTCTAGTATTTTCGCCGTTTTTAAGCGCCGCGATGTTCGTTCATGACGTGTCAATATATAATACGTCATTGGCTCTATCACCTTTAACGAGTTGGGGGCGGTACTGAGACTCGGTAACAACATAGTCCGTGCAAAAAGTTATTTATAAGTATAATTAAAGTGAATTTAGTGATAAAAATCGTACAAGTGACAATAAACTAGTGAATATGACTATATAGTGAAGACAAGGTCCTAAGATCACGAATAATACACAAAAACCCTTAAAAAATGAAGTGTAAACATATATACCTACAACAATCTACGAACTTTTCCAGTCTTTTCTCGCGAATCCAGGAACTTAAATTGTACCAGTGTTAATCTACGAAAGTGCCGGAATGTGAATAAATGAAAAATCGCGAAAGTTACCCTTTTTTGGGAAAACATAACCACACACTTAAATGAGTCTGCAATTAAGCCTATCTGCTATGGAGTGTAGAAGTAACACTCCATACTATGGAGTGTAGAAGTAAGGAGTACCAACTCCCATAGTAGAATAGTTGAAAAAGTGGTCATCTGTAAGCAGTAAACAACAGTTTAAAATCTCTTTAAAACAGCGCTGGAGTAGCTACTGGGATGAAATGAACTTAGCAGTTGTCGACGGATTAAGTGTGCTGCTAAACTGCGCAGTAGCTCTAAAATCTAAAATATTTTTATTTAGTAAATATAACCTCAAAAAAGTCGTCTATCCCACTAATATTTTTTGGTGCGTTCTTTAAAATTTACCCCGTAGTTATAGTGGCGCCACTCTTATTTAACGGTTTTCTATGGACATTTTTTAATACACGGTCTGTACTCCTTACTTCTACACTCCATACTCCATACTCATACTATCTGCATAGCATAATAAAATGTGATACAGCGCCATCTATGAAAAAAGAAGCACACTACGTTCGACTTACGCACAATACGAATACGAAACAATACTAAATAGTTTTACTAGAGGGCGCAACGAGTACCAAAACAAAACAGACACTATGGAGGAAATTATGAAAGCCATACAAAATATTCAAAAAACAGACACACGAAAACAAATTCATAAGAAGGTGGTATTTAAAACAGAAGTAAATGGAATGAAATAATTCCACATAACAGATTCAGTAGCCGGTGTTAATAAGACACATTTTATAGAAGTATTGAAGTCAGCCCTTCACAAGTCCACAGCAGAACATAGGCTTACCCCAAGGAATGTCACAAAGCACAGTCCGGAGCTACCTGCATCAATTAATGATGTGTATGTCTTACTAAGTCGTCACTCCATCTAGTGGGGAGACGTCCTACACTTCGCCTGCAAGTACGTGGCTGCCACTCGAGAAACTTTTTCCCCATTGGTAATCGGTTCTTCGAGCTATATGGCCGGTCCATTGCTACTTCAGCTTACTAATCCGTTGGGTTATATTGATCACTCCGATTCTACTGCAGATATCCTCATTCCTAAGTTTATCACGATGAAAAACTCCAAACATAGCCCTCTCCATAGCTCGCTGAGCAACTTTGAGTTTCCTTATACGGCCAAGAGTGGATCTGAGACGTGGTCCTTCACATCTCTGATCCATAGCTCATCACTGGCAACATGCGCACTGGTTGTACAATCTAGTTTTGAGGTACGCCTGACAAGAAGATGCATCATATTGTATTACATCGATACGTCAAACATCTCAGTTACCCCGTGGACATGGGCTGTAAAGCACCCGAATTGTCAGGAATTATAAATAAGTAAAATAAGTACCATGTAGTGGCGGTTGAAATTATCCACTACCTCATATCATCCCGTGGGTGTCATAGGAGGCGACACAGGGAGGAGAGAACTAATCAGGAGATGGGCAGCATCTTCGTAATAACGACTAAAATACTGCGTTTGCCAACCCGCTTGGCAAGCATGGCAACTATGACAAATATCCCCCCTATAACGCAATCTATGGTGGAGGCTTATGTTCAGCAGTGGACTTTAAGAGGCTTTAACGGTAAAATAAGTTAAATCAATCGCGATAAAATCTGTAAAAATAGTTTATTAAAAGTAGAATAATTAGTTGTACAAAGTGTTAAAACAATATACAAAACCTTGTATCGCTACATGTTCCTCTATCAAAAACAAATTTACTGAACTACAATATAAAACGGTTAAGCTTACTAAGCTTTCACAATTAAGAGAACGTATTCAGTTACACGGAAAATTTTATCCCATTATCAGCAGCGGAGATAAAATAACATTAATTAACAGAAGGATTGAAAAGACATACAACAAAACTTCCAGATGGAAGACACGCGGCTATATGCGGGAAATTTTTACCATCACGTTTAGGATACAAACAATTTATACGACTGACACCGAGTTATTACAACCAGAAATCGTAAAGGAACTTACAGTCCACCTGATTGTATTTTATACGTGGTAGAGCCATGCTGCAGTTATATTAGTAGTATAGTTGTAGCACGAATGGGTCGGCTCGACCGGGGAAGTCACGTAGTATGTTTGTCACCAAATGAAAGATCATAGTTTCCTATGGTCTTTCATTTGGTACGATTCTGACTCTTTTTTCTCTTGCTTCTTACATATTCATATACCTACGCTTAGATGCTCGTCGGTTAAGGATACTCTTAAATTAACCTCTTCAATATTATAATAATGCCTTTACAGTGCCCTAGTGTATGCACAAGCACACCTGCACTCTCTATTCCTTCACTCTCATAACCCGATGGGGTGGTAACCCGATACGAATGAAACAGCTCAGGTGCAGGATCAACAACTTATCGTGCTTTTTGAGGCACTGGGGTGAAACACCCTCCACTTCTTGACTCCGGGCTACTACTTAGTAGATATTTCTTTACAGAAAAACCAATAATTTATTTTGGCTCGACCTGGGATTTAAGCCCGGGATATCATGATCAGCAATCGCGTTTACGAAAACGCGATTGCTGATCATGATGGTGGTCGTCCACTAGATCAACGACACAGTCATACGAGTACATAAAAACTAGAATGTCATCTATTGATATTAAAAACTTCATCCCCTATTTCTCACCCGTATAGGTAAAATTTTATTCTATAATCTATTATCTTTAAATTTTTTATTCTTTATATACATAACCACAGATTTCCATTTGGCACGATCCTGACACCTCTCTCGCTCCTCCACATCCATATAACTGCGCATACATGCTCGTCGGTAAGGGTACCTACTCCTTATTTGGCCCGTTTTCAATATATTGCCAAGTTGGTCGATAAACTTTAGCCTAGGACGTCCCTTTCCGACTGTGCGGTTCACTTTTGCAACATAAATTTGCTTAGTCACTCTTTTCTCATTCATTCTTTCCACATGAACAAATCGCAGAAGCATTCTTTTCTTAATCCTGGTCACAAAATCATATTGCAAACCATACTTCTCTAATCACACAATTTCATCGCCATGTCACTCAGATTCCGCCTTAACATACCTACTCCTTAACGACCGCATTTCTATTGCGTACATTCTACTCTCGTGCTTCTTCTGCCACACCCAACTTTCACTACCATACGTTAAAGTAGGGACCAACACAGCATTGTGAATTGCCATACGTGCCTTTTTTGACACTATACTACACAAAATAGAGTATATGGCCCTATTTACTCTATTTCCTGCTCCTTTCCTCCATTTCCTATTTTCTTTAATTTATTTTATTCTTATTTTAGTCTTCTATTCTCCTATCATTATGTACATTGAAAAACATTGCTTCATATAATTATTCATATAATATAATCACGTGGCAACCCCAGACCGATAAGCAAAGTGTAGGGTGGACTCCTGCTGGCTGGAGTGACAACCTGGTAAGATATGCAGGGAATCTATAAATGCAGGTGGCTCAGGACCGTGCTTTGTGGCGTTCCTTGGGGGAAGCCTGTGTTCAGCTGTGGACTTGTGAAGGGCTGTGAGGATGATGATGATGATATAATATAATCAAACAACCTACATGTACATCCTCCCCACACTAATCTACGGTGCTCAGACTTGTTCTTTGACAGGATATCAGGATTCCACGCTTAAGGTCTGCTAGAGTCATGGAAAGCAGTATCTTGTGAGCTAAAACACACTTGAGGACAAATAAAAATAATATTAAGTGTCATATATTTAATTAAACGAAATAATATCCATAAAATTACTTTAATCAATGATATAAAAATGTTTTAACCCTATTAAAAATATATACGGAATCCTTTAAAAAGTGTTTGGAGACTCTTACCAACCACCACCTTTGTATAAACAGATTGAACGGGTATTAAGAGCGAGCCTTTGTTATCAACGTAAAAGCCTCAGATCGATACAGATCTTGTTTGTGATGAAATCTCACGGCTTCCTGTCTGGGATCCGGAAATTACGAAATGTTGGATTTTGTTTATAATTTGAAATCGTTTTAACTAACTTTGACAGTAAATGAGTTTGATACGTGAAACCTTTTACAAGTTTAATACAACATTTTATAATGATAATAATAATATATTAATGTCCTCCAGGCCAAATTTCTGGCACGGCGCGGAGGCCAGTCTTAACGGACCATAGCAATCTATGCAGGACAGGATTAAAGTGCCCACGTATATGCTCAAGCACAGGTGCAATCTTTATTCTCTCACTCTCATACTCCGATGAGATGGTAATCCTTGAAACTCGATCGGAGAGAGTTTTGGAGGGTGAATTATTGCCAACTTCCTGACTCCGGGCATTTACTGAGAAATCTGGTCAGATAAACCCAATAACTGATTTTGTCCCGGTACAGGATTCAAACCAAAGCCTCTTGATTACCAACCGCGGTTACGATCGCTACACCAGCGAAGCAGTTCATTTTATAAAACTGAAGCTACAAACATTTTATAACTCAATTCCTCCCTTTCCATTCGGACGCTCGGTTGGTCTCCACCCCTTTGTTCTCGAACCGAACGGTTTGCTTCGTCGTTCACCATACGTACAGCTAAGGAGTGAAATTATTTGCCAGCATTTGTCTTTCCATCCAATTATAATCTGAGTATTTTTATGGCAAGAGTGTATAGGATTCTTTTAAGCTGATTCAGTCAGATTTACCATCTTTGGCTGCATCACCACTTACCGTCAGGTGGGATAGTAATCAAGTACTGGTTTATAATAGTTAAAACAGACCTTGTACTCCACCTAGTGGTAAGTGGTTACTGCATTCCATGGACTTCTGCAGCCAAATCCTCACAAAGAAGGGTACAGTTACGTTATCATCTTCTCTCCGGTCGTGTCGGTTTACCGTCCCATCGGATTATGAGAGTGAGGGAATGGAGAGAGCACCTGTGCTTGCGCATGCACTTGGGCACTATAATCCCGTCCTGCGCCGATGGCTAGTCTCCGTTGAGGCAGCCCGCCGTGACATTCAGTCTGGAGGACATTATTATCATCTCTGAGAAATAAGATGGAATTCGTCACAACCTGTAATTATGACTAGCCTCTACACCCTTCAGACCAGAATATGGCAGTCCAAGTACTGCTATTTAGCGGCGGAGTTAGGTAAGAATGTGGTACATACCCAGACGGACTCGTAGGTAGAAAATAATTTCTACTACTTAGTAAATAGAATACTAATATAAATGTAATTTTAAACTTGTAAACCCCTTGTCTCAAAAGAAGTACGATGTGTACGAGTAGAGCATAGAGTAGGAGTAGAGCTATGGTGCAGCTATATTATGGTTGTAGCATGAATGGCTCGGCTTGATTGGAGAAGGATCACGCTCTCACAGCTGCTTCGTATGGTGAGTGTAGAAAACCGGAGACCCTTTTTACTAGATAACAGTCTTAGTCCTCAGGGGTGACAACACATCTGCATTTTATTTCTTAGATGTATATGCGTGTGTCTCAGCGTCCACTTACCATCGGGTGGATTATGTGTTTCTTTGTCACCTTCATTCTAAAAAAACGGGTTTAGAGGGCTCTATCCAATGATGTATAAACTTATAGATACGTTGTCTGCACTCTAAAATGGCAACATGAAATGAAGCCAATTGGCCACATCGCGCTTAGACACGCACCAACCTGTCGTGCGACGCTACGTTTGTTTTTAATTTATTATATCGTGATACGTGTGTGTAAACGTGTGCAAAACATAAAGAAAACATGCCGTCGTATGTTTTCAGCCGATGTACAAATTATACCCCAAAAGTTGAAGACAAAAATGTGTCATTTCATGCGTAAGTTCACAAAACTACCTATTTTCATTTCATTTGATTCGACAACGCCGTCTAATTTCGGCCGGCGCATGCAGCTAGTAGTCAAGCAATAGGCATCCCGCCGTACGGTGTCATATTTTCTTTCTCTTTCTTCACGCGTATAAGTAGTTCTAGTATTTTCGCCGTTTTTAAGCGCCGCGATGTTCGTTCATGACGTGTCAATATATAATACGTCATTGGCTCTATCACCTTTAACGAGTTGGGGGCGGTACTGAGACTCGGTAACAACATAGTCCGTGCAAAAAGTTATTTATAAGTATAATTAAAGTGAATTTAGTGATAAAAATCGTACAAGTGACAATAAACTAGTGAATATGACTATATAGTGAAGACAAGGTCCTAAGATCACGAATAATACACAAAAACCCTTAAAAAATGAAGTGTAAACATATATACCTACAACAATCTACGAACTTTTCCAGTCTTTTCTCGCGAATCCAGGAACTTAAATTGTACCAGTGTTAATCTACGAAAGTGCCGGAATGTGAATAAATGAAAAATCGCGAAAGTTACCCTTTTTTGGGAAAACATAACCACACACTTAAATGAGTCTGCAATTAAGCCTATCTGCTATGGAGTGTAGAAGTAACACTCCATACTATGGAGTGTAGAAGTAAGGAGTACCAACTCCCATAGTAGAATAGTTGAAAAAGTGGTCATCTGTAAGCAGTAAACAACAGTTTAAAATCTCTTTAAAACAGCGCTGGAGTAGCTACTGGGATGAAATGAACTTAGCAGTTGTCGACGGATTAAGTGTGCTGCTAAACTGCGCAGTAGCTCTAAAATCTAAAATATTTTTATTTAGTAAATATAACCTCAAAAAAGTCGTCTATCCCACTAATATTTTTTGGTGCGTTCTTTAAAATTTACCCCGTAGTTATAGTGGCGCCACTCTTATTTAACGGTTTTCTATGGACATTTTTTAATACACGGTCTGTACTCCTTACTTCTACACTCCATACTCCATACTCATACTATCTGCATAGCATAATAAAATGTGATACAGCGCCATCTATGAAAAAAGAAGCACACTACGTTCGACTTACGCACAATACGAATACGAAACAATACTAAATAGTTTTACTAGAGGGCGCAACGAGTACCAAAACAAAACAGACACTATGGAGGAAATTATGAAAGCCATACAAAATATTCAAAAAACAGACACACGAAAACAAATTCATAAGAAGGTGGTATTTAAAACAGAAGTAAATGGAATGAAATAATTCCACATAACAGATTCAGTAGCCGGTGTTAATAAGACACATTTTATAGAAGTATTGAAGTCAGCCCTTCACAAGTCCACAGCAGAACATAGGCTTCCCCCAAGGAATGTCACAAAGCACAGTCCGGAGCTACCTGCATCAATTAATGATGTGTATGTCTTACTAAGTCGTCACTCCATCTAGTGGGGAGACGTCCTACACTTCGCCTGCAAGTACGTGGCTGCCACTCGAGAAACTTTTTCCCCATTGGTAATCGGTTCTTCGAGCTATATGGCCGGTCCATTGCTACTTCAGCTTACTAATCCGTTGGGTTATATTGATCACTCCGATTCTACTGCGGATATCCTCATTCCTAAGTTTATCACGATGAAAAACTCCAAACATAGCCCTCTCCATAGCTCGCTGAGCAACTTTGAGTTTCCTTATACGGCCAAGAGTGGATCTGAGACGTGGTCCTTCACATCTCTGATCCATAGCTCATCACTGGCAACATGCGCACTGGTTGTACAATCTAGTTTTGAGGTACGCCTGACAAGAAGATGCATCATATTGTATTACATCGATACGTCAAACATCTCAGTTACCCCGTGGACATGGGCTGTAAAGCACCCGAATTGTCGGGAATTATAAATAAGTAAAATAAGTACCATGTAGTGGCGGTTGAAATTATCCACTACCTCATATCATCCCGTGGGTGTCATAGGAGGCGACACAGGGAGGAGAGAACAAATCAGGAGATGGGCAGCATCTTCGTAATAACGACTAAAATACTGCGTTTGCCAACCCGTTTGGCAAGCATGGCAACTATGACAAATATCCCCCCTATAACGCAATCTATGGTGGAGGCTTATGTTCAGCAGTGGACTTTAAGAGGCTTTAACGGTAAAATAAGTTAAATCAATCGCGATAAAATCTGTAAAAATAGTTTATTAAAAGTAGAATAATTAGTTGTACAAAGTGTTAAAACAATATACAAAACCTTGTATCGCTACATGTTCCTCTATCAAAAACAAATTTACTGAACTACAATATAAAACGGTTAAGCTTACTAAGCTTTCACAATTAAGAGAAAGTATTCAGTTACACGGAAAATTTTATCCCATTATCAGCAGCGGAGATAAAGTAACATTAATTAACAGAAGGATTGAAAAGACAAACAACAAAACTTCCAGATGGAAGACACGCGGCTATATGCGGGAAATTTTTACCATCACGTTTAGGATACAAACAATTTATACGACTGACACCGAGTTATTACAACCAGAAATCGTAAAGGAACTTACAGTCCACCTGATTGTATTTTATACGTGGTAGAGCCATGCTGCAGTTATATTAGTAGTATAGTTGTAGCACGAATGGGTCGGCTCGACCGGGGAAGTCACGTAGTATGTTTGTCACCAAATGAAAGATCATAGTTTCCTATGGTCTTTCATTTGGTACGATTCTGACTCTTTTTTCTCTTGCTTCTTACATATTCATATACCTACGCTTAGATGCTCGTCGGTTAAGGATACTCTTAAATTAACCTCTTCAATATTATAATAATGTCTTTACAGTGCCCTAGTGTATGCACAAGCACACCTGCACTCTCTATTCCTTCACTCTCATAACCCGATGGGGTGGTAACCCGATACGAATGAAACAGCTCAGGTGCAGGATCAACAACTTATCGTGCTTTTTGAGGCACTGGGGTGAAACACCCTTCACTTCTTGACTCCGGGCTACTACTTAGTAGATATTTCTTTACAGAAAAACCAATAATTTATTTTGGCTCGACCTGGGATTTAAGCCCGGGATATCATGATCAGCAATCGCGTTTACGAAAACGCGATTGCTGATCATGATGGTGGTCGTCCACTAGATCAACGACACAGTCATACGAGTACATAAAAACTAGAATGTCATCTATTGATATTAAAAACTTCATCCCCTATTTCTCACCCGTATAGGTAAAATTTTATTCTATAATCTATTATCTTTAAATTTTTTATTCTTTATATACATAACCACAGATTTCCATTTGGCACGATCCTGACACCTCTCTCGCTCCTCCACATCCATATAACTACGCATACATGCTCGTCGGTAAGGGTACCTACTCCTTATTTGGCCCGTTTTCAATATATTGCCAAGTTGGTCGATAAACTTTAGCCTAGGACGTCCCTTTCCGACTGTGCGGTTCACTTTTGCAACATAAATTTGCTTAGTCACTCTTTTCTCATTCATTCTTTCCACATGAACAAATCGCAGAAGCATTCTTTTCTTAATCCTGGTCACAAAATCATATTGCAAACCATACTTCTCTAATCACACAATTTCATCGCCATGTCACTCAGATTCCGCCTTAACATACCTACTCCTTAACGACCGCATTTCTATTGCGTACATTCTACTCTCGTGCTTCTTCTGCCACACCCAACTTTCACTACCATACGTTAAAGTAGGGACCAACACAGCATTGTGAATTGCCATACGTGCCTTTTTTGACACTATACTACACAAAATAGAGTATATGGCCCTATTTACTCTATTTCCTGCTCCTTTCCTCTATTTCCTATTTTCTTTAATTTATTTTATAAATTGTGTAATGTAATAAATTGATGGGTTTTATTTTATTTAAAGTCCATTTTCTTCTTGTTAGGTCATTTTAATAAAAGCTTGTTTTAAAAAATATTTTTACAATTAATTTATTTCAAAGATCTATTCTGCCTCATCACATGTATTCAAAAATAAATACATTTGAATTTGGATTGAGTTTGAAATTGTGTATAGATCTATCTCTTTATTGAAACTCGGCTAAAAGAACCCATGTTGTGTTAAATACACGTCAGGCATCTTAACAATTACCAATATCACCAATAATCTTACAACATTAAAGAGATCCCTAAAATAGTTTGCGGGTTTCTCCAAGAAGCCAAGAACACAGCGATTTTATATAAGATCTTTTGATAAATTACAGAACAATTTATTGTATTTTCTTTATATAATAAGGGTGACAAACGAGCACACAGTTGGCCCGATTGTAAGTGATTACGGTTCAAAATGCAGATGCGTGGTCGCCCGTGAGGGCTAAGATGGAATACCTCGTTTCCAGTAAAATTGGTCTCCAGCTCTTTACACTCATGGTATGAAACACAGCACCGTGGAGCCGCTATTTTACGCTGGTAGAGCGTGATTCTTCCCCGGTCGAGCCGACTCATTCGTACTAAAACTATACTACAAATATAGCTGCAGCGTGGCTCTACTACGTTAGAAACTGGATGCTGGCTGAAGCGATTGTAATCAAACTTAATGAACAGATAAAAGCAATGCCAGGATTTTTTTTGTGAAAGTGAAGTGACAAACGATTTTACAGTCCGATGATAAGCGGCTGCTGCTGGCAATCTTTATTTTTTATAATTAACTATTACATTACTGTTACGAGCTTAGGGTTCATAACAATAAAAACTGCCAATTGAATATTATACTATATCAATTTCAATGACAAATCACTACAGTTATTTATGTACCAATAGTGAAACTATCCCGTTTACGTTGAATTTACCGACTTGTGTAGTAAATTAATATAAATAATGTAATCCTTTGCACTGTCTTCACTTGAGCAACTCAGAACAGAGTGCATTGTGGACGCTTCGGATTTGTATGCATAAATAGTCGAGACAAAAGGGGACATTCTGGAATTCGAATATAGTTCCAAATTTGAAATATAAACAGTTCGGTGGCATATTTTTGTTTGTTTTTATTTGTTTTTTTAGTTTGAGTGCCGTGGTAACTCTGAAGTGAGTGTGATTTCCGTGAATGCCACTGTTTTTTATTCCTAAAGTTAAGGGTTATAATATGGACAAAGCGGTACACGTGATGATTGTTAGACACTGTGGTTTAAAGACACCTTTAATCTCCGATTAAGAATCAAAAAGCATGTACGTTGTCACCCTGAAAGACTAAAATAGAATGCTTCGTTATTTGTAAGATGGGTCTCCGATTTTTATAACTCACTATTAGAAACACTGTAGCATTATGCTGCTATGTAACACTGACTTTCTATGCGGATTAGTATAATGATATTCTATCTTTTTACATAGATTATTATATAATTTATTTATTAATTACACATTTAGATATTTTGCGCTTACTGATTTATTTTATACCCGGGATTGATTTGCAGAGAATAAATAGCAATAATATTAAGTTCACCATATGTACCTATGTATGTATAATTTTAAGGTGTTATATTGACGTTTTAAATAAATAAATAAATAAATCCATAAACTTATTCTACTGTTAATCTTTCTAGACTTTCTAAATTTTAGAAAGATCTCATGGCTTCCTTTCATCTCGTTTACTCTAGATTTAAAATACGAAGAAAATAAAATAATGTGTCTTACTTAGTTTAAAGAGCACCTCCCTCAATTGCGTGCACTGTCCCCGGCACCACTACTCCCAACACCACTACACTAGGGAAGACACCAACGTCGATAATACAACAAGTGTTCTGCTTAGCGGTGGCTAACCGCTGAGCCTAAGTCACTGATTCCACACATTATACTCGCATATTATAAGAGTGTTGCTTACGGTGATTTGCAACAGCAACAGATCTTTTTTACGTATTTAAGGGTTGTTTTATTACGTGGTAGAGCCACGAATGAGTCGATTCGTTCGGGTAAGAGCCACGTTCTCATTGAATACCAGCGTAAAATAGCAGCTTTATGCTGATGTGCTTCGCATGGTGAATATAGAAAACCGGTGAACCTTTATACTGGAAATGAGGTATTCTATCTTAGTCATCAGGATTGATAACGCATCTGCATTTTAATTCTTAATCAAGGATAGAAGCAGATGACTTTGGGCTGCAGCAATACTATGAAGATAACTGTGTGCTTATTTGTCACCCTTATGATATTAAATCGTTTTTTACTTTTATGAAGCATTTTTGTTTTGGCCCGCACGGCTGTCATCGCGTTTGGATTTAAATTATTAATCAATATCACCAAAAGGTAGATAGCGTGCTCGTGCGTTATATTTTATGAATAAAAAAATTATTTATGAGATGTCACTTCTAGCGAAGTTCTTTAGCACTAAATAATTATTATGTGAAATCACGCATAACCAATAAAACTGCTTAGTAGCTTTTACGGGACACCTCCGCAAGGATATTTTTCTGCTGGTTTATGAACATGTAAACGTAGAGAGGATGAAACATGTAAACGTAGAGAGGATCAAAAGAGCAGTTTTTAAGACTTCAAGTAAGGTTTCCTTTCTGGAAACCTTAATTGAAGTCTTATAAAACTCCTTTGCTGAAAAAAGGCCTCCCCAAAGTTGCTGTTTAGGGTAATTTGCCATAGTGCGACGCTTGGCCCGGATTGGCAACTAAAGTTTACTATTTTTTGAGTTGTTTATCAGGAAGATGTGGCTGCCTATTTGTTTTTCTTTTTTTATAGGATATGGTGACAAACGAGCACACAGTCCACCCGATGGTAAGTGGTTGCTGTGGTCCATAGACATCTACATTTATCCTCGATTACGAATCAAATTGCAAAAGCGTTGTCAACCGTGAGGACTAAGATGGAATGCCTAGTTTCCAGTAAAAAGGGTCTCTGGTTCTCTACACTCACCATATGATACACAGCAGCAGTTGGCTACCGTTTTACACTGGTATTCTGTGAGAGCGTGGTCCTTCCTCGGTCGAGAAGACTTATTCGTGCTACAACTATACTACTTATATAACTGCAGCATGGCTCTACTACGTATAAAGTTAAAATTATTGTGAAATTTTAAAGCAACAGGGTCCTGAATTAAATTAATTTTACACTATGATATATACGTTAAAAACTATCGTATTAAACTAAAGATAGTTACATTACTCATTAAGAAACATCAATTTACAAAGATTAATAGGAAAAATATTTGAGAAAAAGAATAGAAATGTAATTCCGATAATTTCACTCAACTAGTTCCATCTGCGAGTTTTAATGTTTGATTTCGTTTAGCAATAGTTTTGGAAATGTGTGAGAGCAGTGGTGGTGGGTGAGAGCAGTTTATCGTAAGAAGCGACATTGGGAAACTGAAACAAGAAATAGGCTGAATCATCTTCCTGATAAACAACTCAAAAAAAATAGTGAACTTTAGTTGCCAATCTGGGCCAAGCGTGGCAACTATGGCTCATTACCCCATACAGCAACCTTGGGGAGGTCTTTGTTCAGCAGAGAATTTTTTAAAACTTCAAGTTAAGTTTCCAGAAAGGAAACCTTACTTGAAGTCTTGCCTTACTTGAATGGGTCGGTTCGACCAGAGTAACCGTTCTCACAGAATACCAACGTTAAATAGCGGCTTAATGCTCCTGTGTTTCGTATGGTGAGTGCAACAAACGGAAGTCCCCTTTTACTGAAAACGAGACATTCCATGTTTTTTCTAAAGGGTGACAACGCATTTTGCGATTTGATTATTAATCGAAGACAAATGTAGATGTCAAAGGGCCACAATATTCACTTACCATCGGGTGGACTATGTGCTCTTATGTCATCTTCACACATCACATTTTACGTTTAGTTTTATTCGATATTTTGCAAATAACTGCTTTAAAAATAGCTCTCATCCGCCGTAAGTAGTAACTGTCACCCGCCGTAAAATGTATTGCTGAAAGAAATCAACATAGATTACTGAATATACTATACTAGAGATAGATGAGCAACTCAGATTTTATTTACGTTAAGTTTCGTGTTTGGCCATCAGATGGCGTAGAATTAAGAGTGCTTTCAACCCGCCCTTTACTTGCACTTTGCAATTTATATTTTTACACAAGTGCTGCAATGTAATTAATGGTTGTTTATATTTCTTGTGCTAATTGCTAGTTCCTATTACAAAAAATAAAAAGCAGATAATTTTAAAATGTTTATTGTGTAAAAATTCCTTGCTTAAATTATTGATTAACATTAGATGTGTTAAATTTAACAATATTTGCACAATATCAATTGTGATTTCTTTAAACACATTTTTTAACTAGTTAAAAGTTAGTAAATATCTTATGTTACAGAGAATACAATACAATAGAATAATTATTATTAAATATAGATTATTACATAATTCTTATTGAAAGTCATGCTTTACTTACTGCAGATACCTCTACCCTGGGAAGAACCAGCAAGAAATCCAGCGGGACGTTTTTAAAACATAGGTATTCCACTTTACAATAATTTTGTTTGTACACTTTTTAAATAAATTTAAATAATAGCACAAGCATGGTTGCGATTGCCTCATTCCCAGGGGTTATTTTTATCGATGTATTTTTTGGTATTATTAATAACACTTTTTGTACATTTTTCTGTTAATAAAACATTTCAACTTATTTATTGACAAATTTTGTACATTTTCTGAAATTTTGTTTTAAAAGCGTGTACGTTGCCCCATAAAAGCACTACTGACTCAGTGGAGTCTAGTAACTGGTGTTACAAGCTTATGTTTGTTCCTAGTGTTTAAAGTATAAACATCTTTAATCTTATGAAAGTTATTTATGTTTTTACGTACATAAATTACATTTTCTTAAATATATTGCTATGCCAAAGTATATATAGGTATATATATATATATATATATATATATATATATATATATATATATATATATATATATATATATGTATATACTCCTCATTTAAGAGCACATTGATCATTGAATCCTCTCCAAAGGTTTGCTATTCTTTCATAATTTCAAGAATTATTATCAATTAATTGTTAATAGTGGTGCATCTTTAACTTAATAATATAAAAGGATACATTTTGGAGCAGCATTATTATTCTTTAAAATATGTCGTTATCATATTTTGGCAACATAACATTTTTTTAAATGTGTGTAATAAGTATAATTTTTTTAAATACAAATAATTTACAAAAGTGACTTTCTTATGCCCACTATACCATTGTTTACATGTGTAAATCAATATTTTTTTTTACAAAATAAGCTTTTTTATATGTATTATAACATACTCATACATAATACAACCTCACAAACCATTTGCGTAATTATAATCAATCTAATAAATCGTGGAAGATACCACATAAAGCACGAAAAATATTACCAAAAAAAATATTTGAATAAAACTGACGTCTTTGACTATGCACACCCACATATTCCTGAATACGCAGTTAGTACAGTATAATATCAATATCGTGGAAGATGGATGGACAAATTGTTTGACAATTTCAATAAAAAGAAAAAAGCCTTAAGTTCATCACAATTAATCGAATATAACTATTTTGCCCCTAATATTTTTTTAAAATAATACTTACTGCACTTAGTCTGGCAACGATCTTGTTATCTCAAATAATTTCATGCACTTATTTGGGATTCACACATTATTAATTAATTTATTACTACGTAGTCGATGTTAACCACAAAGTACATTATATATACCTGGAAATGTTAACCGTGGCAACAGCGCCATCTATCTGTATGAATTTTTTAAGGAACCAGGGTGGTGACGATTACTTAACTGGGTCGTATCGGGTTACCATCACATTGGACTATGTGAGTGAAGGAATAGAGAGTGCACATGTGTTTGTGCATACACACGGGTACTATAAAGTACGTTGTTATTATATTGAAGACGGGCCAAATTAAGAGTATCCTTAATCGACGAGCACGTATGCGTAGGTATATGAATGTGAAAGAAGCAAGAGAAAGAAAGTGTCAGAATCGTACCAATGATCGTATCAAAATGAAAGACTGTAGTTTTTGCCTCCAAAAACCAGTGCTTGCTGTGTTCCGGTTTGAAGGGTTATAAGAGCCAATATGATTACAGTCTCTGTGGTGATCCGTCTCAGTGCTCACGGGTGACAACGCACTTGTAGCTTTTTAATACACATCAACACTTACAGTCAGGTGGACTGTAAGTTTGCCATTTCAGTTTATAAACTATTATATCATCTGTGTCAGTCGTATAAATTGTCTGTATCCTAAACGTGGCGTTATAAATTTCCCGCATATTGCCGCGAGTCTTCCATCTGGAAGTTTCATTATTTGTCTTTTCAATCTTTCTGTTAATTAATGTCACTTTATCTCCGCTGCTAGTTAGATTCACTATTCAGGAGTTTGAAAATTGCTTAAAGAAGAAAGATACATCCCCCGGATTCGATGACATTTCTTATTCTATGATTTACTATTTACCTGATGTTACCAAACAATATTTATTATATTTATTTAACATAATCTTATCAACGGGATACATACCCATGCAATGGCGAAATATTAAAATTATTCCTATACCTAAGCTAGGCAATAAGGATAAATTAAGGCCTATATCGCTAATGTCCTGTATTTGTAAGATATTTCATGCTCTTATAACGAAAAGATTAGAATGGTACATAGAGCACAACAAGATATTATCCCCTTTCACCAGTGGGTTTCGCAGATCTCAATCGTGCTTGGATTGTTTAGTATGCTTAGTAACACATATTCAGCTAGGTTTTTCAAAAAATATTCCTACTGTCGCCTGCTTTATTGACATAGAGAACGCTTATAATAATGTCCCAATTGATAAATTAGTTAATGTTCTTGACAGACTTCGGGTTGGTTCAAAATTTTGTAAATATATTTGGTCTTTTTTAACCGAAAGATATCTTGTTATAGAAAGGGATTCACATGAAGGGGAATTGAAAAGATGGGCCAGTAAGGGTTTGGCGCAGGGTGATCCTCTATCTCCCTTGTTATTTAACATTATTACACATGATATATGTAGACAAATACAAAATGTATCTATCGCTCAATATGCAGATGACTTTGTAATCTATTCGAGTTCAAAAAATCTTAAGGACTGTGAGTATAACATTCAGAATGCTTTAAACTTTATAATTACTTCGCTTAATAAAATTGGCTTAGATATTTCTATCGCCAAGACTAAGCTTATGATTTTTAGTAGAGGTTTTGGACGTGAGGAAATTAAATTAGAACTATATGGAAAGAGAATTGTTGAGACAGACAACATACGATATTTAGGTATTTGGTTGGACCGGTCATTAAGATGGTCTAAACACATTAACGAAATTAGCCAAAAGATATTAAAATTCGTAAATATATTAAAAGTATTAACAGGGCATGGTTGAGGTATCCATCCGCAGCATTTACGTAGGTTATACTTATCACTTATAAGAAGCAGAATTGATTTCGGTTGTTTTTTATATGATATGAGTGCTAATAGAAACATTTGTAAATTAGATAAGGTCCAAAATCAAGCACTGCGTATTATAGGAGGTTTTATCAAAAGTACACCAATACACGTTATGGAAAGTGAATTAAATATAACGCCTCTATATATTAGAAGAAAATTTTTAGCATATAAATATTGTCTGAAAGGTAAATCTAGAACTAATAATGCTACTATTAAACTATTAACAGAACTCAGCTTATTCTGTCAAGACAGGTACTATCAAAATAAAAAGAAACCACTTCTAGCAATTACATTAGAACAAGTTAATAATAATAATGTGTATTCTTCGGATCCACTAGATATGTTCTCTTTAAATACTTGGGTATCAAGTATAAATGTTAAAAACGTAATTAAACAGGACTTAAATTGTATCAAGGGTGCTTAAAGATGTCAGGAGATAAATACTTTAAAGTCGAATGTAATAAATGAATTAAATGTTAATTATTTCGGATGACATAAAATTTTCTGTGATGGATCCAAAGACAAATATGGTGTAGGTGCCGCTTATTTTGACTCATTGCTGGGTAATAAAAGTAAAATTAAAATTCCTAATAATTTTACGATAATGTCAGCTGAATTAATTGCTATTAATGATGCCCTATTACATGCTGGTACAACAAATTTTCAAAAACCAGTCATTCTAACTTATAGCAAGAGTGCTCTTGAACATATTGCTCGATGCGTCTCTGGTCTCAGAGGTGTATCGATAGCATATTCGATATTAAATGAAATTGAAATTGAAACTTCAATCTAAAAACCGTGAGTTAGTATTGCAGTGGGTACCGTCTCACATCGGTTTACAGGGCAATGAGGAGGCTGATAAGCTGGCGAAATTGGCAATCACCCAAGAATTTTAATGAAATATAAAGAGAAATGTTATACAATTTGGAAAGAATATTTTGATAAAAGATCGCAAGAAAAAGGGATTTGGTACAAAACCATCCAGAGTCAGCCTCCGAAAGTGCCTTGGTTTAATCAATGTCTATTGAATAGAAAATATATTGTATTAGCAATGTGACTTCGTTCCGGACACATTCCGTGTAACAAGTTTGCTTTCATGATCAAAAAGAAACAATCTCCAAATTGCGATACATGCAAAACAATAGAAGATATACAAAACTTGCTCGCGGAATGTTCCAAAAATCATCATGAAAGGAAACTATTAGTTGCCAAAACTGGTATTAAAATTTGCAACCTAGGGGAATATCAAAGCATTTTGTCTGAACCATTATCTAATGCTGCTGAAATTGTATATAACTTAGTTAATTTTTTGTTTAAATAATTTAAGAAATTGTAGTTTGTTATTTAGTTATTAGGTACAATGGGACTGACATGTTTAAAATAATCTAAGTCCCTAAATTTAAAAAAAGAATTTAAAAAAATCTCCGCTGCTGACTATGAGATAAAATGTACTGCGTAATTGAATATTATGCTTTGTTAATGGTGCAAGCTTAATAAGCTTAACCGTTTTATATTGTAATTCTGTAAATTTGCTTTTTGATAGAGAAATAATGTAGTATACCTTGGTTTTGTATATAGTTTTTACAGTTTATACAAACAATTCTTCTACTTTTAATAAAACATTTTTTTGGAATTTTATCGCCTTTGATTTAACTTATTTTACCGTTAAAGCCTCTTAAAGTCCACTGCTGAACATAAGCCTCCACCATGGATTGCGTCATAGGGGGGATATTTATCATAGTTGCCACGCTTGCCAGCGGATTGGCAAACGCAGTATTTTTAGTCGTTATTAGGAAGATGCTGCCCATCTCCTGATTTGTTTCCCCCTGTCGTCTCCTACGACACTCACGGGATGATATGAGATAGTGGATATTCTCACAATCCCACTACAAAGTACCTATATTTTTTTTATTCCCGACGTTTTGGATGCTTTACAGCCCATGAACAGGGGTGAATGAGGTGTTTGACGTATCGATATCATACAATATGACGCATCTTCTTATCACGCATCCCTCAAAACCTCAAACCTAGATTGTTTGTTTGTTGTTGACCTATGGATCTGAGACGTGGCCCTTCACTACTGGCCGTATGAGGAAGCTCAAAGTCGCTCAGCGAACTATGATATATTCTCATACCGCCACTACGTGGTAATTATTTCACATATTTAAAATTCTCGACATTTCGGGTGCTTTACGAGAGTTTCTCTGCGTGATAAACTTAGGAATGAAGACATAGTAGCAATGGGCTGGCCATATATCTCGAAGAACCGACAACCGTTGGGGAAAAAAGGTTCTCGAGTGGCAGCCTCGTACCGGTAGGCGAAGTGTAGGGCGACCCCCCACTAGATGGAGTGACAACCTGGTAAGACATGCAGGAAGTCGATGGATGCAGGTGGCTCAGGACCGTGCTTTGTGGCATATCTTGGGGGAGGCCTATGTTCAGCAGTGGACTTGAGAAGGGCTGTAATGATGATGATGATTATATAATCAATATGAAATACTCTATCCTCTAGTGCAATAAAAAAACTGTTACCCTATGAATATTTATTTGTAATCTACGTTCATTTCGTAAGTCATTTTTGCGTGAATGTTATTGTGTTGTTTTTTTGGATTTTTCTAGTGTGTTATTAGTGTTTTAGTATATTGTTTTACAATAAAATTGTAATAAAAGTTTTTGTGTGAATATAATTTATCTCATACGTAAATAATTTCGACATTTCAAGTAATATATATTGAAATAATTGTGATTTTCACGCTGCCGACATTCGCTTGGTATGTTTTTTTTTGTTATCAAAATACAATAAAAATCTTTTTGTAATCAAGTAAAACCTGACTTTTGTTTAGATCACAGAATAGAAAATTTTGTATAGATTTTAAATTGCTAATAGAAAAGTAGCCGTAGCTTCTTCATAGAAAAGTAGTCTCTAAATATAAGTTTTAATGGTTTTAAATGCTGTGGCCCACTCACATATGGTCGCATGCGACCGCTCGGGATTTGCCAAGCGCAGGCGACTGCATGGGATTTTTATTTTGTTAAAAATTTCATTTGTTTGAAGGTGTAGCAGGTGAACGGAAATGTTGGTATAGTTGCAAGTTAATTAAATACTGCTTAAGAAATTACAAATAGGTACCACAAAGATACTTAAATATTAACGAAAAAAGCCGTATAATATGGCTTTATGTTACAGTTAATTAGAGTTACCTTAAACTAGTTCCCGATATGAGGGAAGCGGAGCTTAGTAGTCGTAGCTTGGTTACGGATTCATTTGACTATTTTATCCATGCTAAAAAACTTCGAGCATAGCTTCTCAACTCAACTGTAATATATTTCTTCGTAATCCTTAAAAGCGATGGAATGAATATGTTAGGTGAAACGGTTAATTCCATACCACAAACTTACAATAGAGAAATTAATCCAAAATAAAGCTAAAATTCACAGCCCCATAATATAAACTATTCGAATTTCTAACGGATAGCATTACAAAAGTTTACTGCCCTTATGCATAAGAACAGATGTTGTACTACGGAATACCTACGATAATTCTAACGGATTACATTAGTGAAATAATGGAAGGTAAAAGTCTTGGTATACACTTTATGTTTTTGTAGAGCCACGATGCAGCCTTATTATGGTTGAAGCACGAATGGTTTGGCTTGACCAGGGAAGAACCACGCTCTCACAGAATACCAGCGTAAAATGGCAGTTTAATACTGCTGTGTTTCGTATGGTGAGTGTAGATATCCGGAGACCCTTTTTTACTGGTTACCAGGCATTCCGTGTTAGTCCTCAACGGTGACAAAGCATCTGCGTTTTGATTCTTAATTGAGGATAAATGTAGATGTCTATGGGCCACAGCATCCACTTACCATCAGGTGAACTATGTGCTCGTCTGTCACCCCTATTCTATATCAATACAGACCTTCAGAAGTCCAATGCTGAAAATAGTCCCCCCCCCCCCTTGGAAAAATGCCACAAAGAATAGTCCCAAGCAACCTGCACACTTTGACTTCCTGCGGTTCTTATCAGGTCGTCGCTTCATCTGGTTGGTGGTAACATTCACTTCGATTACCGATGCGAGTCACTCGAGAACATTTGATTCCCATCGTTTGTCGGTCCTTCATGGCAAATGCCACCTATGGGGCAATCTATGTGGGAAGCATATGTTCAGCAGTGAACTCTCAAAAGGGTGTAATGATGTAACAAATGAAACTCGGGTATAGAAGTGGGTTCCTAAAGACCGCAGCCTCCTTTTATGATCTTGAATTTGGGTCTCGTGTACACGTTTGAAATGAAAGTAAGGATTGATTTAAACTACTTTTACGGATTTTATCGCGTTTGTTTATGTTATTTTTAATACCCGATGTTTCGGGTGCTTTCCAGCACCCATGGTCGCGGGGGACTGAGGTGACCGACGTCCCTATGTCAAAGTTAACCCGGAGTACCTTCAGCTTTTTAATTATTGTCTTTGGTCCGATCTACGCAGAATGAACTAACTGTGTTTTGAAGTCTAGCAGTAGTATGCTTGGGTTTAGTTTTAATTTTATTAATTATAGGGTCCCAAGCAGGTGGTACCTTCTCTATTGAAATTAGGATGTTTTTTTTTTTAATTTCGATAGGCTCACGTATCACCGTTGGTAGGAATCGATGTCACCAAGGATGATACGTGAGGCTATTGAAATTAAAAAAACATCCTAATTTAAATAGAGACGGTAGCTGGGTACTACCACCTGCTTGGGACCCTATAATTAATAAAATTAAAACTAAACCCAAGCATACCACTGCCAGACTTCAAAACATAATATACATAACATACATACAAAAAACATAATAATTTATATTTACGCAAATTCTACACAATTAAACTAATTCTACGAATTATAGCGCATTTAATTTTTCCTTCTTAGCTTCCGACGTTTTGAATGCTTTACAGCACATATGGTCCCTCAGGAATTAAAAGGTTAAAATTAAACGTAACAAAGATGTTCGTAGGCAACAGTGATCCCTTGTCATCAAGTGACCTGGATGCTCATTTGCCTCCTCTTCTACTGATAAATAAAATAAAAAATACAAAAAATAACTAAAATTAGCTTCAAATACAATAAAAAACATGCAGTTCGAATTGTAAGCCTCCATTTTTTCCATTTAACAAGTTGTTGAAACACAAAATCAAGCTTATTATATTTTTAAACACCACAACAATTTTCCTAAGAACAAAAACTGCTAAAATTTACGTCGACATGGTCTCTGCACGTTTCAACGAGCGTTCCGTTTATCCAACGGATAAGTGATCGTCTTGCACTTTACACTGCACACTGCATTTTAATTTTCTCGGATCTTCTTATTTAATTTGTTACTGCTCTTAAAGATTTTAAAATTAATTAACTAAGATCTGCGTAATAAAACAAATAGTTGTGTCTTATCTAGTTTGAAGGACACCTCGCATCCTCTTTCAATTACTTGTACACTACACTAGTGAAGACACACCACCGTCGATAATACGAAACGTGTTTCGCCTCTAAATGATACATCATCAGGTGGAGTAGACTCTGCGGTGGCTGACCGCTGAGACTATAATATGAATATAGGACGCAGTTGGGAGAGAGCGTTTTTGTATGGATCGGATGGACAGGACGGATGGACGGACTTTGGACGGATCTTGGCGGAATAATTTTTAACATCTTTAATATAATATTTTTCCGTAAAGAGACGCCTGATTCTATTAATGATTTATAATTAGCTACTCTAAAAAAATGGTAGGTAGCTTCTCGTTTTAATGGCTCGTTAATTGAGAAATTAATGACCTGTGTATCCATCCATCCATACATTACAAAATATAAAAGTCCACTGCTGATGATTTTGCCATCCTTGCTAGCCTCAGTAGTTTATAATTTTAAGTTGTTTTCAGGGAGATGCCCATCTCCTACTTCAGTTCCCTCTGTCGTTTCTTAGGACCCACACGGGGCGATATGGGACAGTAGATATTCTTACACGGCCACTACATGGATACAAACGGGAGTTTGGTAGGTCAGAATATTTCAATTAATTTCTAGAATTTCCTTATTTTGTAATCTAATGACAGTTTAATTTTAATAGTAATTTCTACAAATTTTGTAACATATTAGTAGATTTTAGCTTAGAAACAAATTTTGACTTAATTTGCTTATTACATTTAGTAAAAGTGCATGGAAGTACTGCTATCACATATAGGCTAGTGTTGCAAAATTCCACCTAACCACGTTGGAATTAGTGGAAAAACTAGCTAAGGGATTTGGTTGATTTGGCTGCAACCAATCTTGACAGCATCGAGTAGAGGCGCAGAGTAGCCAGCCCCTATGTGTAATGAAAGATGCAAATCCGAGAGTGTTCGCAGGAATCAAATGCTTTCATTCCTCCCTCTCCTTTCCACTATAGAACAA
The DNA here is from genome assembly GCA_036936625.1 of Parnassius smintheus behrii. Taxonomy (NCBI): domain Eukaryota; kingdom Metazoa; phylum Arthropoda; class Insecta; order Lepidoptera; family Papilionidae; genus Parnassius; species Parnassius smintheus. Next base: position 3,593,842 of record JAUPFT010000031.1, read on the forward strand.
TCAGGCAGTTGGCGGTCTTCACCCCTTTGTTGTCGATATTCCACGCTTTGGAACCAAAACGTTTGCTTCATTTTTTGTAATGCGTACAGGAAAGGAGTGGAATAATTTGTCAGCGTCTGTCTTCCATCCAAACACAATGTGCTCTCAAGGCAAGAATGAAAAGGCCTTTGTTACCACTTCCACCAGTTGGGATTTGAGGCAAGCATTGGCTTATAATAAGCAGAAAAATATTCCAAATTTCCGATGATATGTGACCTGGTGCCATTCATAGATGTGAAACTTTTACATGATACTGGAGGAATTGCTCACGTAGGGATATTTTTTTCAATATAATCTCACGCTTGCCTACTTAAAAATAAATTCAAAAGTGAACGTTTAATATAACAAGTCAACCAAAAACAAAGTTGGGACGTTCCGTGACGGATAATAATTTACAACGGTGGAGATCCTCAAACTTAAATTAAGTTAAAGCTTAGATGTGATCTAAATTTAACTTGATGCTGCGCCTACTTACCGTGAGATTAAATTAAGTTTTGAGAAAATAATGAACAATATTTTTTTGTCAAAACATTGTAACCTTCTTATCACGGTTCCATCGTAGCCGGTGCCTTTATCTTAGAACCTGACAGGGGAAAGCATTAAGTAGTAACGACAGGGGAAGGAATAACTGTGTAATAATCAGTCGTATAGGCTGGCGTCACTTTAAATTACTCGAATCAGTCGCTACTTTAAGAGATTTTTTATATAATATGTTTAACAAACGAACACAGTCCAAGTTATGGTACTCGGTGTCCATTGCCTTAATCACTATGCTGTCATCGCTGCTGGTGATAAGAAGGCTGGTCCTTTTCTCGGTCAAAAGCTAAGTATAGCCATCCAGCGAGGAAACGCAGCCGGCGTTCTCGACACCATGCCGCGGAGAGTAGGACTGTATGATAAGTTAAGTTTTTACTTTACAGTTGTTTAATATTGTATATATTTAAATGTTATATAAAAAATGCTAGATAGTTTCTGTACAAACATAATCAACTACAAGTGCAATTCAACGATCGGCTCTATAGCACAACTGAACCAATGTTTGCGCTGTCCGGGATGTATGAACGTTGCCCCTTTCACGTAGCTTCAGGAAATAAAACATTTTATACATGCGTTGACAAGAATCAATCATAAATTTGTGACGCTTGTAATGTGATTAAAAATAAAAGGCAATACTTAAATTTCAAATGGCTAAGTTAACATATATTTAAGCAACTATGTTTGGTATGGTATATTGAACACAAAAACTCTCCGATCACACTCTTAATCTCATGGCTGTTAGACGGGAGATGAGGCTGCAATCGTCAACAGATTTGACAGCATACAGGCAACTGAACAGACAGATCTCCAAATGCATGCGGCGAGACTTACGCAAATTTAATACTGCTCGTATTGAAGAAGCGATTGAGCGGAACCAGGGCTCCAAAGTCTTCGAGATCTGTCTGCCAGAAAGAGCCAACTGTCAAAGCTGAAGACTGAGTGGCAACATCGTTTCCGGGACACCTGAGATTCTGAGTGAGATTGAGAGGTTCTATGGGCACATCACATCATCGTTGGAGCCACACGCAAGTGTGAGTAACGATCCAAGAGCAAGTCTTACCCGACACTATTCCGATGATATCCCGGACGTCAGTCTGAGCGAGATTAGAATGGCTCTCCACCACCTTAAAAACGGCAAGGCCCCGGGCGAGGATGGAATTACAGCGGAGCTTCTGAAAGCGGGTGGAACACCGGTACTTGAAGTCCTTCAGAAGCTCTTCAATTCCGTCCTCCATGGTGGCACTACTCCAGAGGCGTGGAGCAGAAGTGCGGTGGTCTTGTTCTTTAAAAAAGGCGACAACGCTCTCTTGAAGAACTACAAACCAATTAACCTTCTGAGCCGCGTCTACGTGCTGTTTTCGAGTCATTACGAATCGTCTCGCACGCAGACTCGACGACTTCCAGCCTCCCGAACAGGCTGGTTTCCGAAAAGGCTTCAGTACCATAGACCACATACATACCCTGCGGCCGATTGTACAGAAGACCGAAGAGTACAATCTGCCACTTTGCCTGGCATATGTGGACTATGAGAAAGCTTCCGCTTAAGCATTGATTCCGTCGAAATTTGGGCGGTGCTACAGTCCCTTCAGCGGTGCTATATTGACTATCGGCATATCGAAGTGCTGAAGTTTTTGTACAGTAGGGCTACGATGGCTATCCGAGTACAGAACCAGAGTTCGAAACCTATCCAACTGCAGAGAGGTGTAAGACAGGGTGATGTTATATCCCCAAAACTCTTCACCGCTGCGTTGGAAGACGTTTTCAAGCTACTACACTGGAAAGGATACGGTATTAACATCAATGGCGAGTACCTTATGGCAGAATCGCTGGAGGACCTTAGCACTATACACAATGACCTCAATGGTGTCTCCCAACGGATAGGTCTTAAGATGAATATGGACAAAACAAAGATCATGTTTAACGTCCATGTCACACCTATGCCGGTAGTTGTTGGGAGCACTATGCTCGAAGTTGTTGACGAGTACATTTACCTGGGACAAATAGTCCAACTATGTAAGTCCAACTTCGACCGAGAGGTCAATCGACGAATTCAACTCGGCTGGTCAGCGTTCGGGAAATTACGACACATCTTCTCGTCAGGTATACCTCAATCTCTGAAAACTTAAGAGTATAACCAGTGCGTGTTGCCAGTGATGACTTACGGATCTGAAACGTGTTCCTTCACTGCTGGCCGTATGAGGACGCTCAAGGTCGCTCAGCGAGCTATGGAGAGAGCTATGCTCGGAGTTTCTCTGCGTGATAGACTCAGAAATGAGGATATCCGCAGTAAAACCAGAGTGACCGACATAGCTCAACGGATTAGTAAGCTGATGTGGCAATGGGCCGGTCATATAGCTCGAGGAACCGATAACCGATGGGGAAGAAAGGTTCTCGAGTGGCAGCCTCATACCGGTAGGTGGAGTGTAGGGCAACCCCCCACTAGATGGAGTGACGACCTGGTAAAACATGCAGGAAGTCGATGGATGCAGGTGGCTCAGGACCGTGCTTTGTGACATTACTTGGGGGGTTGGGGGAGGCCTATGTTCAGGAGTGGACTTGTGAAGGGCTGCAATGATGATAATGATGATAGCGGGGATCGAAGCTTGAATGCTCGCGTACTGCGAAATTTTCAACGAACTCTTAGAAATGTAAATAGTAGCCCTGAGCTACACGCGACACTAAGTAGAGGAGGAACATTATTATGCAAGAGCTGTGCAGCGTAATGCAGCGTATCTATTTCATTAGATAAATCGCTGGCAGCGCCGTAAAAGAGAGCACGTCTTGTGAAATTAAGCCATTCTTACTTCGAGTGCGCTTTGCTATGCATAGAAGATTGTAACTTCTTAATTAAGAGTTGTAATAGGTTCAATTTTTGAAAATTCAATTTTCTTTTAATTTAAAACACTACTACGATATTGAATTGTGTTGTATATTTTTATTTTAAAATCGAAATGTAGATGCACTGCCACTCCTAAGGAATCGGATTTTGTCTCATAATGGAAGGCAATTAAGAAAATGGTGGTAACAAAATCCGGGATACAGTTTGGTGTTGCTACTACATATCTATCATCTACATCCTAGACCTAATTATACCATTCAATAGCTAAGGAATCAAAAAGTCTTTATGTTAAATGAAGTCTGTAACACATCGGGCGCGGTGTAGGGGGGAGCGCAGTCGTTTTGAGGTCGTTTTGTTACGTACAGCTATTCTCGTAAAACACACGGTCGTGACCAAAACATAGCCACGCCCTGTACACTCAGCTTAAGGAACAGCATTATGGCTACTTTAAAAAATAAGGGTGACAAACGAGCACACAGTCCACCTGATGGTAAGTGGATGCTGTGGCTTATAGACCACACCTATATCCATCCTTGATTAAAATCAAAATGGTAATGCGTTGTCACCACTAAGGACTAAGATGGAATGTTTCGTTAGTAACAAGGATCCTGTTTTCTAATTCACACGAACCAGAGCAGCATTTAGCTGTTATTTCATGTTGATATTCTGTGAGAGCGTGGAACCTTCCCCGATCGAGCCGACTCATTCTAGTTGCAGCCATTATATTGCTATAGTTTGACTTCACTACGTTAGCATTTGCACTCTCTTTTTAAACTTGTTGGCAAAGAACTCGGCACCAACGCACAAACAATTACCGTCGTGTAACGAATGTATCGACATCGCTTTGATGTTGCGTTGAAAAAGCAATTTCATTATTATTTCTACCGGATAAAATATTTATTTGTTTTTTTCTGCAGATTACTCTGAACTTGTTTTAACGCTGGGAATATTAATTTATTTTTGCATGTTAGAGCCGCTATGCAGCGTCAAATCTAATCGAATGGACCATTTCGACTGGGGAAGTATCGGCGTAAAATATCTATTTGCCTATAAAAGACTATTGTTGAATATAGACTTATCCCATAACTTGCCTCATAGGGGTTTTGACAGAGTTACGACGCTTGGCATGCGGGATGGACCCGCAGTTGGCAAACATGCCTCCAAAGCGTATTTTTAGTTACCCTCTGTCGACTTTTATGACACGCACGTGACGATACGGGGTAGTGGATATTCTGACACTGGCATTCAACTAATTGAGTGGCTTACTTTTGCTTAATCTAACTGTTAAGCTGAATTTTTTGTTTTTATGAACCGTTGGTAGATTACAGAATAGGTGCATCTTAAAGTTTCACTGTACGCGATCAAGCAAAATTCGGCAATAGCATGTTCCTATTTACAATACAAAAATGTAAAACTGCGGTTGTCAACCTGCTTGCCAAGCATGGCAACTTGGCACAATCTCTCCTATGAGGCAATCTATTTGGGAGGACCATGATAAGCAGTAGACTTTTAAAGGTTGTGATGGTAATGGTAAACTACTAGATTTATTTTTAAAAGCAAAACCATAAGTGATTATATGTAAGTGGTAGCTTCGTCGTACGTTCAGAGTCAACACTAAAGAAATAATATTTGCTGTGAAGTAGACGCGTATACAGTCTTTTTACCTTTTGACAACGAGTCACAAAAAAATCAGGTTATTTGACACAGGCTACGTATACCGATACTGATTGAACTGTAATATAGGTAATCTTATAAATATGTTATTATGTGTGCTTTATTTTAGACTGAATCTAATTATCTGACTAACTAAGAATTATTTTATTATATTTATCCGGATTTTTTTATTTTTCGAAATAAAAAAGGTTTATATTTAAACACGCCTTCAGCGTTACACGCACAGTAAAACATGTAATTACATGCGCGAGACACTACTCTGTCCAAGAATAAATTTTGACTTTTTTGCCATCGGGGTATAATTTTTAAACGAAATCAGTCTAAGCTTACGTTGATATAAAAAAACAAAAATAAGTTTTCTTGTAATCAAACTAGAAACTTCACTCTTATACGTAAACGCTACGAAAAATCATTTTTTATAGAACGAAACGAGCGCACAGTCCACCTGATGGTAAGTAGGTGTTGTGATCCATAGTAACATACATCTACATTTATCTACCATTACAATTTTTAAAATGCAGATGCGTTGTCATCCTTGAGGAATAAATTGGAATACCTCGTATGCAGTAAAAGCAAAAGGTCTCCCATTTCCTACACTCACCATACGAAACACAGCGGAATTGAGGTGCTATTTTACGATGACTTTATGTGAGATCGTGGTCCATAATATAGATACTTTCTCTTGTAATGCAGTTCATGCTATACTCATATCCAAAAGCTGGATAAAGCCAGAACTCTCTTCCACGTCTTATAGTCTTCCAGGTTATATTTTACTACGTAACGACCGCACTGGTAAAAGAGGCGGAGGTGTCGCTATCTATCTGCGTAGTAATTTACCTTATAAAATATTAAACCCATCTTCTTCCCTATATTCCAGTTCAATGGAATACATTTTTGTTAAAGGTGCAAGAGTGTTAAAGTGTTTCTTGGAGTTGTGTAATGTCTACCTCAAGTGGATTACTTCTCTGATTTGGAAGTAAATTTATTGCCTTACAGTTCTGCCTACACACATCACATTATCATGGGAGACTTTAACACTGACCTATCCGGGGTTTCTCTTAAATATTCGAAACTGAGGTCGACCATGTTGTCGCATAATTTCACTATTTTGCCTCTAAATGCAACACATCACAACTTGCACTCTGCTGACACCTGGATTGACCTTATAGCCGTCTCCTCCGTTGATCACGTTGTCAGTTATAGACAATTGCCAACGCTGCCCCGCTTCTGGATTTTCACGGCATGACCTGCTTTATCTGTCGTATAAATTAAAGTCTCCCAAGCCTTTATCTGTGTCCATCTCTATTCGTAGTCTTGCTAGAATGGATATGGACAAGCTTAAATGCGATGCAGATGCTATTAACTGGTCATCTGTATATACTGCTTCCACAGTTGATGAAAAAGTTGACTTCTTTAACAGCAACATAATAGGACTGTATAATAAACATGCACCTAAACGTGTTGTTCGATTGAAGCGTCCTCCTGTTCCATAAAATACGATTGGGGTAAGAATGGCTATGGCTAAACGCGATAGAGCATTCCGTGCTTTCAAGAAGAATCGCACTGAACAGCAGAATGTAAAGTGGCAAGCATATAAAGCTGCAAGAAATCGATGCAATCAGATGGTGAGAGCTGCTAAACGCCGATATATCCACGAGCAACTACCTAATTCATCTTCGGCTGATATATGGAAGTTTCTGAATACGCTTGGATATGGAAAATCGCAATTTGACTATAATAGCGTCACCTTTTCTCCTGACGATTTTAATCGTCATTTTCTATCTTCTCAAATAGTTTCTGATAATTCTAGAGATAATGCTATATCTTTTATATCTTCCTTTTTTTTGCGTCCGAAGCAAATATGGGCAACCCTCCGGAAAGCGGGGGAGGGAGGTGGGGAATGCTCATAGCATACCACGCAGCCGGCTGCGTGGTTATGTGGAGACTTTTACCCACTAAACCCCACCTTTTAGGGACTGGCTTAACGGTCTAACGAGAGATCTCTAAGCCGTATACGGACGCGATCCTCCTTGGCAGAAAGGAGGGCGCAGATTTATATCTTCCATGCCTCCTTATTGTCATGATACTTTCACTTTTACTCCTGTAGACGAAGACGAGGTACGCAAAGCACTTTCCTCTATTATAGCCGTTGGATGTGATGATGTGAGTAGGGTAATGGTTTTGCACGTGCTGGATTCTGTTTTACCCGTGATAACTAATATAAATAACTTTTCGCTGACAAATGGTGCTTTTCCAACTCTCGGCGTAAAGCCTTTATTATTCCTATCCCGAAATCTACTGAATGCAGCGCTTTATCTAATTTCAGACTATCCTACCTTTTCTTTCTAATGTTTTGGAAGCTGTTGCTCATAAACAGATTTCTTTCCCCTTATCGGTCTGGTTTCCGCCCGGGTCATTCTACAACTACTGCTCTTCTCAAAGTTATGGAAGATATGACCGTTCTCATCTTAATTGATTTTTCTAATGCATTTAATTCTGTCGATCATGGTATCTTGTTAGCTCTTCTTTCTCATTTGAATATCTCGTATTCAGCTCAGGAATGGTTCTCAACATATCTCCGAGGGCGCCAACAGGCTGTGCGTACTGGCCATAAACTATATGACTGGCGTGATGTGTCAATTGGCATCCCTCAAGGCGGTATTATCTCTCCTCTTCTGTTTTACATTTTTATACACTAAATCTCAAGAGCTCTTACCATTTGTATGCTGATGATCTGCAGTGATATACGCAAGTGGAACCTTCAAATATCCTAAGTGCTATCTCACTGTTAAATGATGATTTGAAATATATCTCAGAATGGTCTACTGTGTATGGCATAAACGTGAACCCGTCTAAATGCCAAACGATAATCTTAGGTAGCTCAAGATTATTATCTAAGCTAGATATTCCCACCATACCATCAGTTATGTTTAATAATAATATCATACCGTTCTCTACTAATGTAAAGAACCTTAATGATTTCTTATATTTACGCGAACACTACACATTGAAATAATACTAGTTTTTACTAACTTTTTAATACCCGACGTTTCGAGAGATTTACAGCACCCATGGTCACGGGAAGGACTGAGATGTTTAACGTCCAGATGTCATAGTTAACCGCGGTTACCATAGATTAAAATTTAACTTTTGTTCCGATCTACACAGTATGAACTTATGGTATCATGAAGTCTTGCAGTTGTATGCTTGGGATGGGATCCCAAGCAGATGGTAGCACCCAGCCATCTTCTATATTGAAATTAGGATGTTTTTTGATTTCAATAGCCTCGCGAATCATCCTTGGAAGGAATCGGTGTTCTTTAGCGAGGATTTGTGGTCTATCAAATCTGATGTAGTGACGGGGGCGATCATGTACATGTTCACAGACTGCAGACTTCTCGGAGCGTCGATTCTTCACATCAGCTATATGTTCTTTGACGCGGGTTTTAATTGATCTTTAAGTTTGTCCTATGTAGGAGAGACCACATTCACAATCAAGCTTGTACACTCCTGCATCTTGCAGAGGGACGTTACACTTGACTGATGGTAAAAACTGACCAATCTTCTTCGACGGCTTGAAGTATGTTTTGATGGAAGCGCGCTTCAAGATGTAGCCAATCTTGTCAGTGACTCCTCTAACATATGGCAGTACAGCAGGTACACGCTCGACTGTGGCCGGCTTCACTCGTTCTCTGTGACGTAGGCGCGGGACCCGAAGCTTGTTGTCATGCAAAACTTGCTTGACGTGTTGGAGCTCGGCAGCCAGGTGTTTACTGTCACAGATCCCTCGTGCTCTCTGAAACAAAGATTTACCCACGGTAGCTAACTGTGAAGGATGGTGGTGAGAATCACCGTTTAAATATCTATCTGTATGGGTCTTTTTTCTATACACAGTATGGCTCAAGGTGTTATCAGGATTCCGAATTACTAACACATCTAGAAAAGCTAAGGAATTGTTTGCCTCTAACTCCATTGTGAACTGAATTTTAGAATTTATAGAGTTAAGATGGTCTAAAAATGCAGTTACTTTATCTAAAGGTAGACCGATTCTACTTTATCTAAAGGTAGACCGATTCTACCTTTAGTTAAAGTAGTAAGTACTGTAAAGCTCTCGAAACGTCGGGTACTAAAAAGTTAAATATACGCGATAAATTCCGTAAAAAGTAGTATTATTTCAATGTAAATAACCTTGGTCTGTACATCGATGGTTGCTTAACATGGAACAAACATATGCAGCAGGTGAGTCGCAAAACTATTGAAACTTTGCGATCTCTGTATTGATTTAAAAACTTTCTTCCCACCGATACCAAGATTTTACTTGTCCAATCACTTATTGTACCGATTATTGATTATGTCGATGTGTGTTGCTCAGACCTGTCTCAACTTCATCTTAATACATTGGAACGTCTGCTTAACAACTGCATCAGATACATTCATGATCTTCGTAAATACGACCATGTATCTTCCTTTCGTACACAGCTAAACTGGCTGCCTATCCGTCAGCGCAGTTATGTTAGAATACTATGCACCTTTTTCTCAATTTTGAACGATCCATGTGCTCCCAAGTATCTGAAATCTAAATTTCAATACCTGGGAGATTCTCATACTTTTTCTCTCCGTTCCTCGGCCAATCTTAAGTTGCTCACTCCTTTACACCGTACTGGTTATTTATCTCACTCTTTCGCCCTCACGGCCATCATACTCTCGAACGACATCCCTCTTGATATTAAAAAAGCTCCCAATAAATTCGTCTTAAAAATCAAGTCCGTAAGTATATGATTAAATCATTGCAAGTTTGAATTAACTCAGCTCTCTTTTTCGTATATGTTTCATATTTGTTCTGACATAGATAATATTTATACGAACCTATTGTATATATATATATATATATATATATATATATATATATATATATATATATATATATATATATATATATATAAATGTATTTTTCCTCTCTATTTGATTATTGCTGCACCGCCTCCTTATTATCATACATACAGTACATATGAGATTTTAGCCATAATTCGAAGACTTATTGAGCTTTTTCTCTCTTTGTTTATGACAATGAATTGATATACATATATTAATAGACATTACACAAAAACTTATAACATCTTTGATATAATATTTTTGTCGATCGATCGTTGGCTCTTAGATAGTCATAAAATCCGACAGTCTTAGTTCTTTCCCGTGGTATATCTTCTTCCTGAAATATTTTAGTTTATATCTAAAGCACGCTGCGTCTTTTAGTGTTTTGTTTTGGAGACGGCGGTCAAAAATATACTAAGCTGTAGAGAAATACTAGTAATATGTGTCGGAACGTCGTTCAATGCTTCCACACAAACTCGTGCACTATAACCGTTTTCTGCGCAGTCTAATATCCGGTGATACTGGCTAAAGTAGTACATTACATTCCGCTATTTCACGTTAATATTCTTTGCGAGCGTGGTTCAATCTCGGTCGAGCCGACCTAATCCTATTATATCCATAATATAGTTGCAGTATCACTCTATAATAGCAGGTATGCCCAAGTGTTATATCCTATCATACATATCCCGTACCTTAGCTTGACAAACAACATGTGTCAGAAATAGTATAAAAAACTGAATAAAAAGACAACCGAGAATTAATTGAATGTGGAAATGAACTGAATGCGTCGGAGCTCTCGTGTTCGTTTAAAACAGTAAAGTTTAGGCATATTGCATTCCTTTCGACACCCACGGCTCTGGTTGGAATTTTGTTGAATTCGAGCATATTTTCGAGTCCAACATGTGTCAAACTTGTGAAGAAGCGCTGTGATGATGGTGACGATGATAATATCTAATTTGTGAATTTCGTGCGCGCCCTTACACTTAGGAAATGGCGTCAAAGGCCTTTTGAAAAAATATCTAGAGAACACGTACAAGAATTAATCGTTTGCTCAGGCATTATTTATTTCGATGATATTAGCTATCAGTTACTACTTACTCAAGCTAGACAAATCCCAGGACAAGTGTCAAACTCTTTAAATAGAAAAATACAGACTCTTATACAAATGGGATGTAAAAAACGATCTTATATTCCATCTGACGGTAAGTAGCTACTGCAGCCTCTAGGAACTAGACCGCTGTCACCTCTAGGAACTACACTCGTAAATTTCTTCACATGGAATTTTCTGCTATTCACGACCATACTGTAGAATTTCCTGACACCAGCGGTTTTTCCAGAGCAATATTACTTGTGGTCCTTCAAGAAAGGAGCCTAATCCTTTCTAAAGTCGGCGACATATCATATTCTCAAAATGATTCAGGTAGAAACAGAATAAATAGTTTAGTTCACAACCGAGCGTCCTCTTAAAATTGTGTAATTTCGAGAAAAACGTAAATTAAATATATCGGAGTCAGTGCTTTAGCCACCGCAATCGTCTAAATTGCAAACAACATATACAACATTATTTCTGGAAATTCGTACACATCAGGGGAGAATCTGTTCTGATACATAATGTGAACTTAAAAAAAGATGCAAAACTTCAAATGCAACAACGACTCGGTTGTGAACTGAACTATTTATTTTTTCTACCAGCATCTTTATGACAATATGACACTGCATATTTGCAAATGGTGGTGCGGATATTCATAGGTGACTGTTTTCAAACACCTTAAAGTAAGTCTATGATCGTTTGCCTCTTGTTACATTAAAAAAAGAAAAAGATGGTTTGGCTCACTGACTGTCATTATACTGGCTTTCTCCTATTCATACGGGAACACAGTAGTGCACGCACTGATGCTGGGCGGCAAAAATAATTAAGAGGGCGGTACCGATCCAGACGAACTCCTAGGGAGTCTTAGGAATTAGTAGAGTACTTTAATTTATATACAGAGTAAAAACAATTACAAGTAGTGTTATGTACTAGTAAATCGCTTGAGTGGTTTCGAGCGATCGGACCATCTCAGATCTTGACTGGCAGATCATTGAGGTCATCCTTGACTTCATACATGGCATTAGTAGCGACAGCTGGCAAGTCGTATTGGCTACTTCCAGCGAGAGAGGGTTGCGTTAACGTTCTTGGTTGCGTTTTCGACGAGGATTTCTCGACGACATTTAAAGTTATTGAAAGCTAATTCTGATATATAAAATGTTTTAGAAATATAATAAATGGAAATAAAATATTACTTTATACTACCAATAGTAATAATAATCTTTATTTGAGTAAAACATGGTGTAAATGTCTTTAACATGTAAAAACGAGCTCGTGTAGAGGCGACACATGTGTCGTATTATCATCGATGGTGTGTCTTTCCTAGAATAGTGGTGTTGGGAGTAGAGGAACTGGGATTAGTGGTGACGGGATTTGTGCACGCAATTGAGGGAGTTCGGGAGGTGCTCTTCAAACTAGGTAAGACACATCATTTTATTTTATTGAGCGGATGGTTGCAAAGTAACTATTGATATCTTTGGTATAATGGATTACCGTAATATAACGCCTGATTCTATAAATTACCGTGTTTTAAATAATTATTTTTTGATTATTTTGTTCCATATGAAAAAATATTTAAATTAAATTATTTAAAGATTATATTTTTATTAGAAAACACTTAACTTTTATATGTTTTTCTGAATAAATCTTAATGTGAAAATACGTCTTGAAAATACCGCGGCATTAGGTGACAAATATGTCAGCAGGTTTCTTATTCCGACGTATACCGTGAAGTAAATATTTTAGATACCTGATTTATTTTTTATTTTTCGGGTTTTTTTACAGTTTCGCTCTTTCCGCTTTTGGTTCGAAAACTAAAAGACAATAAATCTATTTCCGAAGTATACTTTTGCGTTTCATTCACTAATTGTAGCATGTCAAAGGTGACTTTGACATTCTACAATTAGTTAATAATAACTTAACTTTCTTATACGCTAAATTAACATAAATATATTTTGTTAATTTAGTGTATAAGAAAGTTAAGAAGGAAAATTTAAGTCATCAAACATCATCATCATCATCATCATTACAGCCTTTCACAAGTCCACTGCTTTACATATGCCTTCCCCAAGGTATACCACAAATCACGGTCCTGAGCCACCTACATCCATCTACTCCCTCCATGTCTTACCAGGTCGTCACTCCATCTAGTGAGGGGTCGCCATATACTGCGACTACCGGTACGAGGTTGCCACTTGAGAACCTTTTTTCCCCAACGGTTGTCGGTTCTTCAAGCTATATGGCCGGCCCATTGCCACTTCAGCTTACTAATCCGTTGGGCTATGTCGGTCACTCTTGTTCTACTGCGGATATCCTCACTTCTAAGTTTATCACGCAGAGAAACCCCGAGCATAGCCCTCTCCATAGCTCGCTGAGCGTAAGTTGTGTAAGACGTCTAAGTCACCCACCGTACAGCCCTGACTTAGGGCCTTGTGATTTCTTTTTGTTCCCAAGTGTCAACGAAAAATAAAAGGCAAGTTTTTTTTAAAGGGCTTAAGAAGCCGTGGCTGCCTACGAAGAAGCGATTTCCGACCTGTCAGATCAAGACTGGCAAAAGTGTTTTTAGAGTTGGTTTAGGGGGATGGAACTTTGTATAAAGCATGATGGAGAATGGTTTGGAAAGATGTAAAATAAATATTAATAGTATCTAGAATACTTTTTGTATATCTCAAAACTTATTGAGTGTCCTACGTAATTCAATACACAGGTATTCATTTTGTAAAATATATCCCACCAAAAACATTCCGTAAAAAACTAGCCAAGTCTCGATGGAGCTGCTTGTTTACCTCTAAAAAGTAATGAAATCTAGACAAAGTCGTGCCAAGTCTAAGCTTCCTTACTGCGATTTCTTTATTATTATAGTTAATGTTGTGTGACTTGGCCGTTGAAGGGTACACAAGGGTACAAAATCAGGTGCTACATGACACCCTTACACCAATCTGTCGCCAGAACCGCTATCCATTGACGATGGAAAATAGCCATTTGGAAAACGTTGATTGAATAACCAGTCAATTGCAGGCGTCAAATCCACCACCGATCTAACATAAAATAGACGTACAGACGGACTTCTATCAATGATTCGATGTCCGCCTGTACTGGAAATAATTTTTTATACTGTTTGTTTCAGGCTCGCCTATACAAAAGTATTATTGAAATACGCAGCTTTATCAAGCCTACAATTGACTGGTTATTCAATCAACGTTTTCCGAGTGGCAATTTTCTATCGTCAATTTTCTATCGTAAAAAGAAATCGCAGTAAAGAACCTTAGACTTGGCACGACTTTGTCTAGATTTCATTACTTTTTGGAGATAAACAAGCAGCTCCATCGAGACTTGGCTAGTTTTTTACATTGATTTATTTTATTAGATTTTCTTATTCGACACATTCTTTTTCTTTTTAGGAGTAATTTTTTTATTATTACAAATCTTTCTTTCCGGTCCTGATTCTTGTACAGTAGCAACAGTTTTTCGTATTGCCCATTCGCGTTCATTATTTATTCTTTTAGACGGTTTAGATGGTTTAAAATATGAAAGATCGGCGCGGTATTTACGCCTAAGCCGGTTGTATTCGGTGATCGCTGAGGCTTGAGCTTTTATACTCTTGAACTCAACATTTATGAGGTGCATCCCATGAAGATTGGTTACTCGTGAAAGCGCCACGTAGGCTTGGCCACAAGTGAATATGGAGGCGCCACTGTCCATGAGGGCATTTTATAGACTTAGACCTTGACTCTTGTGAATTGTTAGGGCATATGCCACACAGATTGGGAATTGATCCCTGTACACGTATGCCCAGGGTATGATCTCAAATTTTGACTTAATGGGCAATAATTCGTGAATCAAATTATTAGCGAATTTTACTACCAATTGTTTAGGCTTTGTTTGGTCTTCCGGGTCCCACCTCACTTTTTGTACAACGCCTAATGACCCATTCACTAAACCTAAACTAACATCAATATTTATCCTAAGCATTACTTTAGCTCCCTCTTTAATGATTATAGTTTCTTCCAGTCCAGCAGTCATCGACGCATCATCTTCATATTTTTGTAAACACGCCCGGGCTTTCGTCATCATACATTTTGAACAATCCAAGGAATCTTTAGCAACTAACTTTATCTCGGGGTGCGGAATCGCTTTTAACATAGCATTATTTAACTGCATACACATATTTCTAGTCGGTAGTAAACAAACAGTATCTTCTGGTAAGTCTAGCGTAATTTGTTTATTTAACCTTTCTCTTACTGCGCCCGCCGTAACAAAAAACAGCTTTGTCACCTCAGCTGGCGGCACTTGTTATAAACATTTATGTTTCTCACTTATGTTTAAAGAGGTTTTTGTTACAGTTATTTAAAGCCGATAAGATTTTTGATAAGTAGAAACAATAACCATAACATTTAAATGTTTATTTTATTTTGTACAGCTCTTTGTTTCTAACGGATCTTGATAAAGTGTACTTACTGACAACAAATTTTGAACGAAATATCATAAGTTTTTATTTTATTTTTATGTCCTTACAATCAATACAACATATTCTTCCTAAATGAACCGAAATTATGCATGTAATAATTATAATAATTCTACTTTTTAACTTGCAAACATTTGCTAAAAATTCGACAATAGACAGTTTGCGCGCGCTTTGTATCCTCATTTTCAAAACCTTTTTGTGTATATATTATAGCGTCTTCCTTTATTTTTCTTATACAATCATATAGATATAACATTTAGCAATTCCTAGTAAAAGTATTTACTATGGATTCGAATAAGAAATATACTATTATTATCTTATTAGAAATCTTGACCGTTATGAATTTTTCGCGTAGAGGTTTTTTGATTCTACTTTTTTATCAATTGAAACATAAAAAGTTACTTTTTTTGTAACTTAAATCATTCAAAAACGTTACGTAGTAAAGATAAATAACATTACTTACAGTTTTATGAAAGAAAATCTAACTAAAATCACAATCACAAAACTTCAACGATTACGCAACAAGCAGCACTAACAGCACAAAAGCGAATGGCTGTTAATTGATTTTGTCTATGTAACCGAGTGAATATAGTTCTTCAAAATACTCTTTGGTTTGTTCAGAATCGAATGAAATAGTGTTCAATCGAAAATATACTGTATTTTTATATAAATTAATGAAGAAAATAGTAGCACGTAATGCGGACATGAATTCATGTCCGCGGTACTCAACGGTCTCGTCGAGATGAATTCATGTCCACGGTACCTTAAAGGAATTTGAGTAATGTTCGAGTAGAATAAAGTTAATCGTTCGACTATTTTTTCTTGTAAACTTGTAAGTATAAGTATAAAAGCCAATCTAGTGTTATCCAGAGTTTTCCTTTAATTTTATTTATATGCGTATTAAAAGCAGAAGGGGAGGCATTCGCCCAGCAGTGGGACGCTATAGGCTAGATTAAATTAGATGTGTCCCACTACGCCGGATTTTTGCAATGACAGTAGATTTTTATGTACCAATGGTAGAAGGGGGCATTACCATATCTCTAAAACAGCTGAGATCAGCTGAGGGTTCTTCATCAGATACTTTAGACCTTCGATTTTTGACATCAAATGAAGCGGCCCACCAAGTTGAATATTTTTTTGTAAAGGCGGTATGTCGACCTCTTCTAATAGTTTGATTGGGCTCTTGTGTTTTCTAATCAGGGTCACCAGGTACTCCGATGTTCGATTATCCTAGTTTTTATAGTTTTCCCTTTATGTGGCCATTAAACCCTAACTCTGTACCAAATTTCGGCTCTCTGAGTTTATGGGAAGTACTAGTTCTATTCTGATGATCATGAGTGAGTGAGTGAGTGTCTAAAATGCGAAACTTTGCTTTCGCTTAAATTCGGAACTAAATGACCTACAGACTTGAAATTTTGGATTTTAAGTGCGTGATTATAGTTTACTGGATGACGAAAATTTCTGCGTTCTGGTATTATCCAGAGGTTCCCAAATAGGGGCCTGAAAATGCGGCGAAATGGTTCCAGTAAAGGATGGTACGGCAGTGTTTGCTTCGCGCTCGACTTGGCGGGGGCGCTGCCGTGCCCCCCGATTAATCTTTAACTGTTTTCATTTTGTGACAGCTATCTCTAATATAAGAATTGCGCACAAAGTCTATGTTTCACGAGCTTTGTTCCATCATGGTAAGTAACGAACGAGAATAGTATTAAGCTTAGGATTTATTGATAAAATTAACAACCAAATTTTGTAATTATTACCTTACATTATAGTCTATTTGTTGTATAGAGATATATGTAAGTTAGAAAAAAATAGAGACGCACCGGTAGTGTGTATATTTACACGAACTGTTTCTAGACACATAGCACGTGTTAGCCAAGTTCAGAAAAGACAAAAATGACGCATAATCATTTCTAGCTACAGAATAGCGGGTCAGCCAAGTTCGGCAAAGAAAAGGCCGGTACGCCGGTGGTGTGTATATTTACACGTCCCGTTTCAAGACGAAAAATAGTGAATCAACCAAGTTAGGCAAAAAAGACACTGACTTCTTATACATTCGTTTTATGAATTTATGTAGATTTTATGCAGTTTTGTGGTAGAGCCATGCTGCAGCTATATTAATTGTATAGTTGTAGCACGAATGGGTATGGCTCAACCGGGGAAGGACCACACTCTCACAGAATACCAGCGTCAAATAGTAGCTTAATGCTGCTGTGTTTCATATGGTGAGTGTAGAGAAATGGAGATCCTTTTTACTGGAAAAGAGGCATTCCATCTTAGTCCTCAAGGCTGACAACGCATCTTCATTTTGATTCGCAAATAACGATAGATGAGATGTCTATGGCCACAGAAAGCACTTACCATCAGGTGGATTGTGTGCTCGCTTGTCACCCGTTTCCTATAAAAAAAACCGTTGGTTGAAAATATCAAAAATATTAAGAATATATTTTGCCTATTTTTAAAACTTGTAAGTTTGTAACTTGTAAATGTTTTTGCTAGATTCTGTATTAGAATAAGATGATAGAAATGTTAATAGGGTTTTGTTTTAACGAAATATAGGTGGCGCTAGTTGTCACGGTGAACATCGACCTCCGTATTAAAATTAAAAAATAGTGATTGAAATACAGTAAATCAGGGCGTTCCATATAAAAATAGATACAATAGAGCGGTGGAAATGTTATCTTAGTGAAAACTAGTATATATGGTGTGAAACTCAATCAGTATTGAGAAGGCAGATAACACAGTAATTAAAGTACGAAATGATTAAGTGCAGGTGAATTAATAAGTGTCCTCTCCATAGTATTGCTACAATCCATAACATAAGTGAAAAACTAATCCATAAAATATTGAATTTGCTATT
Source organism: Parnassius smintheus behrii (assembly GCA_036936625.1). NCBI lineage: Eukaryota > Metazoa > Arthropoda > Insecta > Lepidoptera > Papilionidae > Parnassius > Parnassius smintheus. The sequence continues at coordinate 3,612,212 of JAUPFT010000031.1, forward strand.
TTTACACGGCGGGGAAACGTTAGCTGTTTAAATTTGTAAACACAAGTCAGCAGACCAATCAGCTGATTCTATTCTACCATCGATGATAAATCGCATGCTTTGTTGTTTAAGTATAATATTAGCACAGCTATAACACAATAGATGGCGACAACTCAAAAACAATTTTTTTTTATTGGTTTTACAAGAGAAAGGAAAGACTTCAAAATGTCAAAAAATTGTTTTAAATACAGAAAAGAAATAAAAAAAATATCCTATACTATTAAACGAGCAATTCTTGTATATATATATATATATATATATATATATATATATATATATATATATATATATATATATATATATATATATATATATATATATATATATATATATATATATATATATAATCGGGATCTCGGAAACGGCTCCAACGATTTTCATAAAATTTAGTGTCCAGGGAGTTTCGGGGATGATAAATCGATCTAGCTAGGATTTATTTTTAGAAAATGTCTTTTTGTCCGTGTTTTTAGGCAATGAAAAGCTGCTACAATATCGTTAGAATAAGAAGGTAAATTTTGACGGCTTGTTAGTGATTATAAATAACTTAATTGGTATAATGGTCGGTCACAGAAACGTAAAACCCCGGTTCGAGCCCAGACGGACAGACCGACTTTTTTCATGTTCCTTTCTTTTTTGAGAAAATCTATTTTTTCGAGCCCTTTTTTAGTATTTTTTAAAAACACGAAAATTAAAATAATTGCACTCATGATTTTTTATTCAAATAACCAGTTCCGTTTTTCCTGTTATGTCGCTAAGATCAAAAAATATTATTTATATTTCATCAGTATGTAATTTGTATCTAAATATAATTTTAATAACACACGAATTAAAAAAAAGTCGAGCGAAAAATACCGAGCAAAGCTCGGTCAACCAGGTACTAGTAAATAACATAATATATATATATATATATATATATATATATATATATATATATATATATATATATATATATATATATAGGGTCAACTGTCCAACATTGAGCCAGTAGTACACAATGAAACATTGCTATATTTCAAAAATGCGAAGTTGCCAGATAGTGCACATTACATGTAAAGACGCGGCCCCAAGTCCCCTCCCACCGCCCCAGTTCGCGACTGCGGCGCGTGCGAAGCAGACGCGTCGCGGTAATTGTACGGATTTTACGCAAAAAAGTAAGATTTTTTAATAATATTTGTCGATTTTTCATTATTATGTGTTAAAGTTTGCTTTTTTTCTTAATATTGCTTGACATTGTACATGTATTACAGATTTCAGTTACGTACAAAACATACTTGGATTGTTTTATTTTACATTTTTATTTCAAGGTTTTAGAAATATGTGATATATAGTACACAATGAAACGAAACCCCGTTGTACACAATGAGCCATGTTTCATTGTGTACGAATCGTGTTTCATTGTTTGCCATGTGACCCACTGCTAGTGTTTGTCTTTTTTATTATATCTACACAAATAACCTAACATTTTTTCTTTTGTCTTACGTTTTCTTTTAGTTAAAGATTTACTGATGCATTGTAATTTTTACTTTTTGTTTTAGATGGCGCGCACTAAAGTTAATAAAAGAAAGAAAGGTAACCACACTGCTGATAACATGCTTCAGGCTATCAGACATTATAGGTAAGGATGGAGTATCAGAAAAGCAGCTAAAGAGTATAATGTACGCTATCCGACACTGCAACGTTACATTAAAAAAAAATGTTAATGTTAGTACTGCGGATTTACACAAGCAGCGATTGACACCCAATTATGATGTCAACAAAATATTTACTCATGAACAAGAAAAATCACTGACAGAATATATCAAAGAATGTAAATTAAAATTTTATGGGTTATCCACTAATGACGTTCGAAGCCTTGCTTATCAAATGGCAACTATTAATAATATTAAAACTCCTGATAGTTGGAATCGTGAACAAATGGCAGGCCTTGAATGGCTTCGGTCATATAGATCAAGGAATCTGGATTTATCGTTGAAAAAAAACAGAATCCTGCAGCCTTGCTCGTGCCACCGCTTTTAACAAAGAGACGGTTAAGATGTTTTTTGATAACTTAAAGAACGTTATGGAACGCCACCCATCTTTTGGAAATGGCTGTAGAATCTACAATTTGGATGAAGCTGCTACTACAACCGTTCAGAAGCCGCTAAAAATTATAGCACCTAAAGGGCGCCAGAATATTCGTAAAATAACTAGTGGAGAGAAGGGTACATTAGTGACAACATGTGCTATTGTCTGTGCGTCTGGGCAAGCCTTACCTCCGGCGTTAATTTTTCCAAGGAAGAACTTAAAGGATTATATGATGACTGGCGCCCCTATTGGATTCCTCGGACTTGCTAATCCAAGTAGGTGGATGAACGCAGAGTTGTTTATCGAAGTAATGAAGCATTTTATAAAACATACCTCTGCAAGTTCAGAAAATCCAGCTTTATTAATCATGGACAATCACGAATCCCATTTAAGTATCGAAGCTCTGGACATGGCGAAACGTTCTGGAGTGACAATCCTTACATTACACCCCCATACAACAAGTAAAATGCAAACTCTTGACGTGGGCTTAATTGGTCCCTTCAAAGCCTATTATAATAGTGCCGTAGATTCATGGATAATGAGAAATCCCGGAAAACAGATGACTATATACAATATAGCCGAGTGCGTAGGATACGCATATGCAAAATCAATGACGCCGGTTAATATAACCTCTGCTTTTAAAAAATGTGGTATTTTCCCGTTCGACGCAGACGTTTTTAGCGAAATCGACTTCATTCCATCTGCTGTTACCGACAGAGACCAACCGGAAACGTCATCTGCGAAATTAATGGCAGCACCTTCTGAACAATTAAACGACAGAAAGAATCTTGTTAGTCCGTCATCAGATGTTACCTGTGCTCATAGTCCAATACTGTTTGAGGAAAACCCTTCTGAAGATGTTGGAGGTGATAATACTGGAATCCGGAGTGCTGAAAGTCCATCTTTATTGGAATCTACAACTCCTGAACACATTATGGCTCTTTTTGAAGCACAAAATTCTCAAAGTCCATTTTCAATTATGCACGAAATTCTGAAAGATACAGGCGACCGGACATTTAAATCACCCAAAGAATTTATGCTGCCTTTAAAAAGTGGACCACGGGCTAGACATCGTAAGCCGAGAAAACTAGGAAAAAGCATGATTGCTACGGATACGCCAGAAAAGAATCAGATAGCTGAAGATCGAAAAAAAACACGAGACAAGAAGTCTGCGGCAATTGCAATTAAACGACCTATACTGCAAGAAAAAAATTTCGAAGAACCAAGGAAAAAGAAGAAAGCAAAGAAGGTTGTAATTCCATCAGATCCTGAAACAAGTGAAGAGGAAAATTTTGAGGTTATAGATTTAAGCGAGTCTGATATAAGTGGTAGAGAGGATGAAGATGAAGATCTTGACGCTGACAATTTACCTATGGTAAACGAAAACTTTCGAGAACTAGAAAGAAAGCCTAAATGTAATGATTACGTATTGGTATCATTCAATACTAAAAAGATAAAAATATATTATGCTGCGGTAATAACAGAAGTTTTGAATTCTGAGACCTACGTGGCATCTTTTATGAGACTTAAAGTAAAAGAAGATATGAAATGTAAATACTACATGCCATTAGAACCGGATTTTGCTGAAGTGAATATTACAGATATTAAAATGATTCTACCGCTACCAAAAATAAATGGCACAAAATCCCGAAACTCTACTTATGTTTTCCCACTTCGCATGTCACCAAAGTTAAATTTGCGATAGTAATGTCATAATTTTGTTTAAGTTTCTCTTACTTTAATAAAACTCACTCGAAATAAAAAATGATCTGTATTATTTTTAATATAACAAAAATAAACTAATAAAACGAAGGTTATAAATATAAAGCACTGTTTTATTAATGAAATTACCAAATTTATTGCAAATAGTACAAAATAATAAGTACATCGGATACTGGCTCATTGTTAAATATAGCTAGGCTCATTGTGTACACACATAAGTACACAATGGATCATTTCCCATTTTTTAAAAAAACCTTAGTCATGATATATCTACAAATGTTTTAAGAAAAAAAAATAATGCTAATCTATAGCCAAGTAAATTTGCTATCTTCGCCTAAAAACTTACACCTAATATCTTAAGAAACAGCGGAGTTAAAAATTTAGGTGGCCCATTGTTGGACAGGTTACCTTATATATATATATATATATATATATATATATATATATATATATATATATATATATACAAGTAGGAGAAAAGTTTTACTTTTTTAAAATACCGTTATTTTCACAGTAAAAAGAAATTACCTAAACTATCGGCGTCTTGAAGCTTGATTCCTGTCATCCTGTCGCCCCGTTAGTATCGCTTAGGCTTTTGAAGAGAGAAGTTGTGTCGCTTACGATCAGAATACACATTACGCAACAGGAGGACGTAAAATTAAAATAGGAAATAACCGTGATAAAAATAAGAAGCGACTGGGTTGGCGTTAAGAAACAGGCATAAATATTTTAAACCTAATGGAATAAGTATGTAACGACCTATCTAATTACATTATTTGTGATTACAAACATGTCGGTACATGATACGACGCGCGGGGAAGTGGGGGCGAAATTAGAATTTGAGCTGCCTTACTATATCTCCTTAAGTGCGAAAAAAGAAAAAAATGCCTATGCTATTTTTGTGAATATCAAAAAATACCAAATTTAGACAACGCGGCGGATTAATTTCATTACTCAATATATATCATTTGTATTTTCATGTTCATTGTATCTGGTACTATAATTTGAATGCTCGAGCGGTCACTAATGAAGTGTCACAGTTTAGATAGATGCTCAATAGAACAATAGGCTAGACTGACTATTGATTCAATATAGAGTCGATGGATTCATAATAATTCGTTTTGTGTAGTACTATCATTTAATCTGTGGTTTTGTGTTGTACGTATTCTATCTGAAATTAGCGTTCATTTATTTTCGGTATATTGTAAAATAGTGTCGCCATACGTATAATCGTTTATACGCGGATAACGAGAGTGAAATCTACGGTTTTATGTAGTTCGAAAATATTAATCGTAAGGTTTTTTTTTTACTTCACATGAAATAATTAAAATAAATCATCATCGTTGTCATCAGCTTGCGATAATCTACTGCTGGGCACAGGCCTCTCCCAAGGCGCGCCACTTCTGACCTTCACCTTCACGCATCCATTTTTTGTCAGGCGGCTTGCGCAGATCTTGATATCGTTTAGGCACCATATGTGTGTACAGGTAGGCTGCACTGATCGAGGACTTTCGTTTTCAGTTGTCGTGGTATGGGTGACAAGAAGGCTTATCGAAACTTCTCGAATTCTGCCCAGTCCAACTGAATCTGCCTGTCTTCTTCTTTCTCAAAGTTGGTTCTACTTAATTGTACTATCAACCTCAGGTGGATATACTCTTGAGCTCTTGACCAACTTCAAGTATCCTACAAACAACGAGAATCGGATTTGATTTTGGATGACAGGGGTGACCACGCAACTTTTTGATTGTTAATTGAGGGTTAATGTGAATGTGTATGGACCACAGCATCCATTCACCATTAGGTAAACTGTGTGCTCATTTGTCAAACAATGCTATTAAAAAGCGGCAGCCCCCACTATATGGAGTGATGATCTGGTAAGACATGCAGGAAGTCGACGGATGCAGGTGGCTCACGACCGTGGTTTGTGGCATTATTAGGGGGGGGGGGGTCTATGTTCAGAAATAATTATGGTGATGTATATGTATACTAATGATACATATGCTTTAATTATTAATATCGATATTCCAGTGTTTATAATCCAATAATAAACACAGATTCTCAGGGAGACTGACCCAAATCTCTTCCTTGATTCATTGCATTGTGCATTCACTCCTAAATATTTCGCATACTTTATTATTTCCTCACCCATCTAGTATAAAACCCTTCATTTTTCATAAACACGGTAGGCTCATATTGTAGCCATATAAAGTGGTAGCACGAATGGATCGGTTTGGCCAGAGAAGAATCACGCTCTCACGGAATACCTGTGCAAAAGCTTAATACAGCAGCTTAATACTGCTGTGTTTCATGTGTTGAGTGTACAGAACCGGATACTCCTTTTTACTAATAGTAAGTGGAGGACCCACAGATATTTACATATATCAAATACGAATAAAAAAATGCAGATGCGTTGTCAGATCGTTCATTCATTTATTCATAACAACCTATTAAATGTCCACTGCACAACACAAGCCTCCGCCATAGATAGCCTCATCTACTTCATGGATATGGATATATTTGTCACGTTTAAATAGCGAGTTAGCAAGCGCAGTTTTTTATTAGTATTAGCTGTCTGTTTTTTTTATTACCAAGAAGGTGCTGCTGCCCATCTCCTGTTTCAGATTTCCTCTATTGCCACAAAGGACACCCACGGAATGAAAATATGGTGTAGTAGATTTTCACCATAAAAAGGAACTCCCGTTCTCGTCACTACCCTTACGAAACACAGCAGCATTATGCTGCTGTTTCATGCTGGTATTTTGTGAGAGTTTAGTCCTTCCCCGGTCGAGAAGTCATATTACAATGTGACTATTACAAATAGAACCAACACCATGACCATATATTGGGCTATGCGATAACTTCAATCAATGGTGAATCGATTTTAATCATGATTTTTATAAATTAATAACAACCGAGACCCATAAGTAGTATAACTCAAATACACCTCAAGATCCGTGAAGAGGCAGTGTAGGAATATCCACCACCCATATCATCCCGTAAGTGTCTTAAGAGGCAACAGAGGGAAATTAATCAGGAAATGGCAGCAGCGATGACTGAAAATGAAAATAAACTGAGGTTGAGGCGGTTTGTCGAGCGTGGAAACTATGTTCACCTATTCCCCTCTGAGACAATCTAAGGGAGAAGGGATATATTCAGCAGTGGACTTAATAAGCTGTAACGGTATACCTTAAGATCCCATTTAAACCTGAGAAAAAATTCTATCCCTAAGAGTAAACACAGCGGATATATTTTTAATGACGACATTTAAGATGTCACTTAGTTTATAATAATTATTTTATTCGATTTAACTTTACAGGCATAATTATTTGACGTTTAAGTGCAGTCAAGAACTTCAAATAATTAAGCCTATAATTTTTTAAAACTTTTTTAAAAAACGAAAACGTATAAAATAATTTCCACATAATTTAATAACTTTCGAAGTTGGGGCTTTTATTCTTCGATATACGGTGTTAGTGACCGTGTGGAGAACATCCACTGGCCCATATCGTCCCGTGGTTGTAGTAAGAGACGATAGAAGGTAACTAAAACAGAAGATGGCAGCAGCATCTTCCTGACAACAACTCAAAATAACATAACTGCGGTAGCTAACTCGCCTATCATACGTGGCAACTAAAGAAAAACCATTCCCAGGAGGCAATCTACTGAGAAGCCTATGTTCAGCAGTGGACTTGTGTGGGCTGTATGGTGATGTTTACTTTACCAGCAGTACTGTTACTTTGTTGCAGAGATATTTAGAGTAATAACAGTTCACTAATGAATAGAGGATATGAGCTATAGAGCATTTGCTATAGAGCAGCCTTCAATTTCCTACCGCTGAGTACAGGCTTCATCTCATTTCTCAAACGACTTTAGGGCCGGATGAGAACCAGCGCTCCATCAATGCGCGTTAACGGACTTCGTAGGTCTTGGAAATAAGCACTTTATTACGCTTTTTGGAGCTTGACATGACATATGTATGTATGAATGTTATGATTCTTTCATCCAGGCTTCAACATAATAAAAAAATTAACAGACATATTAAAAAAGGAATGAAAGTGAACGCAAGTAAGACGAAAGTGATGGTTTTTGAAAGAGAAGAAAGCAAAGCAAAGGTATGTGAAATAAGAATAGAAGGACAGTTAATTGAGAAAGTGGATGAGTTTGTGTATTTGGGATGTGTATTTAACAGGGATGGTAGATATGATACGGATATAGAACGACGAGTAAATGCAGGGAATGGAGTGAATGGGGCACTACACTCTATTACGAAGAATCAGAATGTGTCAAAAAAGGTACGTATGGTAATTCATAATGCTGTGTTAGTCCCTACTTTAATGTATGGTAGTGAAAACTGGGTGTGGCAGAAGAAGCACGAAAGTAGAATAAATGCTGTAGAAATGCGGTTTTTAAGGAGTGTGCTAGGGTTGAATCTGAATGACAGGGTGAGAAATTGCGTGATTAGAGATAAATGTGATTAATGAGAGATAAATTATTGATTTTTTTCTGGCTTTTTCTAATTAATGTTTAAATATTTCACTAATCAACCCTAGACATCAAATGCACTTTTTTGTGCTAGAAAAACTGCGTCGAATGTCGTCAAGTAAATCAAAAACGAACCACGCGTTCAAAAATTATAGCTATTTAAAAATTATACTGTCGAAAGATTACTCACAGAAATTATTTTAAATTCGTTTGATTTTCGATTTTTAATCAAGAAACAAGATGGATTTACGATGAAGTGTTGTTAGCGCTGGGATTTACGATGAAGTGTTGTTAGCGCTATTATGCAACGCGCGCCATCCAGCAGAGGATAGCGCGAGATTTTCATTCAGTTCTAATTTGAACTACAATTCGATTGTATTAGCTTTGGTTTCGGGAGTTCGAATTACTAATGTACTAATTAAATTATCGAATCAAATTCGATTGATTCAGAACTCGATTCTATCGTAATTCGGCCTGGATGTGGGATTGATTTTGGATTATTTATTTCAAAAGTACCAAAGAATAAATAAAATGTGACCATAACAATGTCAATATACTCTGTTAGAATAAAAGATGCTTTATCCTTTGCGAGACATCCAAAGGAAATATCACCCAATACATTATTAAATGCTTTTTTAAGGGATGAGACGATTTAAGATAATTCACTGTACTCGGACGTCCCAGACGAACGTATGTTCCAACAAAAACCCGTGCAAATGAAAACAGTATGAATCGTGAAAGCAATAAGAACACTATAATCTCGGCGATTCTCTGTAGGAAATCAAGAAAAACATTTTCAGATACAAATCACCGGCTCTTTGTTAACGTTAGTGATGGGCTACCTAAAGATGGTAAAGGCGCAAGTGTCGAAAGCGTAAAAACTTCTGCACAAATTAATTCGAAGCAATTGACAAAAACATACAACCTTCCTATCATTTCTGAGGGAATTTTTGAGGCACTCAGTTTGCCGAACTGCTCTATTGCATTTTAGTAGACGTTTTGTGTATTTTAAATATTTTATTCCTCCGGCACGTTTAGACGATATTTTCTACACCGCACTATAAATCAGCTCGTTATACACGTGTTAGAGCCATGCTGCTGCTACTGCTAAGCAACTACATTATGTTTGCGGCACAAATGTGTCGGCTCAACCAGGGAAGGAGAGCCGCGTTTTTAGAGTTTACCAGCGTAAAATAGCAACTTCAGTGCTGCTGTGTTTCTTATAGTGAGTAAAAAAAACCTTGTTTCTTTTTCAAGGATAGATAAAGATATCTTTGAACAAAACGCAACCCAAAACTTTCCAACATGGTTACACGCACCGAATACGTTGCCTCGACTACGAAAGGGCCTAGCTCACAATACCAGCATTAAATAATAGCATAATACTGATGTGTTTCGTATGGCAAGTGACAAGAATCGGACACCCGTTTCAACTTGTAACGAGGCATTTCATTCCATTTGCTTTTTAACGACGATAGGCGTGGGTATCCTTGGGTCACAGCGTTCACTTGTTCTTGGTTTTCACATTTTCTTCTGTAAAAAACACCCGTCATAATAAAAGATGAGAAGCCATATTATTATATAGGTTTAAATTTAAGCACTAAATGTAATGTGGATTATTATTATTATTTTTGGGGTATCTATATAGTTTTCTCATCTGGTTGGGTCCCATAAATATATAATTATAAATGAAAATGAAAAGATAAATATACATAAATATCAATAACATAAAATAAATATAAAAATACATAAATAAATAAAAGCCCAACCAGATGGACGCCCTCGGCAGGGGAGACCAAACGGCCGAGGGTTAGGGGGAAAGGGAAAGAAACCGGCGGACGATGCGGGCGGTATCGAGGAGCACCGCCTTCTGCATTTGAGCCTGGAGCGGTCCGCCACGTAGTCCCAGTCGCCTCAGATGACCCGAGAGGCTGGCTGGGATTAGCCCGTTTGCAGAGACGACTACAGGAATAATTTCGGTCGGCAGACCACCCCACATATCGGTCACCTCGTGAGCCAGGTCCAGATATTTTGTTCGTTTATCTGTTTCGGCTTTCACGAGGTTCTCGTCATACGGATTATTATTATTATTGTGGGGTATCAATATAGTTTTCTCATCTGGTTGGGTTCTAATTATACATAATTATAAATGAAGATGAGAAGATAAATATACATAAATATCAATTACATAAAATAAATATTAAAATACATAAATAAATAAAAGCCCAACCAGATGGAGGCCCTCAGCAGGGGAGACCAAACGGCCGAGGGTTAGGGGGAAAGGGAAAGAAACCGGCGGACGATGCGGATTATTATTATTATTATTATTATTATTATTAATGGATAATATAAACGAAAAAAAATTATATAGAAATGAGGGGAGGCCTGTGCCCAGCAGTGGGACGTTATATAGGCTGTAACTTTACTTTACTTTATACACAAATACATAACTAAGGACATCCTTAATACAGAAGATAATTATAGAAAATAAACGAGCACGCTACTCACCTGGTGGATCACCAAGAGGATAGTGGGTGCATTGCCGGTCTTTTCAAATGGAGTAAGCTCTTTTGTTGAAAGTCTTCAAGTAGTATCTCTAGTAGTAGTAGTAAAATCCGCGAAGAAGTTGTGCGAGGAAAAACTTCGAGTAAATCACACAGTGGTGGACCGTCAAGCATCTAAATGGTGTTGATGATATCTCTAATCGCAACGTGCGATTGTGGAGTTTGGAGGCTGTTTACATTAAACATAAAAACGTGATTGTGAAACGTGACTAAATCATCATTCGTTATCATCGCCAGCAACGATAAAAATTGCAATAGTTAAATGTTATTTTAAGTTCTAACTGCCTGTAAGTTGTTTGTCAATTTAGTTTTGTAAAAAGAGGTGAAAATAAATATCGTGAGGAAATCTGCATATCGTAAAAATAAGAAATATTTTGAGGGTGTGTGTAAATTTCTCCAATACGCATTGAAAGAAAAAAAGAAAGAAAGAACACGTTATTTGATTTAAAACAAAGAAATATACAAACACAAGGGGCAAAAATATGCAAGCAGTACTTACATGCATATTTAATTAATAAATAAAAAAATTGAAATATGATATAATATAGGTCTCCAGCTCAGCATAATGCTGTAGGCAGCGCTGGTTTTTAGTTGGAACCTCGTGACTTCACTATCAAGTCGGTGTGTAACATTACAATTACGAGTAACCGAGTAATTAGAGAATAGTGCTCACATATAATAGGTACTTACATATGAAATTGGCGTTTTGTACGGGAGAAGGGAATATATTTAATTAATCAAAGTATGCACCGTTGTTATCTATGCACTTTTGCCATCTCATAGGAAGTTCATTGATCCCCTTACTATAAAAACATGTGGCGAGAATCAATAAACTTTTTGAAATGAACTCTTTTTTTGCGGTTTGGACTGCCGCATTGGAGTTGATTTTTTTTCCTTGTAAGAAGTTGTCCAAATTCTGCAAAAAGTGGTAATCTGTTGGAGCCAGGTCCGAGGAGTGCGATGGATGTCGCAGACATTCCAATTTTAGCTCATTTAACTTAATGGTTGTTTGTTGTGGAGTGTGTGGTCTGGCGTTGTCGTGAAGCAGCAGTGGCATAGAGCGATTGACGAATCTCGGTTGTTTAGCAGCTAGTTCTTCCTTCGTGGTTTGCAGTTGCTGACAATAGATATCTGCCTTAATCGTTTCGCCAGATTTAAGAAAGCTGTTGTGAACCACACCGGCGCTAGTCCAACAAACACTCACAAGTAACTTTTTCTGAGTCAATTTTCGTTTAGGGCAGGATTTGGCTGGGTCTCCAGGGTTAAAAAATTGCGACAAGCATTTGCGACTATCGTACAGTATCCACTTTTCATCACAAGTAATGATACGATTTAAAATCCCTTCATTTTTGTGTCGGTTGAGCAAAGTAACACAGCAGTCGACGCGAGTTTGCAAGTTCGATTCACTCAATTCATGAGGTACCCATCGTTCAGGTTTTTTTTTTAATTTCCCGATTTGCTTCAAATTGATTAATACAGTTTTATCACTTAATCCGAAGCCTGCTGCTGTCTCTGAAGTGCTTTGTGATGGATCCACTTCCACAATAGTCTTTAATTCTTCATTTTCCACTTTGGTCTCCGGCCGTCCTCGGAGTTGGCTCTGAAGGTCGAAATTTCATCAACGAAAACGTTGAAATCAAAAACGTACCGTGCTTTATTTTGCGACACCAGCGCCGTACACTTCATTAATCCTTCGAGCTGTTTTTGCAGCACCGGTGCCACGGTAGAACTTGTACTCGTAAATATATCGATATTTCATGTTTTCCATTGTGCAGTAATAAGCGTGGCCAAAGAAAAAAATAATGTGGAAAAAACAAATGAATGACTGTTTTCAAAACTCAAATGTACCAACTAAATGAATACATAAATTTGAATTTGATATTTCAGATCAAAGTGGTCAGTACAACAAAACGCCAATTTCATATTCAAGGACCCAATATTAACATTGACGTCTCAATACATTTAGAAAAATATAATGTTGGTCCACAAAAATAAAAGTAGTTTAAAAAAAAGGATATTCATTCTGTAAATATAGGAACAGACACAAGTTAGTACCAATTGCTCGATTCCACCAAGTCGGTAATTCATTCTCGGGGTGATTTACAACCAAAACCCAGAAAATATACTTTAATAAACAAAGTTTGTAAAGGGTTTTTCAACAAGAACTTTGATTTCTAAAACAAAATAAAGCAGAGTTTAGATGAAGATGATTCAAATTTTTATTGTATTACGAAGAGAAAAGTTTGGCAATTATGAATGAAAAATGATATCTGGCAAATGTCCACCACGACCACGCTGACAGATATCGATTCGTTCATCAAAGTTTTTAATCACTTTTTGGCAAAATGGCGGGTCTATTTCGTTAACCACGTCACGGATTTTGAATTTTAAGACCGCGATCGATTCGATTGGCTCCGTATAGACTCTGTCGACAACATAGCCTCACAAAAAATAATCCAGTGGTGTTAAATCACACGATCTGGCTGGCCATTTAACAGCTGAATTACGTGAAATTATGCGATCGGGAAATTCGGTTTGCAATAAATTGATCGTTTCGTTGGCTGTGTGACATGTGGCAGCGTCCTGTTGAAAGCACATGTTTGTGATATCGATGTCATCAATAATAGGCCAAAATTGAGATGTTAACATCTCGCGATAGCGTGATCCATTGACCATTACCGCATTTCCAGCCTCATCTTCGAAAAAAACGGCCCAATCACGCCTCCAGACCACATAGCGCACCATACAGTGACACATTGAGCATGCAAAGGCTTCTCAATAATCGCTTTAGGATTTTCAGAAGCCCAAATGCGGCAATTTTGCTTGTTGACGTACACTGACAAGTGAAAATGGGCTTAGTCTGAAAAAATGATTTTTTCAGAAAAACCAGCGGGCTGTTCCTGAATGAATTGAGCGAATCTACGGCGATGTGAATGGTCGGTCAGCTTCAATTCCTGCACCAGTTGAACCTTGTAAGGCTTCAAAGCCAAATCCTTACGCAAAATTCGCCATGTGGTGGTTTTGGATAACCCCAATTGTTGAGAACGTCGAAGAATTGACAAGTTTGGATCTTCTTCAAGACTGTGGCTTATGGCTGCGATGTTTTCGGTTGAATGACCCGGTCGTTGATTCAAAGGGCATTGCCCATTTTCGGCCATGGAACGCCCAACAATGTGCATTTGTTAAAAATTATATCTTTATTTATGGTTATTAATCGCGATATTCATTTATCCCAAAACAATGGGAATATTTTTGCACAAATTAAAAGTACCGAAAAGATAATAATAAAAATTAGGTAGATCATTATGTCATTAGTTTGTGAATAAAAAAAAGTGTTGCCAATCACAAAACACATTAAAAAAATCGATTCTCTTTTTCGATCGATTATTTACGGTGTCATAATTACAATACTAATATAATTTTTAAATAATTATTATGTTATGATAATTAAACAAGCGAATTGCTAGCTGAGTAGTTAGCTGTAGTTAGTTAGTTAGTTAGTTAGAGTAGCTGAGTATTTCCAGCTGAGTTACCATGAATCCTTTAACCTTTTGAGCGCCAAAGTCGCCTATACTTGACTAACACCTGCGGGCCCTGAGCGCCAACGACGTCTATAGTTGACAAAAAACCCGGCTCTCAAAAAATAAAATATAGATATTGGATAATTATTACAGGTATTTTAATTCTACACTCCTCAAAATAGGAATAACTCAGCAACATGTGAGTATAATAAACAAGTCTTCTAGAGCCGCAAGTACTAAGAAACATTGAACTATTAAAAATTGATTTTTATCTAAGCAAATACTATGTCCAGCACGCCAAAGTCGTCTATGGTTGACCGCTAGTGTCAAACGCGGGAAGCATAGATTTCTTGAAAACTATCCAAAATTCAGCTCAATGGTGTTTTTTTTTCTATTATTATTGATATTTGAATAAAATTAAAGGTTAGAAACATAAAACTATAATTAGCTACATGAATAAAAAAATATTATCAGATCATCTTCGCATAATAAATCTAATATCTCAACTCTAGCGCATCTTTATCGAAAATCAGTTGACTGGGCACCGTGATCAAGGATAAACGACACCCTGATGATGTCATAAGTAATTACCGAAAAAAGTAGAACAATGCAACATGAACGATTCCTCAGAACTCATTCGATTTTGGAAAGCGTCGATGATGATGAATTTTGATTTTTGATTGATGAATTGAATTTTTGATTGATTGGTGAACAATTATGTTTATTTATTCCATGACCAAGATTTTAATATTATAAGGCTGATTTACCTAGTGCGAATAATTATATACAATTGTTGATTAATGAATAATTATGTACCTTTTTTAATAATAATACAATATTACAATTAATGTTTTTTTACTTAAGGTGTGAGGAGCAATTTTTCATTTTGTGTTGTGTCATTTTCTTTCTCAGTCTCAAAATCATCTAGCAGCATCAGCATCATATCAAATCCCCATTGTCATAAGAGTGTAAGACTTTTCTTCTGTGCTTCACTTGGCCTACACCTTCCCCGACACATAAAATATTATGAATCGGTGTCTGTATACTTCGGTTAGATCGATTTTGAAATCGATACACAACATTCTAAGAATGTTTAAAAAAGGAAAGTCAGCTACGCCGTTGTCGTCCAGTCGTGACGGTGTCGTCTTAGGATGGAGAGTAGTGCTGTGGTTTACTACTATTTTATTGTTATTGTTTGTTTTTTATTTATGTTTAAGACACTTACATCCACACAAACTATATCTGACAAACATACAAGCTTATTTATAACATGACGATAAGATTAGCTTGTCACCACCAGATAGACTGCTACCGTTTTTACCAACTACCAAGTAATGAGACAATTGATTTTTCATTGTTTTTGGACTACTGGTATTTTTTAGTGCTTAATTATTAAATAATATAGGCCATTAAGTCAGCTTTTGTGCAGTAACAATTAACTTGATAAATATTTTATATGTATTTGAGTTTAAAGGAAACAAATCTATTTTATTTTTATTTAGTTCACTTTTTTATTTAATATTATTTCAGTTGCCATCGTCATCTCGTGTGTGTCATAATTGTTGGCGAAGGTTTGATAGAGCAGCATCACATTCAACTGCAGAACGGGAACCATCTGAATCATCTAGTTCCTAGTGTATGGCACCCAGATTCAAACATTCTAATTTCAATAGAGAATGAAGCTGGGTATTCCCACCTGCTTGGAACACTGTAATTAATAAAATTAAAACTAAATCCAAGCATAGCAAGACTTCAAGACAGTAAGTTCATTCTGCGTAGATCGGACCATAAATAGTTATTAAAAAGCTGAAGTTACTCCAAGTTAACACTGATTTCGGTACACCAGTCACCTCAATCCCCCATGACCATGTGTGCTGGAAAGCACTCGAAAGTCGGGAATTAAAAATCAAAGAAATTAAATGCGATAACATCGGTAAAATTAGTTGTTAAAAAACTGTATTTGTGAAAATAAAAACTTTTATGTCTTAAAATTTCCGACTTTTTTTAAACTAATTTCTCAACCATTTCATTCCTTTAATTGTATATTATCATATCTATATGCTTTTATATGTGGGCACCCATGGCCGAAATGTCTATGAAGAGTGGGCAATGCCCTTTAGCGACTAAATTCTTAATAGCGGTCTCAGAAGGACGATAATGTTGTCCGAAAATATCACGAATTTTACGAAACGTAACTTTAACAGAACCACCATTTTCATAGTGGATTTTAATTATTTTAATGCGATTTTCGAGCGAAATTGAATTCATTGAAGCAATTGCCAAAGCATCTACTACGAATAAGTCAAAAAACTAAATGTCAAAACTGTCATGTTGTTGGTGTTACCCCAATTGAAAAACAAAGTTCTTGTTGAAAAACCCATTATAATATGCTAATTTTAGGAATTTATGGATGATAATAACCCCTGGGAGTGATGTGATCGCTATCAAGCAATTTCTAATTTGTTGTGTGTTATTAACCATGTATCATGCGTATATGAGAGTAAGCTGTTTTTTTTTTCAAAAAGAAGTCCTGCTGGGTTTCTTCTTGGTTTTCCATGTTGGTATTTTCTGAACCGGAGGTAAATTAAACATAAGAGTGATTTTCAATAAGTATTATTTATCAATTTATCATTTATTATGAATGAAAATGTTTCTATTTTTGTTTTTATTTACAATGGGGCAACGCGGTGGACTCTTCTCTGTCCTAAATAACTACCAAGAAATTAGTGGAGATGAAAAGGAATTCGTCTCGCAAGGACCAATTGAAAAGGACACAACGGACGGAAACTAAGAAACAGAAGGGAGGAATCGAGGCTTCTCTCGATCCGGCCTCCTATAACGCCTACGTTGGGTTCGGGAACAACGTATGTGATCTCCGCAACGGAGTAACACACTAGGGCGATAACCTCGTTCCTTTTCAGCAAGTAGGTTCAGACGGGGATTACGGGTCTTCCGAAGTCGTCCCGGTCCCGACGCCTTAATTCTTCGATGTGGACTGTATAACTTAAGGGATCTTGGGAATGAAACAGCAATTATCTTCAAACCGTTCCGTGAGAGAGTAATCACTTTTCCCTATACTTTTCTTCTTGACTGCTGGTTTTTTACTTTTCCCGAAGGATTTTCTTATTTTTCCGAACTAATTCTCGAACTATTTTCTTCCCCGAACTATTTTCTTCCCCGAACTATTTTCTTCCCCGAACTATTTTCTTCCCCGAACTATTTTCTTCCCCGAACTATTTTCTTCCCCGAACTATTTTCTTCCCCGAACTATTTTCTTCCCCGAACTATTTTCTTCCCCGAACTATTTTCTTCCCCGAACGAATTGCAATAAAACCCGTTCACTAAGCTACCCCCAGAACTATACGCGAAAGTGAGCCGCGCCATTCGCGTGCCTGCGCAACTTAACAACATGAATTTGTACTATTAATCTCTCACGTTTCACTTAATTTCTTTATTCACATAAATCACACATAAATACAAGTTATCTATTTAGATAGCACAAAACAATATCTACACCATGATATACATTATTTTTCCGTATTACAAAAATCCTTTAATTTATAAAACAAAATATGCCTACTTTACTCACAAATCCAAAATCCAAACTTCTTAAATATTTAACACAGAAAGTTAAAACAATGTTTCCCACTTGAATTTATACATATGTTAACTAATACAATAGTTTAATTTACATTTTCTCTATTTATTTCACTATTTAAAACACTTTTAAATTTCTTATACAAAACTATCATTATTTCACTTATGCACAGGAATTTTCACATAAAAATAACACAGAATTCACCTTTTTAGCACGTACAATCAACCTGAAATGTTTTACAAGTCATTTTTACATAAATTGCTGAAATTATAAACATTTTAAATTTTTACATATTCGGCCTCCTAAGGGCGTGGCCAGCGTGCTTCCGTGAACTCACACTATTTGAACAACTAACTTTGCACGGCTCTCGACTATCAGAAAAATGAAAGTCTGAAATACACTTAATTTTAACAATATTAAATAAACGAGTGCTTCTACATAATTTTCAAACAGTAGGAAACTATTTCTGATAAGACTCTTACTCGTTGTCATGCCTCTTATCAGATAACAATACAAGTGAATGTTTTCATTAATCAATCATAACAAATAGGCATTTGTTTTCGTACAAACATATCATACTTATACAAGACAATACTTATGCAATTAATTTCCGTTAATTCTGTTTATGCACAGAGTGATCATCTCGACCGGGGAACCAATCCGATCCCTAACTTCACTTTAATACTCCTTTGAATTTACATCGTTAGAAAGATGATTTCAACCGGGGAACAAATCCGGTAATATAATTTATATCTTAAATTCCTTATGAATTTATTAAGCGATATTACTTAGGAAAACGAACAAACTAGTCTGGCCTGGGAGTCGAACCCAAGACCTTCTTATCATTAATTCGACATTTCTTTAAGATTTAACTAAGCATTTTCTTATCAGAGCGTCGTGGCTCGATAATTTGCTTTTTATAACTATGCGTCATCGGTCGATTCAATAAACTGAAACATTCTTATAGGCGCGTCGCCAACAATCTCCCCCCCGTGCGTTAGCACCATCATTTGGGAGGCGTCGCGGGTACCAGGACTATTATTCTGGATGTAGGTCTCCTCAAGATACCTGTGCTAGTAATGACGTCAACCACTCTGGTGTGACCGTCTGGTCCCGGTAACGTTCTACTAATTTTGCCTTTCGGCCACGTATTTCGTGGCAACGAATGATCTATTATCAAAACAATATCGCCTTCTTTAGGTTCCATGAACTTTCCGTTATTACCTGTTCGCGGTATTAAGGTAGGCATGTATTCCTTCAGCCACCTTGTCCAAAAATGGTCGGCTAACCTCTGTGCAGCTTTCCAATTGAGTTGACCCGTCAGATGCCGCTCTAGAAATAATCCAGGTGGTCGATCACCACATGAGCGTCCCAGAAGAAAATGATTGGGTGTCAAACCCTCTTCAGGACTATCCATACTGAATGTTACCAGAGGCCTGGAATTCACTGTGTGCTCTGCTTCTAAAAGTAACGTATGTAGAACCTCCTCTCGTGGGCTCTTTTCTCTGAGCGTAGCGGTCAACGCAATTTTAATCGACCTTACTAACCTCTCCCAGGCGCCACCCATGTGCGGTGCTCCCGGAGGTATAAATTTCCATTTAATATATTTCTTAAATGACTCATTTTTCATGCCCTCATGGCATTCTTCGCATGCTTTCAATAATTCCTTATTCGCAGCTTTGAAATTTGTCCCGTTATCGCTGTATATAACGGCCGGTTTTCCTCTTCTGGCGATAAATCGCCTCAACGCCATTATCATTGATGCTGGTGTCAATGAGGCTGCTAATTCCAGATGTACTGCTCTGGTAGTCAGACACGTGAATAAAACACCCCAACGTTTTTCGTGTCGCCTTCCTATAGTTACACTCATAGGACCGAAATAATCCACAGCTGAGCATGTAAAAGGTGGTTCATGATGAGCTATTCTCTCCAGAGGAATATTTCCTTGTGGCACGTTCTGCGGTTTGGATCTGTATGTCCTGCACCACTGGCAATGATGTGACACACTACGTACTACATTACGTAAGTTCAAGACATAAAATTTCTGGTTCACCTCATTCATCACCGTCTGGTGATTGGCATGTCCAAAATGAAGATGAACTTCTCTAATCATCATTTTAACGATTTCGTGTTTACCGTCCAATATGACAGGTTTTCTACTTTCCTCGGTCAAATTAGACTTGAAAGGTAAACGTCCATTTAAACGGAGTAAGTTATCCTCTCCTATTTCCATAGATAATTTACTTAAGCGTGAACTTCTTTCAACACTTTTGCCTGCTTTCAAGCACTTTATTTCCGAATAAAAACACTCGTCTTGAACGAACTTCCAAATTAATAATTCCGCTTTTTTCAAGAGCGCTATGTCCAACGCGCCATCGGGTCCTTTAACCGACTTTGCTAAAACTTTGTTGGAACACATAACCGACTTTTCGGCTGCGTCGTCGGGTCCTTTAACCGACTTTCTTAAACTCTTGAATTTTTCTACCGCTTGCAAGGTGCGTGCAGTTGCCCCAAGGAATTTCTTAAAGCTGCTAAATCGTCCGTAGTCGGGTAGACTTAACGGTTCTTGCTTTCTTAACGCATTTACGCCCTTTGGCGATTTTTCTTCACCTGTTTCTAAGCTTTTTATGGTGTCCACTTGTTTGGGCCATAAATCAGGACTTTTCCTGAGGAATTCAGGTCCTTGAAACCAGCGATGACTTACATCGAAGGTGGAAGGGAAATTTCTAGTGGCGTCGTCTGCCACATTGTGTGACGTTGGAACCCATCGCCATTCACATGGCTTACTGTGATCTTCGATCTCAGCCAATCGATGAGCAACGAATGGTTTAAAGGCGCGAGGATCTGACTTAATCGACGCTAACACTGTACGTGAGTCTGTCCAAAATACTCTCTCGGACATCTCGTACTTGCTCTCTTCACTAACCGAGGCAGCCAGCCTGCTGCCCATAAGAGCTGCTTGCAATTCAAGCCTTGGAATCGAAATTGGTTTCAATGGCGCTACTCTTGCCTTTGCGGCAATCAGCGTAATCTGCCTTATTCCTAGCTTGTCCGTGGTGACGTAATACACCGCGGCAGCGTATGCTTTTTCACTAGCATCCGTGAAAGTGTGTAACTCCCCCTTGCCGATGCCTTCAGCAACGGGTCTAGGTACCTCTAAATGACCTAATTTCTTCACTTCCGATATCCATTTACAAAATAACACGTGTAATTCGTGTGAAACTTCTTCATCCCAAGAGATGCCTGTCCTCCATACTTGCTGGATCAGCGACTTCCCTTGAATCGTTATGGGTGATGCGAGTCCCAAAGGATCGAAAACTGACATCACAGCGCTAGTTATCTCCCTCTTCGTAGGCGGTCGTAAACCTTCCATCACCTCTTCCGGTGTGTTACGAAGACTTGTGGAGAAACTTATTATATCCCGTTTGATATTCCAAATCAAACCTAACGTGCGCTCTGTGTGCTCTTTATCTCCCAGCGAAGCACTGTCGCTTTTATATTTATTTTCCATTTTACTTAAAACTTCGGGTCGGTTGCTAGCCCATCCCCTCAGTTGGAAAGAAGCATGCTTATGTAATTCATACATATCGTTTACTATCCTTTCGGCCGTCGTCACGTCGGGAAATGCCTGTAGATAGTCATCCATATAAAAATTGCTTTCTGTAGCGGAAGCTGCTTCTGGATAGATATGCGCGTTGTCCTGCGCATTTCTATTCTTTACATATATAGCGATGCATGGTGATGATGCCGCTCCAAATATGAGTGACGTCATTCTATACTCTTCCGGTGGCGCGTCACGATTGTGCCGCCATAAGAATCGAAGGCTATCCCTGTCTTCATCCCGGATTTTCACTTGCAGGAACATTTCTTTAATGTCTGCCATTTCTGCCACGCTTCCTTCTCTGAATCGTAGCAGAACTCCGAACAACGACTTCAATAAGTCCGGTCCGGTTAACAATGCATCATTGAGACAACGTCCGCCCGTCTTTGCGGCGGCGTCGAAAACTATCCTTATTTTCCTTTTTTGTGGGTGAGTCACTGCGAAGTGAGGAAGGTACCACGTACGTGGGGAAATGGGAATATGGTTCGCTTTCTCTGCGTAACCATTAACGATGAGATTTTCAATTTGCTTCTCATATTCCTTCTTCAACTCGCTATTTTTGTCGAGCTTTTTTTCAATATTCAACAGGCGACTTTCAACCTGCGCTCTATTCGACGGCATGCACTCAATGTCTGTGCGCCATAACAAAGCAGTCTCGTACCTATTATTAGGTATACGACGTACCGTTTTGTTCAAAATACTTAAGGCTCGTTCTTCTGGGTCGTTCGCGGGCTTTCTAGCCGACACTCCCAGAGATTCCAAACTAAAATAATCCTTGATCAATTTATCCATATCTTCCTCCTTCTTGGCGGAAATGTGGTTAACGATCTTGATCGGTTTAATACCACCCGATATGTGACCATGTAAAACCCATCCAAGTTTGGTGAGCGATGCTACAGGTAGGTTCTTACCTCCTGAAATTAATTCACGAGTAACTATGAGATGCCAATTGTCCTGACCAATTAATATGGTAGGTTTGGACCTCTCATACATCAACTCATCCTTAATCGGTGTCAAATGAGAACACCGTTGCAATAATTCTCGGCTTACCGACTGAGGAGAAAGGTTAAGTGACTTAATTGTTTGTACACTTATCTCTTCTAAGTCGCTCGAGTAAATGCCTTTTATCTTAACGTTTAAGCGATACGAACTGTCGTCGTTAATTCGCTTACCTCCCACGGCTTCGATACGTAATCCCTCTTTACGTCCGCGAGGCGCTAATTTCTGAGCCATACACTCCTCTATGAGTGTCATGGTCGATCCCTCATCCAGAAGAGCTGTTGTCTTGACCTTTCCTCTAGGTCCATACAACTCGACCGGTATAATCTTTAAGTATGCACATGCCAGTGCATTCACTGTACTAACAGTTGTAATCTGAGCATCCTTACCCCCCTCGTCCCCTTGTGGCGAGGTTTTTTCTTTGGGGTATCGGTGTAGCATTCGATGATGTGACATTCTACATCCCTCTACACCACATTTTTTCGCTTTGCACTCTAACCTCCTATGGTTAGGTGACAAACATTGGAAACATACTTTCGCCTTTTTGACCGCTTCCCATTTCTCGTGAATATTCATGTCCTTAAACTTGTAACAACTCACTATAGAGTGTTCCTTGTTGCATATAACCACACTTACAGGCTTATCCTGGGTTGTCATAACCACCTGTCGGTTGTGCCCTTTACTATTTCGGCGTTCTAGACGCTCGCTCGACTTACTTCGGCGCATATAGCGCTCGCTCACGGCACATCTGCGTACACCTCCCTTTGCAGTGTGTACAGTTTGCTTCCTGAATTCAGGACGCTTCCTTTTTTCAGGCGCATTTTCATTGTTTAAGGACGCTCCAAATTGTTCACTCAATAAATTTAAAAACTTGGCCATCTTCTGTAACTCTGGCTCCAAAGGATACTGAGCTCGATATTCAAACCATTTAAATTTAATCATAGTTCCGAGCTTCTCCACTATGCGGCTCACTAACTCCGGTGAGTACAAATACTGTGGTTGATTCAACGCTTGTATCGTGGCAACCACGTTCGTAATACGACTTGCAAAAGATCCTATATTCCGGCAATCTTCTGCCAATCTTGGCATACGCTTTACATTCTTGATTTCGGCTAGAATGAGCATCTCAACCCTACCGAATCTTCTTTCGAGAGCGTTCATTATTTCTTCCGGTTCACACAAAGTAAATAACAACGACTTAACCGCTTCCTTAGCGGTGCCCTTTAATGCCCTCCTAAGGCGTGCGACATTTTGCACCCCTGAAAATTGGCTTCTCGTGTCTTCAAACACCGTTTTGAAAATTATCCATTCACCCGGGTCTCCATCGAACACCGGTAATTCCTGGAGGAAATGAAGCTGGGAAGACTTATCTTTACCAGCTATTTTTATTGCACTCACAATCGCTTCGGTCAATTCTGACACCTCACTCGCGTGTGTTTTCTGTGCATTTCCTTGGTTGCGCTCGATCTCCGCCCCTTTGCGGCGTGATCCTTTACACGCTTCCTTATCAGTAACATCGGGTTGTGCTACACTAACCGGCGCGCTCATTATGGTCTGCTGAACCCAACTCCTTACGAAAGGTTCCACCTGAGTATTCCGCTCTTCATCATCCTCACTCGAGTCGATCTCCTCTTCTCGGTTGAGTCGTGCCAACTCCAATTGAGACTTGGCCAAGGCAGCAGCTGCCTGTGCTCGTTCGAGCTCTGAGCGTTCGAATTTAATCCGCGCCTCTAATTCGGCTTTCAGCCTCGCCGATCGCGATGACCTACTACCTCTTTGTGACCCTTTATCACTAGTGTGCCCGATTACTGTCCTTGATGATGCCGCTTCTTCGGTCCTTTGACCTACTTTTTCGACCACCGTTTCACTCCTGGATATAACGGATTGTTGTGCGGTACTGGCCTGCGTACCACTGGTGTCCGTCCTGTTGCTTGTCGTTGCCACGGACGTCCCTGTGTCCCACGTGCATGTGGACGTGTCGGTGGTGGCTCCACTTGAAGGAGTTGCTCCATTTGACGCAGTAGCTGTGGTCGCTCCAGATGGTCCCGCTTCTTTAGCTTTTCTTGAGAGCCCTGTCCTTGTCCTGCTCCCTTCGCTTCTCCCTGTCTGGTCTTGTGCCTTCTTCATCTTGCAGGAAGGTGATTGTTGGCCTACGGTCCCTAACTGTCCCTACGGTCCCTACAACCCCTTACCTACAACCCTTCTACACCCCAACCTAACACCACTACCCCTCCCCCCCCTTTATCTCCCAACCTACAACCCTACTACCACCCTAACAGCCCTATCAGCCCTATCAATCCTGGACGGGGCCTACCGAGGTGAGCCGTCCAGGGATGGAGTCGTGCAGGAATGGAATGGAGGAAAGGTTTAGGAACTGTCCCGCCAAGGAATATGACGAAACAGTCGAGCGGTAGTGCAAGCGCAGTCTCGCTCGAGAGAACTGCTCCACCCGAAGGTGTTGTGCCAGAGCCCAACCGTTTGGCACCGTTAGGTGGTCGGGATGTATGCTGTGCTCACCGCCCAGTTGCCGGTGACGCCTCGTCCAAGCGCCCTCCTCCGGCCGCGATGCAGTCAGGTGCCCACGCGCACCCTCGCCCGGCAGCAGCAACGGTGGATGCTTCGTCCAGCACCCTGATGATCCGACAGGAAAATGCCGGACACGGTCGTCCGACAGGAAATGCCGAGCACGCTTGCCCGACAGGAAAATGCCAGACACGGTCATCCGGCAGGAAAAATGCCAAGCCCTGCTTGGCCACGATGAGTGCCTTCACAAGACACCTGCGCCCGGCTGCGATACGTGCCCCATGCGAGCACACGCCCCCGGCCGCAATCCCGGTTTTCTTTCTTCCGGTAGTTCCAGGTCCCGTCCTTCAGCGCTGACGTCCTGGTCTTCTGGCCTTTGGTCCTATTGCTTCAGCTCAAACCTCCGGCTTCCTTCAGTTGCTGATCTTCACTCGGCTCCGAAGGTCTTCTTTTTTCCACAACCAGCAGTCCACAGCTGGTTCCTTGATCCAGCTGGCGGGGTTCGGGTGGTCTTTAATCCGGCTCCGAAGGTCCAATTGAAAAGGAATCCGCTTCGGAAGGTCCTCCTGATCCGGCTGCGAAGGACCAATTGAAAAGGAATTCGTCTCGCAAGGACCAATTGAAAAGGACACAACGGACGGAAACTAAGAAACAGAAGGGAGGAATCGAGGCTTCTCTCGATCCGGCCTCCTATAACGCCTACGTTGGGTTCGGGAACAACGTATGTGATCTCCGCAACGGAGTAACACACTAGGGCGATAACCTCGTTCCTTTTCAGCAAGTAGGTTCAGACGGGGATTACGGGTCTTCCGAAGTCGTCCCGGTCCCGACGCCTTAATTCTTCGATGTGGACTGTATAACTTAAGGGATCTTGGGAATGAAACAGCAATTATCTTCAAACCGTTCCGTGAGAGAGTAATCACTTTTCCCTATACTTTTCTTCTTGACTGCTGGTTTTTTACTTTTCCCGAAGGATTTTCTTATTTTTCCGAACTAATTCTCGAACTATTTTCTTCCCCGAACTATTTTCTTCCCCGAACTATTTTCTTCCCCGAACTATTTTCTTCCCCGAACTATTTTCTTCCCCGAACTATTTTCTTCCCCGAACTATTTTCTTCCCCGAACTATTTTCTTCCCCGAACTATTTTCTTCCCCGAATTATTTTCTTCCCCGAACTATTTTCTTCCCCGAACTATTTTCTTCCCCGAACTATTTTCTTCCCCGAACTATTTTCTTCCCCGAACTATTTTCTTCCCCGAACGAATTGCAATAAAACCCGTTCACTAAGCTACCCCCAGAACTATACGCGAAAGTGAGCCGCGCCATTCGCGTGCCTACGCAACTTAACAACATGAATTTGTACTATTACTCTCTCACATTTCACTTAATTTCTTTATTCACATAAATCACACATAAATACAAGTTATCTATTTTGATAGCACAAAACAATATCTACACCATGGTATACATTATTTTTCCGTATTACAAAAATCCTTTAATTTATAAAACAAAATATGCCTACTTTACTCACAAATCCAAAATCCAAACTTCTTAAATATTTAACACAGAAAGTTAAAACAATGTTTCCCACTTGAATTTATACATATGTTAACTAATACAATAGTTTAATTTACATTTTCTCTATTTATTTCACTATTTAAAACACTTTTAAATTTCTTATACAAAACTATCATTATTTCACTTATGCACAGGAATTTTCACATAAAAATAACACAGAATTCACCTTTTTAGCACGTACAATCAACCTGAAATGTTTTACAAGTCATTTTTACATAAATTGCTGAAATTATAAACATTTTAAATTTTTACATATTCGGCCTCCTAAGGGCGTGGCCAGCGTGCTTCCGTGAACTCACACTATTTGAACAACTAACTTTGCACGGCTCTCGACTATCAGAAAAATGAAAGTCTGAAATACACTTAATTTTAACAATATTAAATAAACGAGTGCTTCTACATAATTTTCAAACAGTAGGAAACTATTTCTGATAAGACTCTTACTCGTTGTCATGCCTCTTATCAGATAACAATACAAGTGAATGTTTTCATTAATCAATCATAACAAATAGGCATTTGTTTTCGTACAAACATATCATACTTATACAAGACAATACTTATGCAATTAATTTCCGTTAATTCTGTTTATGCACAGAGTGATCATCTCGACCGGGGAACCAATCCGATCCCTAACTTCACTTTAATACTCCTTTGAATTTACATCGTTAGAAAGATGATTTCAACCGGGGAACAAATCCGGTAATATAATTTATATCTTAAATTCCTTATGAATTTATTAAGCGATATTACTTAGGAAA
Source organism: Parnassius smintheus behrii (assembly GCA_036936625.1). Taxonomy (NCBI): domain Eukaryota; kingdom Metazoa; phylum Arthropoda; class Insecta; order Lepidoptera; family Papilionidae; genus Parnassius; species Parnassius smintheus. The sequence continues at coordinate 3,639,661 of JAUPFT010000031.1, forward strand.
ACGAACAAACTAGTCTGGCCTGGGAGTCGAACCCAAGACCTTCTTATCATTAATTCGACATTTCTTTAAGATTTAACTAAGCATTTTCTTATCAGAGCGTCGTGGCTCGATAATTTGCTTTTTATAACTATGCGTCATCGGTCGATTCAATAAACTGAAACATTCTTATAGGCGCGTCGCCAACAGGAGACATTTTACTTTTATGTAATATGCTTTTTTTTTAAGGTATAAAGCTAAAGTTTTTGATTCAATTGGCTAAAACAAAAGAAATGCTTATCGAACGCGACACTAGTATTAAAAAAAACGGTACACGTAAGCGTTGTGTCAGCGATAAAAACAATTCAATCTCCATAATGTTGTTCAGATACTTCATAAGCAACGATACGATTTCTGTCATTTCGTATTCCTTTGATATCGTTACTATAAATTTAAAAAATATTCTTTGATTGATTCGCATGCGTTAGAATCAACGATGCGTATCATCATATTGTGACGGCCCAATATTATTATTAATAATAAAATTCAATATAAATGGGCATCAAAAATAGTCTTAAAAAAAGTTATATAGTTATATTAAAGTTATATATATATATATATATATATATATATATATATATATATATATATGGTGGAGCCACGTGTCTAAGGCTGCCGAAGTCTAATTCCCCGGTCGAACCTTAAACCTATTACGCGAGATATTAACTAAAGTGGACTGTATATGCGATTGCTTCTACGCTTACGTAAAAGCGACTACTATAGCATGCGGTATAATGCACTCGCTCTTCCCTAAACTAAACTATTATTGTGCCAAATCGCTAAAAAGGAATCCTGCCTGATTAGGAAAACACAAATTGGAGCGGGTTAAAACAATTATATCAGGCGGGAACTAATTAAAGGAATATTGACTCACCGGGGTTTCTTCTATCCTGTTGAGCACTATAGCTGCAACTTCTGGAACTTCTTCTGGAACACTCCGGAGAGAGGCGGTGCGCGACTATATCTCACACGAGGTGAGGCGGGTCTCCTGGAGCTCGACTGCTTCCAGGCTAAAGCGGTTTCTACTAGCGGTGTGGTTTCAACGACTGGCGCGGCGGGAAGAGGACTGTTGTTCCAATGACTAGCGCGGAGGGAAGAGAGCGCGCAACGGTCGCGCGTGTCTTATATATCCTCGGCTTCGATGATTACGTGACATTCTAGAATCATCTTCTTGCCCCTCCCACCCCACCACCCCGATGTGTCGATAGGAGGGTATGAATGATATCGTTTTCGGAAAGGAAAATAAGCGACTTGGCACCTACCGTCAAATATAATAATACGAATGGTTTTCCGCGCAACCATCTCCCCCGCCCTTGAAGGATTTCCTTCAAAATTAACTAAAACAACTAGAGCTAAGATCAACTAACAAATAACTAACTAACGCTAAGATTACCTAAATTCAACTACAGTTTTAATCTAGAAAGCTAATTTAAATTATGGAAGAGGCAGGGGGCACAAACGGACAACCGGACGCAAGTAAGACCCAACCGTGGTCTTAACGCGAGCTATCCTAACTACTCCGTCGGAACCGGGAAAGACCTCTTCGACAATTCCTAACGGCCAGTGGAGAGGCGGCGTATTCTCTTTGGTGAGCACAACTACAGTTCCTACAGCTAAAGGCTCAATTGCTGTGTTCCATTTTTGCCGAGACTGCAAAGTATGCAAGTATTCCATCCTCCATCGTTTCCAAAACGATTGCACTAACCGATCTAATAATTTGTGGCGTGCGGAAATGCTAAGTCTGTTCTCATCCATATCTGCGGCTGGCAAATACTTTAAAGGCGTTAAATTCAAAAAATGTGCTGGAGTTAGAGCCAGCGGTTCCGAGGGGTCACTAGACAACGTACGACAAAGTGGGCGACTATTCATTACGCATTCAATTTGAGCGAGCACCGTACTTAGCTCTTCGAAGGACAAAACTTGATCTCCTATTACTCGGTATAAATGACTCTTTAGACTCTTAATATTAGTCTCCCAATTGCCCCCAAAATGACTCGCGGCTGGGACGTTCAGAGACCAATCAATGCGGTTCTCGGCTAGAATGTGAGCGAACTCCTAATTATAATACTTGCTAGCTAAGAGCTCATGTAGTTCCGATAGAATACGTTTTGCGGCGACGTAGTTCGTACCGTTATCCGAATACAATCTACTTACAGGGCCACGGCGGGAAAGAAATCTTTTAAATGCACCCATAAAGCCTGCTGTGCTTAGATCACCAACGAGTTCTATATGCACCGCTCGAGTAGTTAGACATACGAAAATGCAGACGTAAGCCTTTGTGGATCTTATACCACGCCCGCGAGTGAGCGTGACCTTAAACGGGCCAGCGAAATCAGACCCGGTGTGCGTGAAGGGCTTTACTGATTGTATTACTCTACAAGATCTAAGTTCCGCCATTTCCGGAAATGACGGCTTGGGGCGTGCCCGAAAGCAAGCTATACATCTGTGCACCCGATTGCGTATTAAACTACGTGCAGAAAGAATCCAATAATTCTGACGCAAAATCGACATCAACAAGTCGGGGCCAGCGTGCGAGTTCAATTTATGATGGTAATCGACTAATAAGTTCATGATATGATCTTTACGCGGTAAAACAATAGGGTGCCGTTGGTCGAAACTCAATTGCGAGTTGGACAAGCGTCCACCTACCCTTACAATCCCATCCTGTAAAAATGGCTTAAGGCGTTGAAAGGCGCGACTACAAGCTCTATTCGATTGTAGTCTTCTATTTTCTTCAGAGAAGTGCGCACGTTGAAGTTCACGTAATACTAGCGACTCAGCATAGTTGTAATCGGATGCTAAGACATACGAACGTCGCGGTAACAGCTTCGCGAATCGACAAACGTAAATTACGCTACGCAATAATTTCGACCAAGAGGACAAGCGGTTCGCCAAAGCAATGATTGGAGAAACCTCGCTCGAAACGTTCGCCACTAAAGTGTGTCTCTTCTCTTCCGGCGGTTGTGACACTGACGAAGGTTCGAAGTCGGTTATTGGCCATTGCGAGGGATCCAAGTGAACCCAAGCAGGTCCGTGGAACCAAAGCGGGTGGTCCATTATTTGCATCGGGGTGAGTCCACGGGATAGACAATCGGCGGGGTTTTCCGTACCGGACAAGTGATAAAAGTTCCGCGTTTCTAACTCGTCTTGTATCTTATCCACTCGGTTCGCGACAAACGTATCCCAACGGTGGGGTGAAGAATGAACCCAGCATAAGGCGACGGTGGAGTCGGAAAAGGCAAATATCCTTTCTATATGAACTCTATCCCTACATGCGCTGATAACTGCGGTAATAAGCTTGGTGAGTACTAATATTGCGTAAAGCTCCAAGCGCGCCAGAGAGACAACCTTACGGGGGGAGACTCTCGACTTAGAACTAATGAGGCTAATCGAATTTCTACCATTATTCTGGACGTGGAAATATACAACGCCCCCGTAAGCCTTCTCGCTGGCGTCTGCAAACCCAACGACTGTTATGGCGCTACTTCTATCTACGTTGATATGACGCGGTATTTTAATTTCTCTTAATAAAGGAAGTTCCTCTCTAAAGCACTGCCACAACCGAACAATGCTGTCAGGCGGCGAGTCATCCCAGTCGCATTCCAATAACCAAAGTTGTTTAATCAAAAGCTTAGCGTATAATACCACCGGAGCTACGAAACCCATGACGTCCCATAATCTAGCAACGCATGACAGTATTGTGCGCTTTGTGCATTTCTCTACGGGCGGATTTACCTTAAGGCTAAACACGTCGGACTCTGGTGACCAACACAGACCGAGCACCTTGTGTGTATCAGAATCGTCGAATTCCTTTATCGCCGAAAGACGGTGTGATAGTGGGATTGTATCCAAAACCGGACGCAAATTACTAGTCCACTTCACAAGATCGAATTGACCCGATTTCATGAGCCTTATAACCTCGGCGGTGGTTAGGGTGGCCTCCTCCACACTATCGACCGAGTACACAAAATCATCCATATATAATCCGCTCTCAATTGCCCTCTTAGCTTTAGGATAAGAGGGACCTTCATCGTGAGCGAACTGTCTCACCGTGCGTAACGCATGAAATGGGCTCGACTTTAAACCAAAACAAACGCGGTTAAATTCAAACACCATTAGAGGTTCCTTTGGGTTGAAACGATATAAAATGCGTTGGAATCTACGGCCGCATTCACGGACCCCTATGCAAAGAAACATTTGGCGAATATCGGCGGATAGTGCTATACTAAACGAACGAAAATTGACTATTATATTAAATAAACTGCCCTGTAAATTTTGCCCACTATAGAGGATATCGTTAAGCGACAGGTGAGTGCTAGTTTTAGCACTAGCCTCGAGCACTACACGTAACTTAGATGTAAGTTTGTCCTCTCTAATGACTCCGTGGTGTGGTATGAAATACGACGGTGTGTCTTCGTAGTTATCTAATTTCGAAGCCACAAGTGATATGTAACCTTCTCTTATATATTCGTTAATGACGCCGTCGTAAGCTTCCTTTAACTGGGGTGAAGCGAGCATCCTACGCTCCAAGCTGTAGAAACGTTTTTCCGCCATTTGACGCGAATCGCCGAGAGATAAAGCATCTCCTTTAAAGGGTAGCGCTACACTATATCTACCGTCGCGATCACGAACGGTCGTGCGGACGTAAATTTCCTCGCATAACCTGTCATCTGAGCTAGCTATGGGTGGGACGTTCACCTCCTCCATCTCCCAAAATTTGCGGACTAACGACTCGAGCGGTTCGACAGCCATACCACAATAAGAGGTTGCCGAAATACTATCTATGATGGGGGCGGAGCCAAGGATCACATAGCGGTCGCGGTAAGGCGCGGTATGCGAGGAGTTGCCCCTGACCTTATTGTTTAACAAAAGATGAGGGAAAAGCGATGCTCCAATGAGCATGTCTATGTTTCCAGGAATGGCGTAAGTGTCGTCCGCCAGAGTCAAATTCTTAAATTCAATCATTGCCGAGGGGTCAACCGAAACGGTTGGCAACCGTTCAGTGACCCTATCTACTACTAGTGCATTTATATCAAAGTTAACATTACGATCTATCCGAGAATAAAATTTTAAATTAATATATCCCTGTGTCGCTTTACTAATACCTCCGATGCCTTTAATTACCGGACATGAAAGTGACCTATTTATTACTAAGCCTAAGCGCTGACAACATTGTCGCGTTATAAAGCTATTTTGGGCTCCGCTGTCCAGCAGTGCACGGACGCTTTGTTCGTTTCCACGCGAATCCCTAACCAAAATACGTGCCGTTCCCAGTAACACGGTTGAAGGAGGTTGTGCTCCCATATTTGCCAATGAGCACAGAGCGACATCACCAGGTCGACCGCTAGAATCGTTGACCTTAGTAGGGGCGAATTCCTTGTCCGCTTTACTTGACGCCGCTATGTTGCTATTTTCAAAATGTAATAGCGTGTGATGTTTCTTGGCGCACTTGCTACATACGGAACTCGAATTGCATTTTGGAACTAAATGCTTATCGCTTAAGCAGTTCAAACATAGGTTGTTTGTCTTTACTAATTTATAACGCTCGCTTGGTGAATATTTACGAAAAGTCGCACAATTATATAAATTACCGTGTTTATCTTTACATACTATACAAGTATGCTGGAGTGATGTTGGCGTAGCGGTTACGTAAGTTAACGACCCTGCTATTTTAGATGGTTGAGTCTGTCTACGGTCGACGCACCTTTTAATCTCCTGTTTAACGTTCGGAGAGCGCTGCATCACCTTTATTTGATCTCGCACGAACGATGCAAATGAATGAAAGGAAGGCATCTCCGAGCTACGATGCTCCATTTCAAACGCACGCACGGTGTCGGGGTCTAATTTCTTTAATGCAACATATAACACCACGTCCATAAGATCATTAAATTTCAAATTCTTAAGTGCAGCCACCGATGCCACAAATTTATCTAGAAACTGCTCTAAGCCGTTGATGTTCGCGGATGATATAGGTTTAAGATCGAATATCTGGTTCAAATATTCGGAAGCTAACATTCTCCTATCTTCATATTTAGTTTTAAGCGTTTCGAATATTAATAAGTAATTATTTGCTGTAGGTGTAAAACCTGAGCAGATCGACTGTGCCCTGCCACTAAGTTTACTAATTAAGTAATATAATTTTTCGGCGTCCGATAACGTTGGGTTATTGTGTATATTGTTTTGAAAACTACTGAAGAAGAAGGGCCACGTCTTAATATCACCATTGAATACCGGAATATCTATTGGCGGCAACCTAATCGAGTCACTTGGACGTACCTGTGTTTCCGGCTTTGCTTCGTTTTGAGATTGTAGGGATCTCGCAGTTCTTTTCACGCGACACAACATATCTTCGAATGCCAGCAGCGGTTGGTAGTTCACTATGTATTTCGGGTCGATTTGTAATTCCAAATGATTAATTTGGTCTAATATTCTCTCGTAATCTATCCGCAAAGAATCTATCGTTTCGATTTCATTCAAAAAGGTTTCCCGCACTGCTTCTATATTAATGTTCTTTATATAATCACTTATATTCTGCATACGCGAAAAGAGTATGTCCCTCTTGGCATAAAGCGTTTTAATTTTGATTTCACTTCCACTAACTGCCATTTTAAATTATTATAATAAAGCTATATTAATCACAATTAATCTCACAACGCACAAACAATGAAGGATGGACACTCGGTATGCCGTATTACGTAATTAAATCGAACACCTGCGCAGCGAGTCGAGGTGACGCGTCATTTGCACTCAATAATTTTATCAAGATTGTGGGAACCGTTTGATACGCATCAAACGGTTCCTATTACACTGTTTCAATTATTTAATAGGCTTTAAATTTAATCAAATACGAGCGCTATAAAACGAATAATTCTGTTTGCGAGTACCTAATCAAATTTTAAATTTAAACGAACACTATTTAAGTCTATTCCATAAATTAGAGTGCATTATCTAATTAATTAATTCAACAATTCGACCAAATCCTGCCGAAGTGACCATAAAATGGTGGAGCCACGTGTCTAAGGCTGCCGAAGTCTAATTCCCCGGTCGAACCTTAAACCTATTACGCGAGATATTAACTAAAGTGGACTGTATATGCGATTGCTTCTACGCTTACGTAAAAGCGACTACTATAGCATGCGGTATAATGCACTCGCTCTTCCCTAAACTAAACTATTATTGTGCCAAATCGCTAAAAAGGAATCCTGCCTGATTAGGAAAACACAAATTGGAGCGGGTTAAAACAATTATATCAGGCGGGAACTAATTAAAGGAATATTGACTCACCGGGGTTTCTTCTATCCTGTTGAGCACTATAGCTGCAACTTTTGGAACTTCTTCTGGAACACTCCGGAGAGAGGCAGTGCGCGACTATATCTCACACGAGGTGAGGCGGGTCTCCTGGAGCTCGACTGCTTCCAGGCTAAAGCGGTTTCTACTAGCGGTGTGGTTTCAACGACTGGCGCGGCGGGAAGAGGACTGTTATTCCAATGACTGGCGCGGAGGGAAGAGAGCGCGCAACGGTCACGCGTGTCTTATATATCCTCGGCTCCGATGATTACGTGACATTCTAGAATCATCTTCTTGCCCCTCCCACCCCACCACCCCGATGTGTCGATAGGAGGGTATGAATGATATCGTTTTCGGAAAGGAAAATAAGCGACTTGGCACCTACCGTCAAATATAATAATACGAATGGTTTTCCGCGCAACCAATATATATATATATATATATATATATATATATATATATATATATATATATATATATATATATTAAGCAATAAAATTACATTAATAAGCATGAAATTAATATAAATACATTTCAGACATTAGACCAATAACCTAGTAAATTAAAGGCAAAAATATTGTCTTTAATAATAAATAAATTTATTATAAAAACTTGTGAAAATATTTAAAACATGATAAACAATAGAAATACAAGTCGTAAATATTATAAAAATAAAGATGAATAACGTTTAGATAATTAGAAAATTTGTTAAAAATTGTCTAAGTTGTGGAAGAGGTTCATGTATAACAGAAAATTTTCCTAAGTTGTGGAAGGTGTTCATGTATAGATGTCTTGTATTGAGGAGCTGCCGGAGATACATACCTGCAGTTGTACATATATATGGGGTGGTCGGAAGACCGACTGCTTGTAGTACTATAACACAATGACTAGTCCTATATTAGGGACTTATGATAATAAACTCAATGATACAAAAGCAATACTAAAGAAGGTCTCTATGATGAATTTGCATTACAATAGTGGGGTGGTGGGTTGAAGTCCTATATATTAATGACTTATGAAAGTAAGTTCTATGATACAAAAGCAATACTATAGAAGGTCTCTGTGATGAATTTGCATTACAATAGTGGGGTCGTGGGTTCGAGTCCTATGTATGAATGACTTATAAAAGTAAGGTCTATGATACAAAAGCATTACTATAGAAGGTCTCTATGATGAAATAGCTAATCGTAGCGCATAGCGATGCGTCGTCTATCTTTCGGATTGGGATGAGTGTGTTTGGTAGCACTTTTAAGTATAACCAGCATACTGAACTTCATGACTTAGTGCATTAGTGCTATGATACGCGGAGTTTTGTCCACTGGCGTCTAAGTAGCGTGGTAGTATGATACGTTGGTGCAGTTTTTAATTAACAACATATTAGTGCCGGTGGTAAGCGGGTTTGTTGTAGCAATACGGTTTTCCCGTGGACATCGCACACCCATACGCATAGCGATGCGTCAGGGGATTATTTGCACGGTACTCAGACATAAATAACCCATTTTGTAAAATGTTGTATCTGTCCGGGCTGAACTTCGCAATGGCTGAACCGAAGTAAAAGAAACTTCACGAACTGATAGAGAGCAATGCCAAGGAGGATCTAGGCTTTATTTAATGTAAAATAGTTTTTTAATAAACTGAAAAAATGAAAAAAAAGTTATTTTATTAAAGATTTCTTAAATTTACGCGAACACTACACATTGAATAAAACTTATTTACGGATTTAATCGCGCTTATCAAAACTATTTTAAATTATACGTCGGGAATTGAAAAATAATTTAAAATAGTTAATTAAACGCGATAAAACACGTAAATATAGTTTTATTCAATGGTATTTTATTATCTTAAATCTAAATAACCAGGCGAAGCCGGGGCGAGTAAATTTAACTTGTTAGATAGATAAGTCTGACTCCTGGGAGTACAAGCCAACTTACTCGTTTAACCTCCAATTGGTTAATATTTTAGAACTGAAACTGTGATGTTGATATGCCTCGGCCATAGTGAGATTCCTCTACATGTGTTAGCAAGACACGTGAGCGAAATTGCGGAAGTAATTGTGAATATGAAATTTGAATTATTTAGCCTATATTACGGACGAGACTGCGTGAAAATTGTAAAACAAATATGTAACAATTTCCTATATTTAAGCGAATTCTACACTTTAAATAAAAATCATTATATAAAGGAGGAAAGAATACCCGTTTATTCTAATTAAAGCACATAGCACAAAATATAAACAAGTAGGTAACAAAATAAAAATGACATATAAATCGAAGTATTAACATAATACATATATAATTTCCTCCGGACTGAATTTTGGTCTGGGCGGCTAGTCTCAACTGAAAAGGGACTAGCCAGATGCGCAGATGAGGATTATAGTGCCCAAGTGTATGCGCAAGCACAGGACTACTATATTCTGTCACTTCGTATAGGCGCAAAGTGACGCGACCAGAGAGAGATTTGCCGCAGGACCAACAGCTTTACGTCTTTCTAGAGGCACAGGAGTGAAACACCACCAACTCGAGCTGCTACTAAAAATTTCTTAACAGATAAACCCAACAAATAATTTTGGCCAATTAGCAAACGCGTTTAGGACCACTAGGCCAACAGGTAATACACATACATGTTCATATACACACGTATGCATACATGCTCGTCTGTTAAGGGTACTCTTAATTTGGTCAATCTTCAATATATCGCCAATTTGGTTCCTTTGCTCTCAACATAAATTTCCATTGTTATTCATTCCTCATTCATTTTTTCTACATGACTAAACCACCGAAGCATTCCTTTCTTAATCCTGTTCGCAACATCTTGCAAACCACACTTTCCTTTTTTTCACTTTGTCAAATCGAAATATTACCCGCATCACAAATAAGAGAAAATACGCTTATTAAAATCTGTACAGCATCATGACACTGCGAAATGAACTGGTCTCGTGATAGTACTGGTTTTCAATCCGGTCCATATCCTGTGACAACTCAAATACCTGTGTGCACACTCAGACTGAGCATGGAAAACATATAGCGTAACAATTTCCGACGTTTCGAGTGCTTCAAGAATCTATGTCAATGGGTAGACTGAGGTGTTCGACGTGCTGATATCATAGCCTATCCAGGTTAACTTTAAATTGTTATTTGTTTAGATGACTTTGGTAGATTAGAAGCTAAAAGTAGTAAAGATTTAAACACGTTATAAGATTCATCCGAAAAATCCGTACCGCCTTAGGTCACTGCTGCACACGGAACAAACACGTATCGTAAAGATTATGGTCTCATTATGAATAAGGTGAGAACCGAGCACTCAGTCCACCTGATGATAATTCAATAATTGCTGTGACCGATAGCAACCTACATATAATCTATAAAGAATGAAATAACACATATTTTTGTCACCCCTGAGATTAGGATTGAATGCCTCGTTACCAGCAAAAAGAGTCTCCAATATTCTATACTCAGCATACGTAACAGAAACATTATGCGGCTATTTCAGGTTGATATTCTGTGTGAGCGTGGTCTTTCCCCTGTTGAGTCGACTCATTCGTACTGTAACTATAAAATACTGTATGATGGATTTACCACGGATAGACAGATAAATTGGCAATCATACAGATCGGACTCGACGCGCCACCGACACCTATCGAGCCGAGTCCTAATTGTGGAAACCATCACGTAAAATAGGCATATCGAATGAAATTAAAAAAATGTTTTTTTAAAATAAAAGAAAGAAAGTAAACTTGTTCTGCAAAGTGAGTGGCAGCGTCATCAAGGCAAGCCATAGACGGAAGCTTATCGACAAAATATAGGCTATAATATATAGGCCAAATTAAGAATAAGCTCTCTTTACTAACAAGCATGTATTTCTATAAAAGGCAATACCAAATTCGAGGCAAGATTGATTTTCTTGAAGAAGAAAATCAGAAAGGCTAATACTTTACTTGTGTAACATTCGATATCCCAAGATATCCATTTGGCACGATCCTGAAACATGTCTTTCCCTTTTTTACATCAATATATCTACGCACACTTCGGCTTCGTGGCGGAGTAGCTTGATAATCAGTTGCAGCACTGAGGGCCACGGGTTTGAATCTCGCAAAGAACAAGTATTTATATGGCCTACAAATAATTATTCCAGGTTTAGATCTTTGGCTTTGTGAAATTTATGTTTGTGAATTGCCTCCACGATATAGGATGAAATATTGGTGTTGAGGTAATTTTAACATAATATAAAATATAATACAGATCACTTCTTTGAGTTTAAATACACTCTCATTTTATGCCTTGGAAGGGATAAAGGCAGGAATCGTAATGTTAATAGAGTAACTGGAATTCTTTTTTTAAAGAAAGAATTCTTTTCAGAGCAACTACCGAGCGATAAGTCTCTCCAACCGACTCACTATTTCTCCATTAGTTCAGCCGGGTCGACATAATCTCCTTTAAAATTCGTTTCTCGCATTGGTTTTTGTTGATCAAGAAAGGCCAACTTTGAATAAAACTAGTTTTTATTTTATCGCCTGTAAGTTACATATTTTGTTGTATAATGATTTCTTATATTTACGCAAACACTACACATGATTAAAACTACTTTTACGGATTTTATCGCGTTTATTTTTACTTTTTATTTTTAATTCCCGACGTTTCGGGCGCTTTCCAGCACCCAGTTTCCAGTCCCCCGTGACCATGGGTGCTGGAAAGCACCCGAAATGTCGGGAATTAAAAATAAAAAGTAAAAATAAACGCGATAATATCCGTAAAAGTAGTTTTAATCATATTTTGTTGTAGTTGGTAGTATATCTACGTAGCGCAGTGATTAAGATTACAATAAAATAATTTTTATTCAATATAGATTACAAGATTCATTATTGAAAATCATTTACGGCTTTACCAATGATTTGGAATGAAAATTCTGTGCCAGAAAGAACCAACAAGAAACCCAATGAGACTATTTTTTACACATTAACGTATGAATTAAAGTAAAGTGTCTATCTGTGGTGTTGAAAAATTGGCCCTTATTGAGCTCAGGGGGTTGTTTACATGATATTAAGACATTTATACAAAAAAAAATTAAAGTTTGGTCTGTCTGTCTGTCCAGTCTAACCTTCGGAATCTCTGAACCAATTGTGATGAAACTTTACCAACACATAGAGAGCAATGTCAGGAGGGATCTAAGTTATTTTATACCCGGAACACCTGAATATTTTTTTGAATAACGAAAACTTTCACTATCTTAAATCTACATAATTCAACATTAATAGTTCATATCTAGACGAAGCCGGGCAGTTCGTTGGTTTTTAGTATAATATTCAAGTATGAAAACATTTAGAAACGGCCACACCGCGTCATTGCGGAGACGAATGCCGCATAGTAGAACTGATTGTATGGTCTACAAATAACTGTTCCGGGTCTTGTTTTTTGATCTTATGAAATTTAGATACACCAAACGCCTCCACGATACAAATGTAATTATTACTGTGTGGACAAGGTTCTTAGTGCTTTATGTATGTCTATATTTTTGGCACGCTCAGTAGTCTGAACGGTACATAATGGTTATTGAGATATTTACAAGAATGCTTGACATCAAATGAAATCAACGTTACGGATTTATAGTAATTTAATTTGTTTAATTTGTTTTTAATTTACGACATTTCGGGTACTTTACGACATCCAAAGTCACGGAAGGATCGTCCAAACCCAAGAATACCAGTGCAAGACTTTAAGATATTTTAAGCTCGTTTTGCGTAGATCAGACAAAAATTAATATTCAAAAGCTGAAGGTAACTGGAGATAAATATGAGATGTCATCAAATTCACCTTAGTTATGGCTGCAGCATATGCTATAAATTTTTAATCTACCACCTGTGAATTAAACAAGATAGGGGAAATAGGTAAATTAGGATAGGTAAAGTTATTCGTTTACCGACACTAACGCAATATGTTTGATATTTTCAAATTTATTTTTAAATGGTCCGTTGTGTCTTAACTACGCAAATAAGCACACGAATAATCTCAAGAAAATGTGGCTACCACCTGGGATCTATGGGACCATGGGACAAACCCGAATCAGCGTCTCAGCAATCAAAAAACCAGTAAGTAACGGAGTTGCCGACATTGTAACTACAAAGTGTAGGTACCAACTGGTATGTATGGGACCTTGGGACTAACCCGAACCAGCGTCTCAGCGATCAAGAAACCGGTAAGTAACGGAGTCGCCGAAATTGTAACTACAAAATGTGGGTACCACCTGGTATGTATTGGACCTTGGGACGAACCGAACCAGCGTCTCAGCAATCGAGAAACCAGTAAGTAACGGAGTCGTCGACTTTGTAACTACAAAATGTGGGTACCACCTGGTATGTATTGGACCTTGGGACGAACCCGAACCAGCGTCTCAGCAATCAAAAAACCAGTAAGTAACAGAGTTGCCGACATTGTAACTACAAAATCTAGAACTAACGCAATGAAACCACTCGAGAATAAAATATACAATAAATAGGGAACTTTATATCGTTTAAGCATTTGCGTTTTGTCTTCTAGACTTGAGTGAATTTCGTTCTGTTCAATGTAAAGGAGTGTTTGGAAATTCAGAGCTTACCTGTATTTCAAGGGAATAATGTCAGTAAGCTTCACCGAGTCTCTCCCAGCCGGAATAGAAATTTAAATTTGAAATGAATGAAATGAATTCTTTTCGAATACAAGAATGCATGTGTCATAATTTCTTGTTTTAAAAAATTAAGTGAGAATCGAAGTAACAGTCCACCTTGTTGTAAATGGCTGTGGTAAATCCCTATAACCTTCAGACCGGAACACAACAATGCAAGCACTGTTATATACATCAAGTTATATGTGAGAAAATGAACTATGTAGAGATTATTGTATCTAATAATGTAATATCAATTTATCGATTTTACTTAGTTTTATTATAAAGTTTGTACTCCCGAGGTTTCGAGTGTTTCATTTACCATGGCAATCAGCAAATCCACAACCTCATGAATACAGCGAACACTGAAGGCTACGACACATAACGTGTTGATATTTTTGCCGCATATTCTTTGGTAACTACCACTAGCAAGGAACGACAGTGCACATACATAATACCTGAAAAATATACCAATAATTATATGAAGCATCTGTTTTATTTGTACGCTAATATTATAGGGTTTTTCATTTAGATTGGTATGGTGGAGACCACTTGACTTTTGCGACTTTTGTTTTGAAAGTTATGCAAAGTATTTTTTAGTTTCATGGCAGCCACTTATACACAGTTGTGCTTAAAGAAGTTGGATTTTCTATAAAGTCTGTGTTTCTTAAATATTCTTAATTCACGAATTCACGATTCATATAACATGCACGCACCCTGAGGACTGACTAGAAGATCCTAGAGCTGGAAAAAGAGATAGACTAGTTGCACTGGAATATTATAGGATTATCCGAGGTCCGAAGAGAGGGGGAAGTCGCGGTGGATCTCGAATCCGGCAACTTGTTCTATCACCGGGGAAGGGACCATCTGTCCCAAGGAGGTGTTGGATTTATCGTCCACGAGTCTCTCGTTAACAACGTTGTAAAGATTGGGAGTGTATCGACGAGGGTTGCGTACCTCATACTCAGAATCCTCAAACGGTATTCGCTGACGGTCATACAGGTTAACGCGCCAACGCCGGAACATCCCGATGAGGAGGTGGAGGAAATGTATGAGGATATTTATAGAGATAACGTAATTAAAACATGTCGTTATTAAGGCACCAAACTAGATGCCGACCTATCTAACAAAAATCGGTCAACCGCAGAAGGTGTCTCGTTATCCCTTGTCACGGATATCTTAAACTCCATTTATATACATGACGTGATATTACCCTATCGTCCGGTATCGTAGCAACCCAGAAAAATAACATGATACAATGTACAAATGCTAATGATATAATTACAAAGATCCTTTTCTATTAACAAGGGTTATTCTTTTCTACTGTTAAATTATTACTTTAATGTAAAAAGTATTTTTTGCTCATGAGCTCATGTTAGCCATAGCTGCCACGCTTGTCAAGTGGGTGTTGCTGTCTAACTCCTGCCTAAGTTTTCCTCTGTCGCTTCTTACGAACCACCAGGGCAACGCCATACGACGATACTCAAGGTCGCTTAGCCAGCTACGGAAAGGATTATGCTTGGGGTTTCTTAGTTCAATTAAATATCTATTTACTATTTACGAAAGTGTCTTAGTATTCAGGGTGATGAATGAGGTCAAGAAAAAATATTGTCTTAAGTTTTGTTCACCTATAAATTTTCTAATATTTTGCTACCAAGTGTTTGTAAGAGTGGTTGTGGTCAAAGTTGGCGCAGACTGTGTATTTGTAACTTTACGACTTGACTTACAAACTGAAATACATTTGACGGTAATGTACAAGCTACCGGCGGGGACATTTGAATCCCAAATAAGAAGTCTGACGCTGTGGTGACGAACCCGTAATCCGGGCAGATTTGAAATACAAATTTTACTTCTAAATTTGAATTTCATGTGCGCTCTATGAAAGTGCATGTACTGTTAAAACAACTCCCTTAAAGAGTATAACAAAACTAAATTAAAAAGCAAATATTGGTTTTATTTTATTCTTCCTCTTTTTTAGTTTTATTTTATTCGACCTCTTGGAACGTTGGTGTTTCACGTCACGTATATGTTCTTTTACGCGGGTTAATATGTGATCTTTTTGATTGCCCTATATATGAGAGATTACATTCACAATCAAGCTTGTACACTCCTGCATCTTGTAGAAGAATATTACTCTTGACGGATGATAAGAACTGACTAATTTTCTTTAGCGGCTTCTAGAACGTTCTAATTAGACGCCCGCTTCAAGATGTTGCCAATATTGTCTGTGACACCTCTGACATATAGTATTGCATGCACGCGCTCGACCGTGGCCGGCTTCACTCGGTAACTATGACATACCGAAGCTTACACCGAAATCGGGACGTCAATCACCTCAATCCCCCACGATCGTGGGTGCAGGAGAGCACCCGAAACTTCGAGAATCAAAATCAAGTAAATTAAACGCGATAAAATCCGTAAAAGTAGCTTTATTCAATGTGTAGGATTTGCGTAAATATAATAAATCATTAAGTGAATGGGCTTATTTTCCATTATATTTATTGACATTACTATTGTCATAATCGATTTTTTTATGTATACGACTTAAAATGTATTTCTATTCTAAAAGAATTTAAGCAAAAGGGCTTCTAAAATTAATTTGACATTCAATAAATGGAAAATTTTATACATTATTTACAAGTTTGATTTAGAGTATTTAGTCTCTTTGCTCATTATAATTCTCTGACTGCCTCGTTGGACTAGTGATCGTGAACTGATCATGTGATCCTTGGTTCCAATGATACGAATTCATTAGGTCGAGTCAAGATTATTTATTGAGTTTTCCTGTCAAAAAATTCTTAGTAGTGGCCTGTAGACAAGAAATTGGCGCTGTTTCACCACCGTATATCGAAAAGCACGTACACGGTGGGCCTGCGTCAAATGTCTCTCATGTTGTGTCAGGTTGCTGTGCCTTCGGACTGTGAGAGTAAGCGGATAGAGAATGCATCAGTGCTTGCCCACACACTTGTTAGCCTTATCCGCAACTGAATACTCGTATCCGCTATGCTGCTCGCACGCCATTTATTGAACATAAAAACCAATATGCATTTTATTTTCCTCAAACATAAAGTCCAAAAATCGAGCTGAGATGATGAATTTTTTTATTATATGTTATAAAGAATAAGGGTGACAAACGGACACACAGTCTACCTGATGGTAAGTGAATACTGTGGCTCAAAGAAGTTTCCATCTTATCTTAATTAAGAATCAAAATGCAGATGCGTTGTCATCCCTGAGGACTAAGATAAAATATCTTGTTTCCAGTTAAAAGAGTCTCTGTTTTTCTACACTCAGCATACAGAACACAGCAGTATTTAACTGCTATTTTACGCTGGTATTTGATGAGTAAAAAACCTATACGGAGGTTTGCCCGAGCAAAATAAAAATATAACATTTAATAACTGTTAACAGAAACAGTATTCAAGTTAACAGCCCTTGAACAAAAGGATGAGAAGAGATTGTCTTTAAATTTAAAATTTGTTTAAATGAATTTGATTCGCTGGAGGGACGATAAAATAAATAAACGGCATAGGTAATTCATGAATAATACAACTTTCAGCTAGATCAATTAGGGTACAGAGTGTTTTTAAATTAAGGATTTAGAATTTACTCTACGAAACAAAAGTAACATATATTTGAAGTTTTAAATCATCATATTCAGAAAGTTGTCTTATATTACACAATGATTTTTGGTCGATTCAACGCACGCACTCTAAGGTCGAACGCAAAAGTGTCAATTATTCCGGTTGAGAATTTGCACAAGTTATTGTTTGTATTCAAGGGTAATTTTATTGAATTATGAAAGTAGATTAAAGGTAAGTTGATACCTATAGCCAAAGACAATTTTCCACCATTCCATAACAATTATCAGAATCAAGGTATATTTTATGGAATAAGTGTTACTAGCGAGTACAGAGCCTACCTAATGGTAGGTGTATGCTGTGGTCCATAGTCATCTACATCTTATCTTGAAGAATAAAAATGGAGATGCGTTTTTTACCTTGAGGACTAAGGAGAACTAAAAGGGGTCTCTAGTTCACTACGCTTACCTTGCGAAGCACAACAATATAAAGATGCTCTTTTAAACAGGTCTTCTATGAGAGCGTAATTCTTAAATAGTACATATTTACACACAATTATATTAGTATTACATATTTATAACAGTTGAATTTTCTACTACCCAACCCATAACCATTTGCAGAATCAAGGGAAAAAAACGTACCTACTTTTTCAGATTTTAAACGTGGTAGAGACATGCTGCAGTTATATTAGTAGTACAGTTGTATCACAAATGGGTTGGCTCGACCGGGGAAGGACCACGGTCTCACAGAATACCAGCGTGAAATAGTAGCTTAATGCTGCTGTGTTTCGTATGGTGAGTGTAGAGAACTGGAGACCCTTTTTATTGGAAACGAGGCATTCCATCTTATTTCTCACGGGTGACAACGCATCTGCATTTTCATTAGCAATTAAGGATAGATGTAGATGTCTATGGGCCACAGCACCCACTTACCATCAGGTGGACTGTGTGCTCGTTTGTCACCCTATCCTATAAAAAAAGCGTGTTAGTTAAGCATCTGTCAGGTGAATTAGGTGCACGATATTTTCTTTATCTACAATATACATGACCTACATCAGTCAACATCAATACAGCTTATCAAGGTCCACTGCTAAACATAGCCCCCTCTCCCATAGATAACCTCATAAGGCGGATATTCGTCCATTCAGTTACGCCCTAATAAAAGTCCACATGAATATAGGCGAACATAGTTCCTCCATAGATTGCTTTATATGGCCTTAGTGGTAGGTAGTATTTGAAGGTATTGTCAATAAGTTAAACTTGAAAACAAGATTATACAAACAGTCCGTGTTGCTAGTGATGACATTAGGATCGGAGATGTGGTCCTTCACCGTTGGCCATATGAGGTAGCTTAAAGTCGCTCAGCGAGCTATGGAGAGGGGTATGCCCGCAGTTTCTCTGCATGATAAACTTAGAAATTAGGACATCCGCACTGGAACCAGAATTACCGACATAGCCTAACCGATTAACAACCTGAAGTGGCAGTGGGTCGACTACATAGCTAGAGGTTCTTGAGTGGCAATCTCATACCGGCAAGCGAAGGATGCCCCCCCCCCCCTACTGGATGAAGTGACGACCTGGTAAAATTGTATACAATAGCAGTAGAAGTCGATGGATGCAGGTGGCTCAGGACCGTGTTTTGTGGCATTCCTTGGGGGAGGCCTGTGTTCAGCAGACGACTTGTTAAGGGTATTACTGATTATGATGATAGTAATCACAAAGATGCTGCTACCCTTCTTGTGTCTGAATTTCCCTCTGTCAGTTCTTACGACACCCTCAGGATGACACGAGGTAGTGAATTCTGTTTCGTCACACTTATTAGCTTGCTCAAAATATCTTGTTGATTAGCGTATAGATGAGTTTGCGTGAGTTTTTCACGGAATTACGATTTTTCATGTAAAATTAGAATGAGAAGTGAACTTAAAATGCACTTAACAGGAAGTAGCTGCTGCAGCCCGGGATATCTGTAAACAACTACAAACGAGGAGGACTACAAATGATTAACATGACTTAGACTAAGATGGAATGCCTTGCAGCCTGTTACCGGCTCTTTATACGCTTCAGACCAGAAAACAGCAGTGTTTGACGCAGAAAAGGAAACAAACATACTAGCAAATAAACATTTACCTACTTGAAATAATACTAGTTTTTACGGAATTTATCGCGTATATTTAACTTTTTAAATACCCAACGTTTCGAGAGCTTTACAGCACCCATGGTCACGGGAAGGACTGAGATGTTCAACGTCCAGATGTCATAGTTAACCACGGTTACCATAGATTAAAATTTAACTTTTGTTCCGATCTACACTACGTAATAAAAAAGTGAAAATAAAAACTTAAATTATCATACAATATTATTTTAACTGACGGCTGACTACGTTGAATTTCTGTTCAAGGCATCAAATAATGATTTTACGTGTAAAGGAATTCACATAGTTGTTTCATTTGTTTCTTCATAGGTATGTAATACGCAGATGAATAAATTGCATTTGTCATTTGTATTTTCGTTCAAGCATTATTGAATTATTTTATTATTTGAATCCAAATAGATTTAGAACGCCAAACAGTTTTAAAGGTATGTATTTAAATGTCTTTGTTTGTGACAAATAACGTGAAAGCAAGATAATTAAATAGAAATACTTTTAAATCTCTAGTATTGAACATGTGAATAACAAAACTAGCTAACACTAGCTGTTAGACAACGCAGAGTCAATTCTCCTGATAATAGTAGTGTCCTCGAGACTGAATTTCGATCGCGGTGGCCAGTCCTCAACAGGACCGGATTATAGTTTACCTGCGTGTATGCGCAAGCACAGGTGCACTTTCTATCATAGCTCAAAGGACGGCAATCCGACACGACCAGAGAAGATCAGCAAAATTATACTGCCCGAGTGTATGCGCAAGCGCAGTTGCACTGTCTATTATCTCATTCTCATGGTCCATGGTATGGTAATCCGACACGCATAGGTCCCAAAAAAATTCCTGTTAGTATTTCGCTATAGTTGTGCTCAGCAAGAGGGTTAGCGAGTGCGGTTTTTTTATGATTTTAAGTTGTTATTACGTATATGCTGCGGCCCAAATACGTTTTAGTGAGCCGTCGCCTCTTACGACACCCACGGTACGATACGGGGTAGTGAATATTAAGGCATAACCTATGAAATCGCCGTTTTTTAAGAGATATCGTAATTGATTTTCTATATTTTCATTTATATTAATCAAACTAATCACTCATGCAATCGATGCATTTTTGCCAACGTAAGGGCAGTTCATTGATTCTTAAAGAAATCAGTTGGATGGGGGGCACCAAATTCTCGTGGGTTTTAAATTTTTTTCCCGCCTATAGCTTATCCAAATCGTGGAAAGTAGAAGTCTATTGGCGCAAAGTCTGGTGAATACGGCGTACTCGTATAACAGAACACTTCTAACACCAGACTTGAGTACCGTATACTCTGCAGTATGAGGTCGCGCGTTGTTGTGCGGGAGCAGCGGGGACTAGCGATTGACTAGAGCTGGTTGCAGACGTGTAATTTTTTCCACCATTGTGTTCTGTTCTTTACAGTATACATCTGCAGTAATGATTATCTTGTTTGGTCAGACGTTGTGATTTACACCAGCGCTAGACTAGCAAACGGTAACCATCACTTTTCTAGGGGTAAGTTTTCGTTTAAGGCATTGCTTAGGTGCTGAACCTGGATTTAACCTTGATGAACGCTTGCAATTGTCAAGCAGAATCCATTTTTATCGCAGGTGTCAATGCGGTTCCACATACTTTCTTTCGTGTGCCTGTGCAAGGCCCGTCAAAAAGATTGTGTTTTGTTTTTGTCTAGAGAACTCTATAAGGTTTTAAAGCCTATTAATTCTGTGGATGGACTACTAGTGCATATTAAAGTAAGCATATATTACAACCACGTTGTGCATAACATCGTATATTTGCAATCAATACATGTGGCTAAATCTTAATATTTTTTTCTAGGTGGGTACTTTACATCTTTCGGTCTCTTGGCAGATGGTAGTTACCAGAGGTACGAGTCTCAAGACCATGAAATGGCTGTTGTTCAAACAACAAATAATCAGCAAATATTTTACCCAAGTTATTGTGGCCATCATTAGAATGTGGGGAACAATATACTTCAATTAGCCTCTTGTGTAAACAAATACAAGTTTCAGTGCATGTACTTCTTTCATTTTATTTTTGACTAATATTGAAGTGAATATCATTTCCGGGCGTATAAGAAGCGAGGAAAAATGTAGTAGAGCATGGTGTGCCAGATATTCTTGGGGCTGTTGACTGCACCCAGGTTGATATATTTCAGTTACCATTCCAGACTGGGGTTTAGCACAAGAAAAGGGCGGTCTACAATAATTGTTCTAATAAGTGTGTAATAATCAAGTTTTTTCTAAATAAAGAATAGTAGTATTATATTCATCTAATATTCCCCTTTCCCCTAGAAATAACTGTAATGATTATGTGCCACAATAGTCTTACAGCTGGTCCCATGAGACTATTGTCGTCCCGGTTAAAGATTCTACAATCTTTCAGATTGTAGTCACCCCTCTTGTCACCCCCATGACATTGAGCTATTGAGTCTCAATAGCTCAATGTCATGATTTAATTACATAGGTTGTGGATGGAGTGCCGCATCATTGACATAATTGAACAATATCCAAGGCGAGTCCATGATCAAGCCATATTTAACAACTTCAAACTTAAATGAGAAACGAAATGTCTGTATGATATGAGAATCGGTCTATACTAATATTTTGGGTAGGTATAAAGTTTTAAAATAAAGTTATCAAACTTAGTAAAGTTAAAATTCAAAGTTTTAAATAAATTAAACCTAAACCGAAATACGATAAACTTATATTGTATTATATGCAGTAACTGAAAATTTCTTGAAATAAGCCCACAACCGATTTTTACTCGACCCGGGATTGTAATCGGAGACCGCAAGGACTGCTTATCAGTCCTTTCAATTTATCACCTGCTCAGCATAGATGAAATAAAATGTGAGGAAAATATCTTTTCTATGAAATAGAACATTTTGGCAACAGCATAAGTCTGCCAACATGCGCTTCAGTAAAGCGTCAGATTAATTCCACCAATATTCTCTCAGAAAATAGAGAAAACCTGGGCCCAGAAGCATCTATTGAAGGCTGTAAATCATTCCACCACTGAACATAGGCTCCCCTTCATACGGGAGATTGTGTCATACTTAACACGCTTGGCCGGCTAGTTAGAAAGCAGTTTTTTATTTTAGTTGTTATTAGGAAGATGTTGCTGCCCAACTCCTGGTTTATTTCCCTCTGTCGCGGCGCACTTAAGACGATGTGGAGTGCCTGGTGGATATTCTCACAGCGTCATTACCCGGTAAGACTGCGGCATGCTTACTGTATATAGGCTGTAGATATATTTTATCATAAAACATAGCTAGCTGTGCAAAGGAAATGTATTGTATCCAATTAGGATTAGGATAAGGTAAACGTGTTGACAATAATTATATATTTGATGAAACATTCAGGTTTTTAAAACTAAGCTTGAAATTAGTTTGGAAGGATAAATAAGAACTGTAACTTGTATATAATAAGCCTACTGGGTCCTTTTATTAAAAAAAACGCTTCGTTTTCTCTTACGAAACGTTTCACAGTACACGGAGCGCATGGAAGATCTATTTCTTAAATAAAATAATAGTTCAACGCTTAACGAACCGTTGAAAGAGTTTTAATTTTTTTGGTATCGTAATTTGCTGAACAAATAGCTTCTTATATAACCTTTGAATTTTATATTTCAAGTAAATGTAACGGCGGATGATGTTGTAACCAGGATTAAGAAAGGAATGCTTCGGTGGTTTGGCCATGTGGAAAGAATTAATGAGGAAAGAGTGACTA
The DNA here is from genome assembly GCA_036936625.1 of Parnassius smintheus behrii. NCBI lineage: Eukaryota > Metazoa > Arthropoda > Insecta > Lepidoptera > Papilionidae > Parnassius > Parnassius smintheus. The sequence goes on from JAUPFT010000031.1 coordinate 3,663,085, forward strand.
AGCAAATTTATGTTGCAAAAGTGAATGACAAAGTCGGAAAGGGACGTCCTAGGCGAAAGTTTATCGACCAAATTGGCGGTATATTGAAAATGGGCCAAATTAGGAGTACTCTTCACGGAAGAGCATGTATGCATGGACGTGGAGAAGGCGAGAGAGGTGTGTCAGAATCGTGCCAAATGGAGGTCTGTAGTCTCTGCCTACCCCTCTGGGTGACAGGTGTGAGTGGATATGTATGTAAAGAATAAAAAATTTTAAGATAATAATTTAAAGAATAAAATTTTACCAGTAAGGGTGAGAAAAAAGGGGATAAAGTTTTTTAATATAACTAAATGACATTCTAGTTTTTACGTACTCGTATGAGGCTCGTTGGTCTAGTGGGCGTAAACGCGATTGCTGATCATGATATCTCGGGTTTGAATCCCAGGTCGAGCCAAAATAATTTATTGGCTTTTTCTGCAACGAAATAACTACTAAGTAGTAGAAGTTGAAGGTATTTCACCCCAGTGCCTCGAAAAGCACGATAAGTCGTTGGTCCTGCACCTGAGTTGTCTCAGGTTATATCGGGTTACCATCCCATTGGACTATGTGAGTCAAGGAATAGATAGTGCACGTGTGCTTGTGCATACACCTTGTACCATTGTGGGTATTCTAAAGTACATTATTATTATATTGAAGACGGGCCAAATTAAGAGTATCCTTAACCGACGAGCACGTATGCGTAGGTGTATGAATGGGAAAGAAGCAAGAGAAAGAAAGTGTCAAAATCGTACCAAATGAAAGACCGTAGTTTCTACCTGCAAAAAGCAGTGCTTGTTGTGTTCCGTTTTGAGGGGATATGAAAGCCAATATGATTATAGTCTATGTGGCAATCCATCTCAGTGCTCACGCGTGACAACGCACTTGTAGCCTTTCAATACACTTTAACACTTACAATCAGGTGGACTGTAAGTTGCAAACACCACTTCAGTTTATAAAAAATTACTGGTTCAATAACTCGGTGTCAGCCGTATAAATTGTTTGTATCCTAAACGACGCGTTAAAAATTTCCCGCACATAGCCGCGAGTCTTCCATCTGGAAGTCTTATTATTTGTCTTTTCAATCCTTCTCTTAATTAATGTTACTTTATCTCCGCTGCTGACTATGAGAAAATTTTTCTGTGTAATTAAATACGCTCTCTTAATTGTGAAAGCTTAATAAGCTTAACCGTTTTATATTGTAGTTCAGTAAATTTGTTTTTTGATAGAAAAATATGTAGCGATATTTTGTATATTGTTTTAACACTTTATACAACCAATTCTTCCACTTTGAATAAACTAATTTCATGGATTTTATCGCGTTTGATTTAACTTGTTTTACCGTTAAAGCCTCTTAAAGTCCACTGTTGAACATAAGCCTCTACCATGGATTGCGTTATAGGGGGGATATTTGTCATAGTTGCCACGCTTGCCAAGCGGGTTGGCAACCGCAGTTTTTGTTGTACAGTTGCTATTATCAGGAAGATGCTGCTGCCCATCTCCTGCCTGTTTCCCTCTGTCGTCTCCTACGACACCCACGGGAAGATACGATATAGTGGATATTCTAACACCCCCACTACATGGTACTTATTTAACTTATTTATAATTCTCGATATTTCGGGTGCTTTACAGCCCATGGCCACGAGGTGACTGAGGTGATTGACGTATAATACAATATGACGCATCTTCTTATCAGACATACCTCAATACTAGATTGTGCAACCAATACGTGTTGCCAGTGATCCAGTATGGATCTGAGATGTGGTCCTTCACTGCTGGCCGTATAAGGAACCTCAAAGTTGCTCAGCGAGCTATGGAGAAGGCTATGTTTGGAGTTGTTCTTCGTGATAAACTTAGGAATGAGGATATGCGCAGTAGAATCAGAGTAAACGACATAGCCCAACGGATTACTAAGCTGAACTATCATTGGACAGGCCATATAGCTCGAAAAATCGATTACCGATGGGGGGAAAAAGGTTCTCGAGTGGCAGCCTTGTACTTGCAGGCGAAGTGTAAGACGTCTCCCCACTGGATGGAGTGACGACCTGGTAAGACATGCAGGAAGTTGATTCATGCAGGTGGCTCCGGACTGTGCTTTGTGGCATTCCTTAAAGGAGGCCAATGTTCAGCTGTGGACTTGTGAAGAGCTAGGGCTTTTAAAGTAAAGCGATGAACTTTTTTATAGGAGAGCGGCCAAACGAGCGTACGGGTCACCTGATGGTAAGTAATTACCGCCGCCCATGAACAGCTACAACACCACGGGGATTAAAGATGCGTTGCCGGTCTTTTGAAAAGGAATAGGCTCTTTTCTTGAAATTCCCTAAATCATATCGGTCCGGAAAAATCTCTGCTGGTAGTTGATTCCACAATGAAGTTGTGCGAGGAAGAAAACTTCTTTTAAATCGCTTAGTAGTGGACCGCCAATCATCCGGATAGTAAGGATGGTATCGTGTCGCGATGTGCAATAGTGAAACTGTGCGGCCGGATTTAGTCCGAACAATTCCTGAGAGCACTCTCCTTGGTGGATGCGATAAAATACTTAAAGAGATGGAACAACTCTTCGCAGTGTCTGCAGCCATCTGGACGTGGTCGATCAGTCGGTCTGTGTCGGCATTCCCGCTATATGATCTATATAGGACCCCGCAGACGCGGGAATGGTCGTCGCTGTCTACGCGTAGCAATATGATGCACAGGTCCGTACCTTAAAGGCTACCGAAGCGTCGAAAACAGATGTCCTCTCTGATGAACACGCAAACTCCAGCCCGGGGCACAAAAGAGTGTTCTAATCTACGTGGTTCTACAACTGTTAAATACTGAATAAGTTTGGTAAAACGTTTAGTTTCATACCACAAACTTGCAATAGAGAAATTAAAAAATCCAAAATAAGGCTAAAATTCACAGCCCCATAATACAAACTTATTATGGGGCTCTTCTAACAGATAGCACTGCAAAAGTTTACTGCACTTACGCATACGTCGAGACGTTGCATTATAGAATACCTACGATAATTCTAAGGGATTACATTAGTGACATAAGTAATGAAAGGTAAAACTCTTGGTATACACTTTATGTTTTTACGTGGTAGAGCAACGCTACAGCTATATTATGGTTGTAGCAAGAATGGGTCGGCTCGACCGGAGAAGGACCACGCTCTTACTGAATACCAGCGTAAAATAGCAGCTTAATACTGCTGTGTTTCGTATGGTGCGTGTAGAGATCCGGAGACCATTTTTTACTGGAAACTCAGATGTGACAATGCATCTGCGTTTTGATTCTTAATCGAGGATAAATGTAGATTTCTATGGGCCACAGCATTCACTTACCATCAGGTATACCTTGTACTATTTTGTCACGCTTATTCTATATAAAGAAAGTTGCTTGCCTTGGCCCGCAAAAAATATAAAAATTAAGTTAAAAAAATAGGTGTACCAACACTATCATAATGAACAGACTTTAGATCGAAGTATAATGATTTCTTATATTTAAGCGAATACTACACATTGAAATAATACTAGTTTTTACGGAATTTATCGCGTATATTTAACTTTTTTACCCGATGTTTCGAACGCTTTACAGCACTCATGGTCACGGGCGGCTTATTAAGTTCATACTGTGTACATCGGAACAAAAGTTAAATTTTTATCTATTGTAACCGCGGTTAACTATGACATCTGGACGTTGAACATCTCAGCCCCGCCGTGACCACGAGTGCTGTAAAGCGTTCGAAACGTCGGGTATTTAAAAAAGTTAAATATACGCGATAAATTTCGTAAAAACTAGTAATATTTAAATGTATGGATGGAAGTATTGGAATAAATGTCTTAATGTAGCCTGTTTATCCAACATCAAATACAAAACAGCCGTTTTAGCTTCTGTCGTAATTTTCGCTGAAAGAATCCTGGGCAGGTGAGGAGTCCAACAATCTAGTAAATGCCAAGTAATTAAAAAAAACATAAACACTCACTCCTGTCACCCAGAGGGGTAGGCAGAGACTACAAACTTCCATTTGGCACGATCCTCTCTCGCCTCCTTCACATCCATACACCTACGCATACATGCTCGTCGGTTAAGGGTACTCCTAATTTGGCCCGTTTTCAATAAATCGCCGGTCGATAAATTTTCGCCTAGGACGTCCCTTTCCGACTCTGCCATTCACTTCTGCAACATAAATTTTCTTTGTCACTCTTTCCTCATTCATTCTTTCCACATGACCAAACCACCCAAGCATTCCTTTCTTAATCCTGGTCACATCATCTTGCAAACCATACTCTTCTCTTATCACACAATTTCTCACCTTGTCGTTCAGATACAGCCCTAACATACTCCTTAACGACCGCATTTCTACTGCGTTTATTCTACTCTCGTGCTTCTTTTGCCACACCGAACTTTCACTACCATACATTAATGTAGGGACCAACACAGCATTGTGAATTGCCTACCTACGCATACATGCTCGTCGGTTAAGGGTACTCCTAATTTGGCCCGTTTTCAATAAATCGCCGGTCGATAAATTTTCGCCTAGGACGTCCCTTTCCGACTCTGCCATTCACTTCTGCAACATAAATTTTCTTTGTCACTCTTTCCTCATTCATTCTATCCACATGACTAAACCACCGAAGCATTCCTTTCTTAATCCTGGTCATAACATCATCTTGCAAACCACACTCTTCTCTTATTACACAATTTCTTACCCTGTCATTCAAGTAATTATTCAGTTTATATTAGACCATGTAAAATTTTATATGAATAACGCCTTCAAAATAAATTCCAAGTGAGTGTAACATTTTATTACATTGTAACATTTAATAAATTGTAACATTTTGTTATTGATATCTTTTTTAATTCAAACTGTATTACATTTTTAGTTACAACAATACGGGATAATAATTTTTAATAAAAGTCAATAAAAACAGCTCCATGTTCCATAACCTTTCAGTTTAGCGCGAGTACGTGCCTTCTTTAACCAGCCGCGGGCGACACCTTTGTATAACGAATTATAATAACTTGCACTAAGAACACATCGAGATTGTGATTTAGTCTCAAAATTTTCCGAAATTTAGTAATGTCCGTGAGGTGGGGGTGTAAGAGAAATAATTTTTTGAAGTGAAAACTTCTTTAGCGGCGTTATACACTTTTTTGTAGTGGGTAAAAAATGTTAAACTCGCGTCAGGACTGGTGACCTTGAACGGAAATTCGTAAGACGGATGGAGAGAGAGAGAGACAGCCGGCGCGGTGTAGGAGAGGAAGTATCCCCCTCTCTTTCTACGGCGTACGGTATGCCTGCGCCTGCTGTTTCAATTAGGCGGCGCAGGGCGCTTGCGCGATTGTTCGTGTGTGATAATTAAAGCAATTCGTGCAAAATTATTCCCTAATCATTCCGAAATATGAAAAATGCACAACATTAATATTCAAGTTTTCACTTCTGCTGGCACTCCCGGAGTGCTACCCGTCGTTTTTTTATAAATGTAAGGGTTATGAGCATACAGTCCACCTGATGGTAAGGAAATGTTATGGCCGATAGGCACGTTCTTTATGCACGGTTAAAATCAAAATGTAGATACGTTGAGTTTGTTTGTTACCCCTGAGTTATTACATGTAATGCGCCCCTTTTCTTCTTTTATATAATAAGGGTGACTAACGAGCACAGCTTTGGCTGATGGTAAGTAGATTTTGTGGTACATAATCATCTACATTTATCTTCGATTGAAAATCAAATTATAAATGCGTTGTCATTTTGAGGGCTATGAAATCCCTGGTTTTCAGCAAAAATAGAACGCCTCGCTACCAATAAAATTAAACTTTAAATAAAAAGTAAGGGAACTTTGAATAAGTGTTTTTTCAAAAAGTTGAAGTTTAGACACAGTATAGAAGAATGAACGCCACGACTTCAAAAGCTCTTGCGTGGAAACTATTTTTTTTTAGTTGTTTGAAGTCGGCTTTTGCTTTTTACTAAAAGTTAAATTTTACTCACTTAACTAGACGTAGGAATATTACAAGCTCAAGGTAACAATTAAAATATTTTCTTACTAGTTGCATTAAAATTTCTTCTGCTAATTTTCTACCTCCATCGAGCAATTTTTTCTCTAAACTTATATGGGATCATTCTTGAAGTTATCCCTGAAGATCGATTTTGATCGATTTGACAATGATATCATTAAAACAGTGATTAATAAAAACCGACAGTCTTAGAATATATTAAAAAGAAAAAAATTTACCGTATGTCACTTTCACTACTAAGGCGAATCTAACGACATGTAAAACTCCATCAAGCCTGTCTTTCTCACCTCGTCGTTTAAGCTACAGAGCGTGCCAAAGATACAGATTGCTACTGGCGCAGTTGGGCAAAAACAGAAAAAGAGACATATGTAGTTTCTAATTGTGAACCTTCGTCCCTAAGAAGGTGGATAAAAAAAAATTTCAGTTCTTGCAATTCACCATACAAAACCCAGTATAATAAAATGAAATTAAATGAAATATCTTAATTTCTTTAACGTAAAAAAAATCATTTGTCATACGAGGGGAGGTCAAAAAGTTCGCGAATTGACAGGGAAGGATAATGAAATGAAACATTAAACTATTTTTCCTTTTCAATGTATTCTCCCTTAACCATTTATTAAATCATTATTAAATCTGTCAAATAACTTATTAGTACTGTTTGAAAAAAAGATATGTCTTGGGTGTCAAATTAGGACGAAATTGCCGACTTCACTTCATCATCGTCGCCTAATTTTTTCCTACGCAGTTTTTTCTTCATTTTTAGGGTTCCGTAGTCAACTAGGAACCCTTATAGTTTCGCCATGTCTGTCTGTCCGTCTGTCCGTCCTCGCTTAATCTCTGTGACCGTTAGCACTAGAAAGCTGAAATTTTGTACCAATATGTGTATCAATCACGCCGACAAAGTGGTAAAATAAAAATTGGAAAAAAATGTTTTATTAGGGTAGCCCCCCTATATGTAAAGTGGGAAGTGATTTTTTTTAATTTCAACCCTAACGTGTGATATATTGTTGGAAAGGTATTTAAAAATAAATAGGGGTTTACTAAAATCATTTTTTGATAATGTCAATAATTTCGGAAATAATCGCTCCAAACGTAAAAAACAATGTGTCCCCCCCCCTCTAACTTTTGAACCATAAGTTTAGAAAATATGAAAAATATCTGGAAAGTAGAACTTTGTAAGGACTTTCTAGGAAAATTATTTTGAACTTGGATGGAAACAACAGTTTTTGTACAAACTCATAAGTGGGAACACTTACTGTGACGGACGGGGAACTACGGAACCCTACACTGAGCGTGGCCCGACACGCTCTTGGCCGCTTTTTTGGAAACAAATAATAGTTGCTTGGGGCCAGTTCTGATTTATAGAGTGGATGGCGCAGTTGTTCAAAACCGCATCGGTGAATGGCAGCCATTGCAACATGGCTTGTGTGCACAGGCGCACTGTCGTGCAAAAGGAACACGCCATTTGTTAGCTTTCCTCGCCTTTTTTTTCTTTAATAGTTTCTTTTAATTGATCTAGTAAATGAGCGTAGTATTTTCCCGTTATGGAAACACCACCTCTTATAACCAATCAAAAGGGTACCTTCTGTATTCCAAAAGATCATAGACACCTCACACTCTCTGTGTGCCCTTTTTATGCCACTGCATCGACTATTGCTTTGACTCAGGTTTATAATGGTAAACTTAAGTTTGATCTCCATTTACAATTCGGGCCATAATTTTCTTCCTTTGCTCTCCACAGCAGTTCAAAAACTCGCTTAACTAGACGTAGGAATCTCGACGCACTTGTGTTTTTGATGCGCGGAAAGCATTATCGCAACCCATCTTGTACAGACTTTAGTCATGCCGCGTGTTGATGTAGGATGATTAAAATTGTTTTTTCTGATACTCCAACTAATGCTGCAAGCTGTTTTTCTTTAGCTTGGTATCGTCCTATACAAGTTTTTTTATGAAATATGTTTATTCCTTTAACGTAAAAAAAATCATTTGTCGAAAGTACTTTTTTAAACAGATTAAGGGTGACAAACGAGCACACAGTCCACCCGATGGTAGTAGATGAAAGTCATGCTGTAGCTTATAAACATCTATCCTCGAATAACAATCAAAATGTATTGTCACACCTAAGGACAGGTACACTGTGTGCTTGTTTGTACCTAACAGTTTTAATTGTAAATAGTATTCCACTTTTGTACCTAAAATCACGAGATGCCTGATACTGAAAATGATTTTTTTTTCAGTTGCTGCCAGCTGTATTTTTATATTTTAACTATTTATGTCATAAGCGCAGATATTGAATCTTATATCAAAATGGTGAAAGTGTACTTGAAAATAACTTTTGTATTTTTTGTATTACAAAAATGTTTATTTCATTTTTGTATAAGTGTGACAGCATGTGCACTATATGTAAGCAAATTGAGTTCAATCTTCACCGTGACCCTGCCAGTTAAATTGTTAGTTGCAATTAAGTTCTTATTGATGTCAAAAAAATTGAGAGCCATCGCGGGATACCTGGCGATGTGAAACATCGAAATTATTTTGTACAGGTAATATACATAAAAGGATATTTTACGACAGGAAATAAATATCGCATAATTTAAAAAAATATATTAAAATTCTTGTCAAGAATAAGATTACTGTTTATTTAATAGTTTAAAGAGCTCCTCCCGCATAATGACGTGAACTATTTCCGTCAACACTAATCCCAGCACAACTACTACCAACACCACTACACCAGGAAAGACACCGACATCCTCAGTTGAAGTAGATTCTGCGGTGGCTGACCGCTTAGCGGTCTTCTGCACGAAAATCTCTCTAGAGAATATCTATTTACAATACAAATCTTTCTATTATATTAAGACGTCACTCAATCCAGCAGACAAGACAAGTATAGTATAGGTTTGCATGATGTTCGGTGCTAAATTGTTGGTGGGCCTAGTTGGTGAACCAATTACTCGAATGTTTAAGAAATGTTTGGTGTTATGTGATTGTATTGCCGTGATAGCTCAGATGGTTAGCGCTCGCTGTAAACATAACAGAACGGGTTCGATTCCCGCCGGCACCAATGAAATTGCTAATTGCAATTTTAAGTGAAGGCGGTGAAGGAAAACATCGTGAGGAAACCTGCATGTCTGAGGAATAAGAAAAAAAATATTTCGAAGACATGTGAAGTTCGCCAACACGCATTGGGGCAGCGCGGCGGACACTTCCTTGCCCTAAAACCCTCTCAGGAATGAGGGGGCCTGTGCCCAGCAGTGGGACGTATATACGCTGTTACTTTACTTTAGTTTTATGTGATTGTATGTGTTGCTTGCAAAATATAAAGACATAAAGACATTTATTCCGACACTTCAGATTACAATACAAATTAATAAACAAAATGAAGTCGAATAAGAATAAAATAAAAGAAATAAAAACACAAGAAATTTATAAACAAAAAAGTAGAGGATAAAATTAATAATCGAAACAGGTGAAGTGGCGGAAGGGACCGCCTCAGCATAAGCCGCGGGATAGCGACGCTGATTTTCAGTCGGCCCCATACGGTCCTACGGAGACCGTGCCGAAAGTGTTGACATTAAGCGAGTAGTAGTAGATACATATGATAATAACAACTGATGAATGTTAATAACAAAATGGAAAATACGTTTTGTATAGTTGTGCTGAACGTAAGTTGCTGAACGCTACGTGAGACGTGACGGGAACATTAGTAAGTGCAATAATTTAATTTAACAGTGTATATATATATATATATATATATATATATATATATACATATACATACATACATACGTTTAATAGGCTTTTTGTAATAAATAATAATATGTAATAGCATAATAAGTAATATGTAAACGGAATATCAGTAGCTAACGTCTAACCTCTTTAACAATACTCCTATTTATTGTATGCCCTACTGTTCGTTTATTAGGAGATATTTTAAGTGCTTTCTAAACGTGCCTAATGTGTTTAGGTCACGCAGTGGAGGAGGTAGATTATTCCAACAATGGGAGGCTGCGTACTTATAACAACCTCGAAATGCTGAAGAAGAATGTCGCGGAATACTGAGCCTATTATAGGATGAAGCGCGTGTGAGATACTTGATATGCTCGCGAGACCAGTCTAACTTACTAAAAAGATACTTTGGGTTTTTTGTCTTTATGACACTAAAATGTGCACAAGCTAAGTGAAGTTTGCGTCTGGCAGCCATTTTAAGGATATTATTGTCATCAAGAAATGGGCTTACGTGACCTCTTGGTGGTACATCGAAGCAAAACCTCGCACAAGCATTTTTGACCCGTTGAATAAGGTGTGCGGTACGTGACAGTAAACAAGGTCCATAAACCGTATCAGCATAATTAAATTTTGATAGTACTAGGGTGTCCGATAGTCTTTTTCGTAATTCTATACTTAAGTGTTCACGCATTCTATACAGGATTTTTAACCTATAAAAACAGTTCTTAACAATGTTATTGATATAATCTTGAAATCTGAGATCAGGGCTAATTATGATTCCTAGATTACGTGCCATATCGACTCTTTCTAATACCGTGCCTTTTATATAGAGTGTTGGGACAAATTTGTTTATTTTTTGAATCTGTTGTTTCGTTCCGCAAATTAAAAACTTTGTCTTTGATGGATTCAACACTAAACAGTTTCTTTCTGACCACTTTACTACTTTATCCAAATCCTCGTTGAGTTCATTAATAGCTTCTGTAGTATGACTAGGCTTAAAAGACTTATAAATCTGTGTGTCATCTGCAAATAAGTGATATTTACAATATTGGAAACAATTACTAATGTCTGATGTATATAACGCGAAAAGTACGGGACCCAAAATCGATCCTTGAGGAACACCACGCGTGATCCGCTGCGGAGAAGATACACAGTTTTGACCATTTAATTGAATTGTAATTTGCTGTGAACGTCCACTAAGGTAACTGTGAAACCATTTTATAGTCCTGGGGTCCTGGGGACAAAAGTAAAGATGTATTTATGGTATCAAAAGCCCTAGAATAATCTAATAGGACGAGTATAGTCCCCTGACCTGTATCTTGGGCCTCCAATATATTACCTACTACATCAAATAGGGCAGTTGCAGAACTTCGACCCTTTCTGAAACCCGATTGAAGATCAGGCAGTATAGCATTATTTTCTAGATATGAAATTAATTGTTGATACACAACTTTTTCTAATATTTTAGATATACAGGGTAGCAAACTTATGGGCCGTAAGTCTGTCACGGTAGCAGGATTAGCATTTTTTGGAAGAGGACGTATTAAGGCTAGTTTCCAGATGTCAGGGAATGTACTTGTAGTTATCGATTGGTTAATCAAAGCGGTAATAGTTTCAAGACTTTGTGGGAGGGTCATTAATAAAATATCTAGGTTAATACCATTAACTCCCAGTGCATTAGATTTTAGTTTTTTAATTATATTCAAACTAATATCTTAAGATACCGGTTTCAGCAAAAAAGTTTTAGATGTAAATCTATTAAATTCAAAATATGTAAGATCCGATATACTTACGTTATAGGAACCTGGTATATTTGAAAAATGTAAATTAATAGTATCAGGATCCAATAAATGTGGCGGTAGGTCGTATTCGTTTTTCGGTGGTAACGAGTACGCCTTCAAATTTGACCATAGCTTCTTTGGATTGCTGATATTATTATTAATGAACACTTTGTAATATGCTTTTTTCTCATGGTATAGTGCGACATTTACTTGATGTTTTAATTGTTTATAATAATTTTTATGACTGGGCGACTGCGAACATCGATATTTGTTGCGTGCTTCATCGCGTAAGCTCATCATTAATTTTATGGTTTTGGTTATCCAGGGGCAAGGGCGATCCTTAAGTATAACTGTTTTAATAGGTGAATGCAAGTCAAATAAATTTAGGATATAGCGATTAAATAAGTGTACCATTTCATTGACATTATTGGTACAACTGATCACATCCCATGGGATTATCTGGAGGTCTCGTTCAAAATAATCAAGTAGGATATCATTTAGGGGGCGATATACTAGCGTCCGAGGTAGTATTTTGTCTATTTTAAAATGAAACGCACGACACGGCAAACGTCCCGATACCATCCACACCATCTGGATGCTTGGCGGTCCACCACTGTACGTTTCACAAGGAGTTTTCTTCCACGTACAACCTCTCTGTGGAATAGTTTATCATCGGCGATTTTTCCGGACCGATACGACCTGGGGACCTTCAAGAAAAGAGCTTACTCCTTTCTAAAGGGCCGGCAACGCACCCGCAATTCTCCTGGTGTTGCGGTTGATCATGGGCGGCGGTAGTCACTTAATATCAGGTGAGCCGCATGCTCGTTTGCCCCCTCTTCTATAAAAAAAAAAAAAAAATGTAACTCGCATGTAAGAAAGGCATGATTACCTAAGTCAGCTATATGATCAATTGTGACATTTCGTGTTGGCGCATCAGTACAGATAACATCTATTAGAGTTTGACTAGTTTCGATAAAATGTGTTGGCTTATCTATTAATTGTTTAATATTAAAATAATTTATAAATTCCATAAAACGCTTGGTCTTCACATCTTCTGTGTCAATTAAATTAATATTAAAATCTCCCAAAATCAGAACATAATCGTGCGAAAATGTGCTAAGGCTGTCAGTTATAGCATCAAGAAATAATTCAACGCTAAGCCATGGTGGGCGGTAAGCCGTGCCTATCACAATTTTTTTTGAGTTTATATGCAGGGCTAGCCACATCTCTTCTACACAGTTGTGGTGAGGAGTAGATATTGTTCGGGCATTGATTCCCTTTTTGAAGTAGAAGCCTACACCCCCTCCACGGCCACCGCACACAGAGTGTGGTCTCGGCACGTGACGCAGGCGGTAACCAGGTACGAGCGGAGCGCGCCCATCTTCGCCTTCCCGCAGCCAGGTCTCATTTATCGCCATGAGATCAACATCATGTCGACTCATGGCTACGAGGAATTCCTCGTGTTTCGTACCCAATGAACCCGCATTAAAGAAACCAACTTTTAATTCTTTAAACTTAATCATTGCTAACCGAATTATCACTAACGTTGGCCGAATAAAAATATTTATCCATTGTTAACAGATAGTAATGTGGTAATAATGAGTATAAAATACCAAATACGGTTTTTCTAATTGTAACAAATATTATATATTGTAAATTTAATCTTATAAATAAATAGTATATCTCAGGATTTACGTATAATAAATGAATATTATTAAGACATGATGTATGTTTACTTTGTACACTAAACTGACAACACGTTACATATAAATTATATATTGACAAGACATTATGTATAAATTTTGATAGATTACATTTATTATTATTGAATATTAAGGTTATTTCTTTCCGAATGTTAAAATTATTTACGTTAAAAATATAAAAATAAAAATATGTGTGTTTATATATAAATACAAAATTAAAATTGTGTTTATGTAAGTGGAGTAAAAAACGTAAGGAACTGTTTACCACTAATGACCCGGAAAAATATAGTAAAGTAAAATTGCGATTACTCACGGTATGAACTTTTTTGTCAGACACACAAATACTAACGAGGCAATGAAAATTACACTTAAAGATTTCATGCGTGATGAACATGTATACTGATTTACATAAACCAAAATAGGCTGAATTAAAACTTAACAATAAACCCTTTGAAAAGCAATATATTATATTAAGTTGATGTATAGTACAATGTATACACTTACTGTATGTAATTGTTATTATGGAGACTAACTTATAAAAGAATATAAATATTGTTTCAGCAAACCTAATTAAGCTATCTCTAACATAAGAGGTAGGATAATAAAAAAGTAATATTAAAAAAAGTAAATTAATAGCTAACGCATGATTAACAAAAAACACGCTTAAGGTCTGCTTCGGACCGAATTCGCGTTACAGGCTTTCCATCTTCCTTTCTCACAAAAATATGTCCTCCCTTCGTCCAAGTATAACGCCATTTTGCTTTTTTCGCTGCCTCGCGAGTCTTACCAAACAACTTCCTATTCAAAGGTGTTAACCACTCATTCACGTAAAACCGACGCGGCTCACCGGGTAACCCCAGTGACTCAGTGGTTACTGTCCGCCGAACACGCGCTGAACGTAGAAATTCATCTCGCAGCGCTCGCCGGCTCATTCGCACCATAATTCTACGTGGTCCCAAACGAACTTGTTCTTGAGAGCTATTAATGTCGTCAATAGATTTGCGTAATATTCCGACACGCTCGGCATGGACAATTTCACGGTGGTCAATATCAAGGCCTAACTTTCTAGCACATAGTATCACAGTGTTAATGGCTACTTTCCCCTTTTGTTCCGGTAGACCTGAGATTTCTAAGTCATTGGCTAACAGATCCTGATCCCTCTGGCTTAGTTGGATCCTTAATTCTGCTATTGTGTTCTCAAGCTCCATGGACTTACATTTGTGCTCACGTTCTTCCATTCGGTTCTCCAACTTGGTGACCCTAGTGTCAATTTCTTCCAAATTTTTATTACACACGAGAATTGTATCCCTTAACATGGCGAAATTGTCCCTGATATCCTTTAGCTCATTGCGCATTTCACTGAGCTCATTACGTAACAGGCGTATTTCTAAGCCTATGTCAATGTCTTTGTAGACGGGACTATTATCTCCAACATCCTGACACTTTACCGGTGTATTAGAATTGTCCTCAGCACGAGGAACTTTACTCTTACAAGTTGGGCACATCCAGGAAGTTGATATCTTTTCAGATAAGTTAAGGCAGCCTCGATGATATGTGGCATCACATTTGCCACACGTAACGCCATCTGTCACCGATAGGTAGCGGCCGCATGCTCCACACTTTGCCATATTAATGATATATACAAAGAATATTAATCTATGCAACTAGTGGCCACCAGATGGCACAGAAGGGATTACATCAATTAATATCAATATACTAAAAGTTAAAACTTAGTTTTTTATAAGTAGATTAATAATATTCCAATTCGTTAGATACACTGGTAATTAAATGTTTTTTAAATTGTAATAATATATGGAATAAGTTTGTAAGTTCGGACAAATCAATATCTTTGCTACACAACAACAATTAAAGGGTACTTTTACACTGATTGTTTCCTTATTTACACCTTTACCTTTGATTACTTTTAAATTACACCAAACTAATATTCAGTATCTCAAATATTTGTTATATTAAGCACATATATCACTTTTGTAACTTTAATACTTAAATAAATCCAATTAAACTCGATTACTTTAAGAGTACAGTAGGTACTACTCGCTGTCCCGACTACCGACGTCCACATATACTCCAATATTTTTATTTATTTCCATGAAGATTTACATTTAGACAGACAGAACCTATTAACAAAAAGTTTATTTGACATCACCTTCATAATTACAGCCCCTCTCAAGTCCATCCAAAGTACGCAACAAAACACGGTCCTGAGCCACCTGCCTGACTTTCTTACTAGGTTGTCACTCCATCAAGTGGAGGGATGCATGATGGTACGAGACTGTCACTCGAGAGTCATCATCGATGACTTTGCTTGTATGATAGCGGAATTCTTATTATATTACTAAGAGAAATCAAATGTAAATAAATATTTTGTGGTAATGAACTAAGATGAAAAAGTTTTGTAAAAGAAATATTAAAACCATTCTTCGAATATTAACACCATCTATTTTAAGAAGAATTAATTCACATAGGAAACACAGAAATGATGTTTTACAATGATAATAACGCACACTAATCGATCTCCTATGTCACAAATACTAAAATAACGTGTAAGAAGAGCGTTATTTTGTAAAAAATATTCTTCACATATGTCGCTTTCGTAATGAAAATATTTGTAGCTGATGGATTTTACGTTATTTCCATCTACTAAACAAAGGAATAAGGATTACAAAAGAGCACATAGTCGACCTAATGATAATTTGATGTTGTGGTCCAGGCATCTACATGTTTCTTCGATCAAAAATCAAAATGCAGATGCATTGTCGCCCCTGATGAATAAGATGGAATGCCTCGTTTCCAGTAAAAAGGAGTCTCTGGTTCTCTAAACTCAACATGCAAAACGCGGCAACATAAAATGTGCTATTTTACGCTTGTATTCCGTGAGAGCGTTGTCTTATTCGTGCTACAACTATATATTGCAGCATGGCTCGACCACGTATATATTAAAATAAAATACAACCCTTTTTATTGGCACATAGAATTCCACTGCTGGACAATATTTCCAAGAAGCAGAAGAAAAAATTGCAGCTTGGTAGTCGGATTAGCGATCGTAGTATCAGACATCTCGTAACTTTGATGCTGGCGCCTGTAGTGGCCTGAGTATTCTACGTCTGATATATACATGGTTGTACCGTAATCTGTCGGAAGTCCTAACGTTTTTCTGGAATTTCACGAAGTTAGCTCTTACAACACCCACCGCATGAAATGAGGCGATACATTCCCTTACGCCGACATCACATGGAAAGATTTGTATTAATATAATAAAAATTTAGGTACTTTAGATCGAGTCATATTTGACGTCTTTTTTAAGCCTCTTTAAATCCACTGACCACCACTGATACCAATATTCAGCAACTAAAGGGTAAATCTTCAAGGTTTCGTCATACTTAGCATAGTTGTTAGGTTTGTTGGCGAGAGCACCTATGCTTGCTGTTATATCATACATCGGCAGCTAAATGTTAATCATGACGCTTCCCAAAGTTTCTCACCACGAAATCCATGGGTAGGAAGTAGGGTAACACTTTCTCACACAAAATGATATGTCTTTATCATCATCATCATCATCATCGTAATTACAGTCTATCAAATTTCCAGTGCTGAACAAGTACTGAAGACTCATAGAAACAATATTTTGTCATAGTTGCCACGCTTAGCAAACGAGAATGCAATCAAAAGTTTTTTTTTATTACGACACCCACGGGATGATATGGGGTAGTGAGTTCGTTTACGCCACCACGCGGATTACACATAATAATATACCGACAGTTATTCAAAGTATATTTAGCCTTTTAATAAAAACTAAAAGCTGACGTCAAAGTCTACGTATAGTTCTACTACTACTACTTTTACTTTTACTTCGTAGAATTAATATTTTGTATACATAAATTTAATTTTTTGATCCTTTAAGAACTGCGCTTTCTGGAAAGAATACAATATGCTCGATAGCTGTCTTAATAGTTATATTAAAAACTTAGCTCCCTATTTTTCGTACTGTAGGGGTGAATGAATTTTTCAATTTTATAGACATTTTATAAAAATAAAAAAAATTTAAATCGGTTCCCAATGGAGAAAGATACATACATACATGTATACAAGTAACATATATACAAAGCATACAGTCCAACTGAAAACCTACTCTTTTCTGGAAGTCGGCTAAAAATAATATATTAAATTAAAAAATATTGTAACAGTTACGCGTTTGTGACTTGTAATAGCGTGAACTAACTGAGATATATACTCGACTCCTTACAGAGACACAACCAGCTTTTATAAGTTTTGTTGTATCTCGTACGGGGGTATTTTATAAGAAAACTTACGCAATACTGTAGATTTAAATTTTTTAACTATTTGTACAGAGCTTTTAGACTGCCGTTTTCATTGCATCGAAAGGACTCTAAACGAATCTGATAATAGAATTTACAAGAGTCATATAATGAATAGAATTTAGGGTTGACGCATAAATTATTATTGGGCTGTACACTTGTGAGGAACTGTAGTTTTTTTTTTTAAATAAGATATGGGTCAAAACATCATTTAAAACATTTAACCACGATTAGGAATCAAAATGCAGATGCGTTGTCACTCTTGAGGACTAAGATAGTATGCCTCAATTCTAGTAAAACGGGTCTCCGGTTCTCTGCGAACCGTACGAAACACAGCTGTATTAGGTTACTATTTTACGTTGGTATTCTGTGAGAGCGTGGACCTTCCCGATCGAGCCGACCCATTCATGCTGCAACTACAATAGCTGCAGCGTGGCTCTGCAACGTATAATGATGATGAAAAGTAATTATATTTTGGGTCTTTACTGAAAATCAGCGTTGAGGTGTCGCCAACTCACGCTGAACAAAGACCTTTTTTGGCACGACTTTGACGTAAAAAGTCAAATTTATTAAATTGCGTTTTTTACCATTAATTAGTATAGTGCTGTACGTCAATTTGCGTGTGCCAAAATAAAGTGTTTCTTTCATTTTTTCTCTCTTTTTTTCTAAAGCCTACATATGCTACACAACTGGGCACAGCATCTTTTCATTTTTGAGAGGGTTAAAGCGCAAGTAGTCCGTACGTCAGTACGTGTAGGAGGACTTCAAATGTCTTATAAATATTATTTTAGAAATATTTTTATTCCTCAGACCTGTTTGTTTCCTCACGATGTTTTACTTCACCGCTGATCACGGGGTAAATTAGAACGGAAGAGCTATCATAGGTCTGGGTAAAGCCAGCTAGATATCTTAGCTTCTGAAATATGGTTAAATACATTATCTCTTATATAAGAAATGTCAACACTCAGACCAATGACTGTAAGCAGCTTCAAAGGTAACAGTATCTGAAATCTTCCTAATCTGCCAGTATCTCGGGCAATTGGTATAAGAGGAGACGCCCACGCCTCTGCTGAATATGGACCTCTCCCGTTTTTGGTATGATTGGCAGTCCTGACAGACAGATAGTCGGTAGTGGTACCAAACGGATCGCAAGTTTAACAATTTGTTTATGTTCATACAAAACATTTTGTAAATATATGTTTTGAACGTGTTGGAGCCAAGCTGCAGATTTATTATGTTTGCAACACAAATAAGTCGCCACAACCGGGGAAGGCCTGCACTCTCGCAGAATACCAGCGTAAAATAGCAACTTAATGCTGCTATGTTTCGTATTGTGAGTGTAGACATTCCGAGACGCTTTTACTGGAAAGGAGGTATTCCATCTTCATCTTCGGGGTTGTAACGCATCAGCATTTTGATTATTAACCGAGGACAAAATAGATGTCTATGGGCCACAGCATTCACTTACTATAAGGTGGACTGTGTGCTCGTTTGTCACCTTATTCTTTAAAAAATGTTGTTACTTTTAATTGATTTAATTTTTTTAATATTCTCTCATGTTTTTACCAACGTAAAATATTATCTAATTTAAATCATACAAAATAAGTCTAGTGTTAACAGCACAGTGTTGCTGAACTTTGGTATCGAACTTGATCTATCCTGTTTTACGGTTAACTGGCGGTTCAAAGTTATCCGAGACCTTATGCAGGGTGTCACGAAATTACACAAATTAAACCGAAATCTTGGTTGCGGCATTTGCAAATTTGGTATGAATTCCATACGAAGTACGTAGTAAATTTTGCTTTAAATAATATTATATTTAAGAAATGAAATAAAGGAAGTTGTTAATCAGAAGCATCTAAGTAACTGACTTCTATTAAGCTAAGGATTATTTACGTATTAATTTATTTACCATATTTGAAACTTTTGTCCGTCTGTCCGAGCTAATTTTTGGAATGGCTGAACCGATTGTGATGAAACTGTTCGAACAGATGAAGAGAAATGCCAGGGCTTTTTTATCTATTTTGATGACATTGATACTATGATCATATTTGACGCGCAATCTGTTGTATTATTTCTTGTGTACCTGCAGCAAATCTTTTTTCATGTTTTCTCGTTTAGAGATGGGTAGGCATCAAAGGCAATTGAACTAAGTAAGTAGCGCAAATAAATGTTTCCGAGAGATGCCTACATATTTGTGTCATTTGCTGTATAGACTGTTAGTCCATTGTGTCAACGTGCTGTGAAGTTCTTATAGAAACTGTACTACTGTACTGTACTGGTTGTCGCTGCTGGTGGGTGATAAGAGGGCTTCTTTTCTCGATCAAAAGCAAATTATAGCCCATTAAAGCGAGGAAACCAGCAGGGCTATTCACAATGCGTCGGAATGATTTCTCTCGGAAACGGAAAAGTTTCGTTCGACAAGTTTTCGATCCGAATGTCACAGACTTTAGTATCACATCTCCTCTCGTTTAGGATTCGACACGGAAAGCTTTTCGAATGTCAGTGGGAGTGCATAATAGATTGTCTATGCGTCGGAAGTAACCTCCGTCCCTCATACAATTTTGTAATGTTTATAAAGAAAGATAGTCGAAAATAGCCCTAAACTATATAAAACGTTAAAGTCTTCAAATATGTTATATTTTTAATACAAATATTGTAAATTGATCTAAATTTTCGATAAAATAATATTACTTTTAATATACTTTATTACTTTTAATATACTTTATTACTTTTAATATACTTTATCCTATATTTTAATAATTGAAAATTAATCTTTTTACTAACATACTTCGTAAATGCTACTTTATTGTCATTGCGTTTCGAAGCAAAATACTCTTACCTTTATTAGTTTGTGGTTGTCACTAAATTTTGTGTGATTTAAATAAAATAATAATGGAAATTCCTGTGGTGAGTGGAGCTATTCAATTTATTTAATTGTTACATCTTGATTTCTTTGATTTTAGTACCTAATAAGTTTGTTGATTATTAAAATATATTCATACTTCTGTGAGCAAAGAAATTAAAAAAAAACGATTGCAAATGTACATTAAAAGTTTTACCTATTTAGTTTAGTCTTCATTGAAACTAATTTTAGATATATTTTTTTGTATTTCAGCAAAAACGATCACGTGTTTCCTACGAGCAGCGTGAAAAAATGTTTGAGTTCATGGTGGCGCATCCCGATTTTGCCAGAAATCGGGTTGCAGGCGCAGATGCTGCCCGTAGGAAAATAAAACTGCAGACTGAACTAGCCACAATTTTAAACAGCTGTGCCACAGGAGCAACAAAAAGCTCCGATAAATGAATAAAGGTATGTCTGTGTTTAGGTACAAGTTCATACATATTGTAGTGCTAGTCTAGTGGATCGCTTAAAGCCAACTTTGTTTTGTATGCCTACAAATGTGCATTCTAACCTTTATTAATACAAATATTTGATAGTGTTGGCAAGACTGGCGCAGCGATGTTAAATCGAAAGCTGCCGAAATCCGCCGTGCTCAGCAGCAGACTGGTGGAGGGCCTGGAACTGCACCCTTATCTGCCATGGAGGAATCTCTAATGGCATTTATTGGCCACGAAGCAGCAGAGGGCCTTGCCGTTGCCGATACCTTATATTTTTATTTTAATGTTATTATTATTCTAATGTAATTATTTACGTATAATGGTCGCACCTGCCAACAATTGTCCTTGGCACCCGGGGTTGACTGGCAGAGAATGCCACATGGCATTAAGTCCGCCCTATGTACCCCTTTAGCTTAAGGTGTTACGTTTAAGTTTTTAAATAAATAAATACCTTGGAGGTACTACAAATTCATATTTAATTTTTAAGATTCAATATTCTCCATGCTTCCTTTCGATTTCATAAAAAAATGGAGCTTTGTAGTGTAACTTGTATTTGTACCAAACAACAAATATTTATTACAAAAATTAATAAGTTGCTAAATGTATGTTCATAGTTATTCAAAATTTACTATTAAATATCTAGCACTAGAATAAACTCATTGTAAAGAAATGTGCATCTGCATATTCTTGTGTATATACAACTGATTGAGATCCCTAAATCCATTTATTAGTGAGAGAAGTAAGAAGGATATTATACAGTTTAATTTCGTTTTGTCTTTACAGATTCCTGAAGGTGATGCGGAAGTAGAAGCTGGTGGTGACGAAGATGTCCACAATCCGGTTGTGGATGATAGAAAAACAACGAAAAAACATGATTATATTGATTACTTTTTATTGTTTAGTTATTATTTCATGTCTTAATATGTTGTATGTTTTTGTAGAAGATAGACTTGAAGAGTGTCTAGAAGTTCAGGCTGCAGCCATGAATACGCTTTCACATTCAATGAATAATTTTGCTGCAGCTCTCAAATCCATGGCCAATAAAAGTGATGAATGAATTTTAATCTAAGGTAGGTCAATATAGTTAAATAATTGTGATTAGTATGAATTATTTAAGTTTAATTAAAAGAATAAAAGATAATTAACAAATAATTAGTTATAAATTGTTATTAATAAAATAATCTTTCTATTAATTGTTGTCGCACTTAAAGGCCCCGCTCGTATATCGTCTAGTGCTAAAGCTTCTTCATCAACTACGTCGGGAAAACTAAATCCTGCTGTTATGCACACATTGTGTAAAACTGCACATGCATTTACAATGCAGCCTACTTTTGTTGGTTCATACTCCATTTTTCTTAGTAAGCATCGAAACCTTGACTTAAGAACACCGAAACACCTCTCAATACTGTTCCTTGACTTTATATGGGTATTGGTATATCGACTTTGAGGTGTGTTTTCTTCAGCATTAAGGATCGGTGTGAGGAGCCATGGCTCCAAGGGATATCCGAAATCACCTGTAATTCAAACAAACAACTAGAACATTACAAATACTGTTTTAATTGAGATTATTTGTTTCAGATTTATCGGAAATATTGTTTATTGCAATACCTAGAAGCCAGCAAGTATTGCCTTCACCATTAAGGTTCATCATCACCTTTCGTAGTGCACTAAACCTCCATATAGAGGAATAGTGTGTTGCACCAGGATATCGTGCACACACATTTAATATTTTTAAGGAACTGTCACAAACCTATGAAAAGCGAATTAAATTAGTACACAGTTTAGGTCCCTTGCATAATTAATATACAGAAGTCATAATGATCTTATTATAAATTCAAAACCAATGTCCTGAATTTTTGTAAGGTTTTTGTACTTAAATATAAATGACACAGTTCGGAGGGATCAATAAAACAGAGTGTAGCCATGTGGTGCAATCTAATGTATTTACCATTTGTGCATTAGGGGTGCGTTCACCCTTTCTATTTACATAAAGTTCTTCATGTTGTGTTGGCTTCTTAAGTTTTATATGTGTGCCATCAATATAGCCCAATACTCCAGGAATTCCGAATTTTTGGTAATTTCTGCAAATGAAAAGAAGACTGATTGTGATACTAGCTTCTTAGATATTCGAAGGATAAAACTATGTGTGTCAAGGTAATTAGGTTCCTACTTAGAAGATAATTGTTATTTTTTATTTTTTTTTAAATGATTATAGTTATAGTTTTTAAAATTTTAATAATTTGTTGTAATTTCTTATTTAAATGTTGACATGTTAAAATAATAAACCATTTATGTAATATGAAAGTATTTATTATTTATGAAGTTTTCTGAAAAACTACTTGTAAACATATTTATGTCCCACCGCTACTTATGTGCACAACCTTCTCATAAGGGGTCTAGCCTTATATCTCACTCTTAAGCTGGTTTGGGTATTTTAGGAAGACGGCACATACGGCTGCTGTGTGTAACCTGGTCGGTCCCTTAGTTGCCTACTGAATGAAAATCACATGGATTACTTGGAGATGGTAGCAGGTTTATTATGTGGTTTTCTATGCTGCAGCTACATTATAGTTGTAGCATGAATGTGTCGGCTCGACCAGGGCAGGACCACACTCATAGAATACCAGCATAATGCTGTTGTGTTTTGTATGGTGAGTGTAGAAAATTGGAGACCCTTTTTACTGGAATTAAGGCATTCCAACTTAGTCCTCAGCGGTGACAACACATTTACATTTTGATACCTAATTGAGAATAATAAATTTGCATCGGGAAAGATCACCATAATTTTTGAATTTTAGATTCTTATCCATACATATATTATGCTTGATAATACCTACCTACAGATTCATATGAATAAGTATGCTATAGGTACCTATGTCATTTAAATTTTGAGATTTACCTTAAAACAGTTGCTTCCATTTGAAGACGGTTTGGAAAATTAATCCATTTTTTGATAAAGGCTGATTTAGTGCGGCCCCTGCCTCTATAATGGCTCTGCTGGAAGTAGGCTGGCTTACTTTGAAGTTCACATCCTTTGTTAAACTTTTTTGATAGGAGCCATGTGCGAAAAAATGTAACGCGCAGAGGAACTAAGTAGAAAAAGAGAATTAAAATAAGTAACAACTTAGGTACGGTACTGAGTTTACTATCTAGATACCTATTTACCTTTAGTTCTACAGGAAGTGAGCTTGAATATTGATGTTGTTGCCAAACAGCTTTAAATCATTCACAACAGCCAAGGCCAAGTCCGGGGTGAGTCGGTAAGTCGAATGGAAGTTTGCGTCCTCATACGGATTCGACAAATCGCGAAACCGTTTGTTTCGGAACATTGTTTGCATCCGTAGCTTCTCTTTTTCGTGGTTGCGAACTCGCCTATGAAGAATTAATGCCTGACATTGCTTATATCTGTAAAATTTGTGATAGAAAACTTATAAAAACACACCTTTCTTCCAAATATTCACAAAAATACAGTTTTGCAAATTAAGTGCAAATATTGAAATAATTATATGAAATTATGTTTTATACATAATTTCAATTAATTTATGTTACGTACATTATACTTATAAAAGCTTATTTATCTCTTATAATTATCAATATTTAAGTTTTCGCCAGCCTCAGGGGTCTCGTAAAATTTTCGATGCGAACTGTCACAATTCCCGAAAACGAATGTCAAATTCATCCGAACGGCGAATGTGAATAGCGTTTCATTGTTTCCGTTCGAAAAGTTATCGAATCCGAGTCGATTTCCCTTTCCGAGACGATTGTGAATAGCCCTACTGGCCAGATTTCTTGGCACTATACCTCGAGGAGTAGAACTCTACGACATTTAGGTTTTAGTTTTATTTATTTATTATTTTATATTGTAATATTTGAATGTTATGTAAATAAAAAATTCTTTTCTATATAATTACGCATTTTTGTTTAATTACCTATTTGATTATATTACAGTAATGTATTTTGGTCTAAAACTACAGAGAAAATAGTACTAGAAATATGCGATCAAATGTGTTCCTTTCAAAATCAAGTGATGATAATTACATTACCGATTCGTATTCACTAGCTAAAGATCCTACGTATGAATGGCATATTCAATAAAAATATTCAGTCAAACGGTAATGTACTGCATTAGCCACTTATTATGGAGTGGAAAGTTAGCTCATTTATCACTTAATATAACAATCAGATATTCCGCCCAACATGGTTTCGTTGGTCGATTGGTTGTCTTTTAATAGGCTCGTCCGTCTACTAGCAGAATACAGAAGGCGATGTTGGTATTTGTTGAAAATGTGTTATAATCTCTCAATGTGGTGACTACCAACACATTGAGTCCATCCTCAGAGAATCCATCCCTCCATTTCGTCCCGTAGATTTCGTCAGGTATGTCTATGGAAAATTCCAGAAAGATCTTATGGCTTCCGGTAGATGGAATTACAAACATATCTTTAAGATTGGCGTAAAATACAAAGACTATTGGTGGAGAGCATTATCAACAGTGTAAAACTACCAGTACGACCACTTACCACCGGG
This sequence comes from Parnassius smintheus behrii, assembly GCA_036936625.1. Classification (NCBI taxonomy): domain Eukaryota; kingdom Metazoa; phylum Arthropoda; class Insecta; order Lepidoptera; family Papilionidae; genus Parnassius; species Parnassius smintheus. The sequence goes on from JAUPFT010000031.1 coordinate 3,688,513, forward strand.
GATATTGTGGTCACGCACTGGCATAAAATAAGTAAAAAAAAACATGTGTGCAGTTCACACGCGGCAGAAATGAAACCTTCAGAGGTAGGATAATTGTAGTGTTTATTTATTATAATATTATTACCAAGTTCGAAAATTGTTTTTCATTATATTCCACATATTTATATTACGAAACAAACTATGTAGATTCTAAGTTTTCAATTTCATTATCGTAAGTACTTAAATATTTTCTAACCAACAAATTTCGTCCTTAATCATTACAACTCGTTTATATATCTCCATAGAAAATACAAAACACTGTATACTGTATTCTGTCTAATTGTCTCACAAGCTAAATCCTATAGAGTTTTTTGTGGCTTTTTCGTTACATCAAGTTTCAAATCACAAAGATTTCTCACTGCAAAATATCTGCGATTGACAATCCGTTCACGTAGTGTAAAGATTAAAGTAAATCCACCATACAATGACAGATGTCCATGTCAAGCAGTAGACAGTAGACGGGACAGTAAAGTAGAAAAACCTCTGTGACACCTCTTATGATAGTATTTTACCTTTGCAGTACGCTACGCCGTACATTGTCTAAGAGGACTACGTTGTGTGCACGCTTCGTAGCATTATTCCAAACAGATTTTGTGTTTGTAGAACAATGCATGATGAAGTTTCGAATTACATTATTTCCGTTATATTCAAACCACAACACTAGGTCATTTCAGCATAGTCCTGATGTTTTATACGTAGTAGAGCCATGCTGCAGTTATATTTATATTTGGAGTTGGTGTGGGTTGGGTCGTTCGGAGAAGGACTACGCCCTCACAGAAAACCAGTGTAAAATAAAAGCATAATGCTGCTGAGTTTCTTATGATGAGGGTAAAATAGAATAAACTGTTTATTTATGTATTATTACGTAATACTTATTAAAAGTCATTATACGTACGTTTCTGGCAACATTAATTCTGCATCCATACATTCATCATAATTTCGTCATTGCAGAGTCACTACTGAATATAGGCCTAACCAAGGAATGCCAAAAAGCACGGTCCAGAGCTATCTACATCTATCGATACAGTAGTCTTACCAGGTTGTCACTCAGTCTAGTGTAGGGACATTCTTCACTTTGACTGCTGGTACAAGGCTACCACTCGAGAACCTTTCATCCCCAATGGTTGTCGGTTCTTCAAGCTATATGGCTCGGCCACTCCAGCTTACTAATCCGTTGGGCTACGTCGGTTGCTCTGGTTTTACTGCGGGTATCCTTATTCCTAAGTTCATCTCGCGGAGAAACTCCAAGCATAGCCCTATCCGGCTTAGCTAGCTAGCTGAGCGACCTTGAGCTGCCTCATACGGTCAGCAGTAAAGAAACATGTCTCAGATCCATAGGTCATCACTAGCAACACGCGCTGGTTGTACAATCTTGTTTTGAAGTTCTGAGACATGCCTGAGAAGAAGATGTGTCATGATTTCCCGGACGCTACCCAGTCGAGTTGAATCGACAAGGTAAGTTGAACTTACCTTGTCGGACTATTTGTCCCAGGTAAACATACTCGTCAACAATTTCCAACTTAGTACTTCCTTATACAACACATAACATAATTAACTCACTTTGAGAAAGTAGTTTGTTCAGAATCATTTACTGAATCGATTCCTATCGTTTCTCTTTACCGCATGGATTTTTTAAATCACTCGGAAAAAATATATGTTGATAAGTGGCCTTAAATGAAGGCCTAAAACAATAGAGAAAAAAAATGCATTATTGAAAAATTAAGGGGGAAAAAGTCTTTGTTCCAAATCTGGAACATCATGCATTCAGACACGCAATATTGAATGATCCATTTTCGGAACATCATGAAGTAAATATAAAATAAAAAATGTATATGTAACTTTTATTAATTATTTTTTAAATTATAACATTTATGTATGCAATAATGTGAAACAGTTGCGATCTTTGTTTAAACACAAGTAACACATTTACTGCACATTATTTGTGATTTATGGATTTGCATCTTGGGCGATCATTTTTCCGTTGTAGCCAATGAATAAAGCCATCTTCTGCTATTTCTATTGGTGGTAGTTCCAGTCTTCGTCTTTTCTTAATATTTTCCACTTGGGTAAGTGGACGACCTCTTTTTCTTGTCGTTGGCGTAAACACGCAATTTAAAATCCAACAAGGGCGTATACATGACTTCTTCTGTTTGCACCATGCTCCTTCACCACAGGAGCCAGCTGTTGACGCATATTAGGTCAACCATGTGAAAAATATCCTGTGGTACCATTTTTTGCTCCTTATTTTAATTCACGGTCAACACCGCCCATATATTTGATATATCTCGCTGTTGCTTTTGGACATGGGATATCTACTTTTGCCCTTTTTTTGCTTTATGAATCTAGACACGGACCCCATTGGATCCTTTCCTACATACGACATGGAACATAAGCTCATGGTCTTGTTGTCCACCCAATTTATTACTGATATCTGGACATCATGGATGACAGTAGATTTTTCCGTACAATGTCCTCTTTTATGTTTCATGAGATCTTTGGGATGATCCAAGGTTTAATTCGAGTTAGATTTCAGAGTTTTCCAAAAATAAAAAATAAAATTACCTATATTATTAACACGCACTGCATGATGTTCCAAATTTGGTTTTGTACTAAACTGCATGTTGTTCCAAAATTGGCACTACTAATAAAATTCTTACTTCATAGTGTTCCATATTTGACCCGTACTTTTGAGGACTAATTACGTAATGCTGCATTATTTGCAAATTAACACGCAAGCAAAATGGTGGACTCGACTACTTTACCATCAGAGTACCGATACCACATGCACCTATAGTGATGCCACCTGTACTGTTTTTGTTGAAAAGATCCTTGGTAAGAGATTAGTGCAAAATCCAGCACAGAAAAAACGTTAGAGACAGTTTTATTACGACAAATAACTTGTGTTCCAAATTTGTCACAGTATGCGGTAAAGGGTCTTTTAAGAGTGCAGTTTTATATGCATTATTACTAATTCTGTCATTCATGGATTTGTACTGTGACCACAACATTCTTCCGGAATTAGTATAACTAATTTGATAAATAATCGGTGCATAAAAATGTTTAACTAAATATTCAGTGTATGTATTATGATTATAACATCATATACTAATTGGGGTGTCTGAGGGTGTGCGTTAATTACGTTACATATTGTATATTAGTTATACAAGGCTTTTGCTGAACACAGCCCACACCCACAGATTGTCTCATATAAGGTATGTTTTTATTGGTGCGTAACCTCAGTTTTTATTTTTTAGCTCTCTCTTGTTCATCTTCTGGTTTGTGTCGCCTCCCACAACAACACCCACAGGATGGAATATGATAATGGATTTTCCTATATAGCGGATAATTTGATATCCATATTATTTTTTTGGTATTTGAAATAAATGTGACAGGTGACAACTATGTTTATTTTGTCTAAATATTTTAATAAAAATAACTATACTGGTGGGGCCACGTGTCTAAGGCTGCCGAAGTCTAGTTCCCCGGTCGAACCTTAAACCTATTACGCGAGATATTAACTAAAGTGGACTGTATATGCGATTGCTTCTACACTTACGTAAAGGTGACTACTATAGCATGCGGTATAATGCACTCGCTCTTCCCTAAAACTAAACTATTATTGTGCCAAATCGCTGAAAAGGAATCCTGCCTGATTAGGAGAACAACAAAATTGGAGCGGGTTAAACTATATATCAGGCAGTAAATAAAGGAGTGTTGACTCACTGGGGTTTCTTCTATCCTGTTGAGCACTATAGCTGCAATTTCTGGAACTTCTTCTGGAACACTCCGGAGAGAGGCGGTGCGCGACTATATCTCACACGAGGTGAGGCGGTTCTCCTGGAGCTCGACTGCTTCCAGGCTAAAGCGGTTTCTACTAGCGGTGTGGTTTCAACGACGACTGTGACGGAAAGGGGACGCGCAACGGTAGCGCGTGCCTTATATGTCCTCGGCCCCGATGATTACGTGACATTCTAGAATCATCTTCTTGCCCCTCCCACCCCACCACCCCGATGTGTCGATGGAGGATCGAGGAGGGTATGAATGATATCGTTTTTCGGAAAGGAACGAGCGACTTGACACTCCTACCGTCAAATATAATAATACGAATGGTTTTCCGCGCAACCATCTCCCACGCCCTTGAAGGATTTCCTTCAAAATTGACTCGCGGCTGGGACGTTCAGAGACCACTCAATGCGGTTCTCGGCTAGAATGTGAGCGAACTCCGAATTATAATATTTGCTAGCTAAGAGCTCATGTAGTTCTGATAGAATACGTTTTGCACCGACGTAGTTCGTACCGTTATCCGAATACAATTTACTTACAGGGCCTCTGCGGGATAGAAATCTTTTAAATGCACCCATAAAGCCTGCTGTGCTTAGATCACCAACGAGTTCTATATGCACCGCTCGAGTAGTTAGACACACGAAAATGCAGACGTAAGCCTTTGTGGATCTTATACCACGCCCGCGAGTGAGCGTGACCTTAAACGGACCAGCGAAATCAGACCCGGTGTGCGTGAAGGGCTTTACTGATTGTATTACTCTACAAGATCTAAGTTCCGCCATTTCCGGAAATGACGGCTTGGGGCGTGCCCGAAAGCAAGCTATACATCTGTGCACCCGATTGCGTATTAAACTACGTGCAGAAAGAATCCAATAATTCTGACGCAAAATCGACATCAACAAGTCGGGGCCAGCGTGCGAGTTCAATTTATGATGGTAATCGACTAATAAGTTCATGATATGGTCTTTACGCGGTAAAACAATAGGGTGCCGTTGGTCGAAACTCAATTGCGAGTTGGACAAGCGTCCACCTACCCTTACAATCCCATCCTGTAAAAATGGCTTAAGGCGTTGAAAGGCGCGACTACAAGCTCTATTCGATTGTAATCTTCTAATTTCTTCAGAGAAGTGCGCACGTTGAAGTTCACGTAATACTAGCGACTCAGCATAGTTGTAATCGGATGCTAAGACATACGAACGTCGCGGTAACAGCTTCGCGAATCGACAAACGTAAATTACGCTACGCAATAATTTCGACCAAGAGGACAAGCGGTTCGCCAAAGCAATGATTGGAGAAACCTCGCTCGAAACGTTCGCCACTAGAGCGTGTCTCTTTTCTTCCGGCGGTTGTGACACTGACGAAGGTTCGAAATCGGTTATTGGCCATTGTGAGGGATCCAAGTGAACCCAAGCAGGTCCGTGGAACCAAAGCGGGTGGTCCATTATTTGCATCGGGGTGAGTCCACGGGATAGACAATCGGCGGGGTTTTCCGTACCGGACACGTGATAAAAGTTCCGCGTTTCTAACTCGTCTTGTATCTTGGCCACTCGGTTCGCAACAAACGTATCCCAACGGTGGGGTGAAGAATGAACCCAGCATAAGGCGACGGTGGAGTCGGAAAGGCCAATATCCTTTCTATGTGAACTCTATCCCTACATGCGCTGATAACTGCGGTAATAAGCTTGGTGAGTACTAATATTGCGCAAAGTTCTAAGCGCGCCAGAGAGACAACCTTACGGGGGGAGACTCTCGACTTAGAACTAATGAGGCTAATCGAATTTCTACCATTATTCTGGACGTGGAAATATACAACGCCCCCGTAAGCCTTCTCGCTGGCGTCTGCAAACCCAACGACTGTTATGGCGCTACTTCTATCTACGTTGATATGACGCGGTATTTTAATTTCTCTTAATAAAGGAAGTTACTCTCTAAAGCGCTGCCACAACCGAACAATACTGTCAGGCGGCGAGTCATCCCAGTTGCATTCCAATAACCAAAGTTGTTTAATTAAAAGCTTAGCGTATAATACCACTGGAGCTACGAAACCCATGACGTCCCATAATCTAGCAACGCATGACAGTATTGTGCGCTTTGTGCATTTCTCTACGGGCGGATTTACCTTAAGGCTAAACACGTCGGACTCTGGTGACCAACACAGACCGAGCACCTTGTGTGTATCAGAATCGTCGAATTCCTTTATCGCCGAAAGACGGTGTGATAGTGGGATTGTATCCAAAACCGGACGCGAATTACTAGTCCACTTCACAAGATCGAATTGACCCGATTTCATGAGCCTTATAACCTCGGCGGTGGTTAGGGTTGCCTCCTCCACGCTATCGACCGAGTACACAAAATCATCCATATATAATGCGCTCTCAATTGCCCTCTTAGCTTTAGGATAAGAGGGACCTTCATCGTGAGCGAGCTGTCTCACCGTGCGTAACGCATGAAATGGGCTCGACTTTAAACCAAAACAAACGCGGTTAAATTCAAACACCATTAGAGGTTCCTTTGGGTTGAAACGATATAAAATGCGTTGGAATCTACGGTCGCATTCACGGACCCCTATGCAAAGAAACATTTGACGAATATCGGCGGATAGTGCTATACTAAACAAACGAAAATTGACTATTATATTAAATAAACTGCCCTGTAAATTTTTCCCACTATAGAGGATATCGTTAAGCGACAGGTGAGTGCTAGTTTTAGCACTAGCGTCGAGCACTACACGTAACTTAGATGTAAGTTTGTCCTCTCTAATGACTCCGTGGTGTGGTATGAAATACGACGGTGTGTCTTCGTAGTTATCTAATTTCGAAGCCACAAGTGATATGTAACCTTCTCTTATATATTCGTTAATGACGCCGTCGTAAGCTTCCTTTAACTGGGGTGAAGCGAGCATCCTACGCTCCAAGCTGTAGAAACGTTTTTCCGCCATTTGACGCGAATCGCCGAGAGATAAAACATCTCCTTTAAAGGGTAGCGCTACACTATATCTACCGTCGCGATCACGAATGGTCGTGCGGACGTAAATTTCCTCGCATAACCTGTCATCTGAGCTAGCTATGGGTGGGACGTTCACCTCCTCCATCTCCCAAAATTTGCGGACTAACGACTCGAGCGGTTCGACAGCCATACCACAATAAGAGGTTGCCGAAATACTATCTATGATGGGGGCGGAGCCAAGGATCACATAGCCCAATACGGTTTCCAGTGCGTAAGGCGCGGTATGCGAAGAGTTGCCCCTGACCTTATTGTTTAACAAAAGATTAGGGAAAAGCGATGCTCCAATGAGCATGTCTATGTTTCCAGGAACGGCGTAAGTGTCGTCCGCCAGAGTCAAATTCTTAAATTCAATCATTGCCGAGGTGTCAACCGAAACGGTTGGCAACCGTTCAGTGACCCTATCTACTACTAGTGCATTTATATCAAAATTAACATTACGATATATCCGAGAATAAATTTTTAAATTTATATATCCCTGTGTCGATTTACTAGTGCCTCCGATGCCTTTAATTACAGGACATGAAAGTGACCTATTTATTACTAAGCCTAAGCGCTGACAACATTGTCGCGTTATAAAGCTATTTTGGGCTCCGCTGTCCAGCAGTGCACGGACGCTTTGTTCGTTTCCACGCGAATCCCAAACCAAAATACGTGCCGTACCCAGTAACACGGTTGAAGGAGGTTGTGCTCCCATATTTGCCAATGAGCACAGAGCGACATCACCAGGTCGACCGCTAGAATCGTTGACCTTAGTAGGGGCGAATTCCTTATCCGCTTTACTTGACGCCGCTATGTTGCTATTTTCAAAATGTAATAGCGTGTGATGTTTCCTGGCGCACTTGCTACATACGGAACTCGAATTGCATTTTGCAACTAAATGCTTATCGCTTAAGCAGTTCAAACATAGTGTGACGGCCCAATATTATTATTAATAATTAAATTCAATATAAAGGGGCGTCAAAAATAGTTTTAAAAGATATATATTAAGCAATTAAGTTAAATCAATAAATATAAAGTTAATATATTTCAGACATTATCCCAGTAACATAGCAAATTAAAGGCAAAATTATTGTTTCTTGTAATAAGTAAATTTATTATAAAAACTTGTAAAAATATTTAAAATAAGATAAATAATAGAAATACAAGTCAACAAATATTATAAAATTAAGTTAAATAACATTTATAAGATAATTAGAAAATTTGTTAAAAATTGTTAAAATCATGGGAGGTGTTCGTGTATAAAAGAAATTTTTCTAAGTTGTGGAAGGAGTTCACGTATAGATGAATTTTTCTAAGTTGTTGAAGGAGTTCATGTATTAAGAAAAATTTTCCTAAGTTATGGAAGGTGTTCACGTATAGATGTCTTGTATGGATGAGGTGCCGGAGATACATACCTGCAGTTGTACATATATATGGGGTGGTCGGGAGCCCGACTGCCTGAAGTACTGTAGCACAATGACTAGTCCTATATTAGGGACTTATGATATTAAACTCAATGATACAAAAGCAATACTATAGAAGGTCTCCATGATGAATTTGCATTACAATAGTAGGGTCGTGGGTTCGAACCCTATATATGAATGACTTATGAAAGTAAGGTCTATGATTCAAAAGCAATACTATAGAAGGTCTCTGTGATTAATATGCATTACAATAGTAGGGTCGTGGGTTCGAACCCTATATATGAATGACTTATGAAAGTAAGGTCTATGATTCAAAAGCAATACTATAGAAGGTCTCTGTGATTAATATGCATTACAATAGTAGGGTCGTGGGTTCGAATCCTATATATGAATGACTTATGAAAGTAAGGTCTATGATTCAAAAGCAATACTATAGAAGGTCTCTATGATTAATATGCATTACAATAGTAGGGTCATGGGTTCGAATCCTATATATACATGACTTATGAAAGTAAGGTCTATGATACAAAAGCAATATTATAGGAGGTCTCCTTGACTAGCTCTCCTCCTAGCATTGTATGGGGTGGTCGGGTGACTGACTGCTCCTAGTACTGTAGCAAAATGACTAGTCCTTATTAGGGACTTGAAAAGGAATATTATGGTGGCGTGTGTGCTGCTTCACGAGCAATTGGTCCGAGGTAAACTTGGACTCGCTAACCGATGTGTCCTAGACATATCATCTTAGTGCCGGTGGTAAGCGGGTTTGTTGTAGCAATACGGCTTTCCTGTGGACATCGCACACCCATACCGTTTGTGGGCGGCGTAGTAGCGCATAGCGAAGCGTCGTCTATCTTTCGGATGGGGATGATGAGTGTGTTTGGTAGCACTTTTAAGTGTAACGGGCATACTCAACTTCATGTCTTAGTGCATTAGCGCTATGATACGTGGAGTTTTGTTCATTGACGTCTTAGTAGCGTGCTACTATGATACGTTAGTGATATTTTTTTATATAACAACAATACAAACTTTGTTGCCAAAGTCGATAGGAGTCATGTGGGTGTGTTGTAAAGGTGCGCCGCCCGTATGATAGTTGCATTGATGCTTACTGCTACATGCGGTATTGCGTCTTGTGATGGATCTGCGGGTGTGCTGCGCCTGATTCGACGCATTCCTGTTGTTCTGGTCGATGGAGGTATACAATTAACATCTTAGTGTCGGTGGTAAGCGGGTTTGTTGTAGCAATACGGCTTTCCCGTGGACATCGCACACCCATACCGTTTGTGGGCGGCGTAGTAGCGCATAGCGAAGCGTCGTCTATATTTCGGATTGGGATGATGAGTGTGTTTGGTAGCACTTTTAAGTGTAACGGGCATACTCAACTTCATGTCTTAGTGCATTAGCGCTATGATACGTGGAGTTTTGTTCATTGACGTCTTAGTAGCGTGCTACTATGATACGTTAGTGATATTTTTTATATAACAACAATACTAACTTTGTTGCCAAAGTCGATAGGAGTCATGTGGGTGTGTTGTGAGGGTGCGCCGCCCGTATGATAGTTGCATTGATGCTTACTGCTACATGCGGTATTGCGTCTTGTGATGGATCTGCGGGTGTGCTGCGCCTGATTCGACGCATTCCTGTTGTTCTGGTCGATGGAGGTATACAATTAACATCTTAGTGTCGGTGGTAAGCGGGTTTGTTGTAGCAATACGGCTTTCCCGTGGACATCGAACACCCATACCGTTTGTGGGCGGCGTCGTAGCGCATAGCGATGCGTCGTCTATCTTTCGGATGGGGATGTTGAGTGTGTTTGGTAGCACTTTTAAGTGTAACAGGCATACTCAGCTTCATGTCTTAGTGCATTAGCGCTATGATACGTGGAGTTTTGTTCATTGGCGTCTTAGTAGCGTGCTACTATTATACGTTGGTGATATTTTTAATATAACAACAATACCAACTTTGTTACCAAAGTCGATAGGGATCATGTTGGGTGTGTTGTGAGGGGGCGCCATCCGTATGATAGTTGCATTGATGCTTACTGCTACTGGCGGTATTGCGTCTTGTGATGGATCTACGGGTGTGCTGCGCCTGATTCGACGCTCTCTGTGGTTCTGGTCGATGGAGGTATACGGGTGGTGATGTCTGCTGGGATGTATGGGGGACCTTGGAATGGTGTAAGCCCGACGATAGTCGTATTGATGCTTGTTGCGTTCTGCAGCATTACTTCTCTGCGATGGTTGTTTGGTGGGACGCTATTCTCAATGGCGCTCTCTGCGTCTTGGTTTGACTCACACCTAAGTAGCTTTGCCCAAGTCGGGTCCCTTCATTGCGGGGCTGCAGACTGTCTGCCCTCCACGATTTTTTATATAACAACATAATATTATCTCTCTGTAACTTTCCCACCTTTGAATGATTGAAGGCAACTTGTTGGTGGGTGAGACAAACATGATCGAAAATGCATTTACTCAACGTCAGTGACACAAACCCTTTCTGATGGCGAATTATTACTCTTATCTTATAACTGCCTTTTGGCTATATCTGCCGTTGTATTGGTTGGTGGAGCAAATGTGTCGACCTCATGCGGGTGGTAGCTGGTGGGAGGATCTGAGGAGACTCTCAAGGCTGCGGCCGAAAGCTGCACAACGTGGGACCCCATTCCCTTGAGGTGAGCAGTAGTCTCATGACACGCTCTGCGGCTAGTAGCCGTGCTGATCATGCAATTGGTGGTGATGCCATACACTTACATCACGTCTGCAGGAGCGGCGGTCTGGCAGGTGGTGGCGCTCACGGAGGGTTTACAGCCAGTGTGCCTATTTGCCTAAACCGTGTGACGTACATTCACTGTGGCTGGATTCGTTCGTATTCTGTATGGCGTTTACACGCATTGACATGCGCGACTTCGGTCGATGTTTGTGCTTACGCACTAACAAGGGGCCAAGCCTCTTTTACTGGTTCGCCAGTTATTTTGCTGTGGATTACGGTCCAGTTCCCGAATTAGCGTTCCCTACGGGGGGAGTGCATCAAAATGGTTGGCGCTCACCGTGCACGGCGTGTGTGGGGCCGTGTACCTCCCCTACATTTTTTTAAATAAATGTAGGAGAGCGAAGCCCTTGTATCGGGTATTTTTGTATAAATATATTGTGAGCCTTTCCCAAGCGGGAAGGGATAAATAATAATAAATTAATAATGTAAACCTGATACAAGTGGAATAGGGACGTTTTATGTTCTTAACCTTTTTCGAGCCCTGTCTTCGTGAACGGGGTTCACTTAGCTTATTAGGCACTACCAACAGCTTTCAATTGCTCTAGTGAATATTCATTCTTCCAAAAGACACCTAAAAGAACTAAGTTACAAACAAACACAACGTAAATAAGGGTCCTAACTAAGACGATCACGCCAAAAGATTACAAACGGCCTATTATTAAACCTTTAGAGAGATCATTTTAGAAAGATCTAAACATAGTTTATTAATCCTGGTCACATATATATAATGTTATTGAAAAGGGGATATTTTTAATATTATAAAATTTTTATTTTAAATCCTATAGAGGGGGGGGGATCGTTACAATAGGTTGTTTGTCTTTACTAATTTATAACGCTCGCTTGGTGAATATTTACGAAAAGTCGCACAATTATATAAATTACCGTGTCTATCTTTACATACTAAACAAGTATGCTGGAGTGATGTTGGCGTAGCGGTTACGTAAGTTAACGACCCTGCTATTTTAGATGGTTGAGTCTGTCTACGGTCGACGCACCTTTTATTCTCCTGTTTAACGTTCGGAGAGCGCTGCATCACCTTTATTTGATCTCGCACGAACGATGCTAATGAATGAAAGGAAGGCATCTCCGAGCTACGATGCTCCATTTCAAACGCACGCACGGTGTCGGGGTCCAACTTCTTCAGTGCAATATGGAGAAACACCACGTCCATAAGATCATTAAATTTCAAATTCTTAAGTGCAGCCACTGATGCCACAAATTTATCTAGAAATTGCTCTAAGCCGTTGATGTTCGCGGATGATATAGGTTTAAGATCGAATATCTGGTTCAAATATTCGGAAGCTAACATTCTCCTATCTTCATATTTAGTTTTAAGCGTTTCGAATATTAATAAGTAATTGTTTGCTGTAGGTGTAAAACCAGAGCAGATCGACTGTGCCCTGCCACTAAGTTTACTGATTAAGTAATATAATTTTTCGGCGTCCGATAACGATGGGTTATTGTGTATATTGTTTTGAAAACTACTGAAGAAGAAGGGCCACGTCTTAATATCACCATTAAATACCGGAATATCTATTGGCGGCAACCTAATCGAGTCGCTTGGACGTCCACCTGTTTTTCCGGCTTTGCTTCGTTTTGAGATAGTAGGGATCTCGCAATTCTTTTCACGCGACACAACATATCTTCGAATGCCAGCAGCGGTTGGTAGTTCACTATGTATTTCGGGTCGATTTGTAATTCCAAATGATTAATTTGGTCTAATATTTTTTCGTAATCCATTCGTAAAGAATCTATCGTTTCGATTTCAGTCAAAAAGGTTTCCCGCACTGCTTCTATATGAATGTTCTTTATATAATCACTTATATTCTGCATACGCGAAAAGAGTATGTCCCTCTTGGCATAAAGCGTTTTAATTTTGATTTCACTTCCACTAACTGCCATTTTAAACTATTATAATAAAGTTATATCAATCACAATTAATCTCACAACGCACAAACAATGAAGGATGGACACTCGGTATGCCGTATTACGTAATTAAATCGAACACCTGCGCAGCGAGTCGAGGTGACGCGTCATTTGCACTCAATAATTTTATCAAGATTGTGGGTAAGCGTATCAAACGGTTCCTATTACACTGTTTCAATTATTTAATAGGCTTTAAATTTAATCAAATACGAGCGCTATAAAACGAATAATTCTGTTTGCGAGTACCTAATCAAAATTTAAATTTAAACGAACACTATTTAAGTCTATTCTATAAATTAGAGTGCATTATCTAATTAATTAATTCAACAATTCGACCAAAATCCTGCTCGAAGTGACCATAAAATGGTGGGGCCACGTGTCTAAGGCTGCCGAAGTCTAGTTCCCCGGTCGAACCTTAAACCTATTACGCGAGATATTAACTAAAGTGGACTGTATATGCGATTGCTTCTACACTTACGTAAAGGCGACTACTATAGCATGCGGTATAATGCACTCGCTCTTCCCTAAAACTAAACTATTATTGTGCCAAATCGCTGAAAAGGAATCCTGCCTGATTAGGAGAACAACAAAATTGGAGCGGGTTAAACTATATATCAGGCAGTAAATAAAGGAGTGTTGACTCACCGGGGTTTCTTCTATCCTGTTGAGCACTATAGCTGCAATTTCTGGAACTTCTTCTGGAACACTCCGGAGAGAGGCGGTGCGCGACTATATCTCACACGAGGTGAGGCGGTTCTCCTGGAGCTCGACTGCTTCCAGGCTAAAGCGGTTTCTACTAGCGGTGTGGTTTCAACGACGACTGTGACGGAAAGAGGACGCGCAACGGTCGCGCGTGCCTTATATGTCCTCGGCCCCGATGATTACGTGACATTCTAGAATCATCTTCTTGCCCCTCCCACCCCACCACCCCGATGTGTCGATGGAGGATCGAGGAGGGTATGAATGATATCGTTTTTCGGAAAGGAACAAGCGACTTGACACTCCTACCGTCAAATATAATAATACGAATGGTTTTCCGCGCAACCATATACATTTTAATTGTAAAATTTTGGTGTACAAATGAAACGTTTATTGTTCTCATAGATTTAAATAACATAATAATGATTTATATGATATTTGAAATTAACTACGAGACATAAAAATATTTCAAGATTGTGACATATGCCAAATGTAACAAAACAATTCGCGACAAAGGATTTCTAAAATATATATTTGATTCACTGATGAAGAGCTATCGTATCGCAAAGCCATATAAGAGTTTGTCGGGATATTTTTCATACTTGCGCATGGGGATTTTGTTGTTCCCACCACAGTACCTGTTCAGTATTTGAAAGGTTCTAGTCCGCGTGTGATAACTTCAAGACATGGTTGCTAAAGCCGCCATCGTTTGTTCTAGCGACGCCATACGTCCCTGGATCTCTTACACTGCAGCTTCCAGTTGCGGGACCGTCCTGTGACGCACCTACGTAACGACGCATGCGTCTTGTTATCAAAATAAGCAGCCGTCATATTTTGACTTTGACTTTTTTATATTTTCAGTGTAATTTTTAAGTTACTATATTGTGTTTTTTTTAATTAGTTTTAAGTTATTTTTTTTGTTAGTGTATTTCACTGTTGTGAATGCATTCCGTGCCCCAATCTTGTGATGGCACGGCGAACGCGACCCTTATATGTACACAGTGCAACAAGTCTTTTAAATCTTTAAAAGGCCCTCAACATACACACAACAAAAATACACGGAAATGTATTAGCCAAAACAGTTCACCTTTAGACATACACCCCATTATTCCAAGTACGCCTACTTTTGCAGCCAACTTTCCAACTCCTTTCCACACATATCTTAGCCATTTGAAAAATAATATACCGACAGTTAAGAGAATCCCTCGAGGAGCTCGAATAATCGTTGCTACACATTTGACACAATTAATCCAGAAATGTTACATAAACAATTGTACTCAAGACTGGCAGAACCTATTTTTATTTTCATACAGCACACTACATATAAAAAAAAACTGATAAACCAAATATATCCTTGACACAAAAGATTAAAAATAACCGTGCAGCTCCTCACCTTCTCCCGCACCTCTAATCAAACATGATGCACCTCGTAATCGCAACAAACTCATCGAAAACAAAATCTGTGATGGAGATCTCAAAGGTGCCACTCGCCTTTTGTTCTCCAACGAGGTGCTTTTCCCAGATTCTAGTAATGGGCGTTGAATCAACGAACGGTTTAAATAGACGGTCTACGTTCAATCGACGTTTCGACGGTCTACAGTTCATTCGTTAACTAGTCGAATTCATAGACGGCTAAACTGAGAGTCGACAGCGTTCTTATCTACTAACAATGCGACGACGACGCCGTAAACATACCCGGTTAATGTAAGTGCATGCGTTCGTTGAATTAGTATCATTGTACAAACCGATTTAAACCTTAAGTATATGACATAGGAGTTAATATTTCTTTTTTAATAGAATTGTTTGAGTGAAAAGGCAAGAGCATTCTGATATTGCGCGAAAGAGTATGTCGACGGTCTGGCGGACTATTGTTTACCTAAACTAGATATTATTACGTTACGTAATATTACGTTGTTTAGAAATTTGAAATTAGTGTGTCGACTCGCGTCGCAAGGTCAAAGCTAAAGCTTCCAAGAAAGGACCAGAGGGGACATTTGGCGTGCCCCCTTGAATGGTGGAGAAAACACCAATACGTACGTCTACCCAAATTAAAAAAAAATATTTGTAATCCATTGTAACATTGTAGCAACATCTGTTCCTTGCGAACGGATGTTTTCTAAAGCAGGTCTTATAATTAATGAAAGGCGAAAAAACTAACGACAAGCAAAGTTGAGCAAATTATGTCCTAAACGTAAATACACCTGAGGAGAGATTTTAGAGTTTTTAAGGGTTTTTAATTCATTTATAAAATAATTTACATGATTGTTCTGTACATACATTAATAAAAAACGAAAACAAAGAAAAAAGAAAATAAAAATATTCATTAAACTCCTATCCATAAAAATATGTAAATAAAAAATGTTAATAATTAAATATGTACATAAAATCAGTTGATCTTCTAAATACGCCTGAAATACGATAGTAGTAAAATCTTTTAAAAACGTATTGACTAGTCCTAAGCCTGGAAAAGTACGAAGGGAAGTTTAAATCGATTGATTGTAAAATTCGATAGTAGGTATTTATACACCAGTGAGAGTGCTTTGTGCTCAAATCAAATTTTTTTGAATTTTAACTAACTTTGCCGTTCATTCAACTGTCGAATAGTGGGCAAAACTAGTTAAGACACCGTCGTTGCGTTGCGCCCGTAGACACCGCGCTTTAGTCGATTGAACGTCTGCCGTTATCGCGTTAACTAGTCGACGAATTCAACTAGTTGATCACCTAGTCGATGGACGGCAATAGACGGTCTAGTTTCGTTGACGAAAATTACGTCGACGACCCACCTCTACCAGATACCCATGACACCCTTCAGGCCTTACGGACAAAACATCCTCCAGCTCCAGTAAACCCATATTTTCTCGACCGACCAACAGTAGAGCAAGCATGCCTTCAAATTCAAAACAAAGATGTTACGGATGCCATTTTATCTTTTAAACCGGGTTCGGCTGCAGGTTTAGATGGAATCTCACCCCAACATTTGAAAGACTTAACATCGCATTCTGTGGGTGATGCAGGTGAGCAACTTGTAAATTCGATCACTAAATTAATCAACTTTATGTATTCCGGTAATGTCAATCCAGAAATTGTTCCAATTCTTTTCGGCGCAAACCTCATTGCTCTCACCAAAAAAGATGGAGGGGTGAGACCAATCGCTGTTGGATCAATAATACGACGCCTGGCCTCCAAAATTGCTGTTCGACATATTTTACCGAAATTAAATTCGGAATTTGAACCCGTTCAGTTAGGCTTCGGTGTAAAAGGAGGGTGTGAGGCAGCCGTCCGTGCTCTACGTTCTTTCCTAACTTATGGACATCCTGACGTGTTGCTCAAAATTGATGCCAAAATGCTTTCAATTCGGTAAATAGGGAGACCCTGCTGACTGAAATAAATCAACATATACCGGAAATATGCAATTATCTTCTTCTTAGTTACGCTGACCCAACAAAATTGTCATATCATTCTAATGAACTATCCTCGGAAGTAGGTTGTCAACAAGGTGATCCCCTTGGACCAGCAAATTTTAGTTTGGTTATAAATCCGATAATCAAAAGTTTAAATTCTGAACTCAATGTTTGGTATTTGGATGACGGAACCTTGGGAGGTGATATGGATACTGTGTTTTCTGACCTTTTTTCAATCAAAAATAAATTTGAAACCATTGGCTTGGAGCTTAACTTTAGCAAATACAAACTTTTTATAAATAACTGCAACTTAAATTTGAATGACGTAAAACACAAATTTAATATTTTGGCATCAAATATTAAAATAGTTAACAGTAATTCCCTTTACCTTTTAGGTTCTCCAATTTTTAACGAATCTATGTCTGAATATATTAATAATTTAATTGCTAAATTTCGAAATTCTGCTGACCGTCTCCTTACAATTAGTCCACTTTGCATTTTAAAATTTAAAATTCTGTCTTTTCGTCTCAAAATTTACATATGTGCTCCGTTGCTGCTCCTTTTAGAATCACCCAGACCTCTTGACACAAGTGGACAACTTAATCAATATTAATTTAGAATCGATTCTTAATTTACACCTGAACGAGCAATCTTGGATCCAAGCATCCATCCGTTATGGTGGTTTATGGATTCGCAAAATTTCCAGTGTCTCTTTACCAGCCTTCCTATCTTCTGTCCATAGTTCAGCAAATCTCATAAGTAAAATTTTTTAGGGCAATCCCTTCAAACTTTGAGATTGCTGGCCTGGAAGAAGCTAGAAACGCTTTCTTAATTGCATGCCCTGGTCAAAATTCGATTTCCTCTAAATTCACAGAGAAGCTGTGGCGATATAAACTTCACATTGACTTAGGACAATCTTTTGAGCTTTAGTACAGGTTCGGCGCGTGCTATGCTTTTGGCCGTGGGTACGCATGAGGCCGGCTACTGGCTTCACGCGTATCCTTCGTCAAATACAGGAACATTTCTTGAGCCTGACACACTCGGAATCGAAACCTGTCTACGGCTTGGGGTTCCGGTCTGTGCTCCTCATAAATGTCCGTGTGGCAGTGACGTCGACAAGCTAGGACATCATGGGCTATCATGCCAAAAAAGTGCAGGTCGCTTCTCGAGACATGCAGCACTTAACGATATCATACGCCAGTCTCCTGCCACCGTCAACGTGCCAAGTCTACTTGAGCCGTCTGGTATTGCAAGAGACGACGGCAAGAGACCGGAAGGTATGAGTTTGATTGCATGGAAGATGGGCCGGCTGCTGGTATGGGATGCAACCTGTTCAGACACGCTGGCCCCTTCCCATCTACATGGAACCAACAACAGAGCTGGTGCGGCTTGTGCTAAAGTATGCAAATACAGGGGTCTAGGCTCCGAATATATTTTTGTCGCTTTCGGTGTCGGGAACCTTGGTCCGTGGGGTCCTAGCGCTACAAGCCTTTTTAAATAAATAGCAAAAAGGTTAATCGACGTCACAGGAGACCGAAGAGCTGGCAGCTACCTCGGACAAAGAATTAGTCTAGCTATTCAACGGGGAAACGCTGCCAGTATCTTAGGAACCTTGCCTAAAGGACCTCCTTTTTTAATAACATATTTTATTTATTATAATATATATTTTTAAGGTTTTTAGTATTAGAATTAGAATTTAGAATGTTGTTTATATTATGTTATATAATATTAAATGTGAAAATTCATATTAATTGATATTCCCACATATAGAAATATGTATATTTGTAGAAACAAAAATCTCTAATTTTGCCGTTGTAACCTTCCACTGCTTAGAATAGAAAAATAGGACATGAAACTATTAATGACTTGTAAACTTTTAGTTTGACAGTTCTGTGGTATAAATGTAGTGCTGTCCTGACTGTACGTTTGTGGAACTCCTTGCCTTTATGTATTCGACACGAGTCAGTCTCTTTATTTCCTTCAAAAATCTACTACAATTTTTATTAATTGGAACTCTAATATTTCCCATGATATTTCTGTTCCTTAATTGTATCTGGGACGTACATAGGCTGTAACTTTAATTTTAACTTTTTTTATATACTCTTAGTACTTTAGTTCATGTTTCTAGTATCATTATTTTTAAAATTAAAACTATAAGAGTTAAGTGCGGGCAAAGTTATTGGTGCAACTAGTAACTCAGGATTTAGTTGCGGCGTTGAGCGACCGCGGGTTCAAAACCTGTACGCAACAAGTATTTGCATGGTCTACAAATAAATTTTCCTGATCTGAATGTTTCTTTTTGTGCCATTTATGTTTGCATAATACAGGAGAAAATCCTAATGCCTTTTAAAGAAAAAAGATAAGGGTATATATCTATTTAGACGACATTCTACTTGTGAGGCAACCACCAGCACCTACTAAAGCTATTAAATTAAGTAGAAATTAGTTTAGTTCTTTTAGTTTTTAGAAGTCGGTTTGTTAATTTTTTTACAAATCATTAAGCAATTTTCTCGACTATTCTGCGCACTCGACAACACCAACAAGTTAACTGCTTTTCATTAACCATGGTTGACGGTCTATAATTCTCTCGGGGTCTTTTTAAATTAATTGTGCCCTGTAGCGTTTACCCATGCAACGACTGAGTCAACTGTGATTTTGCTTTCATCTAATTTTTATTTCATTGATATGAATCATTATGCCTGTGGGAGAGTTTTCCTATATCACTTTTTATAGAATAAGGGTAACAAACGAGCACACGATCTACCTGATGGTAAGTGGATGTTGTGACCCATATACATCTACTTCTATCCACGATTAAGAATCTAATCGTACCTAGAGGACTAAAATAGTACCTTGGTTACCAGTAAAAAGCATCACCGGTTCTCTGCTTACGAACTCTCACGAAACACAGAAAAAAAATCAAAAAAAATTTCAAATACATATGAGGTTCGCGCACACGTATTGGGGCAACCCTAAGAAATGAGAGGAGGCCTGTGTGTATATAGAGGCTGTATTTTTAACTGAATTTAATAAAGTAATTCAATCAGTCATCATCATAATCATTACAGCCCTTCACAAGTCCACTGCTGAACATAAGCCTCCTCCAAGGTATGCCACAGAGCACGATCCTGAGCCACCTGCATCCATCGACTTCCCGCATATCTTATCAGGTCGTCACTCCCGCCATTGATGACCTATGGAACTGAGACGTGGTCCTCCACTGCTGGCCAAATGAGAACGCTCAAAGTCGCTCAGCGAGCTATGGAGAGGGCTATGCTCGGGGTTTCTCTGCGTGATAAATGTATAAATGAGGATATCCGCAGTAGAACCAGAGTGACCGACATAGCCCAACGGATTAGTTAGCTGAAGTGGCAATGGGCCGGCCATATAGCTCAAAGAACCGATGACCGATGGGAAAAAAGGTTCTCGAGTGGCAGCCTCGTACTGGTAGGCGAAGTGTAGGGCGATCCGCCACTAGATTCAATTAGTAATGTACGTAAAATATTTCTATCCTTAATATTGTTATTATTATTTCAGGAAACTACATAAACCTTGTTTGCAATGTCGACTAAGTTTTGAAAGACAACGTTGGTTCGCATTAATTTCAATTTTCACATATGAGAATATTACACCGTAACGTGCAACACAAAGCAGAAATGTCTTGTTCTAATATACTTTATTACAATTATTTAACTTTTCACTTATAACAATCGAATAGATTTACTTGTTTAGAGATACATGTGCACAGTTGCCACACTTGCCTAGCGGGTTGACAATCGCAGTTGTTATTTATATTTTCAGGTTACAATTTCCTGCCTTTTTTATTTCTTGTCTTTTTTTAAACGTTTCCTCCACACTAGGATTTTCTACTGTATCGTGGGGGTAGTTTAAAAATATAAATTTCACAAGGTCAAACATCCAGACCCAGAATAATTATTTGTAGGCCATACAAATACCTGCTCCGTGCGGGATTCGAACCCGCGGCCTTCAGCGATGTAACTCATTGCTAAGCCACTGCGCCACGGAGCCGTCAATTGAATTAATGATTTCTAAAACAACACAACTAACTAAAAATAAAATTTGCAGGAGATACAAAAAATTGGATAATTTTTGATAATGCAAGTAATTTATAATTATGTATATATATATATTCTTCATCCCGCTATTTATTTTTGTTATTGAATATTTAAACTTACAGTTTAAGTAGTCAAGATTCGAAATTGCCCCAGGACGTTTTTAAAAAGACTTTATTTAAAACTTAAGACTAGGTAATAATGTGCGATACATTAATTAATACATACTACTTAAAACTACACATCCGATACATTTGGGAGCCTAACTAACTAACTATGACGACCCTAATTCTTACTCTAGAACACTTATCAATCTGCCTACGAAAGACCACGCTTACGCTAGAGCTGTGATGGTCTACGGTGCAGTACCGGAAACACCGGGATGAATAACTAGGATTTCTTATATTTCCGCGAACACTATACATTTAAATAATACTAGTTTTTACGGATTTTATCGCGTATATTAACTATAAATACCCGACGTATCGAGCACTTTACAGCACCCATGGTTTAAATGAATAACTAGGTACCTACTATTGCGTTTTCAACTACTTAGTCAACTTAAATTTTAAACAATGTCCTAACCATTATCGTAACCTATTCTTTGTTACTAGATTGTTAAAATATTACGGAATGAGTCATGTTATTTATATTATATCAATATATATAAATTACGTGTCACGTTGTTTGTCCGCGATGGTCTCCAAAACTACTTAACCGATTTTAATCAAATTTTCACACCGTGTGCAGTTTGCTCCAACTTGAGAGATAGGATAGTTTTTTTGTCCATGAGTGACCCAGAATTTTTTTTTTGCGATTTTAAGGATTTTTAATAGGACATGACAAAGGGTCGGCGAAAAGGGCAGAACAACGTCCGCCTGGCAAGCTAGTTATTTATATTACGGAATGAGATATAACTGTTACTGTGGGGTGCGTACATACTAGCTTTTGGTATTCAGAGGTATGTTAGTTTCAGATAACGCAAGTTAAAAGAATCATTCCGTATTTTAAAATAATATGCTGACAATCAAAAATAATTACACCTGTCGATTTTAAGATGTGACTATTATTTTCTCTTTTAACCTCTTAAAAGTCTTAGATAGCTGATCATACATATAAGACACTTAGTAGAATCTGTCTTTAAATTGTGGTAGAATAATATATAATATAAGTATACGGAAATCCATAGATATAATAATGAAGGAGATAAGCTCAGTAGTTGAAAATGTACCCGGTGTCTCCAGTTGGCCCCTACCACGCGCCAACTACTGCACAAACAGATCAGTAAAAGCAATAGATACGCCGTCACGCATAATACATATATATATATATATATATATATATATATATATATATATATATATTAGTGTATAGAGCTCTTGATAATGTATTTTTATTTTATTTTAGTATAAATAAATGAACAATAGATTTTTTTCACTTATGTGCTTTTGACACTAAATTTGTTACTTATGTTGTTTTGATGCTCAAGCAAATACTCTTACATAAAATAATAAGTCAAATACTCATATTTGTTCAACTTCATTAATCTTATAACATACCTAATGTTGCCGTACTTACTTTTATAATTATGCATCATCTCCCACTTCATCTACACTTTCTGCTGTTGTGGTTGGCCACTCAAAAATTTCTTTATAGAGAAGTCTTTAAATGTATCAGGGACATAGGTTTAGGACATAGTTTATTAGATTAACTTTTCGATATCTTAAATTTTTTATATTTATCTCTTTTTTCGCTGAATATGCCAATTCTGAAGGCAAAAAAATTGTGAAGAAATTCAACTTTTCTTGGAAAAACGCAATGTGAAAGAAAAGTTATTGATCTAGATACAAATAAACTCACTTGCTATCTATCTATCACCATGACATTACTAATGAGAGCGTTAGTTGTGTGATTAAATTATATTATTATCGCAATTATTTGCGTCATTAATATTTTTTTAAATAAATAAAAGTCTTTGAGTATTCAACCAAATTGGTTTAATACTCAAAGATAAAAGTAAATACCTACCTAAGATGATCAACGCCATTATTTTTACTATTTGAGAATCGTATTTACACACTTTACCTACTCAGGTTTATTGTTATATATATATATATATATATATATATATATATATATATATATATATATATATATATATATATATATATGTAACGTAATTAACGCACACCCTCAGACACCCCAATTAGTATATTATGTTATAATACATACACTGAATTTTAGTTAAACCTTTTTATGCACTGATTATTTATCAAATTAGTTATACTAATTCCGGTAGAATGTTGTGGTCACAGTACAAAACCACGAACGCAAAGACTTTAACGTTCTTGAAATAAAGTTCATTTTTCTTTATTTTTATTGAATGACAGAATTAGAAGTTTATTTTTATTGAATGATAGAATTAGTAATAATACAGATAAAACTGCACTCATAAAAGTCTTATTTCCTTAAGTTACGGTCCATTTCAGTTTGTTTTGACTGTACAGATTCAGTGGGAATTTACGTTGTTCTAATTATTTTGGGACAAAACATTACCTATATTAAAATGATAATATATATATATATATATATATATATATATATATATATATATATATATATATATATATATATTTCTTGAAAGCTAACGTTTCTTTCTGCGTCATTAGGTTGTGTTGCCAGGTTTGAGTGAAAAAACAACACAATTGTATGCACTTGTGCTGTTTTAACAATGACTCAAGAGAAATGTCAGTGAATTATGTTGTTTTTACACTAAGCGGTATTTTCAGTAGTTCAATTTATACAGAAGAAGCAAAGCAATTGTATTGTTTTAATGCACAACGTATTAATGGCCATAAACTAAATCCAAAATCGCTTTAAACTCGATTTTGGCAAAAATGTTAACTATATTGTTTTAGAAATCCTCGATTCAATTAGGAACACCCTTCTGCCCCTCTTCTGGTTTGTTTCCCGTTGTCATAAATGACGTTAGAGTAAACAAGCATTTTATAGTTAAGTAAGTGTCAATTTGTTTTTTCCCTTAGTTAGTTTTATCTCATAACATATAGTTAAAATTGAAGCTAGTAATCAACTGACTTTGGCTATAACCATAAAACAATATCATAATATGTTATTGTTTTATGTTTATATACAATATACAATTTCTGGGTGAAGGCCTCCTCCATCCATTTCCACGAGGTTCTATCTGCCGCTAGCCTGGTCCACGTTTCGCCTGCCACCTCTACAACGTCGCGCAGCAGCGCGCACGCCCCTCATTGATTCTGGCCACATGTCCTGCCCATCTCCACTTCAGTTAGCACGCCAATTTGGCTGCATATTTATTCCCAGCGATTATTCTTGTGTAAATATAAGAAAACATTAAATGCTAAAAGTACTTTTACTTTCTCTTTATGCTTTTACTTCCTTTCATATTTATAAAAGTTTGTAATATATATGTGGTAGCTAAGGTGTTGGGCATCCCTTTGAAAATTTTATAGTGTTAGAGTTAGAGCAGAGTGTTTGACACAAAATTGCTAAACCTCAATTGCAAGTGTTACAATTTTTTTTACCTTATACTCAGATATAAAGGAAATCTGGATATAAATCATGGATATTATAGTAAAGATAACTGTTATACTTCCCGTCGCCGGTATGTGCCTTTAATTATTATTTTATAGAACTAGGGTCACAAACAAGCACACAGTTCACCTGATGGTAAGTGAATGCTGTGGCCCATAGACATCTCAATCTATTCTCAACTAAGAAATAAAAATGTGGATGGGTTGTCACCCCGTGAGCACTAAGATAGAATGTCTCTTTGCCAAGAAAAAGTGTCGCTGGTTCTCTACACCCATCATAAGAAACACAGCTGCATCAAGCTGATATTTTACGCTGGTATTTGTTATATAAATAATAAATCATAAGGCAACTGCTCGTCTAATAATTTATCGCTCCCTGGAACTGGAATGCCACGATTCTCTTCCCACTTTTGAGTCCCTTAACAAGAACAAATCCGGCTATGCAGCAGTGGCAAAGAGCTTACTTTTAAAATGAATTCTGAAATTTATGCTAAATAGAAATAACCTTTGAGGCTTAAATTAAAGCTAAACGGAACCTTGGCTGGGACAATCGTCGCGTCTTCGCCATGCGCGATTTGATAAAAGCGTTAATGTCTGCCGCGGGAGACAAAAAAACTACCTCAACTATACAACTGCGGCCCGAAAAGGTACCCCTGTATAGATTAACTTTACCCGCTATTATAATTCAGATGAGCAGAGTAAATATGACCACTAAACAGATAATGTGAATCTACACTTGAGAGAGATATTAATATACGACATGCACACCGAATCTAATGTTAGTTAAATTTGTTCATATTTTATTTTAAAAAAAATTTCTATTCACCATTTAGTGCCGACGTAAGAGAATCAACTATCCCTATCCTACCGTGGTTGTCGAAAGATGTGCCAGAGTAAAACAAACCAGGAGATGGGCAGCAAGCCCGCGAGCAGCGTGGCGGTCCGACATTATATGATTTTTCAGAAGTTTTCTTTCTCGCAAAACTATTTGTGGAATCGACTATCACCTGCGATGTCTCCGGACCAATACTACTGAAGGACCTTCAAGAAATGAACCCCCTTTTTTTAAAGGCTGCAACGCACCTGCAGTTCCCCTGGTATTGCAATTATTCATGCTCAAACACCTTCCTGATACCAACTCAAAATGATTAATAAACACCATTATCAACCCGCCGCCAAAAATCTGGCAAACTATGGCAATTAACCCCTCCCCCCACATACATGTGTTTGAGGGCGGCCTATGTTAAGCAGCGTACTTAAAAGATTGTTTTAGGCTGAAAGGGTAGAAAGCAAATTTCCATCAGGAAAGTAGACAGGCTGTCATTATGCTATATTCCTTTACTTCATTTCAATATTAAGTACTGAAGCACAAGCCGTAAATACAAATCAAATTGTGTAGGGCATAATTATGTGTAATTTACCACGTTCTCAGCGGTAAAAGAAAACTTCTCACAGAATACCAGCGTAAAATAGTAGCTTAATGCTACTGTGTTTCGTATGGTGAGTGTAGAGATCCTTTTTACTGGAAACGAGGCATTCCATCTTAGTCCTCACGGGTAACAACGCATCTGCATTTTGATTCGTAATCGAGGGTAGATGTAAATGTCTATGAGCCACAGCAACCACTTACCATCAGGTGGACTGTGTGCTCGTCTGTTACCTCATCCTATAACAAAAAAACTTCGTGAGGAAACCCGTATTGTCTGAGAAGTATGTTTTGGACACATTAAGTTTGTCAGCACACACTGTAGGAGCGCAGCGGAATAACCTTTTAAAAACCTCTCATAATTGAGAAAAGGCCTATGCCCAACTGTGGGACACATATATTTTAATATTGGTAGTTTTCTATAGAATAGGAGTGACCTATGAGCACACAGTCTGATGGTAAGTGGATGCTGTGGCATCCACTTACCATGTCTCAATGTTATCTCAGATACAATATAGATCTCACTTGATTCAATGAACGGAAATTTGGCTATTAATGATTCGAACGAATGAAATCGACATAATGTATACGTGGAATATCCACTGCCTCGTATTGTCCCGTGGATGTCGTAACAGACGATAGAGAGATATTAAACAGGAAATGGGCAGAAGTATCTTAGAGATAAGCCAAGTCAGACCTTAGGCTACAATGTATTATCCTAAGTTATAAGAAGAAATTATATTTTATGTTATTATAAATACATTTCAGGACTGACCATTGAACTTGGCACCCATTTAGATCTCACTTCTTTTGTCGTTAAAGTCAACAACCAAGGCATATATCATAATATTGAACTTGGCTATCATTTCACATTTATGTTTTTGATGGGATCAATTAGTCAGCAATTATTTGTGTACATGCTAAATTTACAAAAGATTTTTAGTTAAAACGGCGATTAAAAACGATATTTTGTTGCTGTTCATTGATGGAAGCAGCAAGTCGTAAAGAGACAGCAACTAAATAAAATCGATTGATGAGCTGCACCAAGTAATTACTTATCTTTTTTCGCATCTTGAACAAAATAGTGTATTTTTCAAATCAACATACTTTTTGCATTTAAAACAATATACTAGTGCTGACATCTTTTGGCTGGTGTAAACGGATTTTGTTCTCGCTTTAGAAGACATTCTGTTGTTATATTTTATTTTTATAGCTAATTTGTTAATATTTTTGTAGATAGCGTAACAGAACTATGTACAATAAATCAAATGTTTTGGAATTTTTCTTCGTAGTGGTGAAAAGTGGAACTATTACAATGTTGCTATTTAGATAATATTTAAAATCGATTCCAACTTGTGGATCTCAATAAGATATGTAGATGGAGTTATATGCCATGACCTCAGGTATGGAGATTAATGACATCTAGTAACGAGTCGTTGATATTTGAACGTCAGCTGATCTTCTTTGTATCATAAATTGTCAAGTTTAAAAATGTAACGTCCACGATTAATAATATTTACTGAAATTAATGTCTAATTTTCATTCACCAAGCTTGATGAACATGCATTTCGGTCCTGTATACGTAATAATATTAAAACTCAATTTCCGTTTCAGCATGACACCGTGAACTGCACTTAATCTGACAACGATCTTCTTATCTCAAATGATTTCATACGCTTATAGGGGATTCACACATTATTATTTAATTTATTACTACTAAGTTAGTACTCTTATTAGTTTGTGATTACTACGGAGTCGATGTTAACCGTGGCAACAGCGCCATCTATCTGTACGAATTTTTAAGGAACCAACGTGGTGACGATTACTTACTTGATTCCCAGGGGTTATTTTCATTTACTTAGTTATTCATTATATTTATTTTATTGTACAATTTTTCTCAAATAAAACATTTAAACTTATTTAATGACAAATTTTGTACATTTTCTGGGATTTTGTTGTAAAAGCGTATACATTGCCCCATACATGAATTACTAATTCTGTGGAGCCTAGTAACTGGTATAACATGCTTATATTTATTCCTACAGCCCTATTAATAAACACAGACTTGAGCAAGATTAACTTTACTCCTAGCTTAAAGCTTAAAATATCTAATTTCAGTATTAATAAACATAGAGTAAGGAGGGAGTAAACTAATCCGAATCTACTCTCGGAATAAAAGTTAATCTTTGGCGGTACCTAGTTTAACGACTGAGTAAGCATAGACTAGTCGCATATTTTGACATTTTGTAAAACTTTACGTTTACGCGCGTTGTTACCCGTGTTAAATTCATAAGTTGTAAGCACTAGTAACAAAAACAGCATAATGGATTAAAATGACAAGAAGTGATGTGGAGCAGAACAAAGTGATTGCAGGTTTTTATTCATTATGTGGATTTGGACAAGTGATTGGGGCTATTGATTGCTACATATTCTAATCCCGAAAGTCGCTGGAAACATCGGACAATACTACATAAACAGGAAAGAATACAGTTCAATAACAGTTCAATAAATGTACAAGTAAGTTTTATAGCAGCTAGATAGCCCATCTCTGCCGTATGGGTACTTAGTTATTTTCTCAGATTCAATACAATCACCTCAATCTATTACTTCATATTAAAGAAGTTATGAGTGCTTTGTTCCAGGTTGTGTCAAATGCAAATTTAGAGTTCATGGATACAGTGGCACATTGGCAAGGCAGCACACATGACTCAAGAATATTTAATTATCGTCGCATTAAAACAAATGTTTGAGCAGTCAGAATTTAAAGGCAGACCTCCGAGATTCTGGTTATGCTTGTACTTCTTATTTATACACTCCTATCCTGCATCCTAATAAACAAAAGGAAGAATGTACAACCGGTCGCACATCTGGTGGCCCCCTTACACTGTAGAACAATGCTTTGGAGGGAAGCAAAGGTTTTGGTGTTTACCGCGAGAACTAAATATTAAATAAGAGCATACAACACAATATATACATTGCAATGAAAAAGAAAGATCTGCTTGAGGATGTAGTATAGGGAGATGATGAAAATATATCAGTCACACAATTAGTAAATAACTCCTTTAGAGGAAATTCTGTTCGGGCAGCATTTATTAACGATTCTTTAAATAAATATACAATAATTACATGTACAAAAGATTTTATTTATCCCCAAAAAACAAAACAAAAATGGTTATTTAATTAAATTTGCCCTTCGCGCTCTTTTTTTTTTATAGGATAGGGTGACAAACGAGCACACAGTCCACCTGATGGTAAGTGGTTACTGTGGCCCATAGACATCTACATCTATCCTCGATTACGAATCAAAATGCAGATGCGTTGTCACCCGTGAGGACTAAGATGGAATGCCTCGTTTCCAGTAAAAAGGGTCTCCGGTTCTCTACACTCACCATACGAAATACAGCAGCATTAAGCTACTATTTCACGCTGGTATTCTGTGAGAGCGTGGTCCTTCCCCGGTCGAGCCGACCCATTCGTGCTACAACTATACTACTAATATAACTGTAGCATGGCTCTACCACGTAATAATTCTTAATTCTAAAATTTCGTTACAAATAATATTAAAAATGGTTGTATTTAGAACTTAGTTTTTCCATCGATTCCGAAAACAACACGAGGAAAGGAACATTTATCTCTTGTCAAACTCAAAATATTTAAAGTATGAAAATATTTATTCTTACGAAAGCTATTTATGTTTTCATGTACATACATCACATTTTCACAAATATATTGCGATGCCAAAGTTAATATGTTATTTCCTTAAATTTTTCTTTAACATTGAACATATCAACAAACATCGATCTCTTTAAAAAAAATTCACGTACCAATCTTTAGGCAGTCTTATTAAGTTTTTTTTTATCATGTCTTTGGAAAAGGAGTGAAATGAAGTTATGAATTCTCTCACCGCCGCTAAGACTTTCCGCCATATAAAACCAAAACAAGAAAGAGTGCAAAGAAAAAACGCAAGGTTATATATATATATATATATATATATATATATATATATATATATATATATATATATATATATATTATATAAAATAGCAAACAAGCTTAGCAATAATTTAATTGTTATTTAGCACCTCGAAAAATCAATTTGAAAAAACAGCTAATGATCATATTTAAAACGTTGTCAACCTTGAGGATTTAGAGTATGGAGTGTAGAAGTAAGGAGTACAGGCTGTGTATTAAAGTGTCCATAGAAAACCGTTAAATAAGGGTGGCGCCACTGTAAATACGGGGTAAATTTTAAAGAACGTGCCGAAAAATATTAGTGGGATAGACTTTTTCGAGGTTATATTTACTAAATAAAATTATTTTAGATTTTAGGGCTACTGAGCAGTTTAGCAGCATACTTAAACCGTCGACAACCGCTAAGTTTATTTCATCCCAGTAGCTACTCCAGCGCTGTTGTGGAGTTTTTGAACTGTTATTTACTGCTTACAGATGGCCACTTTTTCAACTATTCTACTATGGGAGTTGGTACTCCTTACTTCTACACTCCATAATTTAGAGGAAAGGTCTCGTTACCAGTGAAAGGGATCTCTGGTTCCCGTAACTCACCATCTAAAGTTTGCATCATTAGCGGGCAAATTCCTAGCTTGGAGGAAACGTTATTCATACAAACAAACAAAATAGTAAAATAAATGCATAATAAATTTAATATTTTATTATGTTAATCGAATTAAATTGAATACATAATAAAATTAATATTTATGCAATTCAATTTTATAAATGCATTTAAATTAAATTGCTCTTCCGGACTTTGTTAATTTAACATTAGTTTATAATAATGAAAGCATTTATCAAATTTAATTTAATTTAAAACGCCCTATTTTTTAAATATGAAAGTAAAAAGTCCGGAAGCGCAGTTATAATTCCACACACGACACGACAGTAGCCTAATGGCAGGGCGCGGACCGTGAACTCAAAAAGGTCGTGGGTTCGAATCCACCATTCGACTACTGGCGTGAACCACTCGTAACACAAGCAATTTAAGCTTACCACGAGTGGTTAAGGGGAATATTAGCAATGTTTATAGCATTGTTAATATTCTTAATAAAAAAAATTTAAATAAAAATAACTTAAAATTGAATTAGTAAGATGATACCCTCAAGTACCGAGATTTTCACACATCCGAGATCTTCAACTTGTCAGAGTTTCCGATGTCCTAGATATCTTTTAATTCCGATATTGAAAGAAATTACTGTTCTCGTGATTTTTTTTATTTACTGAGGGTATATTATGCGAGTCTAGTGCAGTGGCTGAATGTCTGGCTGTAGCGCTAGGGTTGCTAGGTTTGATTATTTTTTATTTCTTATTTTACCTGATCAAATGCCTACGTATACCCGCCTCGCGGGGTAAGGACAGGTTATGTCGGACTAGCACCGACTAAAACCCCACGGTGTTTCACCTTCGCAGCATGTTTCTAGGATTACGGGAACGCTTTCGCACACTTCCGCGACCCAACCAGCGCTGGCCGCCCTTCTCAAAGGGACAACTCCTCCCCCTTCTCCTTCTCAAGTAAGGCGCACCGGAACACGAAGCGTGTCCCCTCCGCGGTCTACAAATTCACCGGCGCAGCCCTCCCCCAGACCCCTTTGCGCGGAGACATTGGGGCCAGGAAAACCGAGTGCTAGTAAGCATCATCGAACCCTGCGACGGATCTGGTCTCCGGCTCCACCACTAACCAAGTTTTAACCGCAAAGGGTAAAGAGAGCGGCGCCTCTCAATATCGTGACTCATTTCCATCCGTGGCCCCTCCAACACCGCATCAGCGGTGCGGCCCCGCCAGAGTCGCACAGGGCGGGTGGCGCATCGCAATTCTAACATTCCTCGTCCCTCGCGGCTACACTTCGGCTGCATCAGGAAGGGAAAAAGGACACCCCTCCTTCTACAGTCCGCAACTGGAGTAGAGTAGGCAAGCTCACTCGAAGTGGCCACCTCGGGCCGACCCTACACATCGGGCTCCTCTTTTGTTACTGTATGTGACCAAGCCACGACTATTAAGCCCTCCGTTAATACAAGATGGGAATCTTTTCGGTGGGGGGGGGGGTGTGGGTTTGATCCCGCATGGAACAAGTGTTTGCTAGACCTAAGAACATCTCCTAGATCTATGTGTTTTATCAATGTGCAATTTTTGAAGAATACTTCCGGACCGATACGACTTATGTACCTTCAAGAAACGAGCTTAGTCCTTTTTAAAAGGCCGGCAATGCACCTGTATTTCTCCTGTGTGTCTCGAAAGTGTCTCGTTTGCATCCTATTCTATATAAAAAATAATTATGCATAAAACATTACCATAACTCCCTTAAACCAATCCAAGAAAAAACAACATTTATACTGATGTTATGAGTGGTTCAAGACAGCTGCAGTCGAATGTTGGATTCTATTTCTATCCCACGACTTTCTGAGCTTGCAGTCCACACCCTTCACTATTAGGCTACTGTCACTTTAATCATTTATTTTAAGTCTTTACTACTGCGTTTTTAGAAAGTTTATTCTGTCACACAACCAAATTTTTTATTCTAGTGAGTACTGCAGCTGCAACTAGTTTTACAGTACACATTGGACCGCATGGAATTACACTATGACAAAGGAGAACGCCTGCGTATGGCTACTACCATTGAATAACTCAATGGCTACCACCATCCGAACGCCCTGTGGTGTGGTGTGTGTGGTGGCCCTGTGCTAATGCGTCATACTTACTTTAAATTCGATACTTTGTGTTTTTGGATTTTATCCGGTATGAGTGTAAAAATAAATAAATTCAGTTAAAATACTATATCTATTTAAAATTTCATTATCTCTTCCTTTATTTTTATTTTCTATTTTATAATTTTATTGAAATGAAAAAAAAATTGTCATAAAATAAAATATTTAATAATTGATCAAAAATCTTATAAAAAGTAAAACTAATAAGTACAAAATAATAATTTAAGAGAACAATAAAAGAGCTCCGACTCACCATCTGCTAGCACTCGTATACCAAACAAACTAGTTTGACAGTACGCGCACATCACTGTATAATTACAAGTACACGTACATTATATATATTACAAGTACACGTGAACGAGGCATTCCATCTTCGTCCTAAGGAGTAACAACGCATCTGTATTTTGGTTCTTGAGGATAAATGTATATAATATAGGCCACAGCATCCACTTACTGTCAGGTGGACTGTGTGCTCGTTTGTCACTCTTATTCTGTGAATAAATTTTCACAGTGTAATGTTTTTTTTTTAATAGAGATGCATCTCTTTCTCTTTGAGATACCACGACATTTCTGCTTAGCGTCTGAGCTCATGGAGCTATGGTAGTTCAGGGGCTGAATCCCTTAGAAATGTGAGGACGCATTTGTCCAGCAGTGGACGTACATAGGCTGTAACGCTCAATAAGTAATGATGACTCGACCAAATGAATTCAGACCATTAGAACCAAGCACCACATGATCAGGGCTTTCCAGTACCCATGATCACGGGGGGTTGAGGTGATTGACGTCCCGATGTCAGTGTTAGGTTCGGTACGTCACAGTGACCGAGTGAAGCCGACAACAGTAGAGCGTGTGCCTGCTGTACTACCATATGTCAAAGGTATTTCTGACTTATGGTAGTACTGCAGGCTTCATCGTAGACCTCATGTTTGTCCTCGAGCTAGATGAAGATCAATAGTGAGCCCATATTTAATTTAAAAATAAGGTTCTTGATTTAAATAGCCTTGTGACGACGGCTTGGACGGCTCCGTGGCGCAGTAGCTTAGCAATTAGTTATAACGTTAAGGATCGCGGGAAGTATTTGTATGGCCTACAAGTAATTGTTCCGAGTCTGGATGTTTTTCCTTGTGGAATTTATGTATGTAAACTGCCTCCACGATACAGGAGAAAATCCTAGTGTGGGGGTAAAGTTTTTTTTAAAGATTAAAAATTAGGGAGGATTTGTGGTCTATGCCATCTGATTTAGTGACGGGGTGATCCTGTACGTGTTCACAGACTGCAGACCTCCTGTTGCACCGATTCTTGTCATGAGTTATGTTTTCTTGATAAGGATTTTATTGACCTTTTACTTTATCGTGTGTAAGCGATACAATATTCACAATCAAGCTTGCACGCTTTTTTGTGAATATTGTATATATTGTATAATTTGCAGAGGGATATTACACTTGACTGATAGTAAAAACTGACTCATATTTGTAGGAGGCTTGCAGTATGTTTTAATGATAAACTTTGAGCATAGAGCTCCCAAAAACTACTGGCATTTGTTTTTCTTTAATGATTTGTGGCATTCCATTCCTTATGTTTACAAATGTATGACGTGCAGATACACGCACAGTGTGTGTGCCGTTACAGCAGTACACGTATTATATTGAAATAAAAGTCCACTGCTGAATAAGGGCATTTACAGTAGATTGTTTGATAGAGAGGTTACTTGCCATAGTTACAACACTTGGCAGGCGAGTTGACAGCCGCATATTTTTTTAATTGTTATAAGGAAGTCGCCGCTCCTTATCTCCTGGTTTATTTCCCTCTGTCGCCCCTTTCGACTCCCACGGGACGATGTGGAACAGTGGATGTTCTTATACAAACACTGCACGGTTATCG
Source organism: Parnassius smintheus behrii (assembly GCA_036936625.1). NCBI lineage: Eukaryota > Metazoa > Arthropoda > Insecta > Lepidoptera > Papilionidae > Parnassius > Parnassius smintheus. The sequence goes on from JAUPFT010000031.1 coordinate 3,723,205, forward strand.
GGGATTTATGTGTGTGACTTGTGACAGCAGTCCAGACGTCATAATTTCAGGATGACTCACCACTTTCTTTTTATTCTGCTCTTTATTAACAAGATATAAATTTTAAACCTTAGATACAAAATAGTACCAATTAGGTACTAAAACTGCTGCAGCTACTGCTACTGCTGGCCGTGTGAGGAAGATGGAGGTCGCTCAGCGAGCTATGGAGAGGACTATGTTCGGGGTTTCTTTGCTTGATAGACATGTAGTAACAGACATGGTGCGACGGATTAGTAAGCTAAAATAGAAACGGACCAGCCATATTGCTCAAAAAGCCCTAATCCGGTATAAGTATGCGAAGTATGCCCCCCACACCCCTCTGGATAGAGTGATGACCAGGTAAGGCTTGCAGGAGCAGAAGGAATTTTACGCTGTAGAACCACGCTGCAGCTATATTATAGTTATAGCATGAATGTATGGCTCGACCGGGGCAGGACCACACTCTCACAGAATACCAGCGTAAAAGAGCAAGGCATATCATTTTATTCCTCAGGGGTGACAACGCATTTGAATTTTGATTCTTATTTGAGTATAAACGGGTATTCCTATGGGACACAGCATCTACTTACCATCAGGTGGACTGTGTGCTCGTTTGTCACCCAATATCATGATAAAAAGAAAAAGGAAGTGACGGATGCAGGTGGCTCAGGACCATACTTTGTGGCATTCCTTAGGAGAGGCCTATGTTCAGCAGTGGACTTGTGAAGGGCTGTAATGAAAATAAAGAGGTACTTATATTTGATACAATTTTAATCATTATTTTTTTCTAATAGTCCGGAGGGTCTGACTGCTCAACGGCTACTGATATCAAGTTTAAATAAAGGAGGCAACCAATAAAATAATTGTCCATTCTGAGTTACTGCACTCGGTGCTCAGACAGCATAAAGAAGCATTAAAGCCCAGACTTAGGAATGTAAAATTATTTAAATCTTTTTAGGTATTTGAAGTTGGCTTTTTCTTTTTATCGAAAGATAATTTTTACATCCTGTTTAAATAGACTAACGCCCAAATACTCAAACGCTACTCAACTTTAAGTTGGGATTAAGTCTCGTGTTGTATCTATCACTTTAAGTCAAAGTGACTGTGGCACCCCTACCAGAAGCTCAAGTTAACAAGGTAAATAGTTAGGTTAAAAACTTTATCTCTTATTTTACAATCCTTACGGGTGGACTTTTTCCCCAAATTTTTATGGGAGCACTGCAGCTTTATAGTAACTTTTATAATACGCAAAACCTTCTTAATTTTTGATTTCGACTAACAAAATGCGTTTCCACTCGGAAAATTTCCATCAGTTATTTCACATCCTGCCATATTTTAAATTTCTTGTGGATTTATCTCTATTCAAAAAACGATTTATTTTCATTTTATAATATGTGATAGTTTGCAGCAGTTTTTTATAAGTTTTGCAGTACAAATGGATCGTCTCGAACAGTAAACGTTTTGAGAAAATACCAGCGTTAAATAGCAGCATAATGCTGAGGTGTATATCATAAGTCCGTTAGTCTTCCAACGCATCTCTATTTTTTTTATTAAAGATAGGTGTATAGGATGTATAGGTGTTCGTAGGTAACAGCATCAGCTTATCATCACACATGTGCTCGTTTATCAACCTTACTTCTTAACAAATTGGCAGAAATCCACTGACTTATACCCGTCCATAGTGTTTTAAAAATTCGTGTTTTCAATTTAAATAGTGTTTCGAAATTGTAACTTTAACAAAATATATTTTGCGTGCCGCTCGCAAAAATGCCGACTATCCTCCGTACATACCTTTTATAAGGTTCAAATTCTCCAATATTGCTTAGATTTAATATCAAAGTTTCTTTGAAGCTGAGTTACCAACATAAATAAACTCTACCTTGCGTCTGTCCGTTTGTCCTCTGAATAGATATTGATAAGGGTCGACGTTCTTTTGAGTTTCAACTAGGCTTGATTCGGAGTACACTTAAAGAATTCTTTAAACTTTTGTCCCTTTCTTCATAAGGGATTTACTCATTCTATTTGTATCAATTTCTTGATTTTTATTTAATTTAATGTTTGGAAACAACACAACTTCTTAAGCCAACAAATAACTACTGTATAACTTAACGTGCAAACCCAAGCAAATTAATTTTACTAGACGTCGAGTAAGACTTCTTCTCTTCCTAGGAGTTTATCTGGGTAGGCACCTTCCACCCCCTTACCCATGTTCTAACAGTAGCGCCAGCACTGCTGTGTTCTGATCTTAAGGATTTACAGAGCTGGTATGATTACAGATTACAAACCATTACATCTTAGTTGTCAGATAGTAACAACTCGTCTGTAGGACTCTTTTTGTGTCTAGAAGTCTCGAGTCTTACATATTTCTACGAACAAATTGCAGTACTTTTAGTGCTGTGTTCCAATCCGAGGGGTATATACAGCCAGTATAATTACGAGCTGTGAGGCGTTCCATCTTGGTCTCAAAAGTGACAACGCATCTGTAACCTTCTTCATTTAAAGTTAGCTGCAGATTTCTATGGACACCAGTAGTCACTTACTAAAGTAACAAAAAAAACTGTTAGGTGGACTGATAGTTTGTTTCTTAATTCAGTTTTGCAAAAACAAGCAATATATTTTATAAAAACATGAATCTCAGGCATGTTAAACTGAGATACCACAAGAATTTTCGAGCATCGAATTTCATTATTGCAGGTATATTTAGGATCCAATGGCCATTATTTAGTGAAGTGTAAGGTTATTCATCGTCCTTAAGAAAAAGCCGCATGCTCGTTTGCCCCCTCATCTATAAAAACTTGGAAGTTCTAGGAAACCGAAGCAAAGTAAACGTAAAACAGTTTTAACAAAGTACTTTAAGAAGGTAAGTGATATTTTGTCTAAAGACATAAACAGGTCTATAGCTTAATTAATTAAAATTGAAGAAACTTCCATAAAAGATTATTAAAAAGTAATTTGTAGATATTTATAGCACTCCAATTAATATCACCATAACATAAGAGATATTTAGTAAATTATCTCTTATATGTTTTCCCACCGTTGAATTTTTGCACTCCTAGAACGCGAAGCGGAGATGTTCGGTTCTGCTGCCGAATTTCTTAATCACTAGTTTCACTCACATTAAGTCGCGTTTATTATTGTAAATCGCACTAATATGTTAGAGAAATTTCGTCACATGAGTCTCGTAAGAGGCGACTTTGAGAAATGCCAGAAAATTCTTGTGCTTCCGATAGATGGTGCTAAAATATTGTTACGCCAGGTGTAAATACCCAGACCAGTATCAAACGTCTGGTAAGCGATCGTCAATCCACCGACGAAGCTCATTATCAAGGCGAATCCCCCCTACAAAGAGTGAGGGTAAGGTCTAACACTGAACTTTTACGACACTATACCATATGGTGGTACGCCTCTTAGTAAAGTAAAATTTTTAATTAAGCTACCTAGCCGCCCAACTAGCTACCTAGCCGAGTCAACTAGCTAGTCTGAACACCGGGCTGTGCCGTATACAAAACGACATTGTAATATACATGTATTTGATTTTAGTCTACGAAAACCACTTCTACACATAGGACTACCCGTAGAACTCCTCGTAAGGGGGTTGCTTACCATAGTTGCCACGTTTGGCAAACGGGTTGGTAAAAGCAGTTTTCTTTCTAGTTGTTCTGCCGGCCACCTCCTGGTTAGTTTCGATCTGTCACCTCTTACGACATTTATGGGACGATATGTGTTAGTTAACATTCTTACACCGCCACTACAACGTTTGAAACTCTCTCACCGTGACAAATATTTTCGGCAGCAACATATTGGCAATTTTCTGAACGAACAGAAAAGAACAGAACAGACACTAGTTCTTCCATGAGAACTCAGACACGTTAATAGTAAAAAGATATTTAATACAAGTAAGACAATGAAATAAACGAGTCACCCAGAAAACCCCCGAACATTACCCTCTAAATAGCTCGCTAAGTGACCTTGATCTTCATACGTCCTTTCCGTGGGCGTCGTAAGAGGTGACAGAGCGAAACTGAGGCAGAAGATGGACAGCAACATCCACTTGCCAAGCGTGGCAACTTGGCAAACGTGGGGGATGTTGAGCATAAAAATATTTACAGTCTATGACTTTTGTGCGTGATTAAAGAAATAATTCAACTATAGAAAAGAATAACTTTTGTACATTGTATAATGTTATTTTGCGGGGTTGCTACGATACCAGATGCTAGGGTAATATCTCGTCATATATTAAAATGAAGTTCACTAAACTTCAACTTTGTACAGGATATCCGTGATAATGGATAACGAGACACCTTCTGTGGTTGACCGATATTTGTTGAATAGGTTGCCATCTAGTTTAGTGCCTTCATAGTCACACGTTTTAATTTTGTTATCAATATTCAAAAGCCCCAAACTTATTAGGTATTAGTTACGTGGCTTAATCACTGCAAGTTGGTTCCATCACTGAGAGTGCTTGTTATTTAAATAAAGAATATATATTGGAATATTGTCGCATATATTTATAAAGCAAGTATATGTAAGGACTGATATAAAAAAAGAGAAGTGTGAGCAACGAGTGGCAGCCTCATACTACCATATTAGAAGAGACACATTGAGAGCAAGCCTCAACACGAAATTAGCGCACGCGTGGGCCAACTCGACAGGGGAAAATAGCGTAAAATGGCACCATAGTTGCAGCATAGCTCTACAAAAATTAACGCTTCCCGTACCCTTTTTGACTTACTGCATCACAATCCTAATTACTATATTGTTACACGTTAGTTAAAATCAATACAAACATTAGTCTAGTCGCGTTATCACAAACGTTATATATTAAAAAGCACTTCAACAAAAAGTTTTCAAATCAATGACTAATTAAATATTCATCCACGCTCGTGTGTACCACAAATAAATATAAACTGCAATTCAATTAAAAGTAATACGTAGGTTTTGAACATTTCACTTCATTCTAATAACATTTACAATTATGTATGTATTTTCACGATATATATATATATATACCAAACATTTAAGGAATAGGTTTTTGTCCGATTTATTCCGGTCGCGCTGTGCGAACGACGGAGCTAGATATTTAAGATAATTTTATACATAGAGGAGGCGATCGACAATGCGATTGCCCTGATGGTCAGTGTCTACCGCTATCCGTGAATAGGTGCAACACCAAAGGCGTTGCTGACGTTTAAAAAGGGTGGGCTCTTCTCTTGAAAATCCCTTAGTAGTCTCAGTCCGGAAAATGAAAGGTGATAGTCAGTTCTAAATTAATTTAAAAATTAGTGAAAAAACTTCTGGCAAAGACTCCAACCAAGGACGTGACTACCAAGCACTCGATTATTTAGAGATCAATAAGACCTTCCCTTTCAAGTGATTGAATGTCGCCTGATATGTCGATGCCGATATTTGTAACGCTGGCTGAGTCAGAAAAGAAAATGTCCTGAAATTGAAGAGATACGACAAGGGAGATCTTTTTTCGTTAACGCGCATACCTATGTCTTCTGAGATATATAATAAATACTTTCTAAAAGAAGGAGGATCTGTTTACAGAATACCAACATAAAATATTAGTTTAATGCTGCTGTGTTTTGTATGGTAAGTTTAGGGAACTGGAGACCCTTTTACTGCAAATTTTAGATTTTAGTCCTCAGGTATGACAACGCATCTGCATTTAGATCCTTACCCGACTACAGATGTAGAATGTCTTTGTGCCACAGCATTCACTTATTATCAGGAGGATTGTATAATCGCTTGTCAACCTTACTTTATATATAAAATATGATCGTACAAGAGGATATCTCAAGATCTCATACATGCCGCCGCTCTATTATGGTTGTAGAGCACAGATGGGTCGGCTCGGCTGGGAAAGGATCACGCTTTTATAGAATACCAGCGTAAAATAGCAGCTCTATGCTGCTGTGTCAAATGTGATTACGAGTATCCCTACAAATCTTAATCTAATAACACTTTTCAAATAAGTTTATTATTTAAAATTCGATTAAATTATTGCCAAAGACGTTAACTGTTAACGAATTACGAAATCCTTTATTTTCTCTATCTATTTATTTTGATGTTTAGAAAATTCAATAAGTGTTAGCGACGACAAAGTGAATTCGAACATTTAATATTAATTATTTATTATCAGTGAATTAAAACTAAGTGTTAGCATTTAATCATAATTATTTCTTATCAGTGATTTAAAATTAGGTGATGGTATTAATCTTAACTGTTTCCTATTCATTGAAATAATACTCGTTTTTACGGAATTTATCGCGTATATTTAACTTTTTAATACCCGACGTTTCGAGAGCTTTACAGCACCCATGGTCACGGGAAGGACTGAGATGTTTAACGTCCAGATGTCATAGTTAACCGCGGTTACCATAGATTAAAATTTAACTTTTGTTCCGATCTACACAGTATGAACTTATGGTATCATGAAGCCTTGCAGTTGTATGCTTGGGTTGGGATTTAATTTTATTTATTATAGGATCCCAAGCAGATGGTAGCACCCAGCCATCTTCTCTATTGAAATTAGGGTGTTTTTTGATTTCAATAGCCTCGCGAATCATCCTTGGAAGGAATCGGTGTTCTTTAGCGAGGATTTGTGGTCTATCAAATCTGATGTAGTGACGTGGGCGATCCTGTACATGTTCACAGACTGCAGACTTCCCGGAGCGTCGATTCTTCACATCAGCTATATGTTCTTTGACGCGGGTTTTAATTGATCTTTTAGTTTGTCCTATGTAGGAGAGACCACATTCAAGTAAAAAGTTGTTACGGGCGGTAATCCAACAAAAACGCTCCGATCTATATGACATCAATAAATCCATAGACACATCATCCAGTGAATTAAAGAAAGTTTTAACGACGTTTGATTATAATTTTTGCATGGAAACATTAAATAAACGCGAAATTAGTAAATATAACGAATGCAAAAACAAACATATAGAAAAATATCAAAAATTAACGGCCAAATCAAATGTCAAACATCCGAATCAATGCCAGAACCAAAAGCAACCATTGACAAACACAGATCATAGATTAATCGCGGTCTATAATCTGTCAAAACAAACACTGGATGATGCAACAATAAAGGTTTTATCCAAAGGACTAAGTTTTGCTATAAGTCCGCGCAGATTACCGTACGAAGAAATTATCTGTAGCGTCGAGGACTGTTTATTTAAAAACAATATGCGGAAAGAAGATTTGGAGGAGATACGTCAAGACATTTCGTCTATGTTACGTCGATGTTCAGTGCCTAAACCGAATCTTCCCAGAGACGAATTTATAGCGTTAAAGAACCTACGCAATAAACCAGAACTTACGATTCTCCGCGCAGATAAGGGAAACGCCACGGTAGTCATGGATACGTCAGATTATAATTCAAAAATACAAGAACTTTTGTCGGATGTAAGTACTTATAAAAAGGTTAAAAACGACCCAACAAATAGCACACTAAAAACAACTAGTGACCTCATAAAGAAACACTCCGAAAAATTAAATCTGGACGTAAAATGGATAATACCTACGTGCGCCAAATCACCAAAGTTGTACGGGTTACCAAAAATACACAAGCCCAATGCTCCATTACGTCCCATAGTGAGCCAAATCGATTCACCAACTTACAGATTGGCTCAACACTTAGCGAAAATACTCTCACCGCTCAGGGGACACACAAGAGCACACATAAAGGATTCCTACCATTTTGTCAGCGAGATTAAAGACCTGCGTCTGGCAGACAATGAAACTATGGTCAGTTTTGATGTGCAGTCATTGTTTACATGCTTACCTGTTGAAGACTGCATCTCAATTGTAACTAGGAGGCTGGAGGAAAACAACATGCCCGTAGAATATGCAGTATTACTCAGACACTGCCTTACATCTGGCTACTTATTGTGGAAGGAGGAGTTCTACAAGCAAGTAGATGGTGTGGCGATGGGCTCACCTGTATCTCCCATTGTCGCCGACATATTCATGGAAGACTTTGAGGAGAAAGCCCTGCTTACTTCTCCCATAAATCCAAGATTCTACAAGCGGTACGTAGACGACACTTTCACAATTCTACCTTTAGATAAAGTAACTGCATTTTTAGACCATCTTAACTCTATAAATTCTAAAATTCAGTTCACAATGGAGTTAGAGGCAAACAATTCCTTAGCTTTTCTAGATGTGTTAGTAATTCGGAATCCTGATAACACCTTGAGCCATACTGTGTATAGAAAAAAGACCCATACAGATAGATATTTAAACGGTGATTCTCACCACCATCCTTCACAGTTAGCTACCGTGGGTAAATCTTTGTTTCAGAGAGCACGAGGGATCTGTGACAGTAAACACCTGGCTGCCGAGCTCCAACACGTCAAGCAAGTTTTGCATGACAACAAGCTTCGGGTCCCGCGCCTACGTCACAGAGAACGAGTGAAGCCGGCCACAGTCGAGCGTGTACCTGCTGTACTGCCATATGTTAGAGGAGTCACTGACAAGATTGGCTACATCTTGAAGCGCGCTTCCATCAAAACATACTTCAAGCCGCCGAAGAAGATTGGTCAGTTTTTACCATCAGTCAAGTGTAACGTCCCTCTGCAAGATGCAGGAGTGTACAAGCTTGATTGTGAATGTGGTCTCTCCTACATAGGACAAACTAAAAGATCAATTAAAACCCGCGTCAAAGAACATATAGCTGATGTGAAGAATCGACGCTCCGGGAAGTCTGCAGTCTGTGAACATGTACAGGATCGCCCACGTCACTACATCAGATTTGATAGACCACAAATCCTCGCTAAAGAACACCGATTCCTTCCAAGGATGATTCGCGAGGCTATTGAAATCAAAAAACACCCTAATTTCAATAGAGAAGATGGCTGGGTGCTACCATCTGCTTGGGATCCTATAATAAATAAAATTAAATCCCAACCCAAGCATACAACTGCAAGGCTTCATGATACCATAAGTTCATACTGTGTAGATCGGAACAAAAGTTAAATTTTAATCTATGGTAACCGCGGTTAACTATGACATCTGGACGTTAAACATCTCAGTCCTTCCCGTGACCATGGGTGCTGTAAAGCTCTCGAAACGTCGGGTATTAAAAAGTTAAATATACGCGATAAATTCCGTAAAAACGAGTATTATTTCAATGTGTAGTGTTCGCGTAAATATAAGAAATCATTATGTTTCCTATTCGTAAAATAAAGCTAAGTGTAAAGACTGATTAGTGCTGAAAAAACAGGAAAGTAAATTAAACACTTCTATTTTTATCTTAAAGTGACTTATATGAATCTATTTAATATTATTTAGGTCTGATTAGAACATTAGACGCAAGTATAAGCTTATTTTCTAGTAAGATTTCTTTTATCATAACTTTAAGAGTTATTTAACATATAAGTGATTAATATAATTCTTTTTCCTTTAAAGTACTTCAAAAGAAACATTTAATATGTCAATTAATCGCTGTATAATGTTATTTCATTATGAGAAAGATTTAAATTTCATGAAAAAAATATTGTATAGATTCTTAAGCATAATTCCTGAAAAAGTGTTGTACATTCCTACCTCTTGGCGGCGCCACTTGTATGTTCGGCAAAAAATATAGTCCTACTCCGGAGCTAAACCGTGAGGCGACCGCGAAACTATTTTTATTTTTTATAAATGTAAAATAAAGGTTTATTGAATGATTTACGTTTAGAATAATAGAAATAAGTTGTATCTATCATTAGGAATAAATATAAATATTGTAAGGAATGTTTTACCACGTTTATTAAGGAAATTGTGAATCTCTCTTAGAAAAGGTTACTCTGCGCTCTGATTGGTCAATAGATTCACTAATGCCGTGTGCGATTTTTTCTTAATTATGATTGGTTACAGCCGCTTATAAAAAAGGGGCGTTTTTCGTGGTAAATTATTCCAAATCCGGCAATGTAATAATAAGGAATCAAGAAATAAAACAAGAAGAAATTCTCAAGAAGTGTTATTTATTGCTCATCTAACTGCCACTGTATGCACTCCAGTTAACATCCCGCCAGCAAACCCGCTCTATTTATCAACGCTCCCTTATACGAGCATTTACATTGGTCTTTCGAGAAGCCGGATCGGGTTTAAGGAAAACTAGGAAGATGCCTTCAAATACAAGATCAAAATCAGTGCAGTCGAAGACTACGAGTGAAAGCAACGCCACTACGGGTACCAGTACGACGGATTGGAGCATGAATACGCCGAGTGATTCTACAAACACGACGGCTACCAACACGTCAACTTCAGATCGATCGACGCTTACAAGAGCATCGCCCAGCAGCGTACACAGACAACCCGTACTTCTTAACAAAAACATTGCCGGAAAAGAATCAACACCGGGGGACGTAAACCCATACCACCCCCCCGACACGCACCGTCGAAGCGTCAGTTCCTCACCAAGAAGGAAGTCGTCCAACGCCGCAGATTCAAGAAAGAAGTGTCGCAATGAAGACTCTGCAACAGCCTCACCCTAAGAAGACGACCCGCGATCCAGACACGCTTTCCGTTCGCTCGTCGCATAGGAAGAGAGCAGAAGCGCAAGCAAAGATGACAATGGCATTAAGGGAACTAGAATTGGCAGAAGCGCGGTCAAAAGTTGCTCAAGCGGAATTAGAACTTCTCACCGCGGAATCAGAAGATGAAGATGGTGCCGGAGAAGAGCTGTTCGAGCGAACTCGAGAAGTCGAACGCTGGTTCATCCAGACCGGAGACATGCCTAATAAGAACCACAAACCAATAGAGGCAGAAGAAAAGAAAAGTGACATCCAGGAACTAGCTTCAGTCATACTAAGGCTATCAGAAAAATCACGTGACACCGTTTCACCGAAGCACCTAGAACTACCTCACTTCAACGGGGCCTGCGAAGAATGGTTAGCCTTCAAAAGATCATACGAGGATACGGCTGCTTCTTTCAGTAGCAATCAAAACCTAGCACGCCTTAGAATAGCGATCCAAGGAAAAGCTAGAGAAGCCGTCCAAAGCCTGCTATTCACCGCCGAAGACCCACGTGAAGTGATCAAGGGACTAGAAGCAAGATTCGGAAGACCTGGAGCACTAGCATTAGCAGAACTAGAAAAAATGAAGAACCTCCCAAGAGTCGGCGAAAACCCGAGCGACATTTGCATATTTGCAAGCAAAGTAAAGAACGCAGTCGAAACAATCAAAGCCCTGAAGAAACCACAGTATCTCAGTTCACCTGAAACGCTAAGAGTTATAGTAGACAAGATGCCGACGTCAATGAAGTTCCGTTGGTTCGCCTACCACAGAAGCTGAAGAGACGAGGAAATTCAGGAGCTATTACTTATCGAAGCGTTCCTAGAAACAGAAGCCGACATGTGCGGAGACTTCGCCCCGCCCGAAGCACCCTCAGAACAAAGAAGAGGAATAAGAAAACCCGTTCATTTGTGTTTCATGTTCATTCAAAGAAAATATCCAAAGAAGTGAAAGACATTCACGCAAGAGCAAACTTTCATCTGAAGGGATGGGCCAGCAACAACTCGGGGGTAACATCAGAGGTAGAAGACGCAAACAAAGAAAACTCCTTACAACTGACCAAGGAAGAGAAGACTCTGGGACTAAGATGGCTGGTGAAAGAAGATACATTAGCCTTCAACGTCGGGCTACGCAACACGCCGGAGGACCTGCAAGACGGCAGAAGGACTCCAACAAAAAGAGAAGTCACAAGCGCAGTAATGTCCACCTTCGATCCAATGGGTTTTGCTACACCAGTTCTAATACAAGGAAAGAAACTAATCCAAGACATCTGGCGAAAGAAAATAGACTGGGATGAACCAATCAACGAACATCAAAAGGAAGTCTGGATGAAATACCCGGAAGAAGTGTCAACATTAACGAGGCTGAAGATCCCGAGGTGCGTCTCACCCAAAGGCAGAAAAGGACAGCTACACACATTCTCCGATGCGAGTGAAGAAGCCTATGCAGCAGTAGTCTACTGGAGAATAGTCGAGCCCGGAGGAAAGGTCCATGTCTCCATGATCGCCGGCAAAGCAAGGGTAACGCCAGCGAAACCTGTGTCAATTCCGAGGCTGGAGCTACAAGCGGCTTTACTCGGAAGCAGACTAGCCGCCACAATCGAAGAGGAATCAGAGCTCGACATAACGAGAAAGGTTTACTGGACCGACTCCAGCACAGTGCTGCAATGGATAAAGTCAGAACCAAGGAAGTTCAAAACATTTGTGGCCAACCGACTCGCCGAGATCGAAGAAAGGTCCAAGCCAGAAGACTGGAGATGGGTGCCAACCAAGGAGAATCCAGCGGACGACGCCACGAGGGGAACCCCAACCGAATTCGACCACAACGCCAGATGGTTCAAAGGCCCGTCATTTCTCCGTCGACCAGAAGAAGAATGGCCATTTCACGACTTCAAGCCAGAAATTGTTATGCCAGAAGAAAAAAGCAAGCAAAAGGTATTGGCAACGATGGCAGCAGAAGACACCCTATTAAACCTAGAAAGGTTCTCGAGCTGGGAGCGACTGCTGCGCACTACAGCCAGAGTGATCGCCTTTACACACCTACTAAAGAAGAGCCGTAAAGCGACCACCACCGCCGCACGCCAGAAGGATGAGTCTTGGAAACCACAAAAAATCCAGAAGAAAGAAGCACAAACCTCAATCCCGTCGACCAGCGGAAGTAAAAATAAGCGCCTATACTCACCCATAGAAGCAGAACACCTAAAAAAGGCCGAAGAGATATTAATAAAAATAAACCAGAGCGATAGTTTTGCATCAGACATAAGAAAACTGAAGTCAGAAAAGCCATTAGAAAATTCGAGTCGACTTAAGAAAATCGACGTCTACATTGGAGACGACGGAATAATTAAATTAAGGAGCAGAACAATGAAATTTCACGACCGAAAACGGAAGAATAATGAATCCTATCATTTTAGACGGAAAACAAAAAATAACTCGTCTAATAATACAACACTATCACAGGAAATTCCTTCACGGAAACACCGCTACAGTAATGAACGAAATTCGTCAAAGGTTCTGGATCTTGGGTTTAAGAGCAACTCTAAAAGCGGTCGCACACAGCTGTCAATGGTGCAAGACAAAGAAGAGTTCACCAGAAATACCACCAACGGGAGATCTGCCTAGTGAAAGATTGCAGCATCATCAATTTCCGTTCTCCTGCACAGCCGTAGACTACTTCGGGCCGATGCAAGTCACCATCGCAAGAAGAAACGAGAAGCGCTGGGGAGCCTTATTTACCTGCCTCACAACTAGAGCAGTACATTTAGAACTGGTACCTTCTCTCAGCGCCAGCTCAATGATCGTGGCACTCCGACGAATGGCAGCCACAAGAGGAACTCCGAAAACCGTATATAGCGACAACGGAACTAATTTCGTCGGAGCAAAAAGGGAATTAGAGGAGGCCGCACAGGAAAAGGGCATCCAGTGGAAGTTCATCCCCCCGGGAGCTCCGAACATGGGAGGCGCCTGGGAGCGGCTCGTACGAACAGTCAAGACGGCGCTAGCAGTAGTCCTCAACGAGAAGAGCCCGCCCGAGGAAGTACTCCATACGCTAATGACTGAGGTTGAACACATCGTCAACTCGAGACCTCTCACCCCGATCAGCATGGACCCAGGAGACGAGGAGAGCCTAACACCGAACCACTTTCTGCTGGGAAGATCATGCGGAGCTATGGCGCCGGGAGAGTTCAGCGACACGGAGCTCATCGGAAAGGCAAGCTGGAGAACCACCCAGAGACTCGCAGACCACTTCTGAAAAAGGTGGATTAAAGAATACTTACCTCTTCTGATGCCAAGGAAACTCGAGGGGAAAGAAACCAGAGACCCAAGGGAAGGAGACATCGTGCTAATAGTGGACGCCACATTACCGCGAAACTCATGGCCTCGCGGTGAAATCGTCAAAACCTATCCCGGACCAGACGGAAGAACCAGGGTGCTGGACGTGCGGACATCAGGCGGAATACTTCGCCGTCCAACTCGACGTGTCATCGTGCTGGTGCCAGCGGAGTCGTCGCCTCCGGAGGATGCAGTGCTACGCACCGTGGGGGAGAATGTTAGCGACGACAAAGTGAATTCGAACATTTAATATTAATTATTTATTATCAGTGAATTAAAACTAAGTGTTAGCATTTAATCATAATTATTTCTTATCAGTGACTTAAAATTAGGTGATGGTATTAATCTTAACTGTTTCCTATTCGTAAAATAAAGCTAAGTGTAAAGACTGATTAGTGCTGAAAAAACAGGAAAGTAAATTAAACACTTCTATTTTTATCTTAAAGTGACTTATATGAATCTATTTAATATTATTTAGGTCTGATTAGAACATTAGACGTAAGTATAAGCTTATTTTCTAGTAAGATTTCTTTTATCATAACTTTAAGAGCTATTTAACATATAAGTGATTAATATATTTCTTTTTCCTTTAAAGTACTTCAAAAGAAACATTTAATATGTCAATTAATCGCTGTATAATGTTATTTCATTATGAGAAAGATTTAAATTTCATGAAAAAATATTGTATAGATTCTTAAGCATAATTCCTGAAAAAGTGTTGTACATTCCTACCTCTTGGCGGCGCCACTTGTATGTTCGGCAAAAAATATAGTCCTACTCCGGAGCTAAACCGTGAGGCGACCGCGAAACTATTTTTATTTTTTATAAATGTAAAATAAAGGTTTATTGAATGATTTATGTTTAGAATAATAGAAATAAGTTGTATCCATCGTTAGGAAAAAATATAAATATTGTAAGGAATGTTTTACCACGTTTATTAAGGAAATTGTGAATCTCTCTTAGAAAAGGTTACTCTGCGCTCTGATTGGTCAATAGATTCACTAATGCCGTGTGCGATTTTTTCTTAATTATGATTGGTTACAGCCGCTTATAAAAAAGGGGCGTTTTTCGTGGTAAATTATTCCAAATCCGGCAATGTAATAATAAGGAATCAAGAAATAAAACAAGAAGAAATTCTCAAGAAGTGTTATTTATTGCTCATCTAACTGCCACTGTATGCTCTCTAGTTAACATCCCGCCAGCAAACCCGCTCTATTTATCAACGCTCCCTTATACGAGCATTTACAATAAGGAAAGTGTGTTTTGAGCAACTTAGTTACAAGTCAATATAAATAAACTTCATCTCACGTTTGTTCGTTTGTCTTTTGATTAGTTATTTCCAGAAAAAGGATCATTACCCGTCCTTTTTCAACTGAACCCGATTTGAATACGTCTGAAGATTTTCTTATTTAAATTTAATTTTTTATAGGATAAGAGTGACAAACAACCACACAGTCCACCTGATTTTAAGTGGTTGCTGTGACCCATAGAGATATCTAGATCTACCCTTAATTATAAATCAAATGCGGATGCGTCTGTGAGGGCTAAGATGGAATGCCTTGTTTCCAGTAAAGTGTTAATTTTACTTGGTCGAGCCACGCTGCAGCTTTATTATAGTTTTAGGACGAAAAGTTCCGCTCGACGAGGCACAACCACGATCTCATAGAATACCAGCGTAATGCTGCTGTGTTTCGTATGGTGAGTGTAGAGAACCGGAACTTTTTATGAAGATAAAAACGAAGGACTACCCACATAACAGGCCGAAATAAGTTGTTGGGTTTTTTTTTAAATTCTCAGTAGCAGTAGGAAAACACGTAAAGCCGTTGGTGCTGCGAGTGATCTATCTCCGGTTGTGTCGAAGAATCTTCCCTTCGGACTATGACAGTTAGGAAAAAGAGAGTGCACTTGTGCTTTCACATAAACTCGAGCAATGTAATCTTGTCATGTGCAGATGGCTAGCCTCTGTTTGGACTGGCCGCCTTGACCGAAATTTGGTCTGGAGGATATTACTTGCCATCTGCGAAGCACAGGGTTATAGTACATCAGGGTATGCGTAAGCACAAGAGCCCACTCTATTCCTCGACCGGAGAGTGATCAGGCGCAGGATCTGAGGCATGGGGGTAAAATCCCGCCAACATTCAGGACTCCGAGCAGCTACTAGAATTACTTGACAGAAAAGCTCAATAACTGATTTTGGCCCGACCCTAAATTTGAACCCGGGACCTAATAATCAGCCACTGCGTTTAAGCGCTTATTACATTATACAATTTTTAAAAAATCTAATTAGGAAGTAGGAAGGTGTAATCGTAGTTGAACAGTTAGAATCCGATTTAGTCAAATTGGAGGTCCCGACCCATTGAGTTATACAACACAGTGTAATATATAAATCAACGTCCCGACCGCTCTACTTCCTAGATTTTTTACAATTTAGGACAGTGTAATCGCAACGTTACGATTTAGAACAACCAGCCGGCGCTCGGCGCCCGCGCTATGATACAAGCGGATGTCTTGAAGTTTTGATAAAAGCGGTTCTGATATGAGAGAGCAGTACTTTAAATCTTAATATTAATTTCCCGTGGCTACGAGTATAAAACGTAATGTCACCATCAAACATTCTTTGGCACTCACACTTTATCGAAATATCGTGACTTCTTTTTCAATATGTTTGGATACCAAACTTAACAAATAATCAAACTGTTTTATAGGTGGTAGAGCCATGCTGCAGTTATATTAGTAGTATAGCTGTAGCACGAAGGGGTCGGCTCGACCGAGGAAGGACCACGCTCTCACAGAATACCAGCGTAAAATAGTAGCTTAATGTTGCTGTGTTTCGTATGGCGAGTGTAGAGAACCGGAGACCCTTCAATCACTGGTAACGAGGCATGCCATCTTAGTCGTCACAGGTGACAACGCGTCTGCATTTTGATTTGTAATCGGGGATAGATGTAGATGTCCATGGGTCGCAGCAACCACTTACCATCAGGTGGACTGTGTGCTAGTTTGTCACCCCATCCTATAAAAAAAACTGCTTACAATCTAAAAATATATAATTATATTCATATTGGACAGTTTTTTTCTCAATGACAAGTACTCTTTTCTCTTTTTTAATATCCATTGTTCCCGCCATCGATCAAACGTGCAACCCCGTCGATACTTGTTTACGAATGCGCTTCTTCACGATTTAGAATTTAATTTAGTGTGATGTGATCACTAGCTTCCAATTTAGGTTCCTAATTAGATTTTCTAAAAATTGTATAATGTAATAAGCGCTTTAGGACCACGAGACTAGTATAGCGGTAGAGCGGGGCGGGGGGTGTTTGGTAGGGGTTTTATTATAGTTGAGGTGACCGCAACGCAAAAGATGACCAGGTACACCTGTACAAAATAGATAAGGAAAAACGGTAAGAACGCGGCGGTTTGTTAGAACTTATTGTCGTATATATCTGAACATAAGTATGTCAATAAATACTTATTGCTCCATTTTCTTACCGAACGGCGTTTGTAAGTAAGTTTATCAAACATGTATTTTTATTGTTAGAGATAAAAGTCCCGGAAATCCGTTTTCATTGAAAAACATTTTTACACAAAGAGTGAAAAAGCAAATCTATGCGGCAGAGTCGGAAAGGGACGCCCTAGATGAAAGTTTATCGACCAAATTGTAAATATCTTGAAGATGGACCAGATTAAACCCCTAACCGTACTGTTAACCGACGAGCACGTATGCGAAGGTATATGAATGTAAAGGAGACGAGCCAGGTGTGTCAGGTTCGTGCAAAATGGAAGTCTGTTGTCTCTGCCTATCACTCTGGCTGACGACAAGCTTCAGTGTTTATGGGTCAGAAAGATTCATCAGAAACATGCTTATGTCCATCTCCTGTTTTTGTTTCCATCCTAAAATGACACCTAATTTATGATATGGAGTGGTGAAAATTTTTACACCACCACTTACACGGAGCACAAAGTCCACCGATGGTAAAAGTGTGTCGATGGTAAAAATAACCAAAATGCATCGTTGTCACTCCTGAAAACGAAAGTGTCTCGTTATAAGTAACAATGGTCTCGACTTGTCGTCGCCCACTTTATTCCAAAGCAGGTTAATTTTACCAGAATTTACGTGTACGTGGTATATAATAGTGGTATAGTTATAGCACGAATGTGTCGGCTCGACCGGGGAAGGACCACGCTCTCACTAAAATAGCAGCTTAACACTGCTGTGTTTCGTATGGTGAGTGTAGAGAACTGGATACCCATTTTTATAGCATTTGGTGACAAACGAGCACACAGTCCACCTGATGGTAAGTGGATGCTGTGGCCCATAGACATCCACTTTTATCCTTAGTTAAGAATCAAAAGTAAAAAGGGTTTCCGGTTATACCGGTTCCGGTTTACGGTATCTTTTTCGATACAGTGTGCTAGCAGCGTTAGCATTACATCGGAATTCTCCATAGATTAAATGCATTTTAGGGTATTCCTGTGGTGTGTATGGTTGCGGCATGTGAAACGCCAAACAGTCCAAAATTCGCCAGAACTCTAAATCACAAAACACACAATCGTAGTCCAAGATAATGCCAGGTCAGTTCAGTTTGCAGATCACTTCCAGTCCAAATAATGCCAGGCCAGTTAAGTTTGCAGGTCGATTCCAGTCCAAAAAGCCAAGCCAAAAGTCGATAGTATGTACGAGAGCCACGTAAGATAAATTGGGAACGGTGCGCAGTAAACAAAGTAGTAGAGCGTACTGAACTGACTTGCTGAGAATAATAAGAGCTTCTCTACCTGCCCTGTTGTTGTCTCTTTTTAACGTAAATATCTCTATCTATCTATCTCTCTCTAACATCTAAGGTATGCATGCCCCATTAAAATTCCTAGAAATTGTAACAAGAACCCATTTTGGGCATGTAGTAAAAGTGATTACTGACAAGTACAATTTAAGGAATTCGGCCCCTGTTAAGAAATAATAGACCCATATTTTTTTATAACTTGTTTTCCTAGAGTATTATACCATTTTGGAATGTTGGTTAGTTGCGTCAATTTTTAAAAAAACTTGCCATACTAGTGTTCATACTTTTTTTTTTACACCACGATAAGTTAAATTTGGTTAAAAGTAAAAGTCTTCAAAAAATTTAGGAAATAAAATAAGTTTCATTAATTTTCGTGATAAAACAAGACTTATTCTGGATTTTTTAAGAATTGTGGTAGATAACAGTGCTATTCAGGTTGCCTATAAAAAAAAGAAACAAAAATATTAAAAAAATTGTGGTCATGGTAGTGAAAAATATCATAAACGGTCTCAATTTCTGAAGAATTTCATTTTTTTTATATAACTTAAAATATAATTGGGATATATTTTTTTTTCTTTTTTTCCCCGATTAGTCCGGGGCGGGTGTATCCTCCGGTGTCGGCTTATCGTTGAATTTTGGGACACGTTGTATAAGCAATTCCATGAATATTTTAGATTTAGCAATACTGTGGTATGACAAAAGCATCTGATAGGTGGTAACCTTCATGGTTTAATGTTAGCTGATGGCTTGGTGTCTACAGGAAATGAGACTTGGGGGGTACCAGCATCATAAATTGTAAATGAGGGATTTTAATAACGATTTAAAATAAAAACTGAAGCTGCTAACCCCATGCCGTGCGTGACAACTATGGCAAATATCCCTCCTGTAAGGCAATCTATAGGGGTGGTATCTGTTCAGCAGGAGACCTTAATAGGCTGTAACGGTAACGAAATTTTAATTTAATACAAATTCTACGGTGTTATGCAGGAACTCGAACGTTTTATACTCGAAAATATACTTAAAGGAAAGAATCTGGATTATTAATTTGGTCAGTTTATGGGTTGGATTGACACATGACACGATCCTACTATAAACTAATTTCTTTGATAACTTAAAAATATTAGAACAATTCAGGTGACAGTGGACGTTTGTTAATAAAATAAAGTTCGGCGATGAATACGATGTTATCAGAAACGACGAGTTTCATTGGACAACAGAACTTTTAGCAGCTTTCAACTATTCTCGTTCCGTCTTCTAGACTTCAATAAATTCTTTTTATCTACATTTAATGCTAATCAAGCAGTAAGTAACTTACTACTCTTTTCACTAGAATGTGAGGAATATAAGGTTTTAACATATTAAAAATATATTTAATGTTGTATTATTAGGTACGGAAATTATCTTATACAAGGAAAATGTCGTTTGCAAGTTGTCGTAACCATGTAGAAAGAATGAATGAAGAAACTGTGACAAAGGAAATTTACGTTGCAGAAGTTAATAGACGGAAGTGTGTCGACCAAATTAGCGAAATATTGAAAATGAGCCAAAGTAAGTGTACCCTCCGACGAGCCGCGTAGGTATTATGGACGTGAAAGAAGCGAGAGATGTGTGTCAGGATCGTGCCAAATGTAACTCTGTAGTCTCTCCTTATCCTCCTGGGTGACAGGCATGAGTGTTCATTTTATGATATGTTATGTTTATTGTGTATAAAGCACCTAAGCACCGTCTTCTGAAGCTACTATGTTATGCCAATTATTTTAATATGGACCGATTATGTTCGTAGAATTCAATTTTTATGTTAAATTGAAAGCAATTTTTAAATATTTAAATAATCAACAAAAAGAAACACGTTCCGTTCAATGAAATGTATTGAAAATTTTAAGTCGAAGAGAACTCATTTCAAACTCAAGTTTTACAGAGTATGATGCTCTTTTCACCTGGGATCTTTTTAAATACTATGCCCAAATTCATTTACTGCTTAGTTAGGTTTTTTACCGATAAAGAAACAAGACAAAAAATATTTTGAAGACATGTGAAGTTTCCTAACAGGAATTGGAGCAGCGAGGCGGACATTTCATTACCCTAAAACCCTCATAGAAATGAGAGGATACCTCTACCCAGCAGTGGGACGTATATAGGTTGTAACTTTAATTTTTTTTGAAGGAGCAATAAATCTTAACTCTTAGGAGTGACGACGCATCAGTATTCTTATTATTACATGAGGAAAGATATGAGTGTCTATGACTCACTGCAGCCACTTTCCATCAAACGTTGTCACCTTCTCTTGCATACAAAGTTAAATTAAACTCGTAATAATTCATTTATTCACGACCGTCACTTTCACTACTGAACATAAGCATCCCTAAAGACTTCCTCATAAGGGGGAATATTTGCTATAGTTGCCACGGTTGGCAACCGAAACATTTATTATTATATTATTAGGAAATTGATTCGGCACATTTTCTGTTAATATTCTCCTTTTTCGCCTTCTACGTCACCCACAGGAGTATTTAGGGTAGCGGATATTCTTACGCGGCCACTAGAAAATAAGAAATTACTCTTGGAAAAGTCTATACGAAAAAAAACGTGTTTATGGACCACAGCAATCCAAGTGCAGTGTGCTGTCACGTTTATTTGCATGAAAATGAAATAAAATAAATATTTAATTACTTGATTTGTCTATCAATAGTCAAAATGTATGATTAAAAATAATTATACATACGCGTAAATAATAAATTCTTATTTATCCAAAAATTCTTAAAACTAAAACGTTTAATTTTTCCAGTAATATTTATTTATTTATTTGTGGTTAACGATTATATCATTATAATGTATGTGGCTTTAGGGTTGCCCAAGCGCCACCCCAGCCGCACCTTAACCTACTGTCACTAATATTGCAAGATGGGTGTAAGATTATCCTACTAGACTAGAGAATGTTATTAATATTATTAAGTGTCTGTATAATTTTCCAGAGGCAGCCACTTTACAAATTAATAGAAGCCTTCAAATGTTCCATTACTTACGCTCCGTCGAACTATTCTATTAGGCTTACCTTTGCTAAGGTTGGCGTGAATTTTAATTAGTTAAATTGACTTAAAATAATAATTCTAATCTTATTATAATTTTAAATATAAATTTGATTAAAATCAAATTTCCGTTTACAATTTTCGGCGACAATAGGCTGACGTGAAGAAAACGCTGGAGGACCTCAAACTGGGAGATGGAATTACAGCTCCCGTAGTAGCTGTAACACCTTCGCTACGTGGGTTCAAGGTGCCACCGTTCGACGGGACTTCTTCTTGGTCAGCCTACAAAATCTAGTTCGAGACTGTTATGAAGGCGAACGGCTGGAATAAAAGTTAGGCCATGACTGCTCTCACACTAGGCCTGCGCGACCAGGCCTTAACAGTTCTGGAAGCTCTCGGTGAGGAAGTGACTTATGAGCAACTCCTTGAGGCATTGGAGGCGAGATATGGTGACGCTCACCTGGAACACGTCTTTCGCGCGCAGCTTAAAGATCGCGTGCAGCGCATCAACGAAAACCTGCAACAGTGGGCTCTAGAGGTGGAGAAGCTGGTGCGAAAAGCATACCGGTCTGTACCTGCGCTCATTGAAGGGAACCTGGTGCAGACATTCATCGACGGCATCCGCGACCTGGAAGTCAGAGCTGCTGTGAGGCTCGGGCACCACGAGACGCTTAAGGACGCCTTGGCCCATGCACTGGAGGTGGAAGCCGTGCGGCAGGATCATCGTTCCCATCGCGTCAGGGAGGTTGCAGCAGCTACAGTTCGCGACCGCAACAAAGGATACAGCCCTAGGTGCTATGGCTGTGGGGAAAAGGGTCATCTTCAATCCAGCTGCCCTAAGCGAACCCTAGAAGGGGGAGGTGAACGATCTCGGGAGGGTAGTGGGGCAAACAGCTCCGCCCAGCAGCAGCAGGGAAACGAGTAAAAGCCAGAACTGCGGGGCGGGTGCTGGCTGATGTTAAAAGAGTCCCAAGGATCTCGATCTCACAAACCCACGATGGGAACAGTCTAATCATCAAGAGCGTGGTCAACGGAATGCCGTGTAAACTGACCATAGACACTGGAGCCTCTCGTACGGTTGTTAGTTCCCAACTAATAAGTCAGTTCCTTGGGGACTCCGCATACAACCGAGAACGCATTAATTTGGTAACAGCCACCGGTCAGCGTATACCCGTCCGTGGAGAGAAGGAGATGGAGTTGAAGCTAGGCAACGTGATCTACCTGCATAATGTCATCGTGGCTGATATAATGGACGACTGCATCCTAGGCCTAGACTTTATGAGGAATAATTGTTGTGAGATCGACGTTAAGCAAGGTGTTTTGAAATGTGGACAGGAGGAACTTTTTATGGAAGTGCGTTACCAGGGAACGTGTACAGTGTTAAGAAGATTGTTCTTTCGCCGAGATCGGAAACGATTGTTCCGGTTAGTCTCCCTCGAAACGCTGGGCAAGCTCACCGTTGTGTACTTGTGGAAAGGGTGAACAATGACCTTCCATGGAAAGTAGCTTGACCTTGGTCAGAACCACCGACATCTCAGGCGTACGTGTGCTGAACCTTTGTGACCGGGAACGGATTATAGAAAAAGGCACGCTGGTTGGTACTTCTGAGGAAGTGGATTGGTTACGTCGGTGCCAATATCTATCGAGTGTGACCTCCAGCAAGGATGCACAAACGAGAGTGACCACACTTTTGGAAGACTGTCGCAGCGTTCTCTCCCCGACCGAAATGGTCAAGGCGAAGAAGTTGTTACTCAAGTATGCCGATGTATTCTCATCAAACGATGCTGACAGGAAAGACTGGCTTAGTTCAACACAAAATAAACACAGAAGAAGAAGTGCCTATCCGTCAGCGACCAAGAAGATTGCCGGTAGCACGTGAAAAGGAAGTGGAAACCATGATTGAAGGAATGGTGAAGGATGGTGTTATTGAACCTTCCTCTAGTCCATGGTGTTCACCAGTGGTGCTGGTTAAGAAGAAGGATGGCAGCATGCGGTTTTGTGTTGACTACCGCCGTCTGAATGACGTTACGAAGAAGGACAGCTATCCCTTGCCAAGAATTGATGACACGCTGGAAATGCTTACAGGAATAAAGTGGTTTAGCACGCTGGATCTAAAAAGTGGCTACTGGCAAGTTGAAATTGACCCTAAGGACAAGGAGAAAACTGCGTTCTCGACGGGAAAGGGTCTGTGGCAATTCAAAGTAATGCCGTTTGGGTTGTGCAATGCTCCAGCAAGGTTTGAAAGGCTGATGGAGCTTGTACTTACTGGGCTAATTGGCGATGCCTGTCTGATCTACTTGGATGACATCATCATCGTGGGCCGTACGTTTGAGGAACACCTTCAGAATCTGGAACGCGTGCTCATGAAGATTCAGAGTGCCAACCTCAAGTTGAGTCCGAAGAAATGTTCACTATTCAAACGGCAAGTCAACTTTTTGGGGTACGTAGTATCGGAAGAAGGTATCCGCACGGATCCGGAGAAAATCGCCGCTGTCAAGGATTGGCCGGTTCCAAAAGACAAGACACAGGTTAGAGCATTTTTGGGTTTGTGCTCCTATTATCGGCGATTTGTGAAGAACTTTGCAGATATAGCCAAACCTCTGCACAAGCTAACCGAGGAGAAGCGACATTTCTGCTGGGATGAAAGTTGCAATATCGCATTCCAGGAGCTCAAGGACCGTCTGTGCAAAACACCTAATTTGGGGAACCCTGATGCAAGCAAAGAATTTATAGTTGACACAGACGCAAGTGATATAGGACTTGGCGGTGTGTTGTCTCAACGGAATGGGGACCAAGAGGTCGTGATAGCGTACTTCAGCAAGTCGTTGTCAAAACCGGAAAGGAACTATTGTGTCACAAGACGCAAATTGCTAGCTGTGGTAAAGTCATTGCAACATTTTAGCAAATGTCTTCTGGGACGAAAATTTTACTTACGAACTGACCATGCTGCACTAAAATGGCTATTGCAATTTAAAAACCCAGAAGGACAAGTTGCGAGGTGGATTGAACTACTGCAGGAATACGACTTTGAGATCGAACATCGCAGCGGGAAATCTCATGGCAACGCAGATGCATTGTCAAGAAGACCTTGTCCTGAAGATTGCAAACATTGTACTAGGCAAGAGAGTAAGGAAGTGGTATCCGTGAGGATGCTCAGGGCAGATCACCTCAGCAACGAGTGGAAGGACAGCTTGCTACATGCACAGCAGGAAGATCCGGACATCAAGCCGATTCTGGAATGGATAAAGGCCATTGCTCCCAAGCCCAAGTAGGCAAGAGAGTAAGGAAGTGGTATCCGTGAGGATGCTCAGGGCAGATCACCTCAGCAACGAGTGGAAGGACAGCTTACTACATGCACAGCAGGAAGATCCGGACATCAAGCCGATTCTGGAATGGATAAAGGCCATTGCTCCCAAGCCCAAGTGGAGTGACGTCTCAGCGATGAGTTCGACCACTAAAAGCTATTGGGCCCAGTGGGACAGCTTGCTGCTTCAGGATGGAGTTCTGTGTTGTCGTGAAGCGACAATAAAAACTAAAGAACCTAACTTAACTACAACGAAAACAACCAAAATAAAATAAATTATTTAAAAATTTGAAAAAATTTTACAGTTTCTTTTATAAAAAAGGTATGAAGGTGATGATGGGTTGTAATGAAGATGGTGATTTACAATATTATTAAAAAAAATAACAAAGATAAAGATGCTGCAACGAAGTATGCACAGGCTATGCCTATGATAGGTGCACAGCTCCTGCTCTAGGTACACGCAGAATCTGGAGAAAGCACACGCAGCGTCTGGAGAAGGTACACGCAGCGCTTGGAGTAGACACACACAGCGTCTTGAGCAGGTACGCAGCGTCTGGAGTAGGTCCACGAAACGTCTGGAGTAGGCACGCAGCGTTTGAAGTAGGTACACGCGGCGCTTGAAGTAGACAAACACAACTTCCGGAGTAGACACACACAGCGTCCGGAATAGACACGCAGCGTCTGGAGTAGGTCCACGCAACGTCTGGAGTAGGCACGCAGCGTTTGAAGTAGGTGCACGCGGCGCTTGAAGTAGGCAAACACAGCGCACTAGTAGGCGGAGGCGTAGGCGTGGCTAGGCGACGACTTAAGGAGCGGGCAGAGGCTTGCAGGATCCCGAGGCAGTGCGGAAAAGGCCTTTAGGAGATGCTTTCAGTATCAAAGCTCAAGTCAGACTCCTCCATTCGCCGATTGTTCGGCTTATTTTTCCTTTTTGACGGATCTGGCATAAGAACGGAAAATTATTCTCATTAAATTTGAAATTATTTGAATTAAAAGCAAATTCTTGTAAATGGCCAAGAAGAAAGGAGTATTTTGAAGTAAAAACATCAGGCCGGTAACGATATTTGAATAAAAATTGCCATGACAACCTGATAAACAACGATGTCAAAACATGTCAAATTTTGGTTTTAGGCTCGTAATACAGAAACGGCAAGATTTAAGTGAAAAATGAGATATTATTTATATAGGAAAAAAAAAGTAGCGCAACAGCGCGCACGAAACCCGAAATTGCAGAGTTACGGAGAACCAAATAAAAGACCGAAAAAGGCAGACTCCATTGACATCTATTTAAAAAGTGCTGATAACGGGAAAATACGACGTGAAAATGATTTGTTATTGTGTTCTTATGGTTTAAAAATGTTACAGGTTCCTATGGAAATAAAGGTGATGCAAAATATCAAGTTTTGAGATGAATGTAGAACATCAAAAACAGAATGGAAAAATAAATTTAAAATAGTGTAAAATGATATGTAAGTATGTATAAGCATAACACTACATTTTCCCCCCGACCCTGGAAAATTTTTGACTCAGCAAAAATTTTGACATGTACATTCTAAAATAAACCATGAAAACACAGCTTTGCAGAAACAGACATCACCAGGCAAAATCAGATATACTATCTCTTACATTCATCATCTGCATTCAGGTAAGGGTGGAGTTCACATTCAATGACTACCACTCTAAAAGTGTGTTTTCGAAAGGACATTCAGGCTTATTTAAGGAGTTGTCATCCGCTCCTGCGTGGAAAAAAAAACATTTTGAAAGGACGTTCAGGCTTATTTAAGGAGTTGTCATCCGCTCCTGAGTGAAGATAAAGTTAAAGAAATTAATCTTAAGCAAGCTTTAGTCGCTATGACTTAAGTAAAGATTAAGAACGGCCAGAGCGGTAGGGCTCAAAGCCAGAGATCAGCAACATCACTAACGAGATGTGTCTGAAATTGATATTTATACATATATACAAACTTATATACAAATATACAAACATATATACAAATGTAGTGTCATGCAAAACAGTATTAGCCGGTTCCTCACATCTAATCTTCACTTCGTATTCGAGTTCGGCCTTGTTACGAAATTTGTACTTAATAACCCTTCTCATTGTTGTAATTAAGTGCAAAGTTAAGTTTAAGAAATAAAAATATTAAAGTGATTAATGTAAGTGAAGTGTTATATGTAGGTCTAAATATAATCCAGATAAGTTGAAAAACTAGATGAAGTTTTGTTTTAGAATTTGGAAGATAGTACCTCTTTCTAGAATAAAAATATTAAAGTGATGAATGTAAGTGAAGTGTTATATGTAGGCCTAAATATAATCCCGATAAGTTGAAAAACTAGATGAAGTTTTATTTTAGAATTTGGAAGATTCTACCTCTTTAAGTTATGTAGAATAAACATATTAAAGTGATGAATGTAGGTGAAGTGTTATATGTAGGCCTAAATATAATCCAGATAAGTTGAAAAACTAGAAGAAGTTTTGTTTTAGAATTTGGAAGATTGTACCTCTTTAAGTTATCTAGAATAAACATATTAAAGTGATGAATGTAGGTGAAGTGTTATATGTAGGTCTAAATATAATCCAGATAAGTTGAAAAACTAGATGAAGTTTTGTTTTAGAATTTGGAAGATTGTACCTCTTTAAGTTATCTAGAATAAACATATTAAAGTGATGAATGTAGGTGAAGTGTTATATGTAGGCCTAAATATAATCCAGATAAGTTGAAAAACTAGATGAAGTTTTGTTTTAGAATTTGGAAGATTGTACCTCTTTTAGTTATCTAGAATAAAAATATTAAAGTGATGAATGTAAGTGAAGTGTTATATGTAGGTCTAAATATAATCCAGATAAGTTGAAAAACTAGATGAAGTTTTGTTTTAGAATTTGGAAGATATGATAAGGATGAGTAAATAAAGAGTTAAGAACGATAGAGAAAGCAATTCAATCAAAAGGAAATGGATAAGGCGTAGCTAAGGTGAAGAAAAGAAGAACTTTACGTCGGGCGCCAAATTGTCGTGAAGCGACAATAAAAACTAAAGAACCTAACTTAACTACAACGAAAACAACCAAAATAAAATAAATTATTTAAAAATTTGAAAAAATTTTACAGTTTCTTTTATAAAAAAGGTATGAAGGTGATGATGGGTTGTAATGAAGATGGTGATTTACAATATTATTAAAAAAAATAACAAAGATAAAGATACTGCAACGAAGTATGCACAGGCTATGCCTATGATAGGTGCACAGCTCCTGCTCTAGGTACACGCAGAATCTGGAGAAAGCACACGCAGCGTCTGGAGAAGGTACACGCAGCGCTTGGAGTAGACACACACAGCGTCTTGAGCAGGTACGCAGCGTCTGGAGTAGGTCCACGAAACGTCTGGAGTAGGCACGCAGCGTTTGAAGTAGGTACACGCGGCGCTTGAAGTAGACAAACACAACTTCCGGAGTAGACACACACAGCGTCCGGAATAGACACGCAGCGTCTGGAGTAGGTCCACGCAACGTCTGGAGTAGGCACGCAGCGTTTGAAGTAGGTGCACGCGGCGCTTGAAGTAGGCAAACACAGCGCACTAGTAGGCGGAGGCGTAGGCGTGGCTAGGCGACGACTTAAGGAGCGGGCAGAGGCTTGCAGGATCCCGAGGCAGTGCGGAAAAGGCCTTTAGGAGATGCTTTCAGTATCAAAGCTCAAGTCAGACTCCTCCATTCGCCGATTGTTCGGCTTATTTTTCCTTTTTGACGGATCTGGCATAAGAACGGAAAATTATTCTCATTAAATTTGAAATTATTTGAATTAAAAGCAAATTCTTGTAAATGGCCAAGAAGAAAGGAGTATTTTGAAGTAAAAACATCAGGCCGGTAACGATATTTGAATAAAAATTGCCATGACAACCTGATAAACAACGATGTCAAAACATGTCAAATTTTGGTTTTAGGCTCGTAATACAGAAACGGCAAGATTTAAGTGAAAAATGAGATATTATTTATATAGGAAAAAAAAAGTAGCGCAACAGCGCGCACGAAACCCGAAATTGCAGAGTTACGGAGAACCAAATAAAAGACCGAAAAAGGTAGACTCCATTGACATCTATTTAAAAAGTGCTGATAACGGGAAAATACGACGTGAAAATGATTTGTTATTGTGTTCTTATGGTTTAAAAATGTTACAGGTTCCTATGGAAATAAAGGTGATGCAAAATATCAAGTTTTGAGATGAATGTAGAACATCAAAAACAGAATGGAAAAATAAATTTAAAATAGTGTAAAATGATATGTAAGTATGTATAAGCATAACACTACAGTGTCGTAAATGGGAAAATGTTCGGGGAGACAGCTGTCATTTGCGAATGGTTGTCCCTAAAGCTAAAGTACCAGATTTTCTACAGCTGTACCGTAATGATTGTTTAGGAGGCCATCTGGGAGTTAAACGAACTCTACTGAAGATCCGAGAACGGTTTTACTGGGTCCACTGCCGAAACGATGTCGAGGACTGGTGTCGCAAATGTACAAGTTGTGCGGCTGTAAAGGGACCTCAGACTTGTAGTAGAGGTGCATTGAAGTTGTACAATGTTGGTGCACCATGGGAGAGAATAGCCATGGACGTGGCGGGACCGTTTCCGGAGAGTGAAAGCGGTAACAAGTATTTCATTGTTGCGATGGATTACTTCACTAAGTGGCCAGAAGTCTTCGCCATTCCAAATCAAGAAGCTTCAACAGTTGCTGATAAGCTAGTTCATGAAGTCTTCTGTCGTTTTGGTGTACCTTTAGAGATTCACAGCGATCAAGGAAGGAATTTTGAGTCTCAAATATTCCAGGAAACTTGCCGAGTTATGGGTACTCATAAAACAAGAACGACTTCTTATCACCCGCAATCTGATGGAATGGTAAAACGATTTAATCAGACATTGGAGAGGTACCTAGCAAAAGTTGTAGACAATCGGTAACGAGATTGGGACAAGCACATACAACCGTTTTTGTTGTCATATCGAAGCGCTGTTCACGAAAGTACAGCAGTGACCCCAGCTTTCGCAAACTTTGGAAGAGAATTACGGCTGCCTGCAGACCTGATCACCGGGATACCACCTGATGCCCCACGCAGTATAACCGATTATGCAAATGACTTGCGGAACAAAATGAATGACATTTACGAGCACGTCAGACAATCGGGCCAGCAAATGTCTGAAAAGATGAAAACCCGGTATGACCGCAAAATGAACAACAAAGGGTTCGACGAAGGTTCGCTAGTGTGGTTGCACAATCCAGTCCGCAGCAAAGGGAAATCTCCTAAGCTTCAAGCTAAATGGGACGGCCCGTACCGGATTGTGACCAGGATCAACGATGTAACCTACCGGATACAGAAAAGCGCAAGAGGGACTCCTAAGATCGTCCATGTGGATCGCCTGGCGCGTTATTATGGGGCCGATAATGCTCGGGACGAGCATGTCTTAGGAGGGGGCAGTGTTGCGCGGCTAAGTTGACATCTCATCTCATAGCACTAGCGCCATCCAGTGTCGGGTAACAGAGCGAGGAGAGAGCTTTCCAGAAAATGACATGACAAATTTTTACCGACAGCGCCATCTGTTGTCGAAACGAAGAACTAAGTTTCTAGAAGCCCTACACTCGAACTTTCGATGCTTACGCGATTGGCGCGCGTATTTACTTGAATTTTCTGGATTTTCGGTGCTAAGGTGTATTTATAGGCGCTGCAAGGTGCGATCGGGGAAGTGTTGAAGTTGGCGAGACAAGCGAAGCTTCGGAGCGAAATAAAGTGAATCAGTGTGATTAATTATTAGTGTTTTTAACTTTAATTAGTGTAAAGTGAATTAAAGTGTTAATTTAGGTAATTCTATCGGCAATTTTTATTGTCACAAAGCTTAATTGGTATATTGGGCGGTCACAAAACCGTAATACCATGGTTCGAGCCCAGACCGACCGACCGACTTTTTTAATTTTTTTTTCACGTTCCTTTCTTTTTGAGAAAATCTGTTTTTTTGAGCCCTTTTTTTAGTATTTTTTAAAAATACGAAAATTGAAATGAAACGAATTGCACTCATGATTTTTTATTCAAATAACCAGTTCAGTTTTTTCTATTATGTCGCTAAGATCAAAAAATATTATTCGTATTTCATCAGTATGTAATTTGTATCTAAATATAATTTCCAAAACACACGAATTAGAAAAAACCGAGCAAAAAATACCGAGCAAAGCTCGGTCAACCGGGTACTGTACTTTATACTTTGGTTTATTCGACTTTTTTGCTATTAATATCTTATTGTTTATATTTTTTAATGTATGCTTTAACTAAATTAAACGTGTATTTTGTCTGTTTTCTCATATTTATAATGTAAGTTTAAATGAAACGTGAAAAAATCCGTAAAACTATTTTATTTAATGTGTAGTATACGCTCAAATGTAAGAAATCATTAGATACAAATTGACAGAAAATTGTGACTCTAGGGAGTAGAAACCACTTAACTTGTTTATATTCAATTACGCAATCTACTTCGTAAACTTAGTTTTATTCAATATGTAGTATTCGCGTAAGTATAAGACATCATTTTAGGCAAAAAAGTAAGAACTCACTCAGGGGCTAGGCGCCTTTTCAAGTTTTCACTTAAAATTGCAATTAAATTGTTAATTACATAAAATCTAGAAAAATGACAATTAATTTGTTAATTGCAATTTTGCTATGAAACTGTGTATCATAAAATCAAAACCCTAACTTCAGAAATTAGATAAGTGAAAGTAAATTTAGTATTTTTAGGTTTTGTAGTCGATTTTAAAATGTAATTAGCTTTAATTTTTTTCCTTTCAGTGATCTAACTAGTTTCTCTAGTTCAAGGTAACAACATAAATGTATCCCCTTATATTTTCACCCTTACGAATGTATTTTATCAAATAACACAGATAGGACAGGTGGCAAACGGATTGCTTCATCTTCACAATGCGTACGGCAAAGGAGTGGAGTAATTTCCCGGAGTCTGTCTTACCGTCCGAATATAATCTGGGCGTCTTAAAAGCAAGAATTAATAGGATTTTGTTGCGCTAAGACAGTGCAATTTAAAATCTAGGGCTTCATCACCATTTACCACCAAGTGGCACTGTGGTCATGCACTGGCTTTTGATGAGTAAAAAATAACACTATTTGAGGTATTCATAAGGAACAGGCACACAGCATTAACAAAATTTAAGAATATTCCGTTGGTAGGATAGAAGAAAATAGGCAATCTGTTGAAGCGCCTGTCAAATTATATTAGCAGGTCTAATGCCAATATTAGTTCGTAAGCGGTGTAAGTTTTATATATGTATATGTATATGTATATATATATATATATATATATATATATATATATATATATATATATATATATCCGTTATGTTTTTTTAAAACAAAATACAGTTGTATCTGTCAACCGTTTGTAAAAAATTAGAAATAAAATAAAGGTCGATTGAGCAAATTACTGCATTTTATTATTAAAAGGAGATCATATTCCTATTCATGGTCCTAAATCGAAGCCGGATTTGAAAAAACGTAATTGGACAAGATATTATTTAGTGGAATACGCTTGGGAAGTCTTAAATATTCATTGTGGAAATACCACCGAGGGAGTGAAGATATTTAACCAAGAAATCTGGAGTCTTAGCCCCTTAGAAATTGGACTATTATTTAATTTATTTAACCCAGCACTCATTATCAGGTAGTATTTTGTGTAAATCGACTGCTAATTTATCAGGTTAGTACCAACCAAATTACTTACAAAATAATTACGTATAACTTAAAGTATTTAATCTGCTAAAATTCATTTAATATTGTTTTATATAGTTTCTAATAACCGTCAAATCATAATTAAATTAAATTGGACACCAGCCATTAAATTGAACACCAGCGCTCTAAAAAAGAAGTATAATTCCGCCTCTAGGTCCTTCAAAAGAGTCATTGCCAAGGCAAAGTCAGAGCACATAGGCAGAATTGGCGAGAGACTAGTTCGCCTTCCTTCTGGAACCCGTGCATTCTGGTCTCTCGCCAAGGCTGTCCAGGGGAATTTCTGTCAGCCATCTCTTCCATCTCTGCACAGGGAGGACGACTCACTGGCCCATACTGCAAAGGAGAAAGCCGATCTTCTAGGCTCTTTCTTTGCATCTAACTCGACTCTCGATGACGGGGGGAGTACGCCGCCGACCATCCCGCGGTGTGAGTGCTCCATGCCGGAAGTGCAGTTCACACAGCGCTCGGTTCGCAAAGCACTCCTCTCCCTGGACATCCACAAGTCGAGTGGGCCTGACGGAATCCCCCCAATTGTGCTGAGGACGTGTGCTCCAGAGTTGGCACCGGTTTTAACGCGTCTTTTCCGGTACTCCTACTCCCTAGGCGTAGTCCCAAAATCATGGAAGACGGCTTTTGTCCACCCGATCCCTAAAAAAGGCGACCGCTCAGACCCGTCCAACTACCGGCCAATCGCCATCACCTCCTTGTTCTCCAAAACAATGGAGTCCATTGTAAACTGCCAGCTCATGAGGTACCTTGAGGATCACCAGCTGATTAGTGACCGCCAATACGGTTTTCGCCGTGGTCGGTCAGCTGGTGATCTTCTGGTCTACCTCACGCACAGATGGGCGGAGGCAGTAGAGTTCAGGGGGGAGGCATTGGCCGTTAGTTTGGACGTTGCGAAGGCCTTCGATCGGGTTTGGCACAAAGTGCTTCTTTCGAAGCTATCTTCCTATGGGCTTCCCGAGAAATTGTGCGATTGGACCACCAGCTTTCTTGCAGATCGGAGCATCAAGGTCGTTGTAGACGGTGCAAGCTCCGATTGCAAGCCTATTAATGCTGGTGTTCCACAGGGCTGCGTGCTATCGCCAACGCTGTTTCTTCTGCATATCAATGATATGTTGCATACCCGTAACATTCATTGCTATGTGGATGACAGCACTGGTGATGCTCTTTACACCGGCCGAGCCAATATTTCTCGGGAAAACGTCTCCGAGTGCCGGGACAAACTTGTGTCTGAAGTCGAGTCTTTGCTGAACAGAGTCTCGGATTGGGGACGACTAAATCTAGTCCAGTTTAACCCCCAGAAGACACAAGTTTGCGCGTTAACCGCTAAAAAGAACCCCTTTGTCGTATCCCCTCAGTTTCAAGGCACTCCCCTTGTTGCCTCAGCCAGTATCGGAATCCTCGGCGTCGACATATCGAGTGACGTGCAGTTTCGTGGTCACTTGGAAGGTAAGGCCAAATTGGCCTCTAAAAAGCTTGGCGTGCTCAGCAGAGCGGGACAGTATTTCATGCCGGCACACCGCCTGCAACTTTACAAGGCGCAGGTTCGGCCGCACATGGAATACTGTTCCCATCTCTGGGCTGGGGCTCCCCAGTACCAGCTCCTTCCACTTGACCACGTCCAGTGCAGAGCGGCTCGAATCGTCGACGACCGAGTGCTTTCCGATCAGCTCGATTCACTGGCGCTGCGAAGAGATGTTGCATCTCTTTGCGTATTTTATCGCATCTATCACGGGGAGTGCTCTGAGGAATTGTTCGGATTAATCCCAGCCGCCAAATTTCGTGAACGCACTACACGGCAAACTTCCCGATACCATCCACACCATCTGGATGCTTGGCGGTCCACCACTGTACGTTTCACAAGGAGTTTTCTTCCACGTACAACCTCTCTGTGGAATAGTTTACCACCGGCGATTTTTCCGGACCGATACGACCTGGGGACCTTCAAGAAAAGAGCTTACTCCTTTCTAAAGGGCCGGCAACGCACCCGCAATTCTCCTGGTGTTGCGTTTGATCATGGGCGGCGGTAGTCACTTAACATCAGGTGAGCCGCATGCTCGTTTGCCCCCTCTTCTATAAAAAAAAAAAAAAAAAAAATTATAAAGCTTAGTTTAATTATATTGACGATATTATAATTTTTTTTCTTTATTGGGTTTAAACTATCAAAATAAGTAAGGGAATTAGTTTTCATTTCTTTATAACTGTAAACAAAATTGTATAAAACTACTTATGTTTATATTTTATAAAATATAAACTTCTTGTTTGTATAATTTATGAGGCATTTGCACTAGTCTCCCAATCCCAGCCAACATGCCAGAAGGTAAGGAGCAAATTAGGAAACGAGCTAGCTACAAGGGACAAATAACTGCTTTTTCAAATTATTTAAATTCACTGAAGGTATCTTCATTGGCTGCTACTGAGGTAAATGAGTAGCAATCACGTATTAGTAGGATTGAGTCAATGTATGAACGATATGATGAGGTAAAATTATCCATCGAGTGTAATACTGATAACATAGACGCCCAGATATCAGAACGAACTGAGTTTGAATCCCTTTATTTTAAATCGCTTTCTCTTGCAAAAAGAATCTTCGCAGATAGCATTAAGTCAGATGACGCAAACAGTGACGGTGGCTCTCATTCCGGCAATCATAAATTTGTTAAACTGCCCACTATTCAACTACCTAAATTTAATGGTTCTTATGATAATTGGTTAGAGTTTCATGACACATTCATGAGCCTCATACATCCAAATGACGAGATAGATGACATAAATAAGTTTCACTATCTGAGAGCGTCGTTGGAAGGGCCCGCTACCGTGGTAATACAGTCAATCGAATTCTCGGCAGCTAATTACACCGTCGCATGGACTATATTATGTGATAGATATGATAATAAAATACTACTAATTCAAAATCATGTGACAGCCTTATTCAATATAGAACCAATTAATAAAGAATTGTCTGTCAACTTAAAACGTCTCATTGATCAAATAAATAAAAATTTACGTGCATTAGAATCCCTCGGTGAGCCAACTAAACATTGGGACACGCTTCTCATTCATATTATTACTCAAAAATTAGATGCTAAGACATTTCGTGAATGAGAAGAGTCTAAAGGTCGTTTGGAGAAAGATACACCTATTACGTTCGATATATTTTTGATGTTTTTAAAAAATCGAGCCGATTTTATCGAAACACTAGAAATGTCTCATTCTGCTGCTACTAACCGTTTAAATTTTTCCATAAAATATGCTCCAAAAGTTAAGGCAATGCTTTCAGTTCGGGATACCGGTAATAAAAACGGTTCGGCTTTTTCCGCCAAACTGTGCCCTAAATGTAAGGGTGACCATAAGTTAAGCAGTTGTCCTCAGTTTCTTGGATTAAGTAACGATGCGCGACTACAGTTACTGCCAGACTATAAAGTATGTTTCAATTGTCTTAATTCAGGACATTATGCAAATCACTGCAAAATATGCCACCGAAAGCATAACACTCTCGTGCACGTCGCAGATTACCAGTCAAAACCAATTACAGATATTAATACATCTAACACGAGTAGTGGTAATAATAAGCCTGTTATGCAAGGTCATTTCGAACAAACAAACACTTCGACGGGCTTACAGTCGTCATCCAATTCTAACGCACGTTTTTCATTGTCCGCAAATGTAGGCACTGCATCGTGTAGTGAACGAGGCGACGTATTGTTATCGACGGCATTAATTAAAGTTATAGGTAAGAACCTAAAGAAGAAGAAGAAGAAAATAAAGTAACGCTTGTTTAATAACTGAAGAGTTATATCAAAGGCTAGGTTTGCCCGCTCTAAATGTAAATCAGTCGGTAGTCGGTATTAATAATGCTTTGGCACACATCAAGAAGATTTGTAAAGTATCGATTTAAGAAATCATTAAGTATCGATAAAATCATTGAATGATAACTTCTCTAGTAATCTTCATTGTTTTTTCCTACCATTAATAACCGAAAATGTACCTACTAGATATGTTAATTTGTCAAACTTAAAAATTCCATCTAATATTTCTCTGGCAGATCCTAATTTTCATTCACCTGCTCCCGTTGACATGCTTATAGGTGCTGACGTCTTTTGGGACTTAATAGGAACGCAGAGATTAAAATTAGGGGACGGTCAGCCGGTTCTTTGTGAAACTAGCTTAGGATGGTTAGTATCAGGTCCGATTGATTACAGATATGTAAAGAAGGGGGTCAACTCTATTAAATGTAATTTTACAAGAATCTTTCAAGATGAGGCTAGTAAAGATTTAGATGAAGATATACAAAAACAGTTAGTACGCTTCTGGCACCTCGAAGAGGTAAGCCCTGCGCCTCATTATTCAAACGAAGAAAAATTATGCGAAGAACACTTTTTAAAAAACACCACGCGACTGGCAAATGGTCGATTTTGCGTGAGGATACCCTTAAAACATAATCCTGATGTATTAGGTGATTCTTGGCCACGAGCTAAGAAGTGTTTACTATCGCTAGAGCGCAGGTTAGCAGGTCAGTCTCAGCTCTATGAAATGTATAAAGAATTTATGTCAGAGTATGAAAGTCTGGGTCATATGGAGAAATGTGAGAATGATAATTTACCACGTAAGATGCA
Organism: Parnassius smintheus behrii; assembly: GCA_036936625.1. Lineage (NCBI taxonomy): Eukaryota > Metazoa > Arthropoda > Insecta > Lepidoptera > Papilionidae > Parnassius > Parnassius smintheus. The sequence continues at coordinate 3,760,551 of JAUPFT010000031.1, forward strand.
TTTTATACCACATCACGGTGTGCTGCGGGAAAGTAGTACTACTACTAAATTAAGATTCATTTTCAATGCTAGCAGTCCGACTTCTTCTGGTGTTTCATTGAATAATATACAGAGGGTAGGTCCCGTGGTACAGGACGACCTTTTGCCCATTCTTTTACGCTTTCGGCTACACAAATACGTTCTCATAGCTGATGTTGAGAAAATGTAACGGCAAATAGTCATTCATCCCGATGATCGCTGTTTGCAACAAATTGTCTGGCGTGATAACCCTTCAGAACAGCTTCAAGCTTATCAACTTAACACCGTGACTGGTGCCTCCAACAATTAGGCTTAGAGTGTACCGATGACAAGGTTGCTCAAGTGATCATTCACGATTTTTACGTTGATGACTTGCTAACGGGAGGGGATGATATTAACGAAGTTACAGATTTGCGCCGTAAAGTGACTTCCACACTTGCATCAGCTCATATGGTTTTGCGAAAGTGGTAGTCGAATGAATCTCAACTGGTTAGTGAAAATGATATTTCTTCGCTTGATTTAAATATTGGTGGCTTTGAACCGACTAAAACTTTAGGCCTTGGTTGGCAATCACATACTGACTAACTTTGTTTCCCTATAGGAGGGCTATTCTCAGGTAAAACAAAGCGTGATATGTTATCTGTGAATTCACAGATTTTTGATCCACTAGGACTTCTATCTCCCTGTGTAATTAAGATGAAGAGGCTTCTTCAACAGTTGTGGCTGCTCTAGCTGTCGTGGGATGAGCAGTTGACGCCAGAAATCAGGAAGATGTGGGGTGAGATAATAGTAGATTTACCTAAATTAAATACTCTACGTATTCCACGTCGTATTATTTGTGACTCGCCTAGTTTGTTAGAATTTCATATTTTCTCAGACGCTTCTGAGCGTGCATATGGCGCTTGTTTATATCTGCGTAGCGTTAATGATCAGGGTAAGGTTTTAATTCAATTATTGATGGCGAAAAGTCGTGTCGCGCCGCTTAAACCTATAACAATCCCAAGACTGGAACTTTGTGGTGCACTTGTTGGAGCTCGCCTTTACCAAAAGGTTGTAGCATCGCTGAGACAACAAGCTAAGCGCACTTACTTTTGGACAGATTCGTCCATCGTGTTAGGATGGTTAAAGGTGTTACCTAGCAAGCTACAACCATTTGTTAGAAATAGGGTAGCTGAAATATTAGAGAATACTGGAAATTGCGAGTGGACGCATGTCCCAACAGAGTGTAATCCAGCCGATCATATTTCTCGCGGTGTGAGTTGTAAGGATATTTCATCCATGAGTAAGTGGTGGTCAGGACCTGAATTTTTAAAGAAAGAGGTCTCTCACTGGCCTGCAAATTTCTTAAGTATTAATCACGAGTTGCCTGAGATTAAATCGTCAAATGTTATCCTCCACGGAATACTTCATTCTAACAACAATGAAGATTTAGGCGGTAATAAATTAATTGAATTTAAACGCTTTTCTAAATATACTAGATTAAATCGGGCCGTTGCTTATGTGCTGCATTTTATTAATAATTGTAGAAATCAATCCGTTCACGGTCCTCTTAGCAATCAAGAGTTGCAAACCGCACTCAACGTTATTATAATCATATCTCAGAGTGAATCATTTGAGGAGTACACCATGTTAATTAAAAATAAAAGCTTACCCACTAAAAGTCCGTTACATAAATTTAATGTATTTCTCGATGATAATAAAATAATGCGTGTTGGAGGGCGTCTTGAAAATTCCGATTACTGTTATGAGAAAAAACATCCCATACTTATGCAGTCCACTCGTTATTTTACCAAATTGCTCTTCAATTATGAGCACATAAGGTTAATGCACGCAGGACCACAGCTAATGTTGGCCACTATAAGAGAGATGTACTGGCCGATTAGAGGTCGTAATTTGGCCAGATCTTGATATCGACAATGTGTAAGATGCAATAGAATGAAAGGAAAAACCATCTCTCCAATAATGGCCAACCTACCACACCAACGCATCCTTTCTGGTTTTCCATTTCAAAATATTGGACTAGACTATGCGGGACCAATTCAATCTGTTTCTCGCCATGGCCGTGGTTGTAAAATTGTAAAGGTGTATATAGCTATTTTTATTTGCTTCGCGACTAAGTCAATTTATCTTGAATTAGTGGGTGATTTAACTAGCAATACCTTCATATTAGCTTTGCGCAGATTTATGTCAAGAAGAGGGAAACCTCTTAATATTTATTCGGATAATGGTACCTCCTTTGTAGGCGTATACAATGACATTTTAAAATTTATTAAGACGTATTGTAATTATTTATCTGAGGTAATGGCAAATGAAGGAATTAATTTCCATTTTATACCGCCTTATTCTCCCCATTTTGCTGGGCTTGCGGAGGCTGGTGTCAAATGCATTAAATATCATTTAGTTAGAGTGCTGGGCAATTGTAATTTGACTTACGAGGAACTAAATACCACATTAATACAAATTGAGGCTATACTTAACTCCAGACCACTCACACCTTTGTCAACGAATCCTGAAGACTTGCTACCACCAACGCCCGGTCATTTTTGATTGGACGCCCCTTGACTTCTTTGCCGACACCAGACTATAAAGATCATTCCGTAAGCTCTTTAACCCGATTTCAACGAATAGAACAATTACGTCAACATTTTTGGGCTAGATGGAGCAAGGGATATATATCAGAGCTTCAACTGCGGATGAAATGACGTTCCTGTAAAGGATCTTTAAAGTTAAATTCTCTGGTACTCCTAAAAGAGGAGAATTATAAAACTGTCAAAATTTACCTTCTTATTCTAACTATATTGTAGCAGTTTTTAATTGCCTAAAAACACGGACAAAAAGACATTTTCTAAAAATAAATCTTAGCTAGATCGATTTATTATCCCCGAAACTCCCTGGACACTAAATTTTATGAAAATCGTTGGAGCCGTTTCCGAGATCCCGATTATATATATATATATATATATATATATATATATATATATATATATATACATATATACAAGAATTGCTCGTTTAATAGTATAGGATCAGTGTTGCCACCTATTATTTAATTACACATCGACATCGATTGTTTATTCTTAAAATTAAATTTTCAATGTCTTGCTGCAGTATGAGATACCATGTTCTTTGCAAGTGTTCGTAAAGTGTTTGTTCCGTCGTCAAATTTGGCGGGAAAACACACACACACACATACACACGCACACAAACACACACTCGCACACAGATACACATACACATACATATATTTCTCAATTTTATATTTAATAATTTGAAAACTAGATTTTGCTATCATTGTAGCACTTACAACTGTAAGTATGTACTTATTATATACCTACTATTACAGGGATTGAGACTATTACTCCTTAACACAGGTTATCCTTTAACCTAGCTAGAAGAACATCCACTAGATTGAATATAATATTTTATAGATAGTACATACGATGTAATGTCCTACCCATGTACTACAATCACTTTTATATAAATAAAATTTATTACTATTATTATATAAATAAAAATGTTTTAAGTTTCACCGAATCAGTTTTATTTCAAAATCGCCCACATCCTTTAATTTTCAAGCAACATTAAATTAAAATTAAAAATAATTTCGTTGTCCCATCTATTTCTTTGTTAGATCTTTATCCTACCTGCGTTTCGTCTATTATAACACTCCGGCGTAACCTCGCTAATCCGTTAGTGTTAAACCTCACTGTCGTTAGATGGCGCTCACATGGAATGTGTAAATGTGTGCGTGCATCTTTCGAGGTCACTTGGCTCTTGTAGTCCTCATCATTATATTTATTTATATTGTATTGCATCCTATACATTAACCTTTTATCTTGTAAATTATCTGTACCGTTGTGATTGTTAGCACCAGCCTATTTTTTTTTCAATTCACACAAAGCTCACTAGAAAAGAATGCCACAATGGCATTAAGTTCGAATCCTCCTTTTAATAAATAAATAAATGAGTGAGGACAAAATCAGCAGCAATTTTGGAGGTAACATATTTCTTGACATTTCCTTAAGACAAGGATTTCTTACCTTAAAAGGATTTTAACACCTATTTCTCCACTGCAAGGATATTTGTCTAACACCAACTAAGTGTGCTGCATTTGGTGGATAAAAAGTTACTTCGTTGGAAAAGTGTTTGCTTGTTATCTGGAATGAATAATAAAAATAAGTTAAGCCAATAAAGAATCGAAAAACGAGAACTCGAACTTCAAAGCTTTTCACAGTATTATTTTCTTTTTATATTTTGAAACTCCATTTTATAAAGAATTAAATTGAGTATTTCGTGTATGCGCATATTTATATAAATAGCATAATATACTATTTTAAGAAGAAACAACTCCCAAGCGTCGATATACAGTGTGTCCGGTCACGGACTAGCGATATTTTAGGTACTTATAATACAGCTATTTTAATATAAAAATACACTACACACTGAGGTCTAATCCCCTCCCCCTCTATTTGGCAGCCATTTTGTTTTTTTTCTTGAGATATTCTCTACGCGTTTACGAAAAAAGTCATATCTCTCTTAACTTATTCGGAGGCCAATAATATTGTTTATCGTTTACATTATCAAAATTTTTGTTGACATACTTGTAACTTTGAAGAAAAAAAAATTAACTTCAAATAAATATCAAAAAAATATGCTAATCGGCAAATACTTGTAAATTACTGCAAAAACAACCCGTCGGTCAGTTAGTAGTGTAGTGGGCCCATTCTCCATAGAAAAATTGATTGTCTCCTTTAGGTTATCATATTCACTTAGTGTTTTTAATATTCTATTTTGATCCCGAGATGGATGTGACGCTCTTTCTATCGGGCTACAATAAAAAAGCAATTATTATAGTTAAGCAAAGTTCTATTGATAATGAATTAAAGATTTTAAGCCGTTGATTAACATACTTATTATTTTTTTTAATTAAATGAACACTTAAATTTATAAAAATCGTCACAAATTATATTTCACTTCGCACTGTCAGTCGGTTATAAGCAAACTTTGTTTATGTCATAAAGTTCTCAAATAACTGTGGCAAAGATACTGCACTATAGACAAATTATAAAAAATGTGGGACTTTATATATTAAATCAAATAATTAATCAGTTTATATTAAAATTGTGTTTTATTATAGTATTTCAAGGCTTTATAATAAGATATTATTCTACAAGTCGACATAACCTCTTCTTCGCGGCCTCACATGAGTACATAGAAAATAAAAATTCGTTGAACGAAACGCGTTAGCATTTTCAAAATATGGCGCGTTTCTTTGTTTCAATTATGACTCTGTCATTATGATTAAAGTGACAAACTACTGTCAGGCGGCCATTATCAATTGCTGTGTCTCAAAAACTTCGTCTTGCCGGTAACAACAATGGCACGTGGTAAGTTAATCCTGTTTAATCAATATTATATCATAATTATATATTTTTATTTCACTTTTTTATACAGTTCTAGATGCATTTGAAAGAATGGAGTTGTTATTTTTTGGATTTAACAAAAAAAAGTATGGATAAATCTTGGTTTTTTTCTTAAGTACTCGTATAAGTACACTCGGTCTTAACTTTAGTAATTTTTTAATTTTAATTTTGAGGTTATGTGAATTATTGCATATTTATTTTTGTTTACAGCTTTGAAAGAAAGCGAAATTGAACAGCAATTGAATTTCAATGACTCAGATGGCCTTTCTGATGATGAAGAGGAATATGTATTCATTCAAGAACACCGCCTATTGTCGTCTGAGTCAGAAAGTGACAATGGAAACAGCCACGATTTAAGGCATTTCCAACAAGAGTTTGAAAACGAGCCAGCGGTTTCTAGTCCAGCTATGCCTCCACGTGAAATATGTACTCCTACACTTATAAGAGGACCTCCGAGTGTGAGATCAAGAGGGCATTCTCTAAGAAGGGGTATATCTAGGGGACGTTCGAGAGGTCCATCAAGACGTGTGATATCAGTAAGCCAAAGGCCGCGAGGCAGACCGCCAACTCGTTACCGTGGATCAAGGGTACGTGCTCGAGGTATTTCTTTTCGTCACTATTACTCACCAGAAGATTGGAATGGCACAAATTTTTCTCATATAATACCTGAACTTAACCAGCCATCTTATAAACCACGAGAACTACATGACTGGCGTCCTGAAGACTTTCTTGCCGACTATATCGATGACCAGCTATTGCAAAATATCACAGTACAAACAAACAGGACTTACATTAAAAATTACGGGAGGTCACTGGGTCTCACTGTTAAGGAACTGAAAGTATTCTTTGGTATTACTTTTGTTATGTCTTGCCTTAATTATCCTCAACTACGTATGTTCTGGTCTAAAAAATGGATAATTCCTATTGTTGCTGAAGATATGACTAGAGATAGATTTTTCAAGATACGAACATCTTTAAAAATTGTATTTGAAGATGAAATATCCTCTTCAAAAAGAAGCTCAGATAAATTATGGAAAGTTTTAAGCACCCTAGTAATAGTCTTTTCGATAGAATATTACTAGGGTGCTTAAAACAAGAAAGAGCACAACATATATGTATTGACGAAATGATAATACCATTTTCAGGGAGCTGTCCAATACGGCAATATGTGCCAAATAAACCGCACCCATTAGGTTTAAAGGTTCTGGTTTTAGCTAATCCAAACGGAATAATATGCGACATGTTTGTGTACCAAGGAGACACGACTTTTACCGATACTATGAGAAGCATTTATTCGGTCAATGGGTGTTCTGTTCTTCAACTAACTGAGTCTTTAGTTCCTGGACACGTCTTATACTTCGATAGATATTTCACCTCCCTTAAATTGGCAGTAACACTTTTTGATCGTGGTATCCTGTGTGCTGGAACCATAATGAAAAACCGTATCCCTCAAAATGTGCCGCTCATGAAAGGTCGTAATATGAAAGAAAAAGGACGTGGATGCTGTTTTACAACATACTCTACGGACGGGAAGTTAGCAATAACAAAATGGTTTGACAATAAACCAGTGCATATGTTGTCGACGTGCTATGCGTCTGAAAATACAGACTTTTGCTCAAGATGGTCAAAGACAAAGAAGGCTTACGAATCGGTTAGTAGGCCAGAAGTAGTAAAACATTACAATACTAATATGGGGGGCGTTGATCTCGTAGATCGTATACTCGCTGTTTGCCCTTCCAGAGCAAGAGCCAAAAAATGGACGATCAGGTTCGTTTTTCATTGTTTTGATAGCTGTTACCAATGCTTGGCTTTTTTATGCCAAGAAGCAAACAAAAAGGCACGCCTAGTAAAAATATATAAAAATATATGTGCCGGACGGGCGAAACTCTCCGGAGTAAATGTTGTCGAAGATACTTCGCGAGTCGCTCACGTCCTACACCTATAGGTTCCGGTGGGTACTTTCACCGCCGTCTTTGTGGGTGCCGCTGAGGTATTGTGGACTGTGGTTCAAATCAAAATGCACGATTAACAAATACAAATAGCAAGGTAGTGGCCAGCGGTTCGACTGATTGATTAGTCGCGAAATTTTATAACTATAACTATTGATCACGGTTGTTAAACTACGGTTGTTCACTATTGGTTAGTCACTGTATATTTCGAAAGATTTCTTTAAATTGTACGGTGGTATCAAAGATCTATTGGTAGTAGCTGGTTTTCTAACACTACTGACTAGCAGCTATTATCAACTAAACTAGTTGATTTTATCACTTGTGTAACTGCGGATATCAGTTACCACTTTCACTATAATATGTAACTGCGAATATCAGTTACGACCTTTTTCGGCTAGCTAACACTTTCACTATGTGTAACTGCGAATGTCAGTTACGACCTTTTTCGGCTAGCTAACACTTTCACTATTCACTATATACTGCTACTAGTCACTTCAGCTACCACCGGATACCACTCACTTCACTTCACTGTCACTGGTAGTTCTTCACACTACTACGGGTGCTGGGTCCCGAGCCCCTAAGGTAGACTTTGGCAATACTTTGCAGTGAGCCGCTTGCCATTTTCCGTTTGCCTCTTTATTGCATAAACTTTTCACTATACAAATGGCATAAATTGCAATATTTTCTATACAAAACTAATTGCTACACTAACATGCTATACATCATTAAATCGGTAGTCTGGTACTTTATTAGTATATCATAAAGGTTACTCAAAATATTAACATCGTAAAAAGTTATTAAACGAAATGTCCAAAATTTTCATAATATTTGGGTACATTAATTCTTTGTTTTTTCTATAACTACGAAATGCGTTTAATTATACAAAAATATCCCTATACTTCTTTAATCTATAAGCCATATGCTAATTGAATGTCATATTTATAACTCTTTCAGAACATAAAATTATTTTCCTTTTTTTAGTATGAACTATTACGCAGTTAATTAAAAACTTTTCCACGATATGACGCGCTGTGATTGGTCGATTTTTTGGTATATAATAAAAGTTGTTTATATCACTTGTTATCAAAACGACATTCTATACAAATATACTAAGGGTTATAAATATGCTATACAACTATATTAATACACGTTTTCACTCAGTTTTCTCCGTAATTTCACTATTAATACAAAAAACAATATTCTTTATAACTTCGTTTCTTAGCGTTGTTAGGCCGTCGCGAACATCTCTCCCGCCGTGCAGCGTCGCGACGATTTTCTCACAGCGGCGCTGCATCCATTTCGGTGAGCGACGTTGCTTCTACTTCGGCAGCGGCACGAGTTTCCTGGTTGGCCTCTTGATTAGGCCGTTTGCTGTGCGTACCTCCACAGTGCGAATCTGTCAGTCCACACCGGGGTAAACAGCTTCCACCCTCCCTCGTGGCCAGGTGTTACGAGGTAACTGGCCGTCAGCTATGAGGACTGGATCGTCCACCTGGAGATTGGGACCTCGCCCATGGGCCTCCCGCCGGTTTTGAAGTTCCGGTAAATACTCTCGGACCCAACGCTGCCAGAACATGTCAGCGAGTATCTGGGAGCGTCGCCAGTGCCTTTTGCTATTCATATCCTTTTCATCAAATACTCCTGGTGTCGGCAGTCTCGCAGATCCTCCTAAAAGGAAGTGATTTGGAGTGATGGATTCGTCATCGTCGCTGTCTACAGAGATGCGAGTCAATGGTCTGCTATTTACTGTGTACTCCACCTCGCAGAGCAGCGTGGATAATACTTCCTCATGCGGATGTCTCTCATGAAGGACGGTGTATAGTGCCGTCTTCACGCACCGTATGAGACGTTCCCTCTTGGTTGGTGTTTTATGCAGCAAATTGATTGGAAGTCGAGCGAGCTTTAGGTTGAAGCTCAGCTGATCATTACCCGGTTTCCAGACTAATCCGAGTATCTTTTCCTCGGTTCCTTTGTTTCCCAGATCGACTGACTCAGATGCTTCATGGTCAGGTTCTAATTCTTTTACAACTTCTGGTGCGTTGGAAACCCATTTTCTTAAGTTGAAGTGCGCGTTTTTGTGTATGTCGCGTACTTCCTTCGATATTCGCATTGCATCTTCCAGAGACTGGAAACTGTAGGGATAGTCATCCATATAGTGGTTTTGAATGATAGCTTCTACGGCTTCTGGATACTTGTCTTTATATTTTTTAGCGTTCCGGTTTTTCGCGAATATGGGTGTGCAGGGTGAACTGGCTGCACCGAAAATGATCGACGTCATTCTATATTCTTGGGGAGCTTCATTACGTCGATCCCCTCTCCAGAGATATCTTAAGGCATCTTTGTCTTCGGGTCTGACTTTGACCTGCATGAACATTTCGGCTATGTCCGCGGATACAGCGATTTTATGGCGCCGAAAACGCATCATGACCCCTGGTAGTGATTGCAGTACGCTGGACCCGTGAGCAGGAAGTCGTTCAACGACACCCCCTTTGTTTTGGCTGCGGCATCGTGTACTATTCGAAACTTCTCTGGCTTCATTGGGTTATGGACGTCGAAATGGGGTAAGTACCGTGTTCTTCCCGGTGTGCTAGTTTTCGGTGCTATCTCGGCGTATCCTTTTTGTACTAGGGAATACATTTGTTCATCATACTTTCTTTTTAGATCTTCGTCTCGATCTAATTTTCTTTCAATGGAAACGAGCCGTTTTATTGCTGTTTCGTAATTACCAGGCATCTCGATATCCTTTTTCTTCCAGAGAAGCGCTGTTTCTATGTGCCCGTCTTGTAACTGACGGGTGCTGCTATTTAGTATATCTTCAGCTTTCTTCTCTGGATCGGAGTCTGGTCTTCTCGGATTGATAATGAGAGATTCCAGCGCGAAATATTCGCGGAGTTGGTCATCTATATTTCCCTCGCTCTTGTGCAGCTCATTGGCCGCGTGGACGCGCTGATACGGGGCTTTAGTGTGTGCCCCGTGTAGCACCCATCCTAATTCTGTGAGCGAGGCGATTGGCTGGTGCGGTGGACCTCTACGGATTTGAGTGGCTATCAGAAGTCTCCAATTGTCCTGTCCTATTAGGATCCTTGGGTTGCCGGAGTCATATATTAGCTGCTCCTTTAGGTCTTTCAAGTGTTTGCACTTGGCTATGTCTACCGCACGCACAGTCTGTGGCCCCAAGTTTAGGCTTGCGACCGTGCGTGCTCTGAATGGCACCCTTTTGCTGTGGAGACTCTTCAGCGATACTTTAATTCTTCGGGATTCCGGTGAATCGAGGGTGGTGTTCCCGATAGCGGTGATCTTAAACGGGTCGAACCGCCCTTTAGCTCCAATTTGTTTGGCGATCTCTTCATCCATTAGTGAAACTGTTGACCCATCATCCAGCAGGGCGTGTGTGTTTACAGCTCCCGCCGGTCCAATTACTCGCACCGGAATTATTTTTAAATAGGCTTGATGCTTTGACACACCGAATGAGTTAGCAACAGTTTCTTGAGGTTCTTTTTGTTTGACCTCAGTCTTCTCCTTTGTATTATTATGGAGAAGTCGATTGTGTGTCGCGGTGCATCCTTTTATTCCACACTTATTGGTTTTGCATTTGTGTGTCTGATTCTATAGCGTAAACAGCGGAAACATAAATTATTTTGCTTTGCGAGTTCCCATCTTTTGTTGATATCTGCTTCCTTGAATGTTTTACATTCGGATCCGTAGTGACCCTCTTTTTCGCACACTCTGCATTTCGGAGACGGCTTAGTAGTAGCCGCGCGTGCTCTATGTACTGAACGATTGCTTTGTGCTTCGTTTATAATTTCTGGAGGCGCAAATGCACTGCAGAAGCGAGCTTGCTCGGTAATAAAATCGCTGAAGCAGCCGAGGTCTGGTCTAGAGTCATATTTTTCGGTGTAGATTCTATATACCACTGGGCACGTATAGAGTTTGGCAGTTTGTCGGTGAGGTGTCGTAGCAGCTCTGCGTTGACGAGGTAATGATCTCGCTTTAGGGCTCGAAGAGTGACGACGCTTCCCCTCACTTTACTCGCGAGTGTGCAGATGTCTCTGGGCGCTTCTGTACAGCGTGTTAATCCTCGTAACTTCTCGGTTTCTGCTTGCGCAATTGAATCTGGACGCCCAAATTGTAGCTCCAGTTCTCGCATAATCTCATCTGACTTAGCATGCCCAATAAGTTCTGAACTGACTGTTTCCAAGGCTCTTCCTTGTAGACTTCGTCTTAGTCTAGCAGTGTTTTCAATGTCATTGAAGTAGCCTCGGGTTGTTTCGTAAATGGCACGGAATGAAAGCCACTCGGTATGTGCTCCGCTAAAGCTTGGCAGTGTCATTATAGCTTTCGACGCTGCGAAAGTATGCGACGATAGTGGCGCACTCTCTAACTTTGATTTGTCAGTGAGAGCGGCTATAGCGGACGTGAGCTCCGATATAAATGGACGGAGCCCCCTGTCTTCACTTATGACAGGTTCCTGGCTAACTTTATTTGGCTTGGGATCCTTTTGTACATCTTCTGGATAGGAATCCTGGTATGTGAGCTCTGATACAATCGGTAGGAGCCCCCTGTCTTCATTAACGATGGGTTCCTGGCTGAGCTTCTGTGGCATGGGATCCCTTTGTACGTCTTCTGGATAGGAATCCTGGTTCGTGAGCTCCTTTTGGGGCTCACTGAGGTCGACAACGTCCGGGGTTGGCTTTGTGACGGTTTTATTAAATGGGGCCTTCCCTCCGGTGGTTGCGCCTTGATTTGACTTTTGTTTGGCTACAGAGTTTTCGAGCCAAGATCGAACGTACTCACTTTTGGAGTGACCATCTTCATCATAGTCGTCTGATTCGTCTTCTTCTTCAGCCATCTGTAAAGAGATCTGCGCAAGTTCTAGTTTGATCTTCAATACTTCTTCACGAGCCTTCAAAATTCTTCTATTGGGCCGAACAGTCTTCTTTGACTTCTTACTGCAATCGGTGTGGCCCCTTGGTGGCTCTTCGGTGTGGGTGTCTTCCCGGGCTGTTGGCGATGATGCACGGCTAAAGTCATCGTTGCCTTCTATATGTTCCCTCTGCTTCGTTGTCCGGGCCGTAGTGGTCGGCGCGGGCAGGGGTATCCCCCCCTCGGGGGGGGGGGGCAGCATGGCGCCTCAGCGCCCTCTACCGTTGACGGTGAGCGTGGTGGCATCTGGTGGTGGACGGCGGCGTTACTGGCCGACGAACCTACCTCCAGACCGACGGTCCACACCTTGGCTTCCCTTCCTTGCGAACGGGTGATCGGCATCTTGAATCTGAAAAATTCTGCGGTTTTAATACGGTGGTGACTATTTACCCGGTTCCGAAATACAAACGGATATATCCGGCTCGAAGGACCAACGAATGTGCCGGACGGGCGAAACTCTCCGGAGTAAATGTTGTCGAAGATACTTCGCGAGTCGCTCACGTCCTACACCTATAGGTTCCGGTGGGTACTTTCACCGCCGTCTTTGTGGGTGCCGCTGAGGTATTGTGGACTGTGGTTCAAATCAAAATGCACGATTAACAAATACAAATAGCAAGGTAGTGGCCAGCGGTTCGACTGATTGATTAGTCGCGAAATTTTATAACTATAACTATTGATCACGGTTGTTAAACTACGGTTGTTCACTATTGGTTAGTCACTGTATATTTCGAAAGATTTCTTTAAATTGTACGGTGGTATCAAAGATCTATTGGTAGTAGCTGGTTTTCTAACACTACTGACTAGCAGCTATTATCAACTAAACTAGTTGATTTTATCACTTGTGTAACTGCGGATATCAGTTACCACTTTCACTATAATATGTAACTGCGAATATCAGTTACGACCTTTTTCGGCTAGCTAACACTTTCACTATGTGTAACTGCGAATGTCAGTTACGACCTTTTTCGGCTAGCTAACACTTTCACTATTCACTATATACTGCTACTAGTCACTTCAGCTACCACCGGATACCACTCACTTCACTTCACTGTCACTGGTAGTTCTTCACACTACTACGGGTGCTGGGTCCCGAGCCCCTAAGGTAGACTTTGGCAATACTTTGCAGTGAGCCGCTTGCCATTTTCCGTTTGCCTCTTTATTGCATAAACTTTTCACTATACAAATGGCATAAATTGCAATATTTTCTATACAAAACTAATTGCTACACTAACATGCTATACATCATTAAATCGGTAGTCTGGTACTTTATTAGTATATCATAAAGGTTACTCAAAATATTAACATCGTAAAAAGTTATTAAACGAAATGTCCAAAATTTTCATAATATTTGGGTACATTAATTCTTTGTTTTTTCTATAACTACGAAATGCGTTTAATTATACAAAAATATCCCTATACTTCTTTAATCTATAAGCCATATGCTAATTGAATGTCATATTTATAACTCTTTCAGAACATAAAATTATTTTCCTTTTTTTAGTATGAACTATTACGCAGTTAATTAAAAACTTTTCCACGATATGACGCGCTGTGATTGGTCGATTTTTTGGTATATAATAAAAGTTGTTTATATCACTTGTTATCAAAACGACATTCTATACAAATATACTAAGGGTTATAAATATGCTATACAACTATATTAATACACGTTTTCACTCACTTTTCTCCGTAATTTCACTATTAATACAAAAAACAATATTCTTTATAACTTCGTTTCTTAGCGTTGTTAGGCCGTCGCGAACAATATATTACAGATGAGAAATTTTAAACTGATGCTAGGGGAGCAAATCATAGAACACAACACTGTAAGCTCGGATTCTGAGGAGAATGAGTCTGATTTCGAGGCTGTCTTGGCCTCTAAACATAAAAAACGTCGTATTCTGATTCAACCTGTGCCATCTATAATTCGTCGTACACAAAAGGTTGAACATCTACCGATAATGACAGATAAGCAATGCAGATGTCGACAAAAGGACTGTGATAAAAAAAGTAGAACTAAATGCTCTAAATGTAATATTTATTTATGTGTAACTGTCCAAAGAAACTGTTATTTACAATTTCATACTTGAAATTTAAAACCAAAATTTCAAGTATGAAGAACCAAAAACCAATGTTCCTAATAGATGTTAAGATTATTTTGATATTTTGAAAACTTAGTATTTGTTGCAAAGACTTAATTCGTTTTGAGATTTTTGTTTAAATGTTGATTTTCATTAGTTCTTTCCTGTTAATCAGAGAGTTTCTGAGATTTTTGTTTTGTTTTTCGTTTGAAAATAAGTTTTTCTGTGTTTATTTAGAATATTTGTGATGCCCAAACTAAATACTAAAAAAATAAGGTAAATAAAGTTGATATTCATTTAATTGTAGTTTTATTTCAAAGTGCACTCATGTGATGACACAGTCCGCTTGTACTCGTACGAGAACATAAGGAAAAACCTTGTGGAAAAACGACGTATTTTTTTTCTATTTTTCTCGTACTAAAAAAACCCCCCTAGACGCAGTTAAAACAATTTTTTTTAAATTTGCCTATCACCACGTTCAGGACTCAGGAGGATAAGGTAACGTCATCAAATATGACTTTATGTAAAGTTCATTAAAGAGCAGAATGGCAAAATGATATCAGAGTTTGAGAACTCTGATATCATTTCATTTTCTAACAGTGGTAGAGCCACGCGGCAGCTTTGCTGTTGCACGTATGGGCCGGCTCAAACCGGGGTGGTACCACGACCTCACAGAATACCGGCGTGAAGTGGAAACTCTGCTTCCGCGTTTCGTCTGGTGAGTGCAGGTGGCCGGAGGCCCAAATCCCCCCCCCCCCCCCATCAACATGGTAGCGGAATTAAATAATGATAGACTACCCCAGGAGGGTACCAGCACCCCTGGAGAATCCCTCGCTGAGCATCCACGACCATGTTTCTCCACTTCTGAGCGTGGGTGCTCAGGCTGCCCCGCGTATTCTGGGGGGGGGGGGGTCAAAATTCCGTTCAAGACTACAACTGCTCGGGGCAAACGGAGCAACAAGACCAAGGCGACCCCTGCCACGCTGTCCGTGAATTTCTGCAATATCAGGGGACTTCACTCTAACCTAAACGCCGTCCACTACCATCTCGAGACGGCGATGCCGGCTCTGCTCTTTCTGACCGAGACGCAGGTGTCATCTCCGGCTGATGTCTCGTATCTCTCCTACCCGGGGTACAAACTGGAACACTCCTTTGTGCCTCGGGCTGGAGTTTGCGTTTACGTCAGAGAGGACATCTGTTCTCGACGCCTCGGCAGACTTGAAGGTTCGGACCTGTCCATCCTTTGGCTACGCGTAGACAGCGACGACCATCCGCGCGTCTACGGGTGCCTCTATAGGTCCCATATCGGTAATGCCGAAACAGACCGACTCTTCGACCACGTCCAAATGGCTGCAGATTCGTTGCTACAGCAGATCCCCTCCGCAGAGATCGTGATCCTCGGCGACTTTAACGCCCATCACGCCGAATGGCTTGGTTCACGTTTAACCGATCATGCGGGGAGATCTGTTCATGATTTTGCCTTGGCATATGGGCTGACACAACTGGTTACTTCGCCTACGCGGATTCCAGATGTGGAGGATCATGCACCTTCCCTGTTGGACCTTCTGCTGACCTCTCACCCGGACGGATATCAGATTTCCGTCGACGCCCCTTTAGGCTCCTCGGACCATTGTCTGGTCCGGAGTGTTGTGCCACTCACGCTGAAATCGCGGTTGCATTCTGCAGGCTGCCGCCGTGTTTGGCACTATAGGTCAGCCGATTGGGATGGGATGCGGTCTTTCTTTGCATCCTACCCTTGGGGGCGGGTTTGCTTCTCGCCGGATGATCCCAACGTTGTTGCGGATTCTGTTTCTGATGTGGTACTTCAGGGTATGGAACTTTTTATTCCTTCCTCTGTGGTGCCCATTGGAGGCAAATCTCAGCCATGGTTTGGTCGCTCCTGTAAAATAGCATCATGCTATAAGCAGGAGTGCTACCAAGCCTGGGTTGATGCATCAGCGTCCCGGGATGTAAACACCAGCGCTCTAAAAAAGAAGTATAATTCCGCCTCTAGGTCCTTCAAAAGAGTCATTGCCAAGGCAAAGTCAGAGCACATAGGCAGAATTGTCGAGAAACTAGTTCGCCTTCCTTCTGTAACTCGTGCATTCTGGTCTCTCGCCAAGGCTGTCCAGGGAAATTTCTGTCATCCATCTCTTCCATCTCTGCACAGGGAGGACGACTCACTGGCGCATACCGTAAAGGAGAAAGCCGATCTTCTAGGCTCTTTCTTTGCGTCCAACTCGACTCTCGATGACGGGGGGAGTACGCCGCTGACCATCCCGCGGTGTGAGTGCTCCATGCCGGAAGTGCAGTTCACACAGCGCTCGGTTCGCAAAGCACTACTCTCCCTGGACATCCACAAGTCGAGTGGGCCTGACGGAATCCCGTCAATTGTGCTGAGGACGTGTGCTTCAGAGTTGGCACCGGTTTTAATGCGTCTTTTCCGGTACTCCTACTCCCTAGGCGTAGTCCCAAAATTATGGAAGACGGCTTTTGTCCACCCGATCCCTAAAAAAGGCGACCGCTTAGACCTGTCGAACTACCGGCCTATCGCCATCACCTCCTTGTTCTCCAAAACAATGGAGTCCATTGTAAACTGCCAGCTCATGAGGTACCTTGAGGATCACCAGCTGATTAGTGACCGCCAATACGATTTTCACCGTGGTCGGTCAGCTGGTGATCTTCTGGTCTACTTAACTCACAGATGGGCGAACGCAGTAGAGTCCAAGGGGGAGGCATTGGCCGTTAGTTTGGATATTGCGAAGGCCTTCGATCGGGTTTGGCACAAAGCGCTTCTTTCGAAGCTCCCTTTCTATGGGCTTCCCGAGAAATTGTGCGATTGGATCACCAGCTTTCTTACAGATCGGAGCATCAAGGTCGTTGTAGACGGTCAAGCTCCGATTGCAAGCCTATTAATGCTGGTGTTCCACAAGGCTGCGTGCTATCGCCAACGCTGTTTCTTCTGCATATCAATGATATGTTGCAAACCCGTAACATTCATTGCTATGCAGATGACAGCACTGGTGATGCTCTTTACACCGGCCGAGCCAATATTTCTCGGGAAAACGTCTCCGAGTGCCGGGACAAACTTGTGTCTGAAATCGAGTCTTTGCTGAACAGAGTCTCGGATTGGGGGCTACGAAATCTAGTCCAGTTTAACCCCCAGAAGACACAAGTTTGCGCGTTAACCGCTAAAAAGAATCCCTTTGTCGTATCTCCTCAGTTTCAAGGCACTCCCCTTGTTGTCTCAGCCAGTATCGGAATCCTCGGCGTCGACATATCGAGTGACGTGCAGTTTCGTGGTCACTTGGAAGAGAAGGCCAAACTGGCCTCTAAAAAGCTTGGCGTGCTCAGCATAGCGGGACAGTATTTCATGCCGGCACACCGCCTGCAACTTTACAAGGCGCAGGTTCGGCCGCACATGGAATACTGTTCCCATCTCCGGGCTGGGGCTCCCCAGTACCAGCTCCTTCCACTTGACCGCATTCAGCGCAGAGCGGCTCGAATCGTCGACGACCGAGTGCTTCCCGATCGGCTCGATTCACTGGCACTGCGAAGAGTGAATCGAGCCTGAGTGCTCTGAGGAATTGTTCGGATTAATCCCAGCCGCCAAATTTCGTGAACGCACTACGCGGCCAACGTTCCGATACCATCCACACCATCTGGATGCTTGGCGGTCCACCACTGTACGTTTCAAAATGAGTTTTCTTCCGCGTACAACCTCTCTGTGGAATATTTAACCGTCGGCGATTTTTCCGGACCGATACGACCTGGGGACTTTCAAGAAATGAGCTTACTCCTTTCTAAATGGCCGGCAACGCACCTGCAATTCCCCTGGTGTTGCGGTTGATCATGGGCGGCGGTAGTCACTTAACATCAGGTGATCCGCGTGCTGGTTTGCCCCCTCTTCTATAAAAAAAAACTACTTATCTTAAATAAATGAAAAATTTAATATTATATTAATATTATCTATTATATTAACCGAAATACACTACTTATATACTACTGTACTAGGGGCAGAAACTGAAAATTACTTAAGAAAAACCAATTGCTGCTTTTAACCCAACTGGTGATTCAAATGCGGGACCACATGATAAGCATTCCTAATAGTTTACCACCTGTTTCGCATAGACGAAAAATTCGTGAGCATAATATTTTTTCTGAGACAAAAACATTTTTTGAAAAAGTTATGTCTACCAACATGCACTATATTCCTCTATTACTCTCTTAAAAATAGACTAAATCTGAGCAGAGCAGCATGCATACATCAGTCTATAAAATTCCACTGCTGAACTGAGGCCTTCCCCACATTGGAGAGATTTTATCAGAATTAGCACGCTGGGCAGGCTGGGTGGATACCACAGTTTTTTTTAAATTGTTAAATGTTATTAGCAAGATGCTTTACTCGACAACAGCATGTTTGCCGCATATAGTCTGTAGCTGTATTTTTGGGTTCCTATATTTAAAAAACGTTTAGTTTTCAATTACTAGCCGTTTTACAGTACATTTAGTGCATGAAAGATATTTTTCTTAAATAAAATACTAGTTGAACTCTTTACGAACCGCTGAAAGAGGTTTATTTTTTTTAGAAAATATAATCATAATTTGCTGAACACATAGCTTGTGATATAAACTATTAATACCTGTACCTCGTAACTAATATAATTAATCGTTATTCAGAAAGAATCGGTTCTTGTATAGCCATCTGACTACTAGTGCATACATTATCCCGTAGGCGTCGCGTCGTACGAGGCGACAGGGGAAAACTCAAGTTGGAGATGAGCGGCGACGTGTTCTTGATTACAACTGAACGTTATAAAAACTGCAGATGCAGATTAGCCTCTCAAGTGGGGCAACTATAGCAAAATAGTCGCTCCATTTAGAGAAATATCTTACTAATTTTAAAAAGTCGGCAACGTTCTATGGATTTCCCCGGTGCAGGTGTCCACGGACGGCAGTCAACATTTACCATTAAGTAAGACACAAGCTCGTCTAACTCCTCCTTCTATAAAAAAACACTTTATCAGTTAGTCAATGAGGAAGGCCCATGTTCAGAAGTGGAATTTTGAGAGGCTGTATTGTATGAATAAGTGAATGGAGTAAAATACTGAGAATTTTCAAATACAAGACATGATAATATATGAGACGAGCGATTCACTATGTAGGATTTATTAATTTGGCGTAATATTTATTTTTAATCTCTATGTATCTCGAATAAAATATAGCCTCGATAACTAACGGCATTGCTCTTTATCTGTTCGCCATGTTGCCTTACAATCAGTTTAGCCATTCCGACGATCAGCTCGGATGGACAGACATATAGACACACGAACATTTTACAAGTAATTAATGTTTTCGTATACAAATATTTATTCTTGGAAAAGCTACGCTGCAGCTATATTATAGTTGTAGTATATATGGGTCTGCTCTACCGGGGTAGTACTACGCTCTCACAGAATATCAGCATTAAATAAGAGCTCAATTCTTCTGTGTTTCTTATGGTGAGTGTAGAGAACGGGATAACTTTTTTATACTGGAAACGAGGCGTTCCATCTCAGTCCTATGACAACGCATCTTCATTTTGATTCTTGAGGATAAATGTGGATCCAAGCCAAAGTATCCATTTACCATCAGGTGGACTGTGTCCTAGTTGGTCACGCCTATCATATAAAATAATAACAGCCTGAGGTCGATACAAGGCAGTTATTTGAATATTACAGACTTATGTCTGTAATATTCAAATAACTGCCTTCACTTTCACTTCAATTTTCACTTCAATTGAATTTATGTATATGTACAAATATTTATAAAACTTTTTCAAACGCATAAAAACCAACTTTGAGATATTGGGAAAATATTAACTGATTACGTGCAGCGTTGTGTAATTATTAAAAATGTTGTGTTATTATAAAATTATTTAATGCAGACATAACCAGATAACCTCGCTATTTTAGAAATTAACCGACCCCAACTACACCTTATATAAGGAGCCCAGGACCGGCCCATTGTAGTGGGCTGTGAGGGAAGCCAGAAGGAGAACCCCGAGCCCCGAAACCTGCTGAGCATTAGCCCACGCAGAAGACAACATGTAACCTGGGGAGCTGCAGATGCGTTGCCGGCCTATAGAAAAGAGTAAGCTCGTTTCTTGAAGATAACGTAAGTTTTGTCATGATGTGTGTCGGTGAAATTTGACGGCTGGATTTAATCCGAACAATTACATCGTAGTTGTTAACTGCACATGTATCTTTTAATTGTAAAAATAAGTAAATAATCCTAATCTTATACCTCATACTAAATAAGCTTAAAACTATAACACCTCCAGGCACTAAAGGTAGATGCGATAGTTTTACTTTAGTATATAATTACTTTGTATCTCATTTTAAGTGAACCATTGTATGTTCTTATGAGAAATAAATTTCTTTAAACCGAAAGAGATTGGGCGTATATATTTTTTATATATCTCAGATAAATATTATTTAAATTTTGCGCTTATCTAAGTATCTTCAGTACGGCGGAGCGCACTCCTTGTTTCACTGTTCATTTAGAAATTAGTGAAAAGTCCTTGTGCTTCGAGGCGTACAATCCCAATAATTTGCCTGAGCACTATTCCCCCTTCAAAATGTCTTTAGTACTTGACAAGTAGTCATATAATTTTTTATATTTTTCGTTATATTATACTAATCAGTGTTGTGTGCAGAAGATCTCACTTCTACTGAGGTCCGGTATTGAAATCTCAGAATAAATAAATACAACATACAAATACTCGTTTTTGTGTCTAGTAGTATTGCGTCTCTTAGTATCTATAGTAATGAAATGCAGAGTTACACTTATTTATGGAATAAGGAGATGGGCAGCACCGTACTCCTAACAATAAAAATGTGAAAACTACGGCAAATATTACTCTAATAAAGACAATCCAACTGATAGTAAATGGATGCCGAGTCCCATAGACATCTATATCTATCATTAATTCAGAATCAAAATTCAATTGTGACCACGGAGTAGCTACTAAGATGGAATACCTCGTTTCCAGTAAAATGAATCTCCGGTTCTTTAGACTCATTACACTCAACATACACCATTATTATTATAGTAGACGCAGGAAGGATAATAATACGCTTGATTACTTGTTATTTACTTTACTAGTTCACAACTTGAATAGCCAGTCAACAATTATTGAAATCGTTTATCACACAAAAAACTGAACCTAGCAACAGTTAGAATGTGTAAGAATTATACAATCCAAATACTTTTATAATATGAAAATAAGTAAAACGCTGTTGTAAATATTACTGATAAGTGAATTAATTACAAATGTTTAGAAAAATAAAACGATAATTATACAAATATTATTTATAACGATACCTAATAGAAATTATGTAAAAATCACTGATAACATTCGGCCATCCTGATTCAAGCCGTGCCCCACGGCAATATCCAAAGTGCGTCCGGTAATTATTTAGCAGAATTTGATGTTGAAGATCTCATAACAAAGCTTGAAGGAGTTCCTTTGCTGAACCATGTAGTAGCCCCTGAAGCTCGTCTGCTATCTTGTGGTGTCAATTGTAGTCGCTCTTTCTGTAATGGAAATAATGTGTACAAAAATTAATTGTTCCATAAGCAATTTTAGTTCGTAAAAGGTGGTAAAATTAAAAAATGTTGTACAACCAACTTTAATAGAAATAAAATGAGAACTTTTTCAAAGTATTTGAAAATAATTAAGTACGCATTATTAAAATAACTCAAAAGCTATCGGTCAGATCTTGACCGAATATAGGACTACACGAGAAGCACCAGTTTTCAAATAAATAAAATAATCATCAAAAATGGTTCACCTAGAAAATTGTACTGAGGTAAGACACAAAAAGGGAATACATTCGGATTTTGAGTACCTCCTTTTTTAAGTCGATTAAAACGAATTACATTCATATTTTCCACAGAAAAATGCACACAGCCAGGTAAACATATACTCTTGCACGATTTTTCTTCATTGCTGACAGATGAACATGTTATATTCGGCAGAAACAACGTTTGTGACATACGAGGCACATATAGATCTTGCACACAACCTTAGTATGGTTTTACAAGCAGCTGTACATAGCTCTGTTCAACAAATAGCTTAGTTTATTATTGCACATAGCTTAGTTTATTAGTAATTAGTGTAATTTATGCACGAAGTTCTAATAAATTATGACGTTGCAATTAACTTATTCTTTGCATATACGAAGGTTATCGCTGCACACATTCAGATAAATTAAGTAAAATAAAAATAGATTAATTACTGCTTAGAGTAATGTGTGTGTATGTAATTGTTATATGATAAAAGTATATTGTAAGAAATGCACATAGTTTTACCTTGCAATTATCAAGACGAAGTTGCCGTATTTATTAATATAGTTATCAACACGGAACAATAATTTCTCTTTACCAAGAGGTCATTAAGCTCTTTGGAGAAAATAGATAATACACAGAACTGAAATTTGAATCATTAGAAATACTCTCTCCAGTATCGTAAAACAGGTAAAAATCAAAAATTAATTAACATAGCCTAAGGAGATTAATTAATACATTGCAACGGCAGCTGCCAGCTCTCCAGGCAATAGCGAGAGTAAAAGTAAGCTGCAATAACTAATAAGAGGAGTGAACTGTGAAAGTGAATGTAATAGTAATACTTATAAAGCAGTCATTGACTTGATTGATTTTCCACAGTGTAATTTACCGCAAAACAACTTCATAGGAAATATGCATAAACTATTCAACCCAATTAGGAACTGTGAAACTAAATACAACTCAAATCTCATCTTTTTTTAAGTCATAGGTTAAATGGATTACTTAATGACAGTAATTGCAAGATTTTAAACACTTCGCTGCAAGTTTGTAGCACATATGCTTAACTTTCTTAACTTTCTAACAATTCAATTAAATCCTCTATCAATTTACTGATACTACTACGTAGTACTATTATTTATTCTGGTTATCCCACTGACTTGTATGAAAATGTATCTAGCTTTTTGCCACGGCTTCTTCAGTAATGTCACCTTTCCAAAAGACTAGTTGTACTATATTATATTTGGTACATTTTCGTACGCCTACAGTCATTTGATTCTTTATTCGTGTCATGCTTTGGTTGATATTTATTTTAGCTTATGTTGGCCTACCAGATAAGGTTTGTTTTTAAATGTCATTAATTAAGTCGAAACAAGATATTAGCAACAGATTATTTTCAGATTTAGAAATTAGACTAAAAGTTAAGTACTGCGAAAACAGAGATGCAACTCTGTTTTCGCAGTACGATAGTTCCTCGATATTATTTTTTTCTAAAATGACGGTATGCTTTTATTAATTTCTATCAGTACATAAGACATTCATTTTATCTTTCCTATAATAAATCTCCGCCCTAATTCGCTACACGATATAGTTATTTCCTATATTAATAATAATTTTAATTGTGTAAGTCGCAGACGTTAGTAAAGCGCCCCGTATTGATACATATATCCTTCGAATTGTAAGCAAGTAGGGTATTATATGTTAAGTCCACACACTTGTTATTTTAATGAAAATATTAACAGGCATAGCTACGTAATAGCTACGTTTTGTGATACCCGTACTTCATATGTATGGTGGAAGTCAGTATTATCATATAAATGAATTCTTACCAGGGTGGTGCTAGTGGAACTAGTGATCAAAGTGATGTTATCTTGACTGCCAATTACCTACTGATGGCTGACCTATAATCATATCAACACTGGCTGTACAACTATGCGTCACTTCTGGTACGGTAGATAACGGTACCGAGAGAAAATATACAACTACTTAATAATCCTTTCAATAGAACAGTGGATAGAATTAAAGGTAGATCTAGCTATCTAACTATATCGAGTGTCAAAATATTCACTTTACTGCCAGTATCGATATAAGCACTTACATTTTATTAAAACTGTCTCGCCGAATATCAAAGGATTTAAAGTGTACATCACCTTAGTAACGGTCCCTGTAAGAGACCACCCACGACGCCACGTAGTTCTGGCTCGCTGACTAGCTTCTTTGTTCTTCAAAGCATTAGTCTCAATTCTATTGTAATGTACATGTGCAGACAGATACCCGTAGTACAGTTCTTCAGCTGGTTTGCACCTGAAAACTTTTAAGTTTGCCCTTAATTCAGTACGAAGACCCCTAATACGAAATGAAATGGTCGCTCCTTCCTCAAATTTTCATTCCTTTGCAAAAGACATCTTGTCATGAAAATATGCGGTTAGTAGATAGTTTTGTTACCATTTTTCTTACGCGCCATCATTAGTTACTAGCTTACAAGTTATTAACAAAATCAATAGCCATTAGACATATTCGTTCAAGCGCATACTTCAACTCATCTCAAATCAGTTCATATAATTCAAATTTTCATACCACTCACGTGTAGAAGCATGTAATCTCATGTGCATTATATAAGATTTATCAGTATTCCTCCAATTGTATATGTGACCTCCTAATTGATCGATCTTATCTAAGCCTTCAGCACTCAATAATTTGGATGGAATGTTGAAATTCATTTTGCAGCCATGTGGGTAGTTTTTTCTTCTTCGCGATAGTGAAACTCAGGTTGGAAAAAAAATTCATTTACCTCAGGGGTTCCTTCTGCTACTTTCCTGAGCTTCTTTCTGCCTAACCCGTTAATGTAGGGCCTAGGTTTCCATATTTTGCCGTAGTTGTGGTGCGTTGTACCCATATCCCACTTCTGAAATATTATAAGAGTCGCAGGAAGTATAATAATACACTTGATTACTTGTTGCTTACTTTACTAGCTCACAACTAGAATAGCCAGTCAATAATTATTGCAATCGTTTAAACAATATTACACAATGGTGGTAGCATATCCCAACTACCTATCAAAACTGAACCCAGCAACAGTTTGAATGTAATATGAAAATAAATAAAACGCTGTTATAAATATTACTGATAATTGAATTAATTACAAATGTTTAGAAAATGAAAATACTTACATAATACTCTTTGTAAATACCTCAAAATTCTAAATTAAAAATAAACTAAGAAAATTATCTATGATAATTATTATGACAATACAATGACTAATAATATATTTTGTATTTGATAATTAAAAAAATAATATAACAGCAAAATACAAATATTATTTATAATGATTCTTTATAGAAATTATGTAAAAATCACTGATAACATAATATTTGAGCTTACCCTTGAGTTGTCAATAGGAGTACTAATAACGCTGGTAAGTAAAATATCCTGAGCTTTGGGTAGATAGTATTACTTTTTTACTCAGAGAAATAAAAAAAATCATTAAATTCTGTCAACAATAATTTAAAGCGTACTGTTAGATAAATGAGAGTTCATATCCCACTTCTGGGTTGTTAATTAAAGTCACTTAATACGTTAGTAATATCATGTATTTAATTAACTGTATAAATATCACAAATCTAAACAAGGTTATAGATATTCATAATAATAACAATGTACATTTTAGACACACAAATAACAAGGTATAACAATAATTATTATTATTACTCACAATTTATCTTCCGAGTACGTATTCTCTAAGTAATACTGCCGCCTTTAGCTGCCGCTAAAGCCGACGACATCTGTCTTTTATAGACTTGTAATTTAACAGTGTTAGACTACAGATGGCGTTGCTTGTGTGGTTTCCGGTACAAGTTTTTAATAAAATTGGATATTAAGCCGTAAGTTTTTACATTATAAAACGTTATTTATATTTCCTATAATTATCTTAAACAGTTTTACATTCTAGTTATAAATATAAGCAAAAATAAATAACTAGACACAATCTAATACATTAATGTACCCGCAGACTTTATAGGATGAAAATAATTAATTACCCACCATGTTAGTTACTACAATATAAATTATTAAAATACGCTAAAAATGTCTTCATTTTTTAACTACCGCACTTTAAAAATAATAAAAATACACATATATCGAGAAAAATCAGTCGTTTTCATGTTTCTATTAATTTTAAAAGTAATTTTTTGTATTTAGTGTAAAAACAAACTGATTGAAAAAAATATCGAGGGTGCCCGGAAGTCTGTATTAATCGTAGTCGTTAGAATCAATGTATCAAAATAATTCTTTTTTTATTAGGTTTAGAATCTCAACGCACAGGTTCCTTTAAAAATCACTGAGTAATTTGTTCTCGTTTAATTGTAATTAATGAAAATGTAAAAAACAACTGGTATCTACTTTTCTACAAAAAATTTTTCTCATGGATCTCTTCCTTCGTCTCAAATATAGAAAAAGAGATATTTTTCTTTTATATAATCAAATGAGATTATAAGGCGTGCACTTTTGGATTTTCCAAACTTTTTTTTTTACGATTGCCACTAATGGATAGGCAATTTATTAATGAACATTTTTATCTACTTAATTTTTTCAAAGGACTAAAATTCGATTTTATAAAGAAAATATTTTAAAATTTGGGCGTATTTCTTACGCGATATATTGTAGCGAGAGCGCGTGAAATATTTATATAGAAACGAACGCTCAAGGTCGTCCGCTAGGAGTAGCACCATAATTGGCCACCCCTTTAAATTTTCTTGTAGGCTTTTGCTATAGTTGCCACGCTTGCAAGGCGGGATGGCAAAAGAAAAATGCTGCTGCCTATATCCTGTTTCAGTTTCCCTCTATCCCCACTTACGACACCTATGGGATGAGATGTGGTACCGAATTTTCTTACGCCGCTGTTTAACGCTTCGATATCCTTGTGCTTGCTTACTTGTAATATTTCGTTTACTTGACTTTCTAGTTTTTACCTGATTAAGCAATTCTAAAGAATTTCTTGCATAGCTCTCGTAGCTCTGATCAGAGTATCCGTCGAGGTTTCGTGAAGCCCCGTACTGCGGCGAGGGCATGGCGGTACGAGATGATGGTGCATCGTATTCCCGGGATCGTGATCTGTTAATTCCAAGATGAATGTTATCTTTTGTGTACTGGCCTGGTTTACTAGAATCACCAGTGTGTGGACCAAAACACTCCAAACTGCCAAAGTATGGACAGAATTTTTTTTGGAGTGGTGTGACAAACGAGCACACAGTCCACCTGATGGTAAGTGACCCATAGATATCTACATCCATCCTCGATTACGAATCAAAATGCAGATGCGGTGTCATCCGTGAGGACTAATATGGAATGCCTCGAAGAGAAGAAATTCAGAGTTGTGCTTTCGTTTAATACATTGAACTGTGATACTAGTCTATTTTTACGTGGTAGAGCCACGCTGCAGCCATGTTATAGTTGTAGCAGAAATGGATCGGCTCGACCTGGGTAGGACCATGCTCTGGACACGCTTATCGTATGGTGAGTGTAGAGAACCGGAGACCCTTTTTACTGGAAAGCGGGCATTCCATCATAGTCCTCAGGGGTGACAACGCATTTGCTCATTTTGATTCTTAATTTTGGATTAATGTGGATGTCTATGGGCCACAGCATCCACTTACCATCAGGTAAGACTGAAGGTGGACTGTGTGCTTGTTTGTCAACAAATGCTATAAAAATAAATAGTCTTTCTAATATTTAAAAATTACAGCGTATACAATGGTCAAAGAAGTTCTTATGTTTCTTTGACCCTTGTCATTGGGTCAAAGAAACCTGTCAAAAAAACCTTGATAGACGAGGGAAGCATATTATATGTTTATTTTTCACAAATCAACCCTTGATAGTGTAGCCGGATAGTTTATACGTGGTGGTGCCTCGCTGCAGCAATACTATGGTTGTAGCACGAATGGGTCGGCTCGACCGGTGAAGGACAACGCTCTCGCAGAATACCAGCGTGAAATAGTAGCTTAATGCTGCTGTGTTTCGTATGGTAGGTGTAGAGATCCGGAGAACCTTTTTTACTGGAAATAAGGCATTCCATTTTAGTCCTCAGGGGTGACATGGCATCTGCTTTTTGATTCTTAATCGCGGGTAAATGTAGATGTCTATGGGCCACAGCATCCACTTACCATCAGGTGGACTGTGTGCTCGTATGTAACCCTTATTCTATAAAAAACGACTATCTAGTCACAGTACCAAATTTGTAGCCCTTGAGCTACCATGGACGGAATACGTATAACTATGTATTAAATATATTATACATACCTAGCCGATGGATAAGATGATGCAGGGATGCTTGATTTCAAAGCTGCTCCTGTTTCTGGCACACCATATTCCTGAGCGGTACTCCTTCCATAAGGCATGTTGTATGTTGTCGATAATACACCTGATTCACCATAATATGCACCAGCATTTCTAGCTTCAGGTGCACTATACTGAGTCGCCAGAGAGTTAGCTATTGTTCCATAAATTTGGGAAGCACTATTTCTTGATGATGTTCCAAATGAGAAATCTTCTAATGTCTTGTGCGCCTGCTGTGTATTAGATCTTTAAGGAGGTGAATATTCCTGTGATACGGAGTTAGGACGCAATTGGCTACTACGAGATTTGGGCACACCGTACTTTTGAACGGGGGAAGAGCTTTTAGTATTCGAAAAGCCACTGTTTCTTTGGAATGGGGCAGTGTATTCTTCAGCATTCGTTGGTTGGAATTCAGGGTTACTGTATTGTGTGGTTGGAGAAGATCTGAGTGATGGAGCACTGTATACGTCCGAAGGAGACGTTCTTACACTACCATACCGTTGAGATGTTCCTGTTTTTGAATCAACCGCCGAAAAACTCTGTCCCAAAGAGCTAACAGAGTCGTACTCTTGTGAGAGACGAATTGAAGATGCATACTCCTGTGATAATTTACTACCAGATTCTGTACCACTGCGCAAGTTGGGAGTTCCATATTTCTGAGATAATCCGCCTCGGAAGATAAGAGGTCCATATTCTTGAGAAATTCCCCTTGTGTTTGATCCATAATATTGGTCAGAAATGGTGTTAGTAAATGCTTTGGAGCCTCGTACATATGATTCAGGTAAGTCCGGTAAATATTGCTGAGGAGACTCTCCGTGACTTGATCGGGCTGCCGCTAAGTAACTATCACTAAAATTTAGTAAGGAAAACATATGTTACTTGTTATGTATATTCCTTTCTTAGAGTGGAACTGTTAAAATATCAATTTTAATTAATTTGAAGCATTTAATTGATAAATTTGGAATTTTTAGAAATAGTTAATAGTACATTACGAAAAAAAAGGCTTGAGAGAAGTTAGCGCACGAGCGATACGAATGCACTAACTTCACACGTTTACTTATGTTCAAATATCCCCCCTATGAGGCAGTCTATGGGGGAGGTCTATGTTCAACAGTGGCATTTAATATGCTGTAACAATAACGCTAATTACCTTGACTTCAAATATAATGCTTTATGCAGGCCAATATTAATGAAAAATTTGACTTTACTAAGTGTTATTTAATTTACTAAACTCGTAAGGAATACTTGTTGATTTTTTTTACGGTCCGAAACCGAAAGAGATTGGGCGTATATATTTTTTATATATCTCAGATAAATATTATTTAAATTTTGCGCTTATCTAAGTATCTTCAGTACGGCGGAGCGCACTCCTTGTTTCACTGTTCATTTAGAAATTAGTGAAAAGTCCTTGTGCTTCGAGGCGTACAATCCCAATAATTTGCCTGAGCACTATTCCCCCTTCAAAATGTCTTTAGTACTTGACAAGTAGTCATATAATTTTTTATATTTTTCGTTATATTATACTAATCAGTGTTGTGTGCAGAAGATCTCACTTCTACTGAGGTCCGGTATTGAAATCTCAGAATAAATAAATACAACATACAAATACTCGTTTTTGTGTCTAGTAGTATTGCGTCTCTTAGTATCTATAGTAATGAAATGCAGAGTTACACTTATTTATGGAATAAGGAGATGGGCAGCACCGTACTCCTAACAATAAAAATGTGAAAACTACGGCAAATATTACTCAAATAAAGACAATCCAACTGATAGTAAATGGATGCCGAGTCCCATAGACATCTATATCTATCATTAATTCAGAATCAAAATTCAATTGTGACCACGGAGTAGCTACTAAGATGGAATACCTCGTTTCCAGTAAAATGAATCCCCGGTTCTTTAGACTCATTACACTCAACATACACCATTATTATTATAGTAGACGCAGGAAGGATAATAATACGCTTGATTACTTGTTATTTACTTTACTAGTTCATAACTTGAATAGCCAGTCAACAATTATTGAAATCGTTTATCACACAAAAAACTGAACCTAGCAACAGTTAGAATGTGTAAGAATTATACAATCCAAATACTTTTATAATATGAAAATAAGTAAAACGCTGTTGTAAATATTACTGATAAGTGAATTAATTACAAATGTTTAGAAAAATAAAACGATAATTATACAAATATTATTTATAACGATACCTAATAGAAATTATGTAAAAATCACTGATAACATTCGGCCATCCTGATTCAAGCCGTGCCCCACGGCAATATCCAAAGTGCGTCCGGTAATTATTTAGCAGAATTTGATGTTGAAGATCTCATAACAAAGCTTGAAGGAGTTCCTTTGCTGAACCATGTAGTAGCCCCTGAAGCTCGTCTGCTATCTTGTGGTGTCAATTGTAGTCGCTCTTTCTGTAATGGAAATAATGTGTACAAAAATTAATTGTTCCATAAGCAATTTTAGTTCGTAAAAGGTGGTAAAATTAAAAAATGTTGTACAACCAACTTTAATAGAAATAAAATGAGAACTTTTTCAAAGTATTTGAAAATAATTAAGTACGCATTATTAAAATAACTCAAAAGCTATCGGTCAGATCTTGACCGAATATAGGACTACACGAGAAGCACCAGTTTTCAAATAAATAAAATAATCATCAAAAATGGTTCACCTAGAAAATTGTACTGAGGTAAGACACAAAAAGGGAATACATTCGGATTTTGAGTACCTCCTTTTTTAAGTCGATTAAAACGAATTACATTCATATTTTCCACAGAAAAATGCACACAGCCAGGTAAACATATACTCTTGCACGATTTTTCTTCATTGCTGACAGATGAACATGTTATATTCGGCAGAAACAACGTTTGTGACATACGAGGCACATATAGATCTTGCACACAACCTTAGTATGGTTTTACAAGCAGCTGTACATAGCTCTGTTCAACAAATAGCTTAGTTTATTATTGCACATAGCTTAGTTTATTAGTAATTAGTGTAATTTATGCACGAAGTTCTAATAAATTATGACGTTGCAATTAACTTATTCTTTGCATATACGAAGGTTATCGCTGCACACATTCAGATAAATTAAGTAAAATAAAAATAGATTAATTACTGCTTAGAGTAATGTGTGTGTATGTAATTGTTATATGATAAAAGTATATTGTAAGAAATGCACATAGTTTTACCTTGCAATTATCAAGACGAAGTTGCCGTATTTATTAATATAGTTATCAACACGGAACAATAATTTCTCTTTACCAAGAGGTCATTAAGCTCTTTGGAGAAAATAGATAATACACAGAACTGAAATTTGAATCATTAGAAATACTCTCTCCAGTATCGTAAAACAGGTAAAAATCAAAAATTAATTAACATAGCCTAAGGAGATTAATTAATACATTGCAACGGCAGCTGCCAGCTCTCCAGGCAATAGCGAGAGTAAAAGTAAGCTGCAATAACTAATAAGAGGAGTGAACTGTGAAAGTGAATGTAATAGTAATACTTATAAAGCAGTCATTGACTTGATTGATTTTCCACAGTGTAATTTACCGCAAAACAACTTCATAGGAAATATGCATAAACTATTCAACCCAATTAGGAACTGTGAAACTAAATACAACTCAAATCTCATCTTTTTTTAAGTCATAGGTTAAATGGATTACTTAATGAAAGTAATTGCAAGATTTTAAACACTTCGCTGCAAGTTTGTAGCACATATGCTTAACTTTCTTAACTTTCTAACAATTCAATTAAATCCTCTATCAATTTACTGATACTACTACGTAGTACTATTATTTATTCTGGTTATCCCACTGACTTGTATGAAAATGTATCTAGCTTTTTGCCACGGCTTCTTCAGTAATGTCACCTTTCCAAAAGACTAGTTGTTGTATTTGGTACATTTTCGTACGCCTACAGTCATTTGATTCTTTATTCGTGTCATGCTTTGGTTGATATTTATTTTAGCTTATGTTGGCCTACCAGATAAGGTTTGTTTTTAAATGTCATTAATTAAGTCGAAACAAGATATTAGCAACAGATTATTTTCAGATTTAGAAATTAGACTAAAAGTTAAGTACTGCGAAAACAGAGATGCAACTCTGTTTTCGCAGTACGATAGTTCCTCGATATTATTTTTTTCTAAAATGACGGTATGCTTTTATTAATTTCTATCAGTACATAAGACATTCATTTTATCTTTCCTATAATAAATCTCCGCCCTAATTCACTACACGATATAGTTATTTCCTATATTAATAATAATTTTAATTGTGTAAGTCGCAGACGTTAGTAAAGCGCCCCGTATTGATACATATATCCTTCGAATTGTAAGCAAGTAGGGTATTATATGTTAAGTCCACACACTTGTTATTTTAATGAAAATATTAACAGGCATAGCTACGTAATAGCTACGTTTTGTGATACCCGTACTTCATATGTATGGTGGAAGTCAGTATTATCATATAAATGAATTCTTACCAGGGTGGTGCTAGTGGAACTAGTGATCAAAGTGATGTTATCTTGACTGCCAATTACCTACTGATGGCTGACCTATAATCATATCAACACTGGCTGTACAACTATGCGTCACTTCTGGTACGGTAGATAACGGTACCGAGAGAAAATATACAACTACTTAATAATCCTTTCAATAGAACAGTGGATAGAATTAAAGGTAGATCTAGCTATCTAACTATATCGAGTGTCAAAATATTCACTTTACTGCCAGTATCGATATAAGCACTTACATTTTATTAAAACTGTCTCGCCGAATATCAAAGGATTTAAAGTGTACATCACCTTAGTAACGGTCCCTGTAAGAGACCACCCACGACGCCACGTAGTTCTGGCTCGCTGACTAGCTTCTTTGTTCTTCAAAGCATTAGTCTCAATTCTATTGTAATGTACATGTGCAGACAGATACCCATAGTAAAGTTCTTCAGCTGTTTTGCACCTGAAAACTTTTAAGTTTGCCCTTAATTCAGTACGAAGACCCCTAATACGAAATGAAATGGTCGCTCCTTCCTCAAATTTTCATTCCTTTGCAAAAGACATCTTGTCATGAAAATATGCGGTTAGTAGATAGTTTCGTTACCATTTTTCTTACGCGCCATCATTAGTTACTAGCTTACAAGTTATTAACAAAATCAATAGCCATTAGACATGTTCGTTCAAGCGCATACTTCAACTCATCTCAAATCAGTTCATATAATTCAAATTTTCATACCACTCACGTGTAGAAGCATGTAATCTCATGTGCATTATATAAGATTTATCAGTATTCCTCCAATTGTATATGTGACCTCCTAATTGATCGATCTTATCTAAGCCTTCAGCACTCAATAATTTGGATGGAATGTTGAAATTCATTTTGCAGCCATGTGGGTAGTTTTTTTCTTCTTCGCGATAGTGAAACTCAGGTTGGAAAAAAAATTCATTTACCTCAGGGGTTCCTTCTGCTACTTTCCTGAGCTTCTTTCTGCCTAACCCGTTAATGTAGGGCCTGGGTTTCCATATTTTGCCGTAGTTGTGGTGCGTTGTACCCATATCCCACTTCTGAAATATTATAAGAGTCGCAGGAAGTATAATAATACACTTGATTACTTGTTGCTTACTTTACTAGCTCACAACTAGAATAGACAGTCAATAATTATTGCAATCGTTTAAACAATATTACACAATGGTGGTAGCATATCCCAACTACCTATCAAAACTGAACCCAGCAACAGTTTGAATGTAATATGAAAATAAATAAAACGCTGTTATAAATATTACTGATAATTGAATTAATTACAAATGTTTAGAAAATGAAAATACTTACATAATACTCTTTGTAAATACCTCAAAATTCTAAATTAAAAATAAACTAAGAAAATTATCTATGATAATTATTATGACAATACAATGACTAATAATATATTTGGTATTTGATAATTAAAAAAATAATATAACAGCAAAATACAAATATTATTTATAACGATTCTTTATAGAAATTATGTAAAAATCACTGATAACATAATATTTGAGCTTACCCTTGAGTTGTCAATAGGAGTACTAATAACGCTGGTAAGCAAAATATCCTGAGCTTTGGGTAGATAGTATTACTTTTTTACTCAGAGAAATAAAAAAAATCATTAAATTCTGTCAACAATAATTTAAAGCGTACTGTTAGATAAATGAGAGTTCATATCCCACTTCTGGGTTGTTAATTAAAGTCACTTAATACGTTAGTAATATCATGTATTTAATTAACTGTATAAATATCACAAATCTAAACAAGGTTATAGATATTCATAATAATAACAATGTACATTTTAGACACACAAATAACAAGGTATAACAATAATTATTATTATTACTCACAATTTATCTTCCGAGTACGTATTCTCTAAGTAATACTGCCGCCTTTAGCTGCCGCTAAAGCCGACGACATCTGTCTTTTATAGACTTGTAATTTAACAGTGTTAGACTACAGATGGCGTTGCTTGTGTGGTTTCCGGTACAAGTTTTTAATAAAATTGGATATTAAGCCGTAAGTTTTTACATTATAAAACGTTATTTATATTTCCTATAATTATCTTAAACAGTTTTACATTCTAGTTATAAATATAAGCAAAAATAAATAACTAGACACAATCTAATACATTAATGTACCCGCAGACTTTATAGGATGAAAATAATTAATTACCCACCATGTTAGTTACTACAATATAAATTATTAAAATACGCTAAAAATGTCTTCATTTTTTAACTACCGCACTTTAAAAATAATAAAAATACACATATATCGAGAAAAATCAGTCGTTTTCATGTTTCTATTAATTTTAAAAGTAATTTTTTGTATTTAGTGTAAAAACAAACTGATTGAAAAAAATATCGAGGGTGCCCGGAAGTCTGTATTAATCGTAGTCGTTAGAATCAATGTATCAAAATAATTCTTTTTTTATTAGGTTTAGAATCTCAACGCACAGGTTCCTTTAAAAATCACTGAGTAATTTGTTCTCGTTTAATTGTAATTAATGAAAATGTAAAAAACAACTGGTATCTACTTTTCTACAAAAAATTTTTCTCATGGATCTCTTCCTTCGTCTCAAATATAGAAAAAGAGATATTTTTCTTTTATATAATCAAATGAGATTATAAGGCGTGCACTTTTGGATTTTCCAAACTTTTTTTTTTACGATTGCCACTAATGGATAGGCAATTTATTAATGAACATTTTTATCTACTTAATTTTTTCAAAGGACTAAAATTCGATTTTATAAAGAAAATATTTTAAAATTTGGGCGTATTTCTTACGCGATATATTGTAGCGAGAGCGCGTGAAATATTTATATAGAAACGAACGCTCAAGGTCGTCCGCTAGGAGTAGCACCATAATTGGCCACCCCTTTAAATTTTCTTGTAGGCTTTTGCTATAGTTGCCACGCTTGCAAGGCGGGATGGCAAAAGAAAAATGCTGCTGCCTATATCCTGTTTCAGTTTCCCTCTATCCCCACTTACGACACCTATGGGATGAGATGTGGTACCGAATTTTCTTACGCCGCTGTTTAACGCTTCGATATCCTTGTGCTTGCTTACTTGTAATATTTCGTTTACTTGACTTTCTAGTTTTTACCTGATTAAGCAATTCTAAAGAATTTCTTGCATAGCTCTCGTAGCTCTGATCAGAGTATCCGTCGAGGTTTCGTGAAGCCCCGTACTGCGGCGAGGGCATGGCGGTACGAGATGATGGTGCATCGTATTCCCGGGATCGTGATCTGTTAATTCCAAGATGAATGTTATCTTTTGTGTACTGGCCTGGTTTACTAGAATCACCAGTGTGTGGACCAAAACACTCCAAACTGCCAAAGTATGGACAGAATTTTTTTTGGAGTGGTGTGACAAACGAGCACACAGTCCACCTGATGGTAAGTGACCCATAGATATCTACATCCATCCTCGATTACGAATCAAAATGCAGATGCGGTGTCATCCGTGAGGACTAATATGGAATGCCTCGAAGAGAAGAAATTCAGAGTTGTGCTTTCGTTTAATACATTGAACTGTGATACTAGTCTATTTTTACGTGGTAGAGCCACGCTGCAGCCATGTTATAGTTGTAGCAGAAATGGATCGGCTCGACCTGGGTAGGACCACGCTCTGGACACGCTTATCGTATGGTGAGTGTAGAGAACCGGAGACCCTTTTTACTGGAAAGCGGGCATTCCATCATAGTCCTCAGGGGT
Organism: Parnassius smintheus behrii; assembly: GCA_036936625.1. Lineage (NCBI taxonomy): Eukaryota > Metazoa > Arthropoda > Insecta > Lepidoptera > Papilionidae > Parnassius > Parnassius smintheus. Next base: position 3,797,346 of record JAUPFT010000031.1, read on the forward strand.
GACAACGCATTTGCTCATTTTGATTCTTAATTTTGGATTAATGTGGATGTCTATGGGCCACAGCATCCACTTACCATCAGGTAAGACTGAAGGTGGACTGTGTGCTTGTTTGTCAACAAATGCTATAAAAATAAATAGTCTTTCTAATATTTAAAAATTACAGCGTATACAATGGTCAAAGAAGTTCTTATGTTTCTTTGACCCTTGTCATTGGGTCAAAGAAACCTGTACAAAAAACCTTGATAGACGAGGGAAGCATATTATATGTTTATTTTTCACAAATCAACCCTTGATAGTGTAGCCGGATAGTTTATACGTGGTGGTGCCTCGCTGCAGCAATACTATGGTTGTAGCACGAATGGGTCGGCTCGACCGGTGAAGGACAACGCTCTCGCAGAATACCAGCGTGAAATAGTAGCTTAATGCTGCTGTGTTTCGTATGGTAGGTGTAGAGATCCGGAGAACCTTTTTTACTGGAAATAAGGCATTCCATTTTAGTCCTCAGGGGTGACATGGCATCTGCTTTTTGATTCTTAATCGCGGGTAAATGTAGATGTCTATGGGCCACAGCATCCACTTACCATCAGGTGGACTGTGTGCTCGTATGTAACCCTTATTCTATAAAAAACGACTATCTAGTCACAGTACCAAATTTGTAGCCCTTGAGCTACCATGGACGGAATACGTATAACTATGTATTAAATATATTATACATACCTAGCCGATGGATAAGATGATGCAGGGATGCTTGATTTCAAAGCTGCTCCTGTTTCTGGCACACCATATTCCTGAGCGGTACTCCTTCCATAAGGCATGTTGTATGTTGTCGATAATACACCTGATTCACCATAATATGCACCAGCATTTCTAGCTTCAGGTGCACTATACTGAGTCGCCAGAGAGTTAGCTATTGTTCCATAAATTTGGGAAGCACTATTTCTTGATGATGTTCCAAATGAGAAATCTTCTAATGTCTTGTGCGCCTGCTGTGTATTAGATCTTTAAGGAGGTGAATATTCCTGTGATACGGAGTTAGGACGCAATTGGCTACTACGAGATTTGGGCACACCGTACTTTTGAACGGGGGAAGAGCTTTTAGTATTCGAAAAGCCACTGTTTCTTTGGAATGGGGCAGTGTATTCTTCAGCATTCGTTGGTTGGAATTCAGGGTTACTGTATTGTGTGGTTGGAGAAGATCTGAGTGATGGAGCACTGTATACGTCCGAAGGAGACGTTCTTACACTACCATACCGTTGAGATGTTCCTGTTTTTGAATCAACCGCCGAAAAACTCTGTCCCAAAGAGCTAACAGAGTCGTACTCTTGTGAGAGACGAATTGAAGATGCATACTCCTGTGATAATTTACTACCAGATTCTGTACCACTGCGCAAGTTGGGAGTTCCATATTTCTGAGATAATCCGCCTCGGAAGATAAGAGGTCCATATTCTTGAGAAATTCCCCTTGTGTTTGATCCATAATATTGGTCAGAAATGGTGTTAGTAAATGCTTTGGAGCCTCGTACATATGATTCAGGTAAGTCCGGTAAATATTGCTGAGGAGACTCTCCGTGACTTGATCGGGCTGCCGCTAAGTAACTATCACTAAAATTTAGTAAGGAAAACATATGTTACTTGTTATGTATATTCCTTTCTTAGAGTGGAACTGTTAAAATATCAATTTTAATTAATTTGAAGCATTTAATTGATAAATTTGGAATTTTTAGAAATAGTTAATAGTACATTACGAAAAAAAAGGCTTGAGAGAAGTTAGCGCACGAGCGATACGAATGCACTAACTTCACACGTTTACTTATGTTCAAATATCCCCCCTATGAGGCAGTCTATGGGGGAGGTCTATGTTCAACAGTGGCATTTAATATGCTGTAACAATAACGCTAATTACCTTGACTTCAAATATAATGCTTTATGCAGGCCAATATTAATGAAAAATTTGACTTTACTAAGTGTTATTTAATTTACTAAACTCGTAAGGAATACTTGTTGATTTTTTTTACGGTCCGAAACCGAAAGAGATTGGGCGTATATATTTTTTATATATCTCAGATAAATATTATTTAAATTTTGCGCTTATCTAAGTATCTTCAGTACGGCGGAGCGCACTCCTTGTTTCACTGTTCATTTAGAAATTAGTGAAAAGTCCTTGTGCTTCGAGGCGTACAATCCCAATAATTTGCCTGAGCACTATTCCCCCTTCAAAATGTCTTTAGTACTTGACAAGTAGTCATATAATTTTTTATATTTTTCGTTATATTATACTAATCAGTGTTGTGTGCAGAAGATCTCACTTCTACTGAGGTCCGGTATTGAAATCTCAGAATAAATAAATACAACATACAAATACTCGTTTTTGTGTCTAGTAGTATTGCGTCTCTTAGTATCTATAGTAATGAAATGCAGAGTTACACTTATTTATGGAATAAGGAGATGGGCAGCACCGTACTCCTAACAATAAAAATGTGAAAACTACGGCAAATATTACTCAAATAAAGACAATCCAACTGATAGTAAATGGATGCCGAGTCCCATAGACATCTATATCTATCATTAATTCAGAATCAAAATTCAATTGTGACCACGGAGTAGCTACTAAGATGGAATACCTCGTTTCCAGTAAAATGAATCCCCGGTTCTTTAGACTCATTACACTCAACATACACCATTATTATTATAGTAAACGCAGGAAGGATAATAATACGCTTGATTACTTGTTATTTACTTTACTAGTTCACAACTTGAATAGCCAGTCAACAATTATTGAAATCGTTTATCACACAAAAAACTGAACCTAGCAACAGTTATAATGTGTAAGAATTATACAATCCAAATACTTTTATAATATGAAAATAAGTAAAACGCTGTTGTAAATATTACTGATAAGTGAATTAATTACAAATGTTTAGAAAAATAAAACGATAATTATACAAATATTATTTATAACGATACCTAATAGAAATTATGTAAAAATCACTGATAACATTCGGCCATCCTGATTCAAGCCGTGCCCCACGGCAATATCCAAAGTGCGTCCGGTAATTATTTAGCAGAATTTGATGTTGAAGATCTCATAACAAAGCTTGAAGGAGTTCCTTTGCTGAACCATGTAGTAGCCCCTGAAGCTCGTCTGCTATCTTGTGGTGTCAATTGTAGTCGCTCTTTCTGTAATGGAAATAATGTGTACAAAAATTAATTGTTCCATAAGCAATTTTAGTTCGTAAAAGGTGGTAAAATTAAAAAATGTTGTACAACCAACTTTAATAGAAATAAAATGAGAACTTTTTCAAAGTATTTGAAAATAATTAAGTACGCATTATTAAAATAACTCAAAAGCTATCGGTCAGATCTTGACCGAATATAGGACTACACGAGAAGCACCAGTTTTCAAATAAATAAAATAATCATCAAAAATGGTTCACCTAGAAAATTGTACTGAGGTAAGACACAAAAAGGGAATACATTCGGATTTTGAGTACCTCCTTTTTTAAGTCGATTAAAACGAATTACATTCATATTTTCCACAGAAAAATGCACACAGCCAGGTAAACATATACTCTTGCACGATTTTTCTTCATTGCTGACAGATGAACATGTTATATTCGGCAGAAACAACGTTTGTGACATACGAGGCACATATAGATCTTGCACACAACCTTAGTATGGTTTTACAAGCAGCTGTACATAGCTCTGTTCAACAAATAGCTTAGTTTATTATTGCACATAGCTTAGTTTATTAGTAATTAGTGTAATTTATGCACGAAGTTCTAATAAATTATGACGTTGCAATTAACTTATTCTTTGCATATACGAAGGTTATCGCTGCACACATTCAGATAAATTAAGTAAAATAAAAATAGATTAATTACTGCTTAGAGTAATGTGTGTGTATGTAATTGTTATATGATAAAAGTATATTGTAAGAAATGCACATAGTTTTACCTTGCAATTATCAAGACGAAGTTGCCGTATTTATTAATATAGTTATCAACACGGAACAATAATTTCTCTTTACCAAGAGGTCATTAAGCTCTTTGGAGAAAATAGATAATACACAGAACTGAAATTTGAATCATTAGAAATACTCTCTCCAGTATCGTAAAACAGGTAAAAATCAAAAATTAATTAACATAGCCTAAGGAGATTAATTAATACATTGCAACGGCAGCTGCCAGCTCTCCAGGCAATAGCGAGAGTAAAAGTAAGCTGCAATAACTAATAAGAGGAGTGAACTGTGAAAGTGAATGTAATAGTAATACTTATAAAGCAGTCATTGACTTGATTGATTTTTCCAGAGTGTAATTTACCGCAAAACAACTTCATAGGAAATATGCATAAACTATTCAACCCAATTAGGAACTGTGAAACTAAATACAACTCAAATCTCATCTTTTTTTAAGTCATAGGTTAAATGGATTACTTAATGAAAGTAATTGCAAGATTTTAAACACTTCGCTGCAAGTTTGTAGCACATATGCTTAACTTTCTTAACTTTCTAACAATTCAATTAAATCCTCTATCAATTTACTGATACTACTACGTAGTACTATTATTTATTCTGGTTATCCCACTGACTTGTATGAAAATGTATCTAGCTTTTTGCCACGGCTTCTTCAGTAATGTCACCTTTCCAAAAGACTAGTTGTACTATATTATATTTGGTACATTTTCGTACGCCTACAGTCATTTGATTCTTTATTCGTGTCATGCTTTGGTTGATATTTATTTTAGCTTATGTTGGCCTACCAGATAAGGTTTGTTTTTAAATGTCATTAATTAAGTCGAAACAAGATATTAGCAACAGATTATTTTCAGATTTAGAAATTAGACTAAAAGTTAAGTACTGCGAAAACAGAGATGCAACTCTGTTTTCGCAGTACGATAGTTCCTCGATATTATTTTTTTTCTAAAATGACGGTATGCTTTTATTAATTTCTATCAGTACATAAGATTATCTTTCCTATAATAAATCTCCGCCCTAATTCGCTACACGATATAGTTATTTCCTATATTAATAATAATTTTAATTGTGTAAGTCGCAGACGTTAGTAAAGCGCCCCGTATTGATACATATATCCTTCGAATTGTAAGCAAGTAGGGTATTATATGTTAAGTCCACACACTTGTTATTTTAATGAAAATATTAACAGGCATAGCTACGTAATAGCTACGTTTTGTGATACCCGTACTTCATATGTATGGTGGAAGTCAGTATTATCATATAAATGAATTCTTACCAGGGTGGTGCTAGTGGAACTAGTGATCAAAGTGATGTTATCTTGACTGCCAATTACCTACTGATGGCTGACCTATAATCATATCAACACTGGCTGTACAACTATGCGTCACTTCTGGTACGGTAGATAACGGTACCGAGAGAAAATATACAACTACTTAATAATCCTTTCAATAGAACAGTGGATAGAATTAAAGGTAGATCTAGCTATCTAACTATATCGAGTATCAAAATATTCACTTTACTGCCAGTATCGATATAAGCACTTACATTTTATTAAAACTGTCTCGCCGAATATCAAAGGATTTAAAGTGTACATCACCTTAGTAACGGTCCCTGTAAGAGACCACCCACGACGCCACGTAGTTCTGGCTCGCTGACTAGCTTCTTTGTTCTTCAAAGCATTAGTCTCAATTCTATTGTAATGTACATGTGCAGACAGATACCCGTAGTACAGTTCTTCAGCTGGTTTGCACCTGAAAACTTTTAAGTTTGCCCTTAATTCAGTACGAAGACCCCTAATACGAAATGAAATGGTCGCTCCTTCCTCAAATTTTCATTCCTTTGCAAAAGACATCTTGTCATGAAAATATGCGGTTAGTAGATAGTTTTGTTACCATTTTTCTTACGCGCCATCATTAGTTACTAGCTTACAAGTTATTAACAAAATCAATAGCCATTAGACATATTCGTTCAAGCGCATACTTCAACTCATCTCAAATCAGTTCATATAATTCAAATTTTCATACCACTCACGTGTAGAAGCATGTAATCTCATGTGCATTATATAAGATTTATCAGTATTCCTCCAATTGTATATGTGACCTCCTAATTGATCGATCTTATCTAAGCCTTCAGCACTCAATAATTTGGATGGAATGTTGAAATTCATTTTGCAGCCATGTGGGTAGTTTTTTCTTCTTCGCGATAGTGAAACTCAGGTTGGAAAAAAAATTCATTTACCTCAGGGGTTCCTTCTGCTACTTTCCTGAGCTTCTTTCTGCCTAACCCGTTAATGTAGGGCCTAGGTTTCCATATTTTGCCGTAGTTGTGGTGCGTTGTACCCATATCCCACTTCTGAAATATTATAAGAGTCGCAGGAAGTATAATAATACACTTGATTACTTGTTGCTTACTTTACTAGCTCACAACTAGAATAGCCAGTCAATAATTATTGCAATCGTTTAAACAATATTACACAATGGTGGTAGCATATCCCAACTACCTATCAAAACTGAACCCAGCAACAGTTTGAATGTAATATGAAAATAAATAAAACGCTGTTATAAATATTACTGATAATTGAATTAATTACAAATGTTTAGAAAATGAAAATACTTACATAATACTCTTTGTAAATACCTCAAAATTCTAAATTAAAAATAAACTAAGAAAATTATCTATGATAATTATTATGACAATACAATGACTAATAATATATTTTGTATTTGATAATTAAAAAAATAATATAACAGCAAAATACAAATATTATTTATAATGATTCTTTATAGAAATTATGTAAAAATCACTGATAACATAATATTTGAGCTTACCCTTGAGTTGTCAATAGGAGTACTAATAACGCTGGTAAGTAAAATATCCTGAGCTTTGGGTAGATAGTATTACTTTTTTACTCAGAGAAATAAAAAAAATCATTAAATTCTGTCAACAATAATTTAAAGCGTACTGTTAGATAAATGAGAGTTCATATCCCACTTCTGGGTTGTTAATTAAAGTCACTTAATACGTTAGTAATATCATGTATTTAATTAACTGTATAAATATCACAAATCTAAACAAGGTTATAGATATTCATAATAATAACAATGTACATTTTAGACACACAAATAACAAGGTATAACAATAATTATTATTATTACTCACAATTTATCTTCCGAGTACGTATTCTCTAAGTAATACTGCCGCCTTTAGCTGCCGCTAAAGCCGACGACATCTGTCTTTTATAGACTTGTAATTTAACAGTGTTAGACTACAGATGGCGTTGCTTGTGTGGTTTCCGGTACAAGTTTTTAATAAAATTGGATATTAAGCCGTAAGTTTTTACATTATAAAACGTTATTTATATTTCCTATAATTATCTTAAACAGTTTTACATTCTAGTTATAAATATAAGCAAAAATAAATAACTAGACACAATCTAATACATTAATGTACCCGCAGACTTTATAGGATGAAAATAATTAATTACCCACCATGTTAGTTACTACAATATAAATTATTAAAATACGCTAAAAATGTCTTCATTTTTTAACTACCGCACTTTAAAAATAATAAAAATACACATATATCGAGAAAAATCAGTCGTTTTCATGTTTCTATTAATTTTAAAAGTAATTTTTTGTATTTAGTGTAAAAACAAACTGATTGAAAAAAATATCGAGGGTGCCCGGAAGTCTGTATTAATCGTAGTCGTTAGAATCAATGTATCAAAATAATTCTTTTTTTATTAGGTTTAGAATCTCAACGCACAGGTTCCTTTAAAAATCACTGAGTAATTTGTTCTCGTTTAATTGTAATTAATGAAAATGTAAAAAACAACTGGTATCTACTTTTCTACAAAAAATTTTTCTCATGGATCTCTTCCTTCGTCTCAAATATAGAAAAAGAGATATTTTTCTTTTATATAATCAAATGAGATTATAAGGCGTGCACTTTTGGATTTTCCAAACTTTTTTTTTTACGATTGCCACTAATGGATAGGCAATTTATTAATGAACATTTTTATCTACTTAATTTTTTCAAAGGACTAAAATTCGATTTTATAAAGAAAATATTTTAAAATTTGGGCGTATTTCTTACGCGATATATTGTAGCGAGAGCGCGTGAAATATTTATATAGAAACGAACGCTCAAGGTCGTCCGCTAGGAGTAGCACCATAATTGGCCACCCCTTTAAATTTTCTTGTAGGCTTTTGCTATAGTTGCCACGCTTGCAAGGCGGGATGGCAAAAGAAAAATGCTGCTGCCTATATCCTGTTTCAGTTTCCCTCTATCACCACTTACGACACCTATGGGATGAGATGTGGTACCGAATTTTCTTACGCCGCTGTTTAACGCTTCGATATCCTTGTGCTTGCTTACTTGTAATATTTCGTTTACTTGACTTTCTAGTTTTTACCTGATTAAGCAATTCTAAAGAATTTCTTGCATAGCTCTCGTAGCTCTGATCAGAGTATCCGTCGAGGTTTCGTGAAGCCCCGTACTGCGGCGAGGGCATGGCGGTACGAGATGATGGTGCATCGTATTCCCGGGATCGTGATCTGTTAATTCCAAGATGAATGTTATCTTTTGTGTACTGGCCTGGTTTACTAGAATCACCAGTGTGTGGACCAAAACACTCCAAACTGCCAAAGTATGGACAGAATTTTTTTTGGAGTGGTGTGACAAACGAGCACACAGTCCACCTGATGGTAAGTGACCCATAGATATCTACATCCATCCTCGATTACGAATCAAAATGCAGATGCGGTGTCATCCGTGAGGACTAATATGGAATGCCTCGAAGAGAAGAAATTCAGAGTTGTGCTTTCGTTTAATACATTGAACTGTGATACTAGTCTATTTTTACGTGGTAGAGCCACGCTGCAGCCATGTTATAGTTGTAGCAGAAATGGATCGGCTCGACCTGGGTAGGACCACGCTCTGGACACGCTTATCGTATGGTGAGTGTAGAGAACCGGAGACCCTTTTTACTGGAAAGCGGGCATTCCATCATAGTCCTCAGGGGTGACAACGCATTTGCTCATTTTGATTCTTAATTTTGGATTAATGTGGATGTCTATGGGCCACAGCATCCACTTACCATCAGGTAAGACTGAAGGTGGACTGTGTGCTTGTTTGTCAACAAATGCTATAAAAATAAATAGTCTTTCTAATATTTAAAAATTACAGCGTATACAATGGTCAAAGAAGTTCTTATGTTTCTTTGACCCTTGTCATTGGGTCAAAGAAACCTGTCAAAAAAACCTTGATAGACGAGGGAAGCATATTATATGTTTATTTTTCACAAATCAACCCTTGATAGTGTAGCCGGATAGTTTATACGTGGTGGTGCCTCGCTGCAGCAATACTATGGTTGTAGCACGAATGGGTCGGCTCGACCGGTGAAGGACAACGCTCTCGCAGAATACCAGCGTGAAATAGTAGCTTAATGCTGCTGTGTTTCGTATGGTAGGTGTAGAGATCCGGAGAACCTTTTTTACTGGAAATAAGGCATTCCATTTTAGTCCTCAGGGGTGACATGGCATCTGCTTTTTGATTCTTAATCGCGGGTAAATGTAGATGTCTATGGGCCACAGCATCCACTTACCATCAGGTGGACTGTGTGCTCGTATGTAACCCTTATTCTATAAAAAACGACTATCTAGTCACAGTACCAAATTTGTAGCCCTTGAGCTACCATGGACGGAATACGTATAACTATGTATTAAATATATTATACATACCTAGCCGATGGATAAGATGATGCAGGGATGCTTGATTTCAAAGCTGCTCCTGTTTCTGGCACACCATATTCCTGAGCGGTACTCCTTCCATAAGGCATGTTGTATGTTGTCGATAATACACCTGATTCACCATAATATGCACCAGCATTTCTAGCTTCAGGTGCACTATACTGAGTCGCCAGAGAGTTAGCTATTGTTCCATAAATTTGGGAAGCACTATTTCTTGATGATGTTCCAAATGAGAAATCTTCTAATGTCTTGTGCGCCTGCTGTGTATTAGATCTTTAAGGAGGTGAATATTCCTGTGATACGGAGTTAGGACGCAATTGGCTACTACGAGATTTGGGCACACCGTACTTTTGAACGGGGGAAGAGCTTTTAGTATTCGAAAAGCCACTGTTTCTTTGGAATGGGGCAGTGTATTCTTCAGCATTCGTTGGTTGGAATTCAGGGTTACTGTATTGTGTGGTTGGAGAAGATCTGAGTGATGGAGCACTGTATACGTCCGAAGGAGACGTTCTTACACTACCATACCGTTGAGATGTTCCTGTTTTTGAATCAACCGCCGAAAAACTCTGTCCCAAAGAGCTAACAGAGTCGTACTCTTGTGAGAGACGAATTGAAGATGCATACTCCTGTGATAATTTACTACCAGATTCTGTACCACTGCGCAAGTTGGGAGTTCCATATTTCTGAGATAATCCGCCTCGGAAGATAAGAGGTCCATATTCTTGAGAAATTCCCCTTGTGTTTGATCCATAATATTGGTCAGAAATGGTGTTAGTAAATGCTTTGGAGCCTCGTACATATGATTCAGGTAAGTCCGGTAAATATTGCTGAGGAGACTCTCCGTGACTTGATCGGGCTGCCGCTAAGTAACTATCACTAAAATTTAGTAAGGAAAACATATGTTACTTGTTATGTATATTCCTTTCTTAGAGTGGAACTGTTAAAATATCAATTTTAATTAATTTGAAGCATTTAATTGATAAATTTGGAATTTTTAGAAATAGTTAATAGTACATTACGAAAAAAAAGGCTTGAGAGAAGTTAGCGCACGAGCGATACGAATGCACTAACTTCACACGTTTACTTATGTTCAAATATCCCCCCTATGAGGCAGTCTATGGGGGAGGTCTATGTTCAACAGTGGCATTTAATATGCTGTAACAATAACGCTAATTACCTTGACTTCAAATATAATGCTTTATGCAGGCCAATATTAATGAAAAATTTGACTTTACTAAGTGTTATTTAATTTACTAAACTCGTAAGGAATACTTGTTGATTTTTTTTACGGTCCGAAACCGAAAGAGATTGGGCGTATATATTTTTTATATATCTCAGATAAATATTATTTAAATTTTGCGCTTATCTAAGTATCTTCAGTACGGCGGAGCGCACTCCTTGTTTCACTGTTCATTTAGAAATTAGTGAAAAGTCCTTGTGCTTCGAGGCGTACAATCCCAATAATTTGCCTGAGCACTATTCCCCCTTCAAAATGTCTTTAGTACTTGACAAGTAGTCATATAATTTTTTATATTTTTCGTTATATTATACTAATCAGTGTTGTGTGCAGAAGATCTCACTTCTACTGAGGTCCGGTATTGAAATCTCAGAATAAATAAATACAACATACAAATACTCGTTTTTGTGTCTAGTAGTATTGCGTCTCTTAGTATCTATAGTAATGAAATGCAGAGTTACACTTATTTATGGAATAAGGAGATGGGCAGCACCGTACTCCTAACAATAAAAATGTGAAAACTACGGCAAATATTACTCAAATAAAGACAATCCAACTGATAGTAAATGGATGCCGAGTCCCATAGACATCTATATCTATCATTAATTCAGAATCAAAATTCAATTGTGACCACGGAGTAGCTACTAAGATGGAATACCTCGTTTCCAGTAAAATGAATCCCCGGTTCTTTAGACTCATTACACTCAACATACACCATTATTATTATAGTAGACGCAGGAAGGATAATAATACGCTTGATTACTTGTTATTTACTTTACTAGTTCACAACTTGAATAGCCAGTCAACAATTATTGAAATCGTTTATCACACAAAAAACTGAACCTAGCAACAGTTATAATGTGTAAGAATTATACAATCCAAATACTTTTATAATATGAAAATAAGTAAAACGCTGTTGTAAATATTACTGATAAGTGAATTAATTACAAATGTTTAGAAAAATAAAACGATAATTATACAAATATTATTTATAACGATACCTAATAGAAATTATGTAAAAATCACTGATAACATTCGGCCATCCTGATTCAAGCCGTGCCCCACGGCAATATCCAAAGTGCGTCCGGTAATTATTTAGCAGAATTTGATGTTGAAGATCTCATAACAAAGCTTGAAGGAGTTCCTTTGCTGAACCATGTAGTAGCCCCTGAAGCTCGTCTGCTATCTTGTGGTGTCAATTGTAGTCGCTCTTTCTGTAATGGAAATAATGTGTACAAAAATTAATTGTTCCATAAGCAATTTTAGTTCGTAAAAGGTGGTAAAATTAAAAAATGTTGTACAACCAACTTTAATAGAAATAAAATGAGAACTTTTTCAAAGTATTTGAAAATAATTAAGTACGCATTATTAAAATAACTCAAAAGCTATCGGTCAGATCTTGACCGAATATAGGACTACACGAGAAGCACCAGTTTTCAAATAAATAAAATAATCATCAAAAATGGTTCACCTAGAAAATTGTACTGAGGTAAGACACAAAAAGGGAATACATTCGGATTTTGAGTACCTCCTTTTTTAAGTCGATTAAAACGAATTACATTCATATTTTCCACAGAAAAATGCACACAGCCAGGTAAACATATACTCTTGCACGATTTTTCTTCATTGCTGACAGATGAACATGTTATATTCGGCAGAAACAACGTTTGTGACATACGAGGCACATATAGATCTTGCACACAACCTTAGTATGGTTTTACAAGCAGCTGTACATAGCTCTGTTCAACAAATAGCTTAGTTTATTATTGCACATAGCTTAGTTTATTAGTAATTAGTGTAATTTATGCACGAAGTTCTAATAAATTATGACGTTGCAATCAACTTATTCTTTGCATATACGAAGGTTATCGCTGCACACATTCAGATAAATTAAGTAAAATAAAAATAGATTAATTACTGCTTAGAGTAATGTGTGTGTATGTAATTGTTATATGATAAAAGTATATTGTAAGAAATGCACATAGTTTTACCTTGCAATTATCAAGACGAAGTTGCCGTATTTATTAATATAGTTATCAACACGGAACAATAATTTCTCTTTACCAAGAGGTCATTAAGCTCTTTGGAGAAAATAGATAATACACAGAACTGAAATTTGAATCATTAGAAATACTCTCTCCAGTATCGTAAAACAGGTAAAAATCAAAAATTAATTAACATAGCCTAAGGAGATTAATTAATACATTGCAACGGCAGCTGCCAGCTCTCCAGGCAATAGCGAGAGTAAAAGTAAGCTGCAATAACTAATAAGAGGAGTGAACTGTGAAAGTGAATGTAATAGTAATACTTATAAAGCAGTCATTGACTTGATTGATTTTCCACAGTGTAATTTACCGCAAAACAACTTCATAGGAAATATGCATAAACTATTCAACCCAATTAGGAACTGTGAAACTAAATACAACTCAAATCTCATCTTTTTTTAAGTCATAGGTTAAATGGATTACTTAATGAAAGTAATTGCAAGATTTTAAACACTTCGCTGCAAGTTTGTAGCACATATGCTTAACTTTCTTAACTTTCTAACAATTCAATTAAATCCTCTATCAATTTACTGATACTACTACGTAGTACTATTATTTATTCTGGTTATCCCACTGACTTGTATGAAAATGTATCTAGCTTTTTGCCACGGCTTCTTCAGTAATGTCACCTTTCCAAAAGACTAGTTGTTGTATTTGGTACATTTTCGTACGCCTACAGTCATTTGATTCTTTATTCGTGTCATGCTTTGGTTGATATTTATTTTAGCTTATGTTGGCCTACCAGATAAGGTTTGTTTTTAAATGTCATTAATTAAGTCGAAACAAGATATTAGCAACAGATTATTTTCAGATTTAGAAATTAGACTAAAAGTTAAGTACTGCGAAAACAGAGATGCAACTCTGTTTTCGCAGTACGATAGTTCCTCGATATTATTTTTTTCTAAAATGACGGTATGCTTTTATTAATTTCTATCAGTACATAAGACATTCATTTTATCTTTCCTATAATAAATCTCCGCCCTAATTCGCTACACGATATAGTTATTTCCTATATTAATAATAATTTTAATTGTGTAAGTCGCAGACGTTAGTAAAGCGCCCCGTATTGATACATATATCCTTCGAATTGTAAGCAAGTAGGGTATTATATGTTAAGTCCACACACTTGTTATTTTAATGAAAATATTAACAGGCATAGCTACGTAATAGCTACGTTTTGTGATACCCGTACTTCATATGTATGGTGGAAGTCAGTATTATCATATAAATGAATTCTTACCAGGGTGGTGCTAGTGGAACTAGTGATCAAAGTGATGTTATCTTGACTGCCAATTACCTACTGATGGCTGACCTATAATCATATCAACACTGGCTGTACAACTATGCGTCACTTCTGGTACGGTAGATAACGGTACCGAGAGAAAATATACAACTACTTAATAATCCTTTCAATAGAACAGTGGATAGAATTAAAGGTAGATCTAGCTATCTAACTATATCGAGTATCAAAATATTCACTTTACTGCCAGTATCGATATAAGCACTTACATTTTATTAAAACTGTCTCGCCGAATATCAAAGGATTTAAAGTGTACATCACCTTAGTAACGGTCCCTGTAAGAGACCACCCACGACGCCACGTAGTTCTGGCTCGCTGACTAGCTTCTTTGTTCTTCAAAGCATTAGTCTCAATTCTATTGTAATGTACATGTGCAGACAGATACCCGTAGTACAGTTCTTCAGCTGGTTTGCACCTGAAAACTTTTAAGTTTGCCCTTAATTCAGTACGAAGACCCCTAATACGAAATGAAATGGTCGCTCCTTCCTCAAATTTTCATTCCTTTGCAAAAGACATCTTGTCATGAAAATATGCGGTTAGTAGATAGTTTTGTTACCATTTTTCTTACGCGCCATCATTAGTTACTAGCTTACAAGTTATTAACAAAATCAATAGCCATTAGACATATTCGTTCAAGCGCATACTTCAACTCATCTCAAATCAGTTCATATAATTCAAATTTTCATACCACTCACGTGTAGAAGCATGTAATCTCATGTGCATTATATAAGATTTATCAGTATTCCTCCAATTGTATATGTGACCTCCTAATTGATCGATCTTATCTAAGCCTTCAGCACTCAATAATTTGGATGGAATGTTGAAATTCATTTTGCAGCCATGTGGGTAGTTTTTTCTTCTTCGCGATAGTGAAACTCAGGTTGGAAAAAAAATTCATTTACCTCAGGGGTTCCTTCTGCTACTTTCCTGAGCTTCTTTCTGCCTAACCCGTTAATGTAGGGCCTAGGTTTCCATATTTTGCCGTAGTTGTGGTGCGTTGTACCCATATCCCACTTCTGAAATATTATAAGAGTCGCAGGAAGTATAATAATACACTTGATTACTTGTTGCTTACTTTACTAGCTCACAACTAGAATAGCCAGTCAATAATTATTGCAATCGTTTAAACAATATTACACAATGGTGGTAGCATATCCCAACTACCTATCAAAACTGAACCCAGCAACAGTTTGAATGTAATATGAAAATAAATAAAACGCTGTTATAAATATTACTGATAATTGAATTAATTACAAATGTTTAGAAAATGAAAATACTTACATAATACTCTTTGTAAATACCTCAAAATTCTAAATTAAAAATAAACTAAGAAAATTATCTATGATAATTATTACGACAATACAATGACTAATAATATATTTTGTATTTGATAATTAAAAAAATAATATAACAGCAAAATACAAATATTATTTATAATGATTCTTTATAGAAATTATGTAAAAATCACTGATAACATAATATTTGAGCTTACCCTTGAGTTGTCAATAGGAGTACTAATAACGCTGGTAAGTAAAATATCCTGAGCTTTGGGTAGATAGTATTACTTTTTTACTCAGAGAAATAAAAAAAATCATTAAATTCTGTCAACAATAATTTAAAGCGTACTGTTAGATAAATGAGAGTTCATATCCCACTTCTGGGTTGTTAATTAAAGTCACTTAATACGTTAGTAATATCATGTATTTAATTAACTGTATAAATATCACAAATCTAAACAAGGTTATAGATATTCATAATAATAACAATGTACATTTTAGACACACAAATAACAAGGTATAACAATAATTATTATTATTACTCACAATTTATCTTCCGAGTACGTATTCTCTAAGTAATACTGCCGCCTTTAGCTGCCGCTAAAGCCGACGACATCTGTCTTTTATAGACTTGTAATTTAACAGTGTTAGACTACAGATGGCGTTGCTTGTGTGGTTTCCGGTACAAGTTTTTAATAAAATTGGATATTAAGCCGTAAGTTTTTACATTATAAAACGTTATTTATATTTCCTATAATTATCTTAAACAGTTTTACATTCTAGTTATAAATATAAGCAAAAATAAATAACTAGACACAATCTAATACATTAATGTACCCGCAGACTTTATAGGATGAAAATAATTAATTACCCACCATGTTAGTTACTACAATATAAATTATTAAAATACGCTAAAAATGTCTTCATTTTTTAACTACCGCACTTTAAAAATAATAAAAATACACATATATCGAGAAAAATCAGTCGTTTTCATGTTTCTATTAATTTTAAAAGTAATTTTTTGTATTTAGTGTAAAAACAAACTGATTGAAAAAAATATCGAGGGTGCCCGGAAGTCTGTATTAATCGTAGTCGTTAGAATCAATGTATCAAAATAATTCTTTTTTTATTAGGTTTAGAATCTCAACGCACAGGTTCCTTTAAAAATCACTGAGTAATTTGTTCTCGTTTAATTGTAATTAATGAAAATGTAAAAAACAACTGGTATCTACTTTTCTACAAAAAATTTTTCTCATGGATCTCTTCCTTCGTCTCAAATATAGAAAAAGAGATATTTTTCTTTTATATAATCAAATGAGATTATAAGGCGTGCACTTTTGGATTTTCCAAACTTTTTTTTTTACGATTGCCACTAATGGATAGGCAATTTATTAATGAACATTTTTATCTACTTAATTTTTTCAAAGGACTAAAATTCGATTTTATAAAGAAAATATTTTAAAATTTGGGCGTATTTCTTACGCGATATATTGTAGCGAGAGCGCGTGAAATATTTATATAGAAACGAACGCTCAAGGTCGTCCGCTAGGAGTAGCACCATAATTGGCCACCCCTTTAAATTTTCTTGTAGGCTTTTGCTATAGTTGCCACGCTTGCAAGGCGGGATGGCAAAAGAAAAATGCTGCTGCCTATATCCTGTTTCAGTTTCCCTCTATCCCCACTTACGACACCTATGGGATGAGATGTGGTACCGAATTTTCTTACGCCGCTGTTTAACGCTTCGATATCCTTGTGCTTGCTTACTTGTAATATTTCGTTTACTTGACTTTCTAGTTTTTACCTGATTAAGCAATTCTAAAGAATTTCTTGCATAGCTCTCGTAGCTCTGATCAGAGTATCCGTCGAGGTTTCGTGAAGCCCCGTACTGCGGCGAGGGCATGGCGGTACGAGATGATGGTGCATCGTATTCCCGGGATCGTGATCTGTTAATTCCAAGATGAATGTTATCTTTTGTGTACTGGCCTGGTTTACTAGAATCACCAGTGTGTGGACCAAAACACTCCAAACTGCCAAAGTATGGACAGAATTTTTTTTGGAGTGGTGTGACAAACGAGCACACAGTCCACCTGATGGTAAGTGACCCATAGATATCTACATCCATCCTCGATTACGAATCAAAATGCAGATGCGGTGTCATCCGTGAGGACTAATATGGAATGCCTCGAAGAGAAGAAATTCAGAGTTGTGCTTTCGTTTAATACATTGAACTGTGATACTAGTCTATTTTTACGTGGTAGAGCCACGCTGCAGCCATGTTATAGTTGTAGCAGAAATGGATCGGCTCGACCTGGGTAGGACCATGCTCTGGACACGCTTATCGTATGGTGAGTGTAGAGAACCGGAGACCCTTTTTACTGGAAAGCGGGCATTCCATCATAGTCCTCAGGGGTGACAACGCATTTGCTCATTTTGATTCTTAATTTTGGATTAATGTGGATGTCTATGGGCCACAGCATCCACTTACCATCAGGTAAGACTGAAGGTGGACTGTGTGCTTGTTTGTCAACAAATGCTATAAAAATAAATAGTCTTTCTAATATTTAAAAATTACAGCGTATACAATGGTCAAAGAAGTTCTTATGTTTCTTTGACCCTTGTCATTGGGTCAAAGAAACCTGTCAAAAAAACCTTGATAGACGAGGGAAGCATATTATATGTTTATTTTTCACAAATCAACCCTTGATAGTGTAGCCGGATAGTTTATACGTGGTGGTGCCTCGCTGCAGCAATACTATGGTTGTAGCACGAATGGGTCGGCTCGACCGGTGAAGGACAACGCTCTCGCAGAATACCAGCGTGAAATAGTAGCTTAATGCTGCTGTGTTTCGTATGGTAGGTGTAGAGATCCGGAGAACCTTTTTTACTGGAAATAAGGCATTCCATTTTAGTCCTCAGGGGTGACATGGCATCTGCTTTTTGATTCTTAATCGCGGGTAAATGTAGATGTCTATGGGCCACAGCATCCACTTACCATCAGGTGGACTGTGTGCTCGTATGTAACCCTTATTCTATAAAAAACGACTATCTAGTCACAGTACCAAATTTGTAGCCCTTGAGCTACCATGGACGGAATACGTATAACTATGTATTAAATATATTATACATACCTAGCCGATGGATAAGATGATGCAGGGATGCTTGATTTCAAAGCTGCTCCTGTTTCTGGCACACCATATTCCTGAGCGGTACTCCTTCCATAAGGCATGTTGTATGTTGTCGATAATACACCTGATTCACCATAATATGCACCAGCATTTCTAGCTTCAGGTGCACTATACTGAGTCGCCAGAGAGTTAGCTATTGTTCCATAAATTTGGGAAGCACTATTTCTTGATGATGTTCCAAATGAGAAATCTTCTAATGTCTTGTGCGCCTGCTGTGTATTAGATCTTTAAGGAGGTGAATATTCCTGTGATACGGAGTTAGGACGCAATTGGCTACTACGAGATTTGGGCACACCGTACTTTTGAACGGGGGAAGAGCTTTTAGTATTCGAAAAGCCACTGTTTCTTTGGAATGGGGCAGTGTATTCTTCAGCATTCGTTGGTTGGAATTCAGGGTTACTGTATTGTGTGGTTGGAGAAGATCTGAGTGATGGAGCACTGTATACGTCCGAAGGAGACGTTCTTACACTACCATACCGTTGAGATGTTCCTGTTTTTGAATCAACCGCCGAAAAACTCTGTCCCAAAGAGCTAACAGAGTCGTACTCTTGTGAGAGACGAATTGAAGATGCATACTCCTGTGATAATTTACTACCAGATTCTGTACCACTGCGCAAGTTGGGAGTTCCATATTTCTGAGATAATCCGCCTCGGAAGATAAGAGGTCCATATTCTTGAGAAATTCCCCTTGTGTTTGATCCATAATATTGGTCAGAAATGGTGTTAGTAAATGCTTTGGAGCCTCGTACATATGATTCAGGTAAGTCCGGTAAATATTGCTGAGGAGACTCTCCGTGACTTGATCGGGCTGCCGCTAAGTAACTATCACTAAAATTTAGTAAGGAAAACATATGTTACTTGTTATGTATATTCCTTTCTTAGAGTGGAACTGTTAAAATATCAATTTTAATTAATTTGAAGCATTTAATTGATAAATTTGGAATTTTTAGAAATAGTTAATAGTACATTACGAAAAAAAAGGCTTGAGAGAAGTTAGCGCACGAGCGATACGAATGCACTAACTTCACACGTTTACTTATGTTCAAATATCCCCCCTATGAGGCAGTCTATGGGGGAGGTCTATGTTCAACAGTGGCATTTAATATGCTGTAACAATAACGCTAATTACCTTGACTTCAAATATAATGCTTTATGCAGGCCAATATTAATGAAAAATTTGACTTTACTAAGTGTTATTTAATTTACTAAACTCGTAAGGAATACTTGTTGATTTTTTTTACGGTCCGAAACCGAAAGAGATTGGGCGTATATATTTTTTATATATCTCAGATAAATATTATTTAAATTTTGCGCTTATCTAAGTATCTTCAGTACGGCGGAGCGCACTCCTTGTTTCACTGTTCATTTAGAAATTAGTGAAAAGTCCTTGTGCTTCGAGGCGTACAATCCCAATAATTTGCCTGAGCACTATTCCCCCTTCAAAATGTCTTTAGTACTTGACAAGTAGTCATATAATTTTTTATATTTTTCGTTATATTATACTAATCAGTGTTGTGTGCAGAAGATCTCACTTCTACTGAGGTCCGGTATTGAAATCTCAGAATAAATAAATACAACATACAAATACTCGTTTTTGTGTCTAGTAGTATTGCGTCTCTTAGTATCTATAGTAATGAAATGCAGAGTTACACTTATTTATGGAATAAGGAGATGGGCAGCACCGTACTCCTAACAATAAAAATGTGAAAACTACGGCAAATATTACTCAAATAAAGACAATCCAACTGATAGTAAATGGATGCCGAGTCCCATAGACATCTATATCTATCATTAATTCAGAATCAAAATTCAATTGTGACCACGGAGTAGCTACTAAGATGGAATACCTCGTTTCCAGTAAAATGAATCCCCGGTTCTTTAGACTCATTACACTCAACATACACCATTATTATTATAGTAGACGCAGGAAGGATAATAATACGCTTGATTACTTGTTATTTACTTTACTAGTTCACAACTTGAATAGCCAGTCAACAATTATTGAAATCGTTTATCACACAAAAAACTGAACCTAGCAACAGTTATAATGTGTAAGAATTATACAATCCAAATACTTTTATAATATGAAAATAAGTAAAACGCTGTTGTAAATATTACTGATAAGTGAATTAATTACAAATGTTTAGAAAAATAAAACGATAATTATACAAATATTATTTATAACGATACCTAATAGAAATTATGTAAAAATCACTGATAACATTCGGCCATCCTGATTCAAGCCGTGCCCCACGGCAATATCCAAAGTGCGTCCGGTAATTATTTAGCAGAATTTGATGTTGAAGATCTCATAACAAAGCTTGAAGGAGTTCCTTTGCTGAACCATGTAGTAGCCCCTGAAGCTCGTCTGCTATCTTGTGGTGTCAATTGTAGTCGCTCTTTCTGTAATGGAAATAATGTGTACAAAAATTAATTGTTCCATAAGCAATTTTAGTTCGTAAAAGGTGGTAAAATTAAAAAATGTTGTACAACCAACTTTAATAGAAATAAAATGAGAACTTTTTCAAAGTATTTGAAAATAATTAAGTACGCATTATTAAAATAACTCAAAAGCTATCGGTCAGATCTTGACCGAATATAGGACTACACGAGAAGCACCAGTTTTCAAATAAATAAAATAATCATCAAAAATGGTTCACCTAGAAAATTGTACTGAGGTAAGACACAAAAAGGGAATACATTCGGATTTTGAGTACCTCCTTTTTTAAGTCGATTAAAACGAATTACATTCATATTTTCCACAGAAAAATGCACACAGCCAGGTAAACATATACTCTTGCACGATTTTTCTTCATTGCTGACAGATGAACATGTTATATTCGGCAGAAACAACGTTTGTGACATACGAGGCACATATAGATCTTGCACACAACCTTAGTATGGTTTTACAAGCAGCTGTACATAGCTCTGTTCAACAAATAGCTTAGTTTATTATTGCACATAGCTTAGTTTATTAGTAATTAGTGTAATTTATGCACGAAGTTCTAATAAATTATGACGTTGCAATCAACTTATTCTTTGCATATACGAAGGTTATCGCTGCACACATTCAGATAAATTAAGTAAAATAAAAATAGATTAATTACTGCTTAGAGTAATGTGTGTGTATGTAATTGTTATATGATAAAAGTATATTGTAAGAAATGCACATAGTTTTACCTTGCAATTATCAAGACGAAGTTGCCGTATTTATTAATATAGTTATCAACACGGAACAATAATTTCTCTTTACCAAGAGGTCATTAAGCTCTTTGGAGAAAATAGATAATACACAGAACTGAAATTTGAATCATTAGAAATACTCTCTCCAGTATCGTAAAACAGGTAAAAATCAAAAATTAATTAACATAGCCTAAGGAGATTAATTAATACATTGCAACGGCAGCTGCCAGCTCTCCAGGCAATAGCGAGAGTAAAAGTAAGCTGCAATAACTAATAAGAGGAGTGAACTGTGAAAGTGAATGTAATAGTAATACTTATAAAGCAGTCATTGACTTGATTGATTTTCCACAGTGTAATTTACCGCAAAACAACTTCATAGGAAATATGCATAAACTATTCAACCCAATTAGGAACTGTGAAACTAAATACAACTCAAATCTCATCTTTTTTTAAGTCATAGGTTAAATGGATTACTTAATGAAAGTAATTGCAAGATTTTAAACACTTCGCTGCAAGTTTGTAGCACATATGCTTAACTTTCTTAACTTTCTAACAATTCAATTAAATCCTCTATCAATTTACTGATACTACTACGTAGTACTATTATTTATTCTGGTTATCCCACTGACTTGTATGAAAATGTATCTAGCTTTTTGCCACGGCTTCTTCAGTAATGTCACCTTTCCAAAAGACTAGTTGTTGTATTTGGTACATTTTCGTACGCCTACAGTCATTTGATTCTTTATTCGTGTCATGCTTTGGTTGATATTTATTTTAGCTTATGTTGGCCTACCAGATAAGGTTTGTTTTTAAATGTCATTAATTAAGTCGAAACAAGATATTAGCAACAGATTATTTTCAGATTTAGAAATTAGACTAAAAGTTAAGTACTGCGAAAACAGAGATGCAACTCTGTTTTCGCAGTACGATAGTTCCTCGATATTATTTTTTTCTAAAATGACGGTATGCTTTTATTAATTTCTATCAGTACATAAGACATTCATTTTATCTTTCCTATAATAAATCTCCGCCCTAATTCGCTACACGATATAGTTATTTCCTATATTAATAATAATTTTAATTGTGTAAGTCGCAGACGTTAGTAAAGCGCCCCGTATTGATACATATATCCTTCGAATTGTAAGCAAGTAGGGTATTATATGTTAAGTCCACACACTTGTTATTTTAATGAAAATATTAACAGGCATAGCTACGTAATAGCTACGTTTTGTGATACCCGTACTTCATATGTATGGTGGAAGTCAGTATTATCATATAAATGAATTCTTACCAGGGTGGTGCTAGTGGAACTAGTGATCAAAGTGATGTTATCTTGACTGCCAATTACCTACTGATGGCTGACCTATAATCATATCAACACTGGCTGTACAACTATGCGTCACTTCTGGTACGGTAGATAACGGTACCGAGAGAAAATATACAACTACTTAATAATCCTTTCAATAGAACAGTGGATAGAATTAAAGGTAGATCTAGCTATCTAACTATATCGAGTGTCAAAATATTCACTTTACTGCCAGTATCGATATAAGCACTTACATTTTATTAAAACTGTCTCGCCGAATATCAAAGGATTTAAAGTGTACATCACCTTAGTAACGGTCCCTGTAAGAGACCACCCACGACGCCACGTAGTTCTGGCTCGCTGACTAGCTTCTTTGTTCTTCAAAGCATTAGTCTCAATTCTATTGTAATGTACATGTGCAGACAGATACCCGTAGTACAGTTCTTCAGCTGTTTTGCACCTGAAAACTTTTAAGTTTGCCCTTAATTCAGTACGAAGACCCCTAATACGAAATGAAATGGTCGCTCCTTCCTCAAATTTTCATTCCTTTGCAAAAGACATCTTGTCATGAAAATATGCGGTTAGTAGATAGTTTCGTTACCATTTTTCTTACGCGCCATCATTAGTTACTAGCTTACAAGTTATTAACAAAATCAATAGCCATTAGACATATTCGTTCAAGCGCATACTTCAACTCATCTCAAATCAGTTCATATAATTCAAATTTTCATACCACTCACGTGTAGAAGCATGTAATCTCATGTGCATTATATAAGATTTATCAGTATTCCTCCAATTGTATATGTGACCTCCTAATTGATCGATCTTATCTAAGCCTTCAGCACTCAATAATTTGGATGGAATGTTGAAATTCATTTTGCAGCCATGTGGGTAGTTTTTTCTTCTTCGCGATAGTGAAACTCAGGTTGGAAAAAA
The DNA here is from genome assembly GCA_036936625.1 of Parnassius smintheus behrii. NCBI lineage: Eukaryota > Metazoa > Arthropoda > Insecta > Lepidoptera > Papilionidae > Parnassius > Parnassius smintheus. The sequence goes on from JAUPFT010000031.1 coordinate 3,821,538, forward strand.
AATTCATTTACCTCAGGGGTTCCTTCTGCTACTTTCCTGAGCTTCTTTCTGCCTAACCCGTTAATGTAGGGCCTAGGTTTCCATATTTTGCCGTAGTTGTGGTGCGTTGTACCCATATCCCACTTCTGAAATATTATAAGAGTCGCAGGAAGTATAATAATACACTTGATTACTTGTTGCTTACTTTACTAGCTCACAACTAGAATAGCCAGTCAATAATTATTGCAATCGTTTAAACAATATTACACAATGGTGGTAGCATATCCCAACTACCTATCAAAACTGAACCCAGCAACAGTTTGAATGTAATATGAAAATAAATAAAACGCTGTTATAAATATTACTGATAATTGAATTAATTACAAATGTTTAGAAAATGAAAATACTTACATAATACTCTTTGTAAATACCTCAAAATTCTAAATTAAAAATAAACTAAGAAAATTATCTATGATAATTATTATGACAATACAATGACTAATAATATATTTTGTATTTGATAATTAAAAAAATAATATAACAGCAAAATACAAATATTATTTATAACGATTCTTTATAGAAATTATGTAAAAATCACTGATAACATAATATTTGAGCTTACCCTTGAGTTGTCAATAGGAGTACTAATAACGCTGGTAAGCAAAATATCCTGAGCTTTGGGTAGATAGTATTACTTTTTTACTCAGAGAAATAAAAAAAATCATTAAATTCTGTCAACAATAATTTAAAGCGTACTGTTAGATAAATGAGAGTTCATATCCCACTTCTGGGTTGTTAATTAAAGTCACTTAATACGTTAGTAATATCATGTATTTAATTAACTGTATAAATATCACAAATCTAAACAAGGTTATAGATATTCATAATAATAACAATGTACATTTTAGACACACAAATAACAAGGTATAACAATAATTATTATTATTACTCACAATTTATCTTCCGAGTACGTATTCTCTAAGTAATACTGCCGCCTTTAGCTGCCGCTAAAGCCGACGACATCTGTCTTTTATAGACTTGTAATTTAACAGTGTTAGACTACAGATGGCGTTGCTTGTGTGGTTTCCGGTACAAGTTTTTAATAAAATTGGATATTAAGCCGTAAGTTTTTACATTATAAAACGTTATTTATATTTCCTATAATTATCTTAAACAGTTTTACATTCTAGTTATAAATATAAGCAAAAATAAATAACTAGACACAATCTAATACATTAATGTACCCGCAGACTTTATAGGATGAAAATAATTAATTACCCACCATGTTAGTTACTACAATATAAATTATTAAAATACGCTAAAAATGTCTTCATTTTTTAACTACCGCACTTTAAAAATAATAAAAATACACATAATATATCGAGAAAAATCAGTCGTTTTCATGTTTCTATTAATTTTAAAAGTAATTTTTTGTATTTAGTGTAAAAACAAACTGATTGAAAAAAATATCGAGGGTGCCCGGAAGTCTGTATTAATCGTAGTCGTTAGAATCAATGTATCAAAATAATTCTTTTTTTATTAGGTTTAGAATCTCAACGCACAGGTTCCTTTAAAAATCACTGAGTAATTTGTTCTCGTTAATTGTAATTAATGAAAATGTAAAAAACAACTGGTATCTACTTTTCTACAAAAAATTTTTCTCATGGATCTCTTCCTTCGTCTCAAATATAGAAAAAGAGATATTTTTCTTTTATATAATCAAATGAGATTATAAGGCGTGCACTTTTGGATTTTCCAAACTTTTTTTTTTACGATTGCCACTAATGGATAGGCAATTTATTAATGAACATTTTTATCTACTTAATTTTTTCAAAGGACTAAAATTCGATTTTATAAAGAAAATATTTTAAAATTTGGGCGTATTTCTTACGCGATATATTGTAACGAGAGCGCGTGAAATATTTATATAGAAACGAACGCTCAAGGTCGTCCGCTAGGAGTAGCACCATAATTGGCCACCCCTTTAAATTTTCTTGTAGGCTTTTGCTATAGTTGCCACGCTTGCAAGGCGGGATGGCAAAAGAAAAATGCTGCTGCCTATATCCTGTTTCAGTTTCCCTCTATCCCCACTTACGACACCTATGGGATGAGATGTGGTACCGAATTTTCTTACGCCGCTGTTTAACGCTTCGATATCCTTGTGCTTGCTTACTTGTAATATTTCGTTTACTTGACTTTCTAGTTTTTACCTGATTAAGCAATTCTAAAGAATTTCTTGCATAGCTCTCGTAGCTCTGATCAGAGTATCCGTCGAGGTTTCGTGAAGCCCCGTACTGCGGCGAGGGCATGGCGGTACGAGATGATGGTGCATCGTATTCCCGGGATCGTGATCTGTTAATTCCAAGATGAATGTTATCTTTTGTGTACTGGCCTGGTTTACTAGAATCACCAGTGTGTGGACCAAAACACTCTAAACTGCCAAAGTATGGACAGAATTTTTTTTGGAGTGGTGTGACAAACGAGCACACAGTCCACCTGATGGTAAGTGACCCATAGATATCTACATCCATCCTCGATTACGAATCAAAATGCAGATGCGGTGTCATCCGTGAGGACTAATATGGAATGCCTCGAAGAGAAGAAATTCAGAGTTGTGCTTTCGTTTAATACATTGAACTGTGATACTAGTCTATTTTTACGTGGTAGAGCCACGGTGCAGCCATGTTATAGTTGTAGCAGAAATGGATCGGCTCGACCTGGGTAGGACCACGCTCTGGACACGCTTATCGTATGGTGAGTGTAGAGAACCGGAGACCCTTTTTACTGGAAAGCGGGCATTCCATCATAGTCCTCAGGGGTGACAACGCATTTGCTCATTTTGATTCTTAATTTTGGATTAATGTGGATGTCTATGGGCCACAGCATCCACTTACCATCAGGTAAGACTGAAGGTGGACTGTGTGCTTGTTTGTCAACAAATGCTATAAAAATAAATAGTCTTTCTAATATTTAAAAATTACAGCGTATACAATGGTCAAAGAAGTTCTTATGTTTCTTTGACCCTTGTCATTGGGTCAAAGAAACCTGTCAAAAAAACCTTGATAGACGAGGGAAGCATATTATATGTTTATTTTTCACAAATCAACCCTTGATAGTGTAGCCGGATAGTTTATACGTGGTGGTGCCTCGCTGCAGCAATACTATGGTTGTAGCACGAATGGGTCGGCTCGACCGGTGAAGGACAACGCTCTCGCAGAATACCAGCGTGAAATAGTAGCTTAATGCTGCTGTGTTTCGTATGGTAGGTGTAGAGATCCGGAGAACCTTTTTTACTGGAAATAAGGCATTCCATTTTAGTCCTCAGGGGTGACATGGCATCTGCTTTTTGATTCTTAATCGCGGGTAAATGTAGATGTCTATGGGCCACAGCATCCACTTACCATCAGGTGGACTGTGTGCTCGTATGTAACCCTTATTCTATAAAAAACGACTATCTAGTCACAGTACCAAATTTGTAGCCCTTGAGCTACCATGGACGGAATACGTATAACTATGTATTAAATATATTATACATACCTAGCCGATGGATAAGATGATGCAGGGATGCTTGATTTCAAAGCTGCTCCTGTTTCTGGCACACCATATTCCTGAGCGGTACTCCTTCCATAAGGCATGTTGTATGTTGTCGATAATACACCTGATTCACCATAATATGCACCAGCATTTCTAGCTTCAGGTGCACTATACTGAGTCGCCAGAGAGTTAGCTATTGTTCCATAAATTTGGGAAGCACTATTTCTTGATGATGTTCCAAATGAGAAATCTTCTAATGTCTTGTGCGCCTGCTGTGTATTAGATCTTTAAGGAGGTGAATATTCCTGTGATACGGAGTTAGGACGCAATTGGCTACTACGAGATTTGGGCACACCGTACTTTTGAACGGGGGAAGAGCTTTTAGTATTCGAAAAGCCACTGTTTCTTTGGAATGGGGCAGTGTATTCTTCAGCATTCGTTGGTTGGAATTCAGGGTTACTGTATTGTGTGGTTGGAGAAGATCTGAGTGATGGAGCACTGTATACGTCCGAAGGAGACGTTCTTACACTACCATACCGTTGAGATGTTCCTGTTTTTGAATCAACCGCCGAAAAACTCTGTCCCAAAGAGCTAACAGAGTCGTACTCTTGTGAGAGACGAATTGAAGATGCATACTCCTGTGATAATTTACTACCAGATTCTGTACCACTGCGCAAGTTGGGAGTTCCATATTTCTGAGATAATCCGCCTCGGAAGATAAGAGGTCCATATTCTTGAGAAATTCCCCTTGTGTTTGATCCATAATATTGGTCAGAAATGGTGTTAGTAAATGCTTTGGAGCCTCGTACATATGATTCAGGTAAGTCCGGTAAATATTGCTGAGGAGACTCTCCGTGACTTGATCGGGCTGCCGCTAAGTAACTATCACTAAAATTTAGTAAGGAAAACATATGTTACTTGTTATGTATATTCCTTTCTTAGAGTGGAACTGTTAAAATATCAATTTTAATTAATTTGAAGCATTTAATTGATAAATTTGGAATTTTTAGAAATAGTTAATAGTACATTACGAAAAAAAGGCTTGAGAGAAGTTAGCGCACGAGCGATACGAATGCACTAACTTCACACGTTTACTTATGTTCAAATATCCCCCCTATGAGGCAGTCTATGGGGGAGGTCTATGTTCGACAGTGGCATTTAATATGCTGTAACAATAACGCTAATTACCTTGACTTCAAATATAATGCTTTATGCAGGCCAATATTAATGAAAAATTTGACTTTACTAAGTGTTATTTAATTTACTAAACTCGTAAGGAATACTTGTTGATTTTTTTTACGGTCCGAAACCGAAAGAGATTGGGCGTATATATTTTTTATATATCTCAGATAAATATTATTTAAATTTTGCGCTTATCTAAGTATCTTCAGTACGGCGGAGCGCACTCCTTGTTTCACTGTTCATTTAGAAATTAGTGAAAAGTCCTTGTGCTTCGAGGCGTACAATCCCAATAATTTGCCTGAGCACTATTCCCCCTTCAAAATGTCTTTAGTACTTGACAAGTAGTCATATAATTTTTTATATTTTTCGTTATATTATACTAATCAGTGTTGTGTGCAGAAGATCTCACTTCTACTGAGGTCCGGTATTGAAATCTCAGAATAAATAAATACAACATACAAATACTCGTTTTTGTGTCTAGTAGTATTGCGTCTCTTAGTATCTATAGTAATGAAATGCAGAGTTACACTTATTTATGGAATAAGGAGATGGGCAGCACCGTACTCCTAACAATAAAAATGTGAAAACTACGGCAAATATTACTCAAATAAAGACAATCCAACTGATAGTAAATGGATGCCGAGTCCCATAGACATCTATATCTATCATTAATTCAGAATCAAAATTCAATTGTGACCACGGAGTAGCTACTAAGATGGAATACCTCGTTTCCAGTAAAATGAATCCCCGGTTCTTTAGACTCATTACACTCAACATACACCATTATTATTATAGTAGACGCAGGAAGGATAATAATACGCTTGATTACTTGTTATTTACTTTACTAGTTCACAACTTGAATAGCCAGTCAACAATTATTGAAATCGTTTATCACACAAAAAACTGAACCTAGCAACAGTTATAATGTGTAAGAATTATACAATCCAAATACTTTTATAATATGAAAATAAGTAAAACGCTGTTGTAAATATTACTGATAAGTGAATTAATTACAAATGTTTAGAAAAATAAAACGATAATTATACAAATATTATTTATAACGATACCTAATAGAAATTATGTAAAAATCACTGATAACATTCGGCCATCCTGATTCAAGCCGTGCCCCACGGCAATATCCAAAGTGCGTCCGGTAATTATTTAGCAGAATTTGATGTTGAAGATCTCATAACAAAGCTTGAAGGAGTTCCTTTGCTGAACCATGTAGTAGCCCCTGAAGCTCGTCTGCTATCTTGTGGTGTCAATTGTAGTCGCTCTTTCTGTAATGGAAATAATGTGTACAAAAATTAATTGTTCCATAAGCAATTTTAGTTCGTAAAAGGTGGTAAAATTAAAAAATGTTGTACAACCAACTTTAATAGAAATAAAATGAGAACTTTTTCAAAGTATTTGAAAATAATTAAGTACGCATTATTAAAATAACTCAAAAGCTATCGGTCAGATCTTGACCGAATATAGGACTACACGAGAAGCACCAGTTTTCAAATAAATAAAATAATCATCAAAAATGGTTCACCTAGAAAATTGTACTGAGGTAAGACACAAAAAGGGAATACATTCGGATTTTGAGTACCTCCTTTTTTAAGTCGATTAAAACGAATTACATTCATATTTTCCACAGAAAAATGCACACAGCCAGGTAAACATATACTCTTGCACGATTTTTCTTCATTGCTG